>CM061463.1:33847500-34532500 GCA_030770085.1 Oryza coarctata
CTTGCCAGTTGCCACAAGAGATCCCATATTAGCCGCAAAACCCTTTTAAGATGACGGCTGCCTTTTCTTGTTACGGATTTTCCTAGTTTGATCTGTATACATCAATAGGGTAGGATGTGTCAATGCTTCATTAAGAAGATGGAAAAATTACGGCAATGCCATCGCAATTTATTTAGCACATGCATGACTAATTTTGTTTTTTTCTCTCTCTCTCTTGGACTTCCATTTTACTACTGGCATATATGTTATCATGCCACATCAATTTGTAATTTTTTTGTTCCCCAAGAATGAAGGGATTGCACTTAATTACTACTTCAGTAAAAATAACAGTCGCTGTGTGTAGCCAAATTATTATCCATTAAGCCGTGCATTATATAATCCACAACTAACACCTATAATTTTGTTTTCATTTTTAGTATGTCCAGTTGTTCTTAATTATATTACATTGATCACACCCCTCCAACTGATGTCAGGTTCAACTCACTAACAGATCGAAGAAGATGACTTCAGATCATGCGTCAAGTCTTCTCAGTTAATTTAGTTCCATTTAGTCTTTTTCTCCTAACGAATTGTATACTGTTCATCTGTACTTTTCATGTTGAGTTCTACTTCTTAACGCGGCTTGTTTGGCCTCTAATCTGTTGACTGGATTTGTGACTAAGGCAAAAACTACAGCCATTTGGAATTCTATATATACCGAAGACAATGTAATTTTGTATTTGTATGATAGTATTGCACACACTAGCTTGTTCTAAACCGTTAAAGATTCAGTACAATGTTTGGCGCTAACTAGGTTTAAGCATAGCCGTCATTGAATGACAGTGAGCCAAACATGCACCTTTGACAGCTCATTCCATGTTCCATTAAACTATAAAGCAATGAAGAGTTGGTTCTGAATTTCTCCATCTCCATAACTCGTAGTACGTAGAAGAGAAGAGGACTTCAACTCTGTTTCGAAGAACATGCATGTCTGAAATCAAGAACACACATGCTGCTGCATCTAGAGAACGGTAGAACCAAGAAGAAGACGACGACGACGACGACGCTGCAGCCTGGTCAGTCCAATCGATGGATTGCGTAATTTCAGCTGTTTGATTTCGGCGGCAGCGTCCTCTTGGGGTTGGGGTTTCCGCGTGCAGTGCATGCGTTCGTTTGTTGCGTTGCGAACGATCGACAACAAATTTGCATAGGCGTCCTCTCTCTTATTAGATGCTGGTATGTATACCCATATGTATCAAAATTAAATTTATCTTAAAACACAACTAATCTATTCGTTTCAAAATATAGACAAGACTTCTCCATCTACCTAACAATCTCATCCAATTATAATAATAATATTTATTATTTAATTTCTTCACATATCTTTTTTTTCTATCAACCAATCATAACTATTTCTCATCCTAATTCTTAATTTCTTAAAAAACACATAATTCTTTATATTTTGAGAATGAGGATGTCTAGATTTATACACGTGAGTTCTTATATATTTTTTATATTTTTAGATGGAGAGTATTTGAGAACGAGGTTATAACCTCAGTCTTTAAGAATAAACCAAATATGTCTAAACACATTATACAGTGTGAAACTTTTTATAATATTTTTTAATTGTACAATAGACGCATACACGCTACCACACACTTATAAACCCACCAATATATCTTCAAACTCAAGCATTTGATACAACCATGACTCCACTAGCATACCTCTAGTGTTTCCTCTAAATTTTTTTATAATATTAATTTATGTTTATGAAAAACTTACCATGCAACTATTACATATAAATGTTTTCGTGGTTAGTCTTACATCATCTCATTCTGATAAGAGGTAACCATATTTCAAACATGTCCTAATATGTAATAGCAAGCCTTATACTCTCTTAGATCATAAATACATGTTGTTTTTGATATTGACATGGTCGCCAAAAATAGCAAGACTTTGACTACTAACCCTAGAACATTGTAAAAGTATCGCCATGGTGTGCATATGCCCAATCTAAATATTTAAGAAAATATGGAAGTATTTTGACCGGAGGGAATACTATGCTCAACTTGGAACATGGACGATTCTATATATTTTTTCAATCAATATTTTATTTAATTAAACCATTTTCTTTCAATTTATCAGTGTAACATATGCAATTGGAGAGTCCTTGGTGAGCATTTATGCTGTACAAGAAAATACATTTCGGTGGTCACCTCTAAATTAAATGGAACAGGAGGGTGAAAACGAAAGGAGACGAACATGAAAGTATGAAACCGAAAGGGAAAAAGGTTCAACTACTACTCCCATTCTCGTCCCCGCGCTCCCTCCACTCCTCCCGATTCAGCCGCGCCGCCTCCTTTCTTCCATTGCCGCCGCGGCCGCTCCAATCCGACGCCGACTCGGAGTCGGAGTGCGCCTACCTCCGCGCGCCGCGCGGCTTCCGTGTGCGTGTATGTAATGGACGCCGACGAGCCACCGGAGGAGCACACCGTCTCCCACCGCGCCACCTGCTGCCGCCGCTAGGGTATTCGACGCATGGGCTGCACCACATCGCACGACGCGTTCGTCGCAGCGGCCGCGTCGAGGGCGCGGGCGTCGTGCTCGTCGTCTTCGTCGAGGCCACGACGACGGGGGGGCGGCGACCCGGCCGCGCTGTGCCGCGAGCGAGCGGCGCTGATCCGCGCCGCGGCCGACCGGCGGTTCGCGCTGGCCTCCGCGCACGCCGCGTACTTCCGCTCGCTCGCCGCCGTCGGGGACGCTCTCCGGAGGTTCGCGGCGGCCGCGCTCGTGCCGGCCACTCCGCCGTCCGGGTCCTCGCCGGTGCTCACCCTCCCGCCGTCTCCGGCGAAGCCGGTCGACGCCTCGGCCACCGCCGCGTGCAAGTCGAGCCTCCCGCCGTCGCCGTCCTCGTCCTCCACCGTCTCGCCTCTCTCGCACTCCCTCTCCGACGAGGACCTGGAGGTCCACCACGACGCCAAACACGCCGCCGCCGCCGCGTCAACGACGAGGTATCACTACATGAGGAAATCCCCCACCGTGCCCACCGTGATGTACGAGGATCCCAATGCGCAGTGTAACCAAGGCGAGACCAGCTACGGCTACGGGTACACGAACCCGTACGGCTACGGCTACGGGCCCTACGGCGAGGTGGTTGCGGAGGAGAGGCCAGAGACGGCGGCGGCGAGGCCGCCCGGCCCGCCGCCAATCGCGGAGGTCTCGCCGTGGGACTTCTTCGACCCCTTCACGTCTTACGATCAATTCCTGGAGGATTACAAGGGCCACGACGACGGCAGCTTGCCTTCAAACAGCCCGAACTACTCGGAGCTGAGGAGGAGGGAGGGGATCCCGGAGCTGGAGGACGAGGCGGAGTTGGAGGCGGCGGAGGCGTCGAAACCATCAACCTCGGGCGTTGCTGATCAAGCTGTGAAAGGGAAGAGACCGATTTCTTCAAATGCCAATTCACAGGGGGAAGCTTCTGATGAGAAGCTTCAGAGGAAAGGATCCGGTGGCAATGGTGACCCGCAGAATGCCAACTCGAAAGGCCAGAAAGGGGGCAAGAACGCGGAGAGGTTGAAGGGCAGCGGTGGTGGTGATATCCATGGTTGTAGCTCCACCGGCAAGAAAAAAGCTATAGCCTTCGATGACAATGGGCAACCGATTGCTGCTGTTCAGGGGGAAGGGGGGAGCGGCAAGTCTGTGCAGTCAATCGTGAGCAGTGAGTCATTCTCGCCGCTTCACCAGGGAAACAGGGGTGTCATGGAGGCGATGGATGAGATCAAGGAACGGTTCGACGAGGCGCTGAACTGTGGTGCAGAAGTTTCCAGGCTGCTTGAGGTGGGGAAGGTTCCCCACCAGACTTCGACGCCCCGAGTTCTTAGATGTGGGTAATGCAGCATTTGCATTGTGTTTCTTAGCTAGTACCATTTTGCTGCAACTATGTCGTGTGCTAGAGCATTTCAATGTTTCTTGTGTTGTCCCTGCAGATTTGTCTTGCAGAGTGATGGATCCTCTAGCTCTGTCCATGCCGGCATCTTCATGCCTGCCAAAGCCACATAGAACGTCAAGATCATCAAGCGGAAAGGCCAGCACTTCATCAAATCCATTAGTGGCTGGTAGAAACAGTGCTGGAAACCTCTCGGCAACTCTGGAGAAGCTATGTGCTTGGGAAAAGAAGCTTTACCAGGAGATTAAGGTACATGCATAATCTCTGCACTAGTTATCGCAACATAGAACAAAGACATAGGTGTTAATTCATATGCTATATGATTTACCGCCGAACACGTGTTTGATGGTTAGGTGGTTGTTCTAGGATGAAGAGAAGCTGAGGATTCTTTATGAAAAGAAGTACAGGAGGTTAAAATCTCTGGACGAACGAGGATCAGAGTCAAGTACGATCAACTCCACCGGATTATCAGTAAGGAGCTTGCAATCCAGGATTTCCATCAATATTAGAACAGCCAATGCCTTCTCATCAAAGATACAGGAGATTAGAGATGAAGAACTATATCCTCAACTGGTTGATCTCATCCTCGGGTATGAAGCTTCATGATTTTAATTGTTTTATTCTTCCACACTTTATCCTGATGACAGTTTCATCTAATGGATACAATCTGTTGTTCTTGAATACAGATTGAGAAGAATGTGGAAAGCTGTTTTAGTATGTCATGAGAAGCAGCTATCGGCCATTCAGGACAGCAAAATGCACCTGGTCAAGGCAGTGACCATTAGCCAATCCAATGCTGCTGCAGTAGCCACAGTAGAATTAGAGAGGGAGCTCACAAAATGGTACCGCTGCTTCAACAAGTGGATCAACTCACAGAGGTCTTTTGTTCAAGCACTGAATGGATGGCTGAGGAAATGGCTTCCTGAGGTGCCGGAGGAAAATACACCAGAT
Organism: Oryza coarctata; assembly: GCA_030770085.1. Classification (NCBI taxonomy): domain Eukaryota; kingdom Viridiplantae; phylum Streptophyta; class Magnoliopsida; order Poales; family Poaceae; genus Oryza; species Oryza coarctata. The sequence continues at coordinate 33,852,377 of CM061463.1, forward strand.
GGCGCCCCGCCTTTCTCCCCAGGCAAGCTTGGCGCCCCGCCTGTATTCGTCGTATCAAATGATTGGCTCCAAGCAATAGAGATGGTTCCCAAGAATGAAGTGTTGAAGACAATCGACCAATTCTCTAAGCATGTGCATGAGTTCAAGAAAAGGCAGGAAAATGAGCACAGGCAGAAATGGAAAGCTGATCATGCTTCCAGAGATTATGATAGAAGGCATGAGGTTCTGCAGAGGGAACTTGTGGTGAGTACCAGACTGGATACGGTTGCAGTCATGGAGAACACTCATCACAGCCGTGACAACCGTGTGATGGAGCTGGATAAGATGAGGAAAAAAAAGGATGAGGAGAAGACCAGGCACGAGGAGATTGTAAAACATGCTCATCTTGCAGCTTCAGCCATTCTACCAGTCGGTTTGGTCCCTGTGCTGCAACAAATCGTCAACTTCTCCGAGGGAAATGTTCAAAAGTACACCAGCATCAGAATCCAAGGTGCCCGAGCCCATTGACTGCCTAGATATGGTGTTGCACAGGAATGTGTGATAGATGATCAGAGGTTCAACAGCATGTTGCATGCACAAAGGAGAATTTTTTGGTTGCTGTCCAGAATGAGGGACGGTGCTGGAATTCTTTTTGTAGAGTTATTGATTTAATTTGGGGTTTAGGCATTCAGTACTTACAATACTTACAGTGCACGGTGGTAGATAGAATGTCAAGTGCTATTCATAGATTATTGCTGATGTCTGACGCACATAGGACGTTAAGGTTATCGATAGACCATAGATTCTTACTGTTAGTCTGACTCGATGCTCAATTGCTGAGAGCTGAATACACCGAGTAGACTAACGATGTATTATTGAGAAGTTTCAGATGTTACTCATTTATTCTGTACATAACACTTGCCTCACTAATTGATTTGTTCATTCCAGCCATGCGTGTGGCAGTGTGGGATAGCATTGCAACCAAGATCAATTGATTATAGTGTATCGATGTGTTAATTTATTGAGAAGTTTCAGAATTTTACTCATTCTGCACATACCATTTGCAAACTCGCGTTTTGTTCAGTTTTAATTGCAATTTGACACAGTAAAACTACAACCTCTTCCTCTTCCATCATGCATTCTGTTTTTCCTTCACAAAATTCTGATGGTAGGACTGGAAATATACAGATTACAGACATCGTTCACTTCTCTGTAAAATGGCATTACTTACTTGCATTCGCGAATTAGATGTATATACATATACAGTGCTGCTCTCCTCTGTCACTGCCATTTTTATCGCTCTTTACATTCGTAACCACCATGAAAGTACAGTAGATCCTACCAATAAGATCCAACATTCTAAGCCACATCAGCAACTCAGCATTGTAGAGGGGAACACCATAACTGACAGAGGCCACTACCCTTTCCTTTGAGTGGCTAAAAGTGCCTTGAGGCATACCACATGAATTCTGCCGCAGGCGTCCGGAAATTATCTTCAGAGAGTACACACTGGCTCAAAAAAAAAATCCAATGGTCCAATTCAGTTGCCTGATATAGTTGGAATGCACTCAATTATGAATTGGCGGCACTGGCATGAACCCCTTCGTCTGAAGAATCATCTGCCTTGGCCGCGGTAGATCTCAACATGCTTTGCTGTCTCTTGTAGTTAGTCATGCGACGGTTGCTCTCCATCCAAATGAGAAGAACAGTCATATCAGCTGGGCTCACCCCACCAATTCTGCTAGCCTGACCTATTGTTTGTGGCTTTACCTAAACATAAAACATAATATAAATTGTTTTCCCAGTGAAAAAAATAAATTGTACCAAATGCAATCATAAATACGTCAGCCTGAATTTCTTAAAAATCTTGAATAATACATAACTGCAGTTGCCTATTTTTAAAACTAAGATCATGTACGCACATGACAAATTTCAGGCAAGATGTGCTCAAGCAACCAGAACCTTTCACAGATAATATCTTAATTATTTTAAATCAGTCAATTATCTCAGAAGACTGAACTGCATAATGCACGTTATTGATTTACGTTGACAGGTCATCTTGCCTAACTAAATAAGGTTCTTAACATGTCTGCAAAGTTATTTTCCAAAAAAAAAACATATTCTCGAAATTAGATCACGCACCTTTGAAAGTTTCTCACGAGCTTCAAGTGATAGATTTGTCATTGAATGGTAATCTATGTCTTCAGGAAGCTTCTTGTGCTCCTGATTTACAATCTTAAGAAGAAAAGGTACAATGAGGGGTCAGCAGATTTTTTAAGTAGAAAAACGGGAGTTGTTTAACAAAGGAATAAGAAACCACATTGACATTCTTTATTACATTGGGAATGATAAATAATCAACTACATCTCCCAAGTTAGGAGGCCCAACAGAACACTGCTACATAATATCTAATAAATAATCAACTACTGCTCCCAAGTTGGGAGATCCAACATAACACAGATACAAAGAGCTAAACAAGTTCCTCAATAAAGTACCCAGATGCATAGAATAGCAAATATCTGAACATAGATTGAAACATGCATCAAAGTTAAACATCTTAAATGTTGCATGCACAGTTTTTCTTTCAAATCAAAGAACTTCCCTTATAAATGCATTTTAGGAGTTAGGACAGATGCACATGATCCACAAAGCAAATTACCTGCTGCAATTGACTTTGCTGCCGTGCTATAAAACCTTCATATTTAATATCAATCTCCACACATTCTTTCTCAATTCGAGACAAATGTTCATTCCCATATCCATGTTCATCAAGAAGTTTATACTGTACATGTGGCTTCTTCAGTATGGCTTCAAGTGTAGATGATTCTTTTACAGGTTGGTTGGATACAGCAGTAACTGCGGCAGAAAATTCACCTACTGAGAACAGAAATACCGAGTTAGAGAATCTGAATCCATGCTAGTGACTATACTGACAAAGAGCATGTTGGTACTAGCATTTTAAAACCTGGCATGAGTTCATACAGTATTCAGTGTAAAAGAAAAAAAAGAACTTACCTGGGATTTTTGTAGACTTCAATCGTTCCTTTTCCTCTTTAATCCGGGCTTGCTTTGATTGATAAAGCTCCCATCGTCTATCATCTATTAAACCAATATCTCGTCCCAAAGGAGTCAACCGACTATCAGCATTATCAGCTCGAAGCAATAGACGGTGCTCTGAACGGCTGATTGTATGTAAGTGGCAACAAAAAAATGTCAACAAAGTTATGGTTCAAGGAATCATAATGCTACCAGTACCTACTGGTAAAGCCGCTTACCGGCTGACTGTTTTTCCCTTGTCATATTGAACTAGTAATGTGTTAAGTTCCTTGTTTCTAATGGTTTGTAACAATGTACAAAGCATGGCAGGTTTTTGATAGTTATCAGAAGAAAAACAAATTTTTTGTAGTATCACAAATTAAGCATCCTATTGCAACATTTCTCTAATTAGGTTGCCATTGGCCTCTCCATTTAATAGTTCATTTGATTATGCACATTCTCTAATGAGAATTATGACCATTATTCTATGGCAAACTGGCCCCACAGACTCTTAGCTTCTCAGAGTAACACATACTTTAGGATACACAGTTATTCCACCAATTGCTTCAGCTTAATACTAAGCACTAATACTAAGTTACTAATAGCATTTGTACTGAAAGCCCATACCTTGTTAACATGCGATAAGGCTCCCTAAGATCTTTTGTGACAAGATCATCAATCAGAGTCCCTATATAACTGCTTTCCCTCTCAAGAATGATAAGCGGTTTTCCATTAGAATGCCTAGCTGCATTTATTCCGGAAATTATACCCTGTAACAAAAGTGAGCAAACTTAGGATTCAGAAAATTTTGTTGAACAGCCGTATGAACACAACAAAGAAAACAAATTAACCTGAGCTGCTGCTTCTTCATATCCTGTTGTTCCATTAATCTGACCAGAGAAGAATAAGCCCTCAAACTTCTTTGTCATAAGTGACCTTGAGCACTGATAAGCTGGCAAGTAATCATATTCAACAGCATAAGCTGGTCTTAGCATCACACAATTCTCCAGCCCTGGTAGTGTTCTCACAAGTGATAATTGCAATCGCTCAGGAAGCCCAGTGGAAAATCCCTGCTTAAGATGTACAAATGATCTTGAGAGGTTGGATTCAGGATACACAACAGTACAGAAATTATTTTCAACAAATGGAGGACAACGTACTGGAGAGCCACAATAGATGAATAAGAAATATGACCACAGAGTGCAAAACAGTGCAGAAGGCATTATTTTTAACAAATAGGGAACAAGAGAACCATAATAGGTGATTAAGAAATATAATCATGACATAAAATATGTAGAATGGATAGGGGGGGTTATGGATGATGACTGACCTGAAGATAAAGCTCAGGAACATCTCTGCCCTCTGGTTCAAGAAATACCTGATGGGACTCTTTGTCTTTAAACCTTACAATCTGAAGCAAAGAGATATCTGGTTATCCTCATGATTGTGAAATAAGGTGAATGACCTCTTTCTTAGCAATAATAAGTTTGATTACACGTACTAAAACAGAATAATCTGCCATGTAACAAAAAATCAGATGGTATAATTATACCTTGTCTTCAATTGCTGGACAGTATCTTGGTCCCTTCGCTTCTACCCAACCACCATAAGTTGGTGTTTCATCCAAATTGTCTCTAACAATTTGATGTGTCTCTTTTGTAGTCCGTGTTAAGTAGCAGCACATTTGGTCCCTCTCAGTATGGAATTCAGGGTCAAAACTAAACCAGCCAACCTGTTTCAAGAGACACCATCCTTTGAACATATATGGTCAAAGCAAACTTGAACTGCAAACTTAAGCTCCTGATAAGTCCTAGATTCACAAATGCAACATAGCAAACAAGGTATGCAGCAGATACTAAAGGTACAGGAAATGTTGTTCAAAGTCTATCAGAGAAAATACCACATACATTTGGAAAGGTTTGAACAACAAGGTTCGACTTGTGCAAAGTCCATTTAATCTATTTTCTTTGCGCCAGATTTATAGCACAAGAATCCATTATCCACATGTATTCACAGCTTCCATCAATCTTTACATTAAACACACACTGTAAGGGGTACTTTTGATATCTAATCAGAGTGAAACCAATATTAACTGTCACAACAGAAGCACAATGCTTCTAGATCTTACTATTAAGAGTACCAAAGAAAAGGCATTGCCTTAACAATGCAATGTAAAAGGGCAAATGAAATTGAAAGAAGCAAACATCTATAATAATGACGGAATTTGCACTTTAGATACAAGTGGAAGATGAAGATAACTAGTAACAAAAAACTTCACCCATACATATTGTCATATGTTTTGTACCTCTTCATCACCATACTGGGGTTCCAATCCAGAAAAGTTAACAGTCCTGCGATCAATTCGAGGTGGTGTGCCAGTTTTTAAGCGTTCAGTTTCAAAACCCAACTGCTGCAAATTTTCAGTAAGTCCATGTGAAGCTGACTCTCCAGCTCGCCCTGCAGGCATTGAAGTCCTACCAACCCAAATCTTACCACTCATGAATGTTCCAGTGGTAAGTACAACAGATGGTGCATAGAAGTCCATGCCGAAGAAAGTGCGGACACCCTCAACACTGTCGTTATGACCTATCAAAACCTCTGTAGCCATTGCCTCTCTAATGAAAAGATTTTGTGTGCTGAAAAATAGCATATGCATTAATCAGTAAATAACATGAAGAAATTACACCAATGAATTTCTAGGTATCACGAAAACACCTCACCTATATCTATTGATTTGATATGTCAAAAGTATGCAGAAACAGATTCACCTCAACTCAAGAAACTAGAACTAACATCTAGTCAATACAGTCGTTGGTCAGGACCAACCAACCCACATGTCAAATGAATGAAGTTCATGTCTTCATAGGTTAAACTAATAAAAACACAAGTTTTGTGAGTCACCTTTCGACAACTTTCTTCATCTCTACTGCATACTCCCTCTTGTCAGTCTGAGCACGCAGCGCACGTACAGCAGGGCCTTTTGAGCTGTTTAGCACGCGCTTTTGTAGGTAGCACCTAAGAGATGAAGTGATCAGTATACTATGAGATCTTTGTGGATTTTGTAGTAGCGCAGTTTTCATCTCTTGGCCCAACGCACCAACTAAAAGGCCAGAAAATAGGGGAAGAGAAAATCCATCTATCTAAAATAAAGAACCATTTAAATGTACCTGTCTGCAATTTTCCCCATTTCACCACCAAGGGCATCTACCTCATGAACAAGTTGAGACTTTGCAGGCCCTCCCACAGCAGGGTTGCAAGGCTGTGCGACATAAGGAATAAAAGAAGAGTTAGGAAGAATGAACACAAATTTAGTCCTTGTAATATCACAATATCAACACATAGTATCTTGGTTAAAAAGGATGGTTCCTAATACCCTTATAGCATATCTAGACTTAGGCTATACCATATTGAAAATTGTCCTTGGATTATGAGTTCAACATAATGTATTTGTGTAAGCATTTTATCTGGTATACATGCCATATCATAAATTGCTAGAAAGTCCATGGATTTGATACGCACTGAATGAATTATTCTTACAATACATGGTCTAATGGGATGGGTTGTCACCATGGTGTATGTGACTTGATTGCAGATTTTAACTATGCCAAGTAACATATGATCTTTACCTATCTTTACTTTTCTAACCTCAGAAAGTACAATTTGGTTCAATTCAAGGATATGGTACTACATGATTTCAGAAATCTAGAAGTGAAAATTGTAATGGAGCTCAGTGTTAGACCTGCCACGCAATCCGATCAATGTTAAGAGTAAGCAGGAGTGTGCTCGCACCAAGATGGGCCGCCGCAAGCGCTGCCTCGCAGCCAGCATGACCTCCTCCAACCACAATGACATCGTATCGCTCCTGAAGGCTCCTCGAGTCTAATGCCACAGCAGAAACCCACAAATGAGAAACTCTAGTTCGTTTTCATTTGCATCATGTGGTCGCAAATACTCAAAGCCATCGAGCATAATTAGTAAGGTATGAGGTGAGCGGCGTTACCTTTGGAGGAGGAGGCGGCGGCGGCGACGGCAGTGGAGAGGAGGCGGCGGCGGAGAGGAGGAGGGCGCCAGGACGGCGAGTGGAGGAAACGGCTGAAGGGAGAGGAGGGGAGAAAGGATGCGAGGATGGCCGGCTGCAGAGGCGGGCGGAGGCGGAGCGGCATGGCCGCCGAGGAGGACGACGAGGCGGCGGCGGCTGAGGCTGAGCCCGAGCTATCTCTCTCCGCGCTTGTCGCGGCTGTCGCTCAGGAGGATTTCCTTGAAAAATACAAAATACCCTTATAAAGTTTCTGAATTATGGCCCGTTCTTTTTCGGCTTTTGAAGCTAGCTACTTCACCCGATTGTTTTTAAATTTTAAAGGGTGTGGGTTTTTTTACATAAAGTTTTCTTAGAAAATTAAGATATGTCCATTTATTTTAATTTTTATAAAGGTTTCTTAGAATTAAGATATGTCCACTTTTTAAATTTTTTAATAAGTAATACTAAATTAATCATATGCTTTAATAAACTGTCACATTTCACTTTTTTTAATTAATCAGAACGAAGTGTCATTTTACGTGTTTAAATCAGTTCAGCCAATCATTTGATTCGAATAAAGTCTATACATGTTTTAGGCCTATTTTAAACTGTCTTTAGCTTGTCATATAATCTTCTGTTTTTTCAATAGTTTAGATTTTAAAAATACGTAAGCATAAATATAAAAAATTAACTAAAGCCATAAGTAGAAAAAAACCAACTTTTTTAGATTATCACCGAATACTTATTAAGATTTTGAGCTTCATGATGGCTCCCCAGACATGATGGCAGAGCTGAGTAAACTTAGCAAAAACCTAAACCTAAGCGAGGGGTGTAATTGCCAGAGTAAAATAACATTTTTCTACTATTATAACATGTTATGGTGGTAAAATAGTTGGCTATGATACATATTAATCTTTTTTTGGTATTCAAGTATTAAAGTACCAGGCTGATATGACATATTCCAATGGAGAAGTGCATCTCATATGCAGCATGAATACGTCTCAAAAAAGTTTTAAAAACCCATAAACGATTTCATTTATTTCTGAAGATTACCATGCACATATATAATCCATGTTACAACTTGGTTCAAGCATCACAGGTCAGCTCTATCCTTTGAAAATTGAAACTAAACCAACATAGTCTAGTTTAGCAAAAAAAAAAAATTCACATGGTTTTCATGCCATCCACATCTCGACAGTGGAGAAGATATCGGGGGTGCCGGGGTGGGCATTTCCCTGCTGTAGAAGCCCAATTAGCCAACAACTAGGCGCTAACCCATTACAAAAATGTTCAACTCAGCAACGAGAGAGTTGAGAGAGATCGGCAAGACGATTAGCTAGCGACGCATTGGCTTCTCCATGAAGCCTTGTCGCTTTGCACACAGGCACGCGATGGTGACACGCATCTCTCTATCTTCTAACGTTGATCAGTGACCACTCCTCGCCGTCGGCCACCGTGACTTCGCAAGGTCTCTGAGTCCGACCATCGAGCACGCCATCGTCCATTGAGCCACTGCATGCAAGCGAGTTCTCCCCTAACACACCCTAAGTCTTTTACCTTACTTTCTAGTCTCTAATATAGAGAATAGAGTCGGCCGACGACTACTCAATTTTGCGGTTTCCATCTTATATACAATTTCAGCCATATATTGAAATGAGATAAGTCTGAATTACCCCGAATAATCGCGTCATCTGAATTATCCCTCCCTCGAACTCAAAAACCAAGCATTTTACACACTAATTTTTTTCATACCGGATGAATGACCATCTCGAGCACTGTTCTAGGTGATTTTAGCCCGAACTGACACACGTGGCACTGATGTGGTATCTAATCAGCAAACCAAAAATTTTAAAAATACGTAGGACCCACATATCATATATATCACCTATCTCCCTCTCTATCTCTCTAATGGAGCGAGGAGGCTACAGGCTAGGAAGGAATAGGAGGGATGACGGCTAGCAGTGTAGGCAGCTGGTAGCGAGGCTCGGGATGAGGGTAGCTAGAAGATGCTAAGTAGGCGGGTAGAGACAGAGCTCAGGGTGGTGGCAAATTGACGCATAGCTCGTGGTGGAGACGAAGCTCAATCTATAGGCAAGCACTAGAGGCTATGGAGTCAGAGCTTGCTCAAGGAGGGTGCTGATGGCCGAGCTCGAGTTCTCCTCAAGGAGGCCGCTAGAGACATGGTGGCCTGTCTACCGATCCATAGAGGCAGCGGTCGAAAATGTAGGAAAAGACTAAGCTCAAGCTCTCTTTGTGGAGGCTAATGGAGGCAGCTTGAGCTTGCTTCGGGAGGGTAGTAAAGGTAGATCTCGAGCTCTTTAAGAGACAACAGCAGAGGCTTGGGGTATGCAACGGACGGTGACGAGTGGACATAGAGCTCAGGGTTAGTGGTGGATCTCTACCACGATGATAGGAGAGGGGGTATATCTAGATTGTAGGGCCGCCTCCACACTACCGCCATCGACAAAGAGGCCGCCTTCTCCCCCGTGGCAGAATAGGCCTACTAGTCATTGACCTCAAGGAGCGCGTCTACAAGACAACCAGATAGCCATGATGCTGATGACCTAGACGAGGATAGGTTTGCCCATCGTTGACCACCCCACCACGATGCCAATGAACAAGATAGAGAGATTGACTAGAGAGAAGAAAATAGAGGGAGAAAGAATACAAGTGAATGGTAGGTTAGTTCGAACGTTTTTTTTATAAATGATATACTCACTTGTTGATTGGATAGCCACGTGGCAAAACCAATGTCACCTCTATGCCATGTAGGATCAAACCTGTCTCAAATTGAGCTAAGGGATAATTCGTCCAATTTAAAGAATTTAAAATGTAGAATATCTAGTTTTTAAATTTAGGGATAATACGGACGACTGATGGAGGACGAGAGGCTGCAGCATTATCATTCGTAAGAACTTTGTTGCATGTTTTTTGTGGTATCTAGGCAATAGACAGAATATAAGAAAATTGAAGAAAAAAAGTGTGTGATAAGGATGCCACGAAGCTAATGCAGGACTACAAAGAACTGAAAGTGCAGGTACTCAGGAGGTCGGAGGCCTTGAGTTGCTTTATCTTGAGAAGAAAGAGGTGGCATGCGCTAGGGTTATCTGCTAGCACGAATCACAAAGTAATCCAAGCCGTCTATAAAATTGACTGAATGTTAGCAGGTGATTGATACATAAGCAACAAGAAAGAACTATTTTTATCATTCTTATAAATGGCTAAGAACTATTTTCTACCATTCTTATAAATGATTTCACTGATAGCTCTATGGCTAAAATGATATTTCAACGTAGACATGTATTCACAGTCATGGGCATTAGGCTAGCAGGTGAAGGCCAAAGAGCAGTCTAGTACCGTCAAGAGTACGCTATCTTTATCTTATACACGGTATGATAGCTTGGTTAATTAGAATTGATTGGATTCTTCCCTTCGCCATTCAAATTAAGTAATAAATTAAGATTAATCTATTTTCCTTCCTCTGTCTGGCTATCCTCGGGCTTATTCCGTCAGGCCTTAGACCATAACAAAGATTTCACATATAGCTTGAATACGTCTCAAATTGCGCATACGTAGGAAGTGCATAAATGAATTCATTTGTTTGGAAGAGCATAATGCATCCAAAAATACACATTATAACGTTTTCAACCTTGATTCAAGCATCACAAGCCAGCTCTTTTCCTGCTACATACAAGAAACAAATACAATAGCCCAAAGGATATACCTGAAATTTTAAAACTAATCCAACATAGTCTAGTTTAGCAATTTTTTTACATGGTTTTTATGTCATCCACATCTCGGCATGAGATGCAAGAGTCCTTGTTCTTCCGAGTTCTTGAGCTTCTTACTGTTCAACACCATATGCACTGTAATACTGTACCGATTGAATTGAATATTTTATTAGGTCAGATCACCTCACGAGTAGAGCCTTACACGCATCGTAATTGGCACACGGCATAAGGGGCATGTTGATAGAGTTGGGCCACATTCCTTGCATGTCTTGAACAAACAGAAGTAAAGAAGGTTTGTTAATCACTCAAACTAGTACTGATTTGATCATTTCAAATTTTGGTAAAATTATGATTTCCCACTATGTTCACCTACAATTTCACTAGAAATATAGTTATGCAGTAGAAATATAGTTATGCAGGATCATTTCATAGTTTGATGTTTCATCAACAGAACTCCAGCATAGAGAACCATACCAGGTGACCACATTGGAAAGCCATGTCCTTCGGGTTGGTTAAGCAGATGGGACAAACCTTGAATATGACATAAAAGAAAAGAACAGTTTACATGCCACAGTTCTGGAAAAAAAATGGTTATATTCATTATTTGCCAAAGGTGCCTACCTGCTCATCAGCGGTATTCTTTCCAAAGCCAGTTGACTGTGAGCTTGCAATTGGAGGACGTGATGCTGCAGCATTATCATGCTCAAGAACTTTGTTTGGAGGAGGAAGAATCCTCAGATGACTAGCCACATGGCCCGCATGCTTTCTGTGAAATTAGGCATTAGACGGAATATAAGGAAAATGAAGAAACAAAGTGTGTGATAAGGATGCCATGAAACTAATACAGGACTGCAATTATGCAAAGAACTGAGAAGAGCACGTACACAGGAGGTCGGAGGCCTTGAGTCGCTTTATATTGAGAAGGTATTTCCATAAGGGCTGCAAGGGCAAATGCAGCCTCTTTCTTTGGCATATCCTTACTTGTTGACATAATATCTGTGAAGTTCACAAACTGCAGTAGTTTATCAGTAAGGTTATAAGTTCTAGCTAAATAAATAGATGAGAAATCACTACACAAGTCTCTTCTAGTCAGAAGGTATTGCCAGAAAGTAGATTATATCCAAGGTAGTACAATTTTCTCACTGGAATCATCAGTTTGCTCACACATTATGTGGAGCAATATTGAAAATTTGGAATTGAAATGACAAAATAGTAGTACTATAATCACCTGAAAATTGTCAAAAGCTCTGTCAGGAATACAGTCATCAAAGTGTTGCATAGCATCCCATGGCCCATCTCCCACCCCAACCATCACAATTGAAAGAGGATAGTAGCTGAGCAACCAAACAGGTTTCAGTAAAACTTTAACACCGAGTTCTAACTAAGGACGAATTTAATTCACCTTGCATCAACAATTGCTTGTATAGTTGCTTGCTCTTGTGGGCTTAATTTTCCATCCTTCGTATTTGAGGTTGTCACCTACAATTTTTCCTTAGGTAAGACAGATGCTGACAATGCTAGCAAAGTAATTTTCTGCTGCTATAAACAATTACCTGTCCATCAGCTATGATGACGAGGACATGGTATTGCCAGTTACTATTTTTGACAACAGAAATTGACGCATAGATAAGAGGAGCAAAAGAAGTCGGTCCTGTGCACACCAGTTGAGCAAAATAATGAACCAGGCAAAAAGTACAAAACTGCAGTGCTAATGGAGTTACCTACTACTTATAAACAGCTTATTGAGTTATTCGGTGAAACACAACAAATGAGCTACATTGCACAATACCTTTCGTTTAGGGGAGTTGTTCAAAATTCTGTGAAATCAAGACCAACTAATAGAGCAACAATGTATATAATCATGATGCCGTGAATAAAGAGGAAATAAAGCTGCAAAAGTGATGAATGAAAAGCTAGTTTCCAAATTTCTGAGCATTCCCAAGGACAACTGTGTGTGATATGCTATAATAATTTAATAGAAGAAACCTTGGATGTTTTTTAAAAAATACTTGTACGAATAAAAAGGCACACCAAAACATTGGCTGCTCTAAATCATAATCCATGCTAGAGAAAAGAACAACAGATATTGCCTAAGGTCTGTTCTTTGGTAGTTACTGTAATAAAATAATAAGTGAAAGTCATAACCTTTTACCGTTCTACAATCTGTACTGAATGAAGGGGGGACAGGCCCTTCTTACCTGAAAGGTTCAAATGTGGGACGATTTGCCTATATCTTTCAAGAACCTCTTCAAAACCATGGCAAGAATGATTATCTTGGTAGAAGCTGAAGACGGAGTTATCATGCGTAGAAGCTGCAGAATGAATTAAATAGTAGCAGTTCATACAGGAAGTACACTGCTGAAAACAAATCCTTAAGGGGAAAAGAGGAATATACAGATTGCACTTACCATCACCAAATCCAAAACAAGGTATCAAGTTGTCATCGTCAAAAGGTGACAGTGTTCGCCCAATTATAGAAATTGCTTGTTCATATGGATTAGGGGTGCCATTAATGGCATGCAGCGATTTTCTTCCAAAGGAATATCTGCCTACAGAAATTCAGCAGATTTTTTTTTTGTTTAAACCAAAACAGATCCTCAAGTAAAATTGATAGAAAGCCTTAAATGAAACAGACAGTGTATGTAACAGTAATACAGAAGTAACATCACCTGACCATTCATTGCTTTTGGTGAAGTCAATGCCAAGAATCAGATTTGAAGATTCAAGACCAGCCTCCCTTAACGCAGCAGTTACCTTCAAAACCAAAAATAAGCAACAGGTTATTCAACAGTACGTACAGGCACATGACATGTTTTTCATTTAGTGAGGAACATTGAAGCTTGAATAATAGTGGGAAGAAATTTTGGGGAATACACAAATCTTTGAAGCAAATAAAATAAGTATTTGGCATCTGCCTATTTATGTCCAACACAGATTGGTTATATCTAAAGGAGAGAATAAAAAATAGCAGAGCAATTTGTTTAGGCTTGAGACATGAACACAAGAATACTAAGAGCTTGGCTGTGTACATCCGGTTGGATGTAGGGGTCGGGTTTTACCCATTTTCTAAAAGAAAAAAGAATACTAAGAGCTTTGCTGCTTGTCACCTCATCCACTGAGCTGTAGTTGTCAGGTATAAACTTTGGTTGGCCTTTGGCTTGGGATTTCCCCTTAGAAGTTCCAGAGGGAGCATGAGCTTGATGCCGGTGCTTGTGATGAGTTCGCTCACCCCACATGACCAGTAATGATCTGCATAACCGTAAGGAATTCCCGATACCTTAGGATGAAATTACACCCCGAAGAAAGTACCTTTTGAGCTGTAAATTGCATACATATAGTTTGGATGCAAACAGAGAGTAATTGAGTAAACAGTTCTGGATTCATCATCTGTAAAGCAATTACTATATTTGACAGTACGATTAGAGGTAACTCGCAAGGTTTGGCGTCCCTTTAATCCTACAAAGGCTAAGCCAAAAGGGGGGAAAGGCACTTGCAAAGTTGCAAATAAGCGAACGTCGTAAATTTTTAAGTTGCTTAACTCTAACAACAACTATGATAGGAAGAAATTGATAAGTCGTGAGACATCCTGGAACATAGTACTGCCGGCCAAACAAACGGAACGAAACTATAGATGGATGAATTTGATGTTTAATTCAGCAAGTATTACTTGGGACTGCTAATGTAAGCAAACCGAGCAACATATGAAGTACCGAGAGCCAAGTAATCTGATTCCTGTGAGACAAGTATGAAACGCCCAGTCCGCTCAACACCGCGGGGAACAAGAGGAGAGATGGAGATGGGTGGATCCCCAAAGCAAAGCACGAGGGGGGGGGGGGGGCGGCGAATGAGGACGAGGAGCGAGCTTCTCCTAGTGGTGGTGAGGAAGGTCGCCGCGGAAGGAGCTGAGGAGAGTGGGGGCCTGGGCGCGGCGGGACGGCACAGCCACAGCCACAGCCACAGCCACCGCCACCGCCACCCACGAGCAGCGAAGCTTTGCGGTGGTGGTGGACTGGTGGGTGGGTCGACGGAACCACCCACGAGACGAGACGGACCGGAAGAGAGGAGGTCAACGAACAGGGCTTACCTCCTATCCTACGTAGGTGTCATTTTGGAGAGAGACCCGTCGTCGTCCCAGACCCTGAGCTCCATGCCTCCATGGCCATGGATATTCCTTCTGGAGACGGTGACGCCTGCCTCGTCACGACGGAACAGGTGAACGTTGCGTGCGAGCAACCATCACGAGGATATGGCGCACCACGATGCCGGCCGGCAATGTAGACCTAGACGGCAATCATCTTCGCACCGATCTTCTTATCAGCCCCAAAAAAAATTATTCAAACTGCGCATTCGTGGCACGCTCTACCTAGCCCACGGTCCTTTCGGCACTTGTCTCTATATACACGGTAGAAAAAAAAAAAGCGGGGCGGGGGAATATTAACAAATAAAAAAAATAATCACGCCCGGTGGGACTCGAACCCACAATCGCCTGATTAGAAGTCAGACGCCTTATCCATTAGGCCACGGGCGCTCCTGTAGTCAACAAAAGAATATATTGGTATGTTACTTGAGGTTACCAAAGATTCAACTTGGTTAACTAAAACTCCAGGCTTCATTTCAGAACGGCCAGAAGTAGGGGTAGCATGTGGTGTGGATCTATGCTGACCAAAAAGACAGATTACTGCCGCAGCTATTAGAGTTAACACTCCGCTCTCCTCCTCCTGCGGTTCTGAAATGAAGTTTGGAGTTGTTTTAGTTATATTACCAAAGATTCATTCTGTCGCACGGAAGAAGATGATCGAGGGGCAAGCACCATCGTACAATCATAACTTCACCAACACACCATCGATATTTCCTCCATTTGCACATGAACCTTGTGAGTCAGATACGGAGGGCTGATTGGGCCAGGCCCCGACTACGAGGGTACATGTTAACCCAGTACTAGGCTCTCTTATATTTTAGGGTTAGAGGGAGGAGCTGGTTTCCAAAAGGGAAGGGAACTCGAATTACAGTATGAAACTTAGGCGTCAGTGAGTTTCAAACCTCCAAAACAAACTCGACGTCCGAAAATTCTAGTTTCGACATTCACACATGCATGGATGCAAGCCCTGAGATCCTTGTTAGGCACAGGCTACTGACATGAATGATCTCAATGCAGCAATTCGCCTGGCTCAAAAATACAAAAAGAAAAGAAAAAACTAACGAGCTAAAGTGGCTGCGCGCGCAGTTCGTACGTCGCAATCACGAAAGCAGGTAACTGCTGCACTTTATAGGCTGCCCTGTTGTCCATGGCAAGCTTTGCCTCGCTGTTGTCTCCCCTGTGTTGTGCAGTGACCTCTAGTTTCTTGCTCTAGTCTTGTGTACCTAAAAGTAGATAATACAAGAAAAAAAAGAATCCACATATTGATTCTTCCCATTATAGAGATGCTATAAAATCATGCCCGACTGATGATTAGTGTATGCGTACTTTTGGTAATCAAACCGATATCTTCTGCGCTTTGTAACTTCTTCCTGGTGTTATCCAAGTAAGTCTGATTTTGGATGCTGAAGAAAGAAATTCGCCTCCATATTAGCAAAATAAAACCAATTTAGTGAAGGCACTCAACACCATATAATCAACTAGGAAAATATCAATTATACCCAGGATAGGTTTGCTTGATTGGTAAATGAATCAACTAACCATTTCTACAACAGCCTCTTCGATCAACTGATGAGCTTCATTTTCTGGCACCTAGATGTTCCATCAGTGTCAAAAAACATATTCCAGTTGGGCATGAAGCTCATGCAAAGCACGCTTACCATTTCATCAATGCAAGCCACGTAGAAATAGTACTGGACAACAAAAACAAAGAGATGAATAAAAATGGATGGATTGACGAGTTGAAAATCATCCACCAAAAGAATTAGCAAAATTATATATGTAACAAAACTGACAAGAGGAACCTACATTTTGTCTCATCAAACGCTTAATATCATTATTGTGCAACGGAAACATATGTTCTCTATAAACTTCCAACAGAGCATCAGTGAATTCTATCTGACAAAAGGTGAAATAGAGTAAGTATGTGTCACTAAGCAAGGCACAGACAGAAAAAAAAACACCATAAGTTGTGTAGTTTTGCGGGCTGAGGTAATCTAACCTTTCTCTTAGCAACCCGTTTCCAAACCTCAAAATGCACGCCATCAAAATCCTTGCAGATAGAACAATCAAACAGCATGTTCTGTATATGACCCTGAACTAAAAAAAACAGTATTATTGTTACCACAACCACTTATGCTTGCCAACTAAATTAACAAGAGGGTCATATTATTCACTGGTTACCATAGCGCGAGTTCTAACCATTAACCACTATGACTGTTCAAAACGGTCAATAAAACAACAGAACAATTTATGTCAGCCAAGACTTTAAAGGGATGACGACCAAAACCAAGACAGGAGAAGAAAAAGAAATTAAGTTGGTCTGGAAGGGTGACAATGTCACAGTAAGAACTTTTGGATGCACTGTAGCGACTTGGGGTAAGCTTTTGTTATAACTTACTTCTCTTACCACTGTTGTTTTTTTAACTCGGTTTTATAGAACAAATAGTCAATTCAAACTGCCAAGCTGATCTAATCAAATTAAAAAGTACCCTGGCCAATGTGAAGCAGGTCAAAGAGAGGGCAATAGCTTGTTTGCAAAAGTTGGTGTATAGCTCCAAAAGTGTAACAAATTAATCGTGTAATTTTCATAGGTTTAAATTTTTAAATTTGTATAACTAGGGGGAGCTAGATAATTGAAATAGAATTAGATTTGATATACAACTCTTCAATTCTATTTTCATGGATGTGTTTGTATTTCTACACAACAGATTTTAAAAATATAGTTGGATTTTATATACAACTCTGATCTTCTGTTTCTACATATACAACTGTATTTTGTATACAACTTGGATCCATCACTATCTAACAGTTCAAATCTTTTTCTTTTTCTTTCTCTGATTAATGTGACAAATTCTTGCCTCTAAAACGAACGTGGTGGCTTTTTTTTAAGCTATCTTTATAATATAATAGATAGATATATCGTTGATCAGATGTTTGACAAGAAAGGCAGCAAGTGAATACCAGCACAGACAAACCAACATGTACAATCGAATCAACAATTCAATATGCAAGTAAATCATCAACAACATACCTTCAGCCTTGGTGCAGATAGATAACGATAAGCTGAAATCATTGAACTGTAGCTATGATCCCACTTTCTAAGGTTCAGGGAACTCCTCAGCTTCAAATATAGATTTTAGGTAAGATGTGAACCTAACTCCTGAATGCAATGGGGGTTGCCTTTTGGTGAAGAAAGCTTTGTGTGAGCATATCACACTTTTATCTAGCTCCGGCATTTCATCTCGTACTTCCATATTGATAGTATTCTTTTAGTCGATTCATTTTATTGCAACAAGATATATCCAGTTGCTCCAGATATGGTAGTTCTAAAATGCAGGATAGGTCTATTAGTTGATATGCCTTCCCAACTGTAAGAACACGAAGGATATTGTTAGACTACTGAATTTGTATATATATAGACTCGACCACTCTGTATAGAGTTGAGGTATTAGTCTCACTATACACCATATTCTTATATGGTATCAGAGTGGGGCGAGCCGACACTTCCTTCCCATTGCAGACCTTCTCTCCCGGTATTCTTCCTCTGTCTTCTCGGCTTTCTCCATCTTCACCGCCCTCTCGTCCCCTCTTTTCCACCACGTGATAAGGAGATGGCCTCCATCCGCCTCCTCGTCTCGTTCAGACCCGTCTTAGCTTTTTTCTTGCTTCGGCGCACCTTCTCCTCCTTCGACGCCGGCGCAACTCTACACTCATCGTCTCCATTGGCTGGACCCGTCCGCCCTCCATCGGTTGAAACTCTCTCGGTTCCTACTTTTCCGACACACTCACCTGCTCCCAAACACGAAACTTTTCTACTCGCGCCCGAGCCACTCTGACATGTCCACGTGTCCACGGACACGAATTTCTGCTTTCCGAACACAAACCTCCTTTCTTCGCGTCCACGCCTTCTCCGATTTTTCACGTCCGCCCCACTCCGTTGCGTCCATGGGTCCACGGATGTGAAACCTCCCTTCACGGACGCGAACCTTCTCACGCCCGTGACCCACCTACTCTCTCAAACTCGTGACCTACCTACTCTGCTACCCACTCCTCACTCATCTACTCCGCCACCTACTCCCATCGGCCAACCGACTCTCCTCATTGGCTCACTACCCTCATCAGCTTATCGTGCCCCGCTACTTTCTCATCATGACCACCGAGTCAGCTCTTAGTTTCGACACTCTTCCAGTCGTCGGATCCCTTCCGGCCATCGACGCTCCTGACCATAACTCGGACACCACTTCGCCGATCTTCTCACCACCTTACACCGCTGTCAACGTGAAATCTCACGTTCCCATCTCTCTTGATCTCAACGCCAACTATTCTAAGTGGGTATTTCTCTTTAAATCCCTATGTAGAAAGTTCAGCCTTCGCTCCCACATCGATAGCTCCGTTCCACCTCGACCCGATGATCCCCAGTGGGACATCGCCGAGTGTTGCGTGCGCAGCTGGCTACTTGGCTTGGTCAATGACTCCGTCCTCAACCTTGCAATGGATGACATCAACCCCACCGTTCGGGATCTCTAGGTGACCATCGAGCATATCTTCCTCACTAACAAACAGTCGCGCGCCATCTTCCTCCTTAATGAATTTCACTCCATGGTACAAGGAAACTCATCTGTCTCCTCGTACTGCCAACGCCTAAAGATCAAGGCTGCCGTCCTCCATAATATCGATCATCCTGTGGCCGACTTACAACTCGTCCTTGCCCTTCTACGAGAACTTAAACCCTGCTTCTCAAACACCGCCGATGACATTGCCAACTCCACACCTCTTTCCACGTTCGTCCGGTCCCACGACATGCTAGTTCTCAAAGAACTACACCTAGCCAACGATGAGAAGACTGTGGCCCACACTGCTCTCCTCGCCGCAGCCGATCATGGCTGCTCCAACCCCATCGGCTACCGACCACCGTGCGTTGCTATCACCTCTCGTGGCTCTGGTAGCCATGAAGCCATGGCAATAAAGCCCGCGCCGGTGGCAATGTCAAAGGCAAAGGCAAGGACAAGAACTAGAGAGGTCCGATGCAACCGCGCCCTGCTCTAGTCCCTACCCCGTCTGCCAGTCCCATGGGTCCGTGGCTTTGCTACAACCCCTGGGCACCCCAGCCCCAACTACGCAGTCCCATTGGCTGGCAACCAGGAGTTCTCAGCGCCTATCATCAGGCCCACCTGGCATCGGCTCCCATCCTACTGCCTCAACCGATCCTACCGTCACCACCCACCCAGTCGGTTCTCTCGTGGAATCAGGCTGGCCTCGTCGCCGCCCTCAATCAGATGACGCTCCAACCCCAACACCCTTGGGTGCTAGACTTTGGTGCGTCATCCCATATGGCGTCATCGGACGGTATACTAGTTTCTCGCCATCCCTCCTCCTCGCTTTCGTCACTATCGGCAATAGGCACTCTCTCCCTATCAAATGCCATGGTGACTCCCTCCTGTCTACACCCACAACCAATTTTCCACTTCACAATGTCCTCATCGTCCCCTCCCTCATCCACAACCTAGTATCTGTCCGCCAATTCATAAAAGATAACAATTGCTCAATTGAATTTGACGATTCTGGTTTCTCTATGAAGGATATCCCGACCCGACGCGAGATGCTTCGATACAATAGTGGCGGCGATCTCTACACCATCTCCACTACACCGTCCACTCCCCATGCCAACATCGTCATCTCCACCAACCTATGTCATCTTCGTCTTGGTCACCTTAGCCCCAACGCTATCGCCAATCTCCGTCACAGCGCCTCCATCACGTGTAACCACAACAGCTCCACTGTTTACCACTCTTGTCAACTTGACAAACACGTGTGGTTGCCTTTCTCAAACTCTATGTCTTGTACCTCACGACCTTTTGAGTTAATATACTATGATGTGTGGACTTCTCCAGTTAAGAGTGTTTTTGGTTATCAGTACTATCTCGCAATACTCGATGACTATACATACTATTGCTGGACTTTTCCACTAACCAGCAAGTCCAAGGTCGCCTCCCATCTCATCAACTTTACCAACTATGTCTCCACCCAATTCAATCTCTCTATTCAAGCCATGCAGACCGATAACGATATGAAGTTTGCCAACCATACCGTCCAAACCTTTCTTACCTCCCGTGGCACCCATCTCCGCCTCTTCTGTCCCTACACCTCTCCCCAAAACGACAAGACCGAATGCCTTCTTCGCACACTCAACAACATGAGTCACATTATACTACTTCATGTCCACCTACTCGCAACCTACTAGGCTGAAGCACTAACCACCGTGACTTACCCCCTCAATTGACGCCCTTGCTCCTCCATTAGGCACAATATCCCCTACACCCTTTTGTACCACAAGATACCCGACTACTCTCACCTACGCGTTTTTGGATGTCTCTGCTATCCCAATCTCATTGCCACTGCTCCTCACAAACTTGCACCCCACTCTACCGCCTATATTTTCCTTGGCTATCCCTTATCCCACAAGGGATACCGATGTCTTGATCTTTTCATTCGCCGGATCATCGTCTCCTGCCATGTCGTCTTTGACGAGTTCTGTTTCCCCTTCGGTTTACTTCATCCTGGACCCTTGTCTAGCAATCTCGACTTCCTCCTAACCAACACCGTACCCTCCTGGTCCCCTCCATCAATCTCACCTCTGGCTTCCCTATCGGTCGCTCCTAAGAACTTCTTGCACAGCTATCTCACTCCTCTCCGCTTCGATGCTACTCACATCGAACCTCTATCGACCCCACCACCCTCATCGGCTCCCCAACCTCCATCGGCTCTGGCTAATACTATCTCACTCCTATTGAACACATCAACTCCATCGGCTCCTCAACCTTTATCGGCTCGCCTACACCTATCGGCCCCTCGACCTCCATTGGCTCGCCACTTTCTATCGGCTGCTCCGTCTCCATCGGACCGCCCAACCCCATTGGCCCATCCCCCTCCATCGGCTCAAGTCGACCTTGTTTAGCCCTTTTCCCGAACATACAGTCGCCGATCCCAAGCCGATGCCACCCTTCCCTATCCCGTCCCCACCCCACCACTCATTCTCCCATCGGCTCCTGTGAACCCTACTGTCCCCTCCACCCCTCATATGATCACTCGATCACAAAACGAGTTCCTCCGTCCTACCAAGCGCTACAGGCTCTCAGCAATCCATTGTACCATCTCGCCTATCCCGGTGACTCATCGTTCAACCCTGGGTGATCATCAGTGGCGCGCGGTCATGGCCGATGAGTACAAGGCCCTTATGGATAATGAGAACTAGTGCCTCATCCCTCGTCCTCCCGGTGCCAATGTTGTGATCGATAAGTAGATCTTTAAACACAAGTTCTACTCTGATGGATCGCTTGCTCGTCACAAGGCACGCTGGGTAGTTTAGGGTTTCTCCCAACGTCCCGGCATTGACTACAACGAGACCTTCAGTCCCGTCGTCAAACCCGCTACCATTCGGGTTGTTCTCACTCTTGCTGCCTCGCACTCTTGGCCGATCCACCAGCTCAACGTGAAGAACACTTTTCTTCACAACCATATGATGGAAACAGTCTACTGCCAGCAGCCTCCAGGATTCGTCGATCCATTTCGTCCCGACGATGTTTGCCTCCTTCAGCGCTCTCTCTATGGCCTCAAACAGGCCCCTCGGGTCTGGTACCAGCATTTTGCTACCTATCTTCAGCACATCGGTTTTATGGCCTTCGTCTTCGATTCTCCCTCTTCGTCCTTCACATCGGCAACACCACCGCCTATCTTCTCCTCTACATCAACATATTGTTCTTACAGCGTCCTCGCCATCCATCCTACACCAGATCATGGCCTGACTCCACTCTGAGTTTTCCATGACCGATCTCGGTCCCCTCCATCACTTCCTTGGCATCTCTGTTACACGCTCTCCTCACGGACTCTTTCTCTCCTAGCGTTAGTATGCCATCGATCTTCTCTAGTGTGCGGGCATGGCTGAATGTCAATCCACCGCCACTCCCGTCGACACTCGCGCCAAGCTCTTTATCACCGATGGCTCTCTCATAACCGATCTCTCCCAGTACCGAAGTCTTGCTAGTGCTCTCTAATACCTCACACTAACACGGCCAGATTTCAACTACGTCGTCCAGCAAGTGTGCCTCTTCATACATGCTCCGCGCGAATCTCACCTCGCACTGCTCAAGCGTATTCTTCGCTATGTGAAGGGCACACTTTTCACCGGCTTACATCTTAGCTTTAGCCCCATCGACCTCTCACCGCGTACTCCGACGTGGATTGGGCGGGCTACCCCGACTCTCGACGCTCCACATCCGGCTACTGCGTCTTCCTCGGCGACAATCTAGTCTCTTGGTCCTCTAAGCTCTAGACTACAGTCTCAGTCCAGCGCCGAAGCCGAGTATCGTGCTATTGCCCACGCTATCGTCGAGTGTTGCTGTCTTCGCCAGCTTCTGCAGGAGCTCCGTGCACCTACCCCCTCTGCGACCATCGTCTACTGCGACAGCGTTAGCGCCGTCTACATGACCATCAACCCGGTCCATCATCGACGCACGAAGCATATAGAAATAGATATTCACTTCGTACGTGATAAGGTTGTACTAGGACAGGTTCGAATGCTTTATGTACCGTCGGCGCACTAGTTCGCCGACATTATGATCAAAGGCCTATCTATACCTTTGTTTACCAGTTTTCGCTCCAGTCTCTGCGTCCGTTTTTCTTCCGCTGCGACTGCGGGGGAATGTTAGACCACTAGACTTGTATATATATATAGACTCAACCCCCTATAGAGTTTGGGACTTAGTTTCACTGTACACCACATTTCTACACCAATCTAATCTTTCAGCAATATCTGCCTAAAGCTGCCCTATTCCACAGGCTGTAGATACCACAACATAAATAACAAGGTCAAATCCATAATTTTCTTCTCTTACAGCTAAGAAGTGACTGTTAATTTTTCTGAGCAAGGTGGTCTTACCAACTCCTCCCATTCCCCATATCCCTACAACTCCAATTTTCCCATCTTTGAGATACTGGAGAACTTCTGTTAAATTACACTCTGTTCCTTTAAGGTACAGTGGGAACGTCTTGCATGAAATATGGTGGTATCTCAAATGATACATGTTTGAATGAACCCTTCTCATGCAGCATTTCAGCTTCCTTCAGCTTCTTTGCAGCATGCATGCCAATTTCGTACTTTGACCAATAACTGAAAGATTGTTTTCTCTTCATCTGCACCTTTTTTATCTCATTCACTTCAGTTTCCATCGCTGCTACCTTCTCTAGCCATTACTTCAGGATTACATGTTTCTTGCTTCCCTTCAGCGATTGTAAGCCGGGTTTGGATTTTATTTTTTTTCTAACTTCTAGGTTTTTGATAGTGGTGTCCAACTTTCCAATATTTTCTTCCATCTCTACTAGATATCTGAGGCGTGTGACCACAGGATTCCGTAAGTGGGATAGAATCAATCAGCACCAAAACAGACATGTATAACAGGAAAATGAGGTGTTGAACAACGCAAGGGGTTTTGAACCAGCAGTTGTTTCTTCAGTTGGCAATGAGATCGGAAAAATGAAGGCATATATAGCACAAATGCTGTGAAAATTGGGACCTGCAGATGAGAAAGTGTGACATGTAAGTTTAGCTGAAAATACTGGAACATCAATTATCAATCAACTCTATCTCTCTAAAAAGGATATACATCAGTCTTTATGATTGTACTTTCTACCATGTACAACAGGGAGTAAAGCACAATATGTTGTACTTTGTGTGTCTCATTTTTTTTCTCAGTCTTGTACTAGTTCAACCTGGAAACTGCTAAACATTTCTAATATAAGTGGTTCAACCAAGAAGGCAAATATAAGTTATAAAATCATTTTCAGCCTGAATACCTACACAAGCGGGAAGAAAATGCATTATGATCGTCATGGTGTTAGCGTCTGGTCCTTATTCAGTCCAGTTTAAACTGAATAAGCATATAGAAGGCCAAAAGCTCATATTGATAGTGAAAAGGGAGCCGGTAATCTCTCAAACCAATTATACGTCGTCCTCATAAAAATATTCAAAATCAATTGATTCTGGAGAAAAGCAGTGCACAGTTACTTAGTACTTACAGAGAGGATGCTGAATTAGGCCGCTAGAGGAGATCTCCGCACACTGTGAGCAATCTCAGCACGATCTGTGAGAGGGAAGCTGCAGGAAATAGTGAGGGAGCGGAGACGGTACAAGAAAAAAGAAAGGGAAATTAGGTTGCATATGATTGGAGAGTGGACTTCACTGGAAATTGCTTGCAGACATGACGACTTTCCTTTCCCAGCAGACTCTTCAAGCAAAAACTACCCCTGCTTGCGCCTGGCCAAACCACGAGCTGCAACGACCATCGCGATTCCGTCAATGGCGACTCGCGACGAGGCGTTTGGACTTTGGACAGCGGCCAACGAGGGCACATCTCATCCGGCGCCTGGCGACGGCGGCCGAACCATCGGAGAAGGCCAATAATCTATGACCAACTAACAAAATCAACGGCCCATGTATTCTCCTGATTTTTGTTCTCGAGCCTCCCATGCAGAATAGCTGAGCCGGCCCGTTCCACAATTATTTGGTCGCTCTTTTTTGGGTCAATACGAAGACCAAAATGAGACGATTTGGCAGAATTGAGAGGTCACATTTGTTTTAGGTTGCCGCTCACAGGCGGCCTCAGATTTAACTTGCTCTTCGATTTCTTACTTAATCACTCACATCAGCAATGAAGAACCACAAAGAGGTACAGCGGATGAAAACAGGTGAAATTGTGTGTTTTGAATTGGTCGAACAGTACTTATCGCCAGGTGAAGTGACATCCCGTTACAACCAATTAACAAGAATTGCGATCTTCAGCCACACTAGCATGTTGATCAATTAGATCTCTAACGCTTCAAATGCAGGCTACACGGCTTTAGTTAGGTATGTCGGGCTTCTGATATACAGTTTCTAGACATTCTTTAGCCCGATGAACTTTCGACTGGAGATAGAAGCTCCCATTCTTAGCGTTCCTCTCAAACATGGTATCGTATTTCTGCAAAGTATTTCAACAAGACAGAAATTCAATGCTAGTTTCTTGTTATAGAGCAAATGATTGCCATGTGCTTTTAACAGTCTTAATTGGCATGAAATTGACACAGAAAAACAAAATATCACTTGCAGGAATGTATAAAGTTAATGAGAGCATATTGTCACAAACCTGGATGATCTCTTCCCAGGTTGAATGTTCACTGATGCCTAGTATTTGCCGCGCTTCTTGCTCAGTCATGGCCTTGCTACCCCTTCGAATACCATTTACAACTTCCTGGGCAGCTCCAGTTTTGCTTGCATCTACAAGGCAAAGGTAGAAATTATTAATTTCATTGAGGAATACATGTGTGGCATGGATGACGTAGTCAAAGAGATGATGCTTCGGACAGAAAAAGGAAGCAAATGCTTACATGTAGATATTGCTAGCATATGAAGTAGGCTGCTTAGCTATGTTATGCAATATTTAGAATGGACAGCAAAATGACTGATTGTCTTTTGGAAATAAGTATGTGGCATGGAATATTACACAGAGTTGAAAAATCACAAATGTCACTTTAGAAAATAATAAAAAACAGATGTTTTTTGCACAAATATTGGTAAAAGGTTATGCCAGGAAAGATCTATGTTCAACAATATCCCAACCGGAAAATTTGCAGACAGTTCGCATCATATGCAATCAATAGAAGAGCTAATATTCAAGTAAACAACCTGGAACAGTTAATATGCATAATCCCATTAATTCAGTCATGATGGAGAATCATCAAAAGTTACAAGTTGCAAACACAGAACCTAAAACTGTTGTACGATCCACATAGGCATAACAAGGATGTGAACTAAAGACCCATGATGCACAGATGAATCAAGTTCAAGGCATCATTTTGATTATATCAAATGGTTATTTAAATCATCATATGACTTCAATACTCAATACACAACATAACACATATATCTGTAGTACAAGCACTTAGCTTATTGTTTTGATAAGTGATAAATATATACAGAAATTATCAGACTGAAAAAAAAGCAATAGGCTAAGGTCAGGATCAACTTGGGTGTTTATTTCGTCTGCATTAGTTTGTTAGCAAGTTACGCTTTGCTATCCTCATTTCGATAGGCAACAAAAGTCGTGATAAACAGTGACTGGCACAACCATATTAGCATCCAAACTGTGGCAACAAAAGCCACAAGGAACAATGGAACAGGCTGCCTATTTTCCCACTACTCAAAAATACCATTTGGGCTAGACAACTGTGAGACTGTGAGTAATTTACAACGAATCAAATTAACAATAATTATTACTGTGAGCATCAATCGCGAGCCTGTGCATTTCCAGAATACTCAAAATATCATTTGGGCTAGACAACTATGAGTGAGTTACAGCGAATCCAATTAACAATAATTATTATTGTGAGCATCAATCACGATGCGTACAACGGCATGTTAAGGTACCAGCGAGATTGAGATTGAATAAGAGCAGCTCACGGAGGAAAGGGAAGCGTTACTCACTGACGATGGCTTGGCGATACGCCTGGACCGCGGCCCTGCCCAACACGGTCCCGCCCATGACGATGAGATTCGCGAGAAGCCTACCGGCCTGCCAAATTACAAGCATGAGGCTAAGGTCGAAAGGGGAACAAATCGCAGGTTAAAAAAAAAACGAATCAAGAAAAACGTATCAGTTATCGGCGCACCATCTCGCTGTATCCTCCTCCTCCTCCTTCGCTGGTGGCGGCGGCGGAACCCTAGGTGTGACCTCGACGCAGGCGCACGCGGCGAATCCCAAGTGGCAGCAGGGAGGGGGAGGCGCACGGGAGAGCGCGCCGGCGTGCTTGCTCCCGCAAAGTCTGGAGACGACGACGGCGAATCGCTCGATGAGTAGGTCCTCTCTCTCCTCTTTCTCGGCCGCGGCGCAGGGGGCGGTGGCTCGGCGTTGGCGTCGGGTTTGGCTTGTGCATCGAAGACGAGCGTTCGGGTTCGGCCTTGTGTCATCTTGGGAAGCACGAAAGACTAGTGGTAGTGGAACACCCACTACGTTCGGCCCACTTCCAATTCTATTTCTGGGCCCACATCCAGGCCCAATTTAATTTGTTGTGATTTTTTCTTTCTTTTTTTAAAGGAAGGTTGTACTAGTAGTTTCATGTAATACTTTCTTTAAAAACAAAAATATTTTCTTTATATTGCTCCTGCTAGCAAAAATACTTTCATATAATAATTGAGGTTCTCTCTATAAGTAAAGTTAGCCAGCGAGGCTGATTTTTATAAGGTGTATTTTGGTTTTGAAAAGTCAAATACTGTAGATTTTGATAACAATTGTCAAGCTGTAAATATATTTTTTGTACCAATAGGTTCATATTTTTGAGTTTTTTTTAGCAAATGCGATTTTTTTACTTTTAAGAGGAAAAGAATGGTCAAAATCTTGAATACTTTCCCTAAAGTGTCTCAACTGCTTTCTAGCATGGTTGGTTGTTTAAACTTATACAAAGATGCGTAAGTCTGTCGCGTTTTCCTTAAAAAAATCATGAACACCTTCCTACAATAAAATACGTGCTAAAAAACAAATTAGGTAGTATAACAGGATCACCATTCGAAAGCTCATAGCAAATGTACATCATTGAGCCGCACGCAACACATATATGTACAATTTAACGTATACATGTACTCCCAATCAACTAAATATACAGGCCAAGATTAGTCATGAGCCGTCTGTCTGTGTCTGGGCGTTCGCATTGCCATCGTCGCCGTAATGATTATTGTACTTGTACATTGTAGCGCACGCAAGGAAGTAGCCGAAGTTGACGGCGGCGAGCACGGCGAGCGTCCAGTACACGCTGTCCAGCCGCGACTCGTTCAGGTCGTCCGGCAGCCACGTCGTCGCCCGCCTCACCGCGTCCACCAGCGCCGTGCTCAGGTACGACCCCGCGGCGATGAACAGCGGCGGCATCGCCGTCGCCGTGCTGCGCAGCGTCGCCGGGAACTCCCCGTAGAACAGCGTCGTGTTCCCCGGCAGGTGCAGCGCCTCCTCCGCGCCTGTCAGCGCCAGCTGCGGCACCAACCACAGCGCCGACATCGGCACGACCGTCTTCACGGCGGTGGCACGGCCGTGAGCGGCGCGGATCCGCCTCCGCTCGACGAGCGCGGCGATGGCCATGCTGGCGACGTTGAGGGCGTGGCCGAGCCCGACGCGTCGGAGCGGGGTGACGAGTTTGCCGCCCCAGAGCGGGGCGGCCAGGCGCTCGAAGAGCGCGGCGGAGAGGACGAAGGCGGCGAGCACGGTGACTGCGATGGAGGCGGCCGGGACGGCGAAGCGGCGGCCGAGGGCGCGGTCCATGGTGAGCGCCTGGAGGACGGTGAGGCTCACCTGCGCGTTCACCGTCACGCTAACGAGGATCCCCGACGACCAGAGCGGCAGCACGCGGAGCAGCGACTTGAGGTCCTCCACCTGCTGTACCGTGCACAGCCGCCACGGCTTCGCTATCGATCCGTCATCGTTCTCCCTCGTCTCGCCCGGCGCCACCACCGCAGCTCGGTTCAAGAACCTAACAAATTTGTTTAAAATTTCTTTAAAATTCGTTCATGTCATCGAACAATTCGTATCATTTGCATACTTGAATCTTTCACTTGGAGCTTGATCATGTCGTCGTTGAGTTGCTGTCTCTGTCTCACGATGGCATCCATCATAATATTGGACTCGTGAACCCAAATCCACCGTTGCTTTCCTCGCGGCGGCGACGGCCACCCTGGCCAAGGCCGTGAACGGGCTCCCCTTCGGGATGGGCCGGCGGTAGTGGCGGGAGCCGAGGAGCAGCGCGGCGAGGCCCAGCCCGGTGGTGGTGACGCAGACGCCGAAACCCAGGGCCCAGCTGACGCCGTCCTGCAAGTAGACCAGCACCGTGTCGCCGGCCGCGTAGGCGGCGTACAGGAACACGAAGTAGCAACTGAAGAAGGTGCCCAGCTTCCGCCGTCGCCCCTCGCCGACGAACTGGCCGGCTCCCAGCGCCGCCATGTTGTACCGCGTCCCGCCGTTTCCGACGGCCAGGAGGCACAGCGCCGCGTAGAGCACGGCGGACTGGATGGCTTTCGGTGGCTCGCACGACGCGGTGTCGCCACCGCCGCGGTGGCACGGCGGCGGGAGCAGCGACGGGAGCGTGGCCGTCAACGTGAATAGCACAAATGACTGTACGCGCAATTTGACATCAGTTAGAAATTCACTTTGCAGCGGCTTGCATGCGCTACGACGACGACACGTGTAACGATCGATGTGAATAGATAGGTTACGAAGAGGGAGAAGGCGAAGCCGGCGACGACGATGGGGTAGCAGCCGAAGTAGGCGTCGGAGACGGCGGCGCCGAGGACGGGGGCGAGCTGCATGCAGCCGCGGACGACGTTGGATATCTGGGCGGCGTCGATGGTGTTGACGTTGTACTTGTGGAGGAGGTAGACGATGAGATTGCTGCTCGTCGCGCTCATGGCCATCCCCAACCCTACCACGCTTCCTGCGCACGTACGTAGGCTAAGACGCCCAATCATGCATGCATGCACATCGCCCCCCAACATTGTGCACAACATTTTGGATGAAACTTGACGTGTCAAGCCATGCAATGCATGTTGTATGTGATGTGTATAGCTAGCAGTGACTATATTTTGTCAATAACTAGTTAATTAATTAAAATGAGATTGCAGGTGCATGTAGATGGTATGACCTGAGAGAAATGGAAGAGTGATCCAGCCTCCTTTCTTCGTGACAGACGCCGGGCGTTGGCTTTCACGATCGAGGTTGGATGCCATGTATATGCCTGTCGTCGTTGATCGATGAGATCAATATGATCAGTTACTTAGTTATAAGCAGCAGAGATTGACAAAGTACTTGGTCTTGGTACCGAGATGGGCACGTTAATCATGTAGAAATATATGCAAGCATTATATGGGGAAAGTTTATTCATCTCTTGAAGGGATATGCTCTTGTTTTTTATGTTATTTAAATTGTTATTAATTTTTTAAAAAAGAATTAGACATGTAAATTTAATTTTAACCTAAGAAAAAATAACAAGTTTAGCTGTATTATTTACTGTCAAATTTATTTTCTTTATTTTAATTTGTATAGGTTGAAGTTAAAATTATATGTTTATTAAGTAATATATCGCATATTAATCTTATTTAATTTTTTTAATTATTTATGGTTTTTTTAAATGTTACGCATAAAATGAGTAGATATTTTTTTAAGGATAAAAATCCCCTTCCCATTACATGTATTATGCTGACATGAGAACATGAGGTGAAGAACTAAAGAGATCCATCGAAGGGAATAACTTCACATGGCTACATATATAAGCCTGAATGGATGGAATTGAAGGGCTTTCTTCGCATGCTTCTTGATTACTATACAGAACTATCCACACATAAAAACACCTACAGTGAATATACTGTCGTCGTTTCATTGGTATATATGCACGCAACATATCACATCTAATCTGCTGCTGTGGAACTAAAGGCTAGGTCTGCCACTAACTGAGAAAAGGATATATACCTCCATTAATTTGGTCACAGTATTTAACGCCCGGATATAATATATATATATATATATTCGAGATGTCTTTTATTATTAATAATAATATTATTATTATTATCGTCGTCAATCGTCGTCGTCGAGTATTCGGTGCGCTGCATCTATCCATTATATGCATTATGTTACGAGTAGCAAAGAAATCTAGTCGAAAAAAAAAGAAAAGCAGCGAGAGTCGAAATGCTAATATGCCACTTGCAAAAAGCATCGCATTGCCGCGTGGACGTGGGCGGCATGTGCCTCGAATCGAGTTTATTTTTGCCGAGGAAGCAATCGTACGACGACGTAGGCATACGACGATTATTCGCGGTATGGACCGTGAACGTGACGGCGGTATGGCACCATGTATGTCGACACCCCTCGTCGCTGGGCGTTGGTCAAGTGGGGGCATCAGATTCGTGCCGCCGCGCCTCCCGGGGGCATGAGCACATTCTGTCCTCATCCGGCCCAAGCTTGCTCGATCGTTGCCTTGGTCTTAAAATACAGCATTCTCCCCATACCTAAAATACAATAGCTTACCGGTATGAATCTAATTACCGGTACGAATGTGTTAGGCTATTATATGTTGGGTGCGTTAGTATATGGTTCTTTCATAAAAAAAAATAAATATTTTTAGTTTTAAATTTTGTTTACGGGTACTCTCCCCTCTTTGATGATACTATTGACTTTTAAAAACCGATTTTATCTAAGAAATATTTCAAATATAAAAAATATTTGTCATTGTATTTAATGATAAAATAAATTACATCAAAATATATAATACTTATAGTTTATTAAATGGGATGAATGTTCAAACGTCGTACATAAATTAACTGCATTATCTATGAAAAAAAATAAAGAAAGTATAATCATTTCTAAAGTACTCTCTATATCTCAAAATATAGAGACTTATACCATTTTTTTAATAAATAAATAATATTGGTGAGAAATGGGTATGTTTGTTGGGAAGAAAAAACGAAGTAAAGAAATTAAATGGGAAAAGTTATAATTGCTTAACATGAGTAGATATGTATAAAAATTTAAATTTTAGAAAGAGAAACTAACATTTCTCACACCCAATCACACCCCTCATTTAGTTTTTGCCAAATCTTAACCTAATTACTCTCCCATCCCTCATTACTCATCATTTAACTAGCGATATTATGGACTTTTTTTCTTCATTATTAAATGCTCTTAAAAAATAGTCACAACTGTTTATATATTTGTGGACTGGGGCAGCATATATTCTGATAAGTGAAAAAAAAAAGAGGATTAGGAATCACGTATAGTCAAAATGATTTGTTTGGAGTAAAGCGAATGTATCTTCTTTTAAAGTGTCATATTTTCAAGCTTTTACGGGTGACAGAGGTTCAAACAGGCTCTAACCCACTTTATGTGCTGACTTACTTAGTATGTTATGGTGGATCGTCATGGATTCTTCATCCCAAGTAGCAATTATGTATAATTACAGTTAGCAAAAAAAAAATTAAAAAATGGTAAAAGCCACGTGTTCGTTGTAATTGTAACATAAAAATTAAAAGAACTTGTGAGACATATATTTAAGTCATATGGAGAAAACTAAAAATAAAAAGACCATCGTGTGCCTCACTAATCACCATAGCATGTCACGCCAGCCTACATAACGGGTTAAAGCCCGTTTAAATAAAAGTACATTTTAATAGTTTAAAATGAGAAAAAATGGGAACGACCAGTATAGGTTATACTTAAATGCTACTGTACGAATTTCAGCAAGTTTGCTTGTCAAAAGAAAGCAGGCTCTACAGTATAGTCGGCCGAAACACCACATGGGAATGAGCACATCATGTCCCAATGTCCAATCACACGTCCTGCAGATTCATAGCCGTCCTTTTATTTGGATTATGCAATTTTTTACAGTGCTGCTGTAGCTACTTGTCTGTTCATGCTTAATTTTTTTTTTCAGTTTTGTCGTGATTTCATGCATCCCAACTGCAAGCTAAATTAATATGGTCATTTCAAACTACCCACTGCTAGATCTTGAACATTAAGGAGCTAGCATATTCATATTCTCATAACTAGTTCTAATTAGTTTTCCTCTCAACCTGCATCATCAAAATATACATTGGCGAAAAAATTGCATACGTCATTTCAGCATACGTTCATCACATTATATCAGTATAACACGGCCTGTACGTTGCTGTCAGCCAAATTATTATTGGATGGTAGATGACAAATCCAACCTCACCTGCCTTCGCTATTCAATGCAAACACAAAAGCACTTAGATAGCTAATTACCATTCCAAAGTCCAAACAAGCTAGAGAGAGAGACTTAAGCAAACCGGCACATTTTTTTCCTAGTTGCAGATCCAGCTTGGGCTAGCTAGGCGAGCGCTACCGCCGGCGAGACAACGGCAGGTTGGCCGGCCGGCCGGTCGGCCGTGGCATCTATCGGCGAAGTCCATGGACTGCGTGGTGCAGATCGTGATGCAGGTGGTCCTGAGGAGGAGCATCTGCAGGCTGCAGGAAGTATTCGCCATGGCGATGGAGATTGGCTCGGCTATCCTCGTGGCGGTGCGGTTCTCCGGCATGGCCTTCCACCGGCCGACGGCACCGTCTTCGACTGCCACATCAAGGACGACGACTTACTACTACTCCCCCGTGGCGGCCTCCATGATCGGCATGTCCAGGCTTGACAGGCACTAGTCCGGGTGAGCTAGCTAGCTACAGATCATGCCTTCCCCCATTAAATAATCATCGTCCCTTTAATAATCAAATTAAGTTGAGTACTGTTCAATTAGCGGCATAAGTCGATCGATCGCTCAATTGTCTGTCAACTAAGACTGCGAATTAAATTGTAAATTTTTCACTTAGTTGTTCAGGTAGAAATAATTATTAGATTCAGATTCCTAATAATAAACTAATCCAAATATACTGTATGTTTAAATTTCGATCATATATTTAAACTTAGAGACGAGTGTCTCTGAAATTGCCAATCACAAAAAAGTCATGATGAGATAAACTCACTGTACCAAATAACCTCTACGACTAAACAATTGCTTAATTTGCCTTAAAGGAGTATTTTTATCATACTAGAGACTCATCATGGGAATTAAATCCTACATCTATTGGCTAATACGAAATTGTCCACTAATTCGAAAATAGGAAAAGACTTAAAGTCTTATTAAAATCTAATCTAAAAATATTATTAGCTGAAATTTAGATAACACGAACGGGAACTGTCCCGGGCCAACGATGGACGCTTTCTTGGACAGCGCGGCCGACAGTGACGCGAGCGCCGTTGTGGCGAGCACCTTGAAGCAGGAGAAGCGCTCGGCGGGGAGGACAAAGTATGTCCGCCCAGCCAGCAGCTTCTCGCCGGAGGACATGACCGGGATCTCTGCCGTGACGTCCCCCGCCATGGTGCCCATGCCGTTGTTGGCCAGCAGCCTCGTCCGCCTGCCCTAGTGGGCCAGCTTAACGGCCGCCGCCGCCGCCGCCGACGGCAGGTGCATGCACGAGGAGAGGCCGTTGCCGATGGCAACTAATGTATCTAGAAGCTTCTAGAGTTCGAGATCGAAGCGTGTGTGTGTTACAGTGAGCTTCTTGCAGATGGTTGAAGAGGAGAGATGCTTGGATGAATTTGGTTTCGAAATGAAGAGTATATATGAGCGAGCGTTGAACGGGGTTGACTTTCGGAAAATTCAAAGGCGGAGGAGGTGTTCAATGCGCGCGCGAAAGGTAGTAGTGGTCTGGCTTAGTCAGCGGTCAAAGGCGATGGCTTTTGAGACGGAAACATGCTGATCGCGGGCCCGCTTGTCAGCTGATGACTGGGCCCCACAGGAGATAAGCTTCTTTGTTCGTGTTTATTTTTCTTGTATTACCAATAACATGTACATTGCAACTGATCAGATACATATAATTAGAAATCGACTAGAAGAATAGGTTAAGAATAAAGCACGAAATGATACGACGGTATTCTACGTATCACGTGGGAAGAAACGGATAAACGCATTGCGCTTTGTGGTGATGTGCGTGCAGTTTGTCATTGGTCGGTGTTCATCGGATGTGGTAGTTGCAAGTTACAGCTACGCTTTGGTAATTTGCTTACGCGTATCTGCAACCGACGTACTACAAAACCCACATGCTATATACTTCCTTTTGTTTTGGGTGGACATGCTATATCCTTCTGTTTATCTTTGTTCCAAATTTGGAGTTGACTGAAGAGGATTTTTTTTGCTTTTTCTTCTTGATATGAATTTTCATTCATCTTTGTTCCAGATTTGGAGTTGACTGAATAGAGCTTTTTTTTTTTGCCTTTTCTTCTTGATATGAATTTTCATGCTCGTGTAACCTTCAAATTTATTTTCATCCGAACAGATGGCCGAATATGCAATGTCATTGTTTAGGGCGTCTTTGGACAATCTGCATACAGTTTGGACTGGAGGAAGTTCGAGATTTGTGGAGAATTTGAACCGAATCCTATAAATATTTTTCAAAAATTATTGGATTTAAAAGGAGCCCTAAACCAGTGAATGTAACATCCTCAAGCAGGTAAGAGCATCTTCAACCCAAGCCCCCACTTTAAAGCCTCTAAAAACTAAATGGGATGCCTGTATTACTCTAAAAATGCCTCTAACTCTAACCACAACTCTTATTTCTTATCCAACATTTCTTTCTCATCTATCTGAGCATACACCGACTATATCGGCTATGGAAATTAGAGATCGAAAACAAAATAGATATATTTGCTATCTCACGTCCTTCTATTTTTCCTGATCATGTGCAACACAGAAGTATAAAGGTGCATGTTAATTGATTATCAGGCAATGAATTTGTATCTCAGAAACACGTAAGTGTATGTCATTATGTTTGTTGAATCAGTATTGTCTACCTAGTTTATGTGTTTTGGTAGCATTGTTTAGAATCATGTTTTTCTTCCTAATTGAGAGAAAGGAAGAAATTGTTTATATATGATATCCTAAAGCCTTAAAAATCCTTTATTTTGCAACAATGTCCGCCATAGAACAACATGTGATGTACCATGGGACACAAAATGGCATCATGGACTAGATTCAATGAACAAATATATGAACGACGAGTTGGACTTACCTAATTATGATGTGCATGACCCAATTTAAAATGTGAAATTTGTGAGGGAGCAATGCTTAAATTTATCTGAAATGTTCATGTCAAGCAAACAGACACATAACCAAATATGTGCCATTAGTTGTTTATTTATACATGATAAATGACTGATACTAGCTTTTCGTAGCAACCAATTTCAGATCTCACAAAGGAGATAAGGGAATTCCTCGTAGCATCTAATTCCATCCATGTTCCATATGTGATTTTAAGAAAGAAGATTAGAATTATTGAAAAAAAACGCTGGCCATAAACACCACAATTAATATAACAGATTTTTTTGTTCTTACCATATATAATGCATCAATTATATGACAAAAGCTTGTTGCGATCTTCAATGCTTGGAAACATTCTCTATTGTCTATTTCTACCCACTAAAGAGTAAAGTTAATTATCATGGTGCTACACTATATATGAACATATGTACATTCATTTCATAATTTTCTATGGACTTACTATGCTAAGTTGCTAACCTCTTGAGAAGAATGATCCATTCCTAAATAATCTACGTTTGTTTGATCTACTATTCTACAATAAAAGGTTATTATAGCGCAAAAAAAATCAAGTATGTACTATATGTTTTAGACAATAGAAGTATAACTTATAACCTCTATACCAATTAGAGATGCATACACTATATTTATAGTCACCAGTTAAATCCTAAAAGGTGAGGTCATGCACCCATAACTCCATCACCACCACCACAACTCTCAATGGCGATCACATGATGCATACTTTGATTTTCTTTGATAGTTCTCCACAATACTTTGACATTTCATCGATTTCATAACGTAATAAAGCATGTGTGATAAAAACTCAGTGCTATCCTAATTCCTATAAGCATATGGTTTCTCTTGCCCTTGGCATCACTTTTGCCCATCACCCTTCTATACTTCTATAGTTCCATCAACACCATCACTCTTCTATACCTTTGTGACTCCGACAGTGTCATCGTCAGTGCTCCACGGTCTAACATTCCTTTTAAATCTGCTCTCACCATTCCTAGCCCCTTCATCATATCTAATCCCTAAACCTTAATCCGATAGGTTCTGCTGCCTAACATTTCCTCTAAACTTGCTCGTACTACACCTAGCCCCTTCACCACATCTAATCTCTAAACCCTAATCCAATAGAGCCTATCCCTAAGGTTTCCAAAAAAGTTGTCATCACTGATAGGTCCTACCATCTCTCCTCCTTAAAGCTAGATGTGGAAGATGACGATGGCTAAGCTAATGGATCTTGATTCAACAATATTCATTACTTGATTGAAATTTTCAAATCTCAGTTGATCGATGAATAGCCTATTAGATCTTGATTCAACAATATTCATTACTTGATTGAAATTTTCAAATCTCAGTTGATCGATGAATAGCCTATTAGATCTTGATTCAACAATATTCATTACTTGATTGAAATTTTCAAATCTCAGTTGATTGATGAATAGTGAAGGTGAATATCTATGTTCTCAACCGAAAAGAGAGAAAGTTTGAGACCAAACTCTGCCTCAGTGGGCCGCATTTGAAAGCAGCTCTGATACAGCTAACAAGGCCAAGGGCGAAAGCCGAATAGCCGAAAGTGCGGCAGCTATTCATTTGACATTTGCCTTTCTGCCTGGCTGATAGTGTTTGCCCTGGCTGACACTGTTTGGCAATTTAAAACATTCAAGCAACCATTAACTATACAATAGCCGGTCAACAAGTTGAAAATACCATGTAAACTGTCGATAAATTATCATCAACTTGTCACATTATACAGGCAAGCACGCACCCAACATAGACTTTATTCTGTTAAAGTTTCTCACTTTTGGACTACAAAAGCTAGAACGATGCAGACAATGCTCCAACTCTATCGCGGGGAATGAGGCGCAACTCTGAGCCATGCTTCAGAAACACATTGCCTGAATGAAAGAAAGCAGCTCACATCAGCAAGTTTGAAAAGAGAAAGTGTAAAACTAAAGTTAAAAATTCATGCCACTTCATATACTTAAGATAGATCTTTCTCATGTTACTGAAACCTGATTTGAGAAATAAAACAACTGCAAAACTAAATTTTGGGCTCACCCAAAAGCCCAAAACCCACAAAAAAGGACATGCATGTATGGGCAAAGTATTTGCATCATGTTTGCTTTGTGCCATACCCCATATCAAACTTGATGTTGATCAATTAGTCCTTTTACACTTAACCTGATACGACCGTAAAAGGACAACATGCCTCCAATCATCTGGTTTAAAATTCTAGTAGCTAAACTTAACTGTCAGCACAAATCAAATGGACCATTCAAGTGCAACAGTAAGCAATCTCAATCTTCTACAATCTAGAAAAGTATGCTAGGCCAGTGAAGCAAGTTGTTATCTAAAACAAAATAGTGCTTCAAATTTAAAGCATTGATAGCCTTATACATAGTGGTAGAAAACAAATCATTAAATGCCATGAAAACTGGAAAGGCACACACATATGAAGCAAAATGTAAGCATGAGAATCCGGAAACTGTACCTGCACTTTGCTGTGGGTTGATGCCAACTCCATCTGCACCGGAGGAAAATGCAACATTATTTCAAGATAGGGCATTCAGAATCACTACTCAATTATAAGAAAACCATAAGGTTTGAGGATCAGCCATCAATCACTGAAGGTCAATAATATGTTATGAGGATGGCTAGCTGAATAAACTTGAAAAGTACCGAATTACCTTCTATAACACAGCATAAATGTATCGCCTAAATTACAACTTGCAAAGTAAATGCAACCAACAAGAGAAATCTATTAGAACAGCGAAAAATTACAGGCTGCCACATTGCACCATCCATATATCACTAATGGTGCAAGCCTTAGCCTTCCACACAGATCAAATCAGATTGACACAGCAGCAATAATTTAATTAATAAATTAGTACGACTTTCTGCTAGAGATACAATCCTTGGCATACTATCATGTAATGAGTGCAAGTCTGAACGAACCTAAATTTCCTACCGAATTCCACATCAATTTTCCTTGCAATCGCTAGACATTACAGAAGCAAATTCGATTCATCAAATCACCATTCGACAGAAGGTTTTAACAGAGATCCTCTTCCCAATTGCATAAGCGGAAACGGAATTAGGGTTCGGCCAGACGAGAGAAATCTCACGAGAAGCCGCAGCACGGGAGTGTGAACACGAGCAGACGACTCACCGTTGGTGATGATGGCGCTGGTCTGTGGTGGCACCTTGAACTCCTCGGCGGCGAACTTGAGCACCGCGGTGAACGGCGCCGCCTCGGGCACGCTGAACCTGCAAAAGGAGACAGCGCAACCGTCCCGGATCAGAAGGAACAGAGGCGACCAACACGATACGTATCAAGGGAGAGATCTGATCTGAGATCGCGGGTGCTACTCACACTTTGAAGGGGAGCTTGGGGTCGGAGGTGAGGATGATCTTGAACGACACCTTCCCGCCTCCTCCTGCCGCGCCCGCGCCGCCGCCCGCCGCCATGGGTGTTGGGATCGACGCGCCGGCGCCGCGTGTGGTTGGCTTCGACGAGACGCTCTCCCGAGATGCGCGGTTTGTCTGACGGAGCCGGACGCTCTCCGTTCTTTTCTTCTTTTGGAAAATGGGGATTCGCGACGGGTTTGCGTGTTCTCTCCGGCCCGCTTTTTTTGTGAGAACTGTGTGCCGCCGTGCCGTCTGGATTTATTTTTCTCTCTCTCTCAATTTCCCCTCTCTTTTTTTATACCATTTAGCTATAATAATTGTAGTTTTTCCTACAAATTTTGACCGTGTATATTTTTGGCTGCAAACCAGAATTTCACAGCACTGTTTGCCTTGCTTGAATTGTCACAATTTTGAACACTCATATTTGGAGCATGGGTGGTCTCTGATACTCAGGTTCACAAAACACAAGTTTTGTAGCTAATAATTTTTTTTTGCAAACAACTGTTTCACATCCTGACATTTTTGTAACTAATGAATTTTTGCAAACTACTACTACTTCACATCCAATTTAACATTGTCCATTGGATTCCATTCAGAAAGACAACAGCTGGCAACAATGGACAAGCATTACAAAGTTACAGCCCCAAAATTACTGCACCCAGCAAACGAACAAACCTTACATTTGTAGGACCCGGCAGACTATGCTGCTCTGCAAGGCGCAAAAGAAAAAAAAAACAAACTTGGACAAGACTTGTAACGAATAATAGGCCAAGAATAAAAAAACTAACGAATAATAGGCCAAGAATTTTTTTTTAAAAAAACTGTGGTACTAACACATAAATCTTAGTGCTCCACAATTACAGATTGCCTCTAGGATAAACTCCCAGTTCTGGCAAAGCTCGTTTGCTAGACTGGTACAAGATCATTCCACAGTCACAACGATGAAGCGGTTGGAATCTCCCCTTCCTCCAAGTCATCCCATAGTTTAAGTGGGGACGTTATTCCTACCAATTCATCTTCATCCATTATTTCAAGATCAAAGTTAAGGAAATCATCAGGATTTATGTCCCCAAACAAATCTGAATAAGCATTCCCAATTTCTTGCTCAAAGCCTAAATTGGGAACCTCCGGGAATAACCCCAGATTTTTCTCGGTGTCCAGTGGGTAAACTTTCATGCAAGGCTTCCTTTTAAGTGCTTCAGGAGTTGAATTTGGTGTCAGCTTGCTTTGTTGGTTATGCTCAATCTGAGGAGAACTGAAGCCATCAGATGCTAGAATACTGACAGAAGACGGCACTAAAGAATCAGTGTTGCTATCTATCTTAGATTCGGTTGTACCTTTCACTGGTGTAAAATTATCAGGATGTGAAACCGCATGCTTCTTACAATCTATGTCCTGCCTCTCCAAACTCAACACACCATTCCCACTTTCCTCCATGTCCATCGGATGGATTTTCATGCAATTTTTAGTCTTGGAATCCCCAGAAGTTGTATTCCGTGCCATCTTGCTTTGTTCATTAAGTGCTTCTTGCTGACCATCTAACACCAGACCACTGACATATGACAGCTCCGAAGAATCTCTCTTTCTGTCTACATTAAATTCACTAGTATCCTTTGCTGAAGCAAGGTTAGAGGCATGTGAGGTTCCACAATCCTTGTGGTTTATAACCTGAGTTTCTGGTGCCAACTCTCCTTCTTCTATCTCTTCCTCATGAAACTCAGTGCCTTCTAGATCTGGGCTATTGGTCGAGCTGCCAGGGGGCTTCTCATTTGCAGGAAGCCTGTTTATAATCTTTTCTACTTCGAAGTCACAACTGTCTGATGGAAGAAAGACATTAATAGTTGGGTACTCAACAATGTTAATTCTCCTCAGTTGTGGACCCAGTGGTTCTTCTATATTGAGTTGGCGATATGGTGAAACTGATTCCTGCAGCAGGTTAAAAGAAGCGCTTTAAAAAATACAGAGGAAATATCAAAAGTGAAAGCAGATGCAAGGTTAATTGGCTAAATACCTTGGCAGACTTTTGAATGAACAGTTTGAGATCACGCAAATCTGTATTGCGGTACGGTGTGAACTGATCTTTCCAAGGGCCAGGACTCAGATGTTTTTCCAATAATGATAGCAAACTGGTGTGCTCATCTATGCTGCAAAATAGGGCATAAAATCAGCACAGAAAGAAGAGGATGATATTCTAGATACAGAGCTTCTGCTGTCATAATGCATCTACATGAAGGTCACAGATGTAATTTTTGCAAAATATAATTACTTTGATGTCTTTCTACCCTGCTCCCAGTTCTTTGTAAAACCAATTAAGCACAAATTGATAATATATGTGCTAATAAGAAGTATCATAATGTTGTATATACAATAATACAAGTTGATAACTAAAAGAGAAACTATTTCAGAAATTTTAAGTATTTTAACGTAGATATGGTGTCATCTTGAATCAGTTCCAAACCCACAAGGCATCAAAACGGGAAAAACAGAAGTAAAAATTTCATATTCCATACTGATCGTTAAGCATAAACTTACTTGTGGTCAGTTAGGACAACATCCGTTGAATTAAATTTCCATTCAAGTGTCCAGTATATGCAATCCTTTCTGCAAAAAGAGATTCATATGTAAAGCAGCACATACATCATACAGGACAGGAGGAAACTAAGGAGGGTGCTACAACCAATACAGTTCACTAGAAATAATTTTAGGACAGAATGGTTCGGAGAGGTGGAATAAATCAAAAGGAGCCTTGCAACAGATACAGATACAGATTGTGACACATTAAAATATACACCTGTTTACTAATGAATCCATTTGGCCAAAAATGTTCAGGCAGAGGTGCTACTGAATCATGGCCCTTTTGATCCATATGAAATGAAACACGCTAGCAAGGATGTTGATAAAAATCCTGATCCACATGCCTTGTACGGATGTCAATGGGATGGGGAGTTGGGTGACCAAATACATTTATCCAGCAACAATGCAGCACAGATCAATTTTCTTTTAAAAAAGCATTCAAATGCCTCCAATGTTATATACATGTAAGAGCAATTATAGAATCCACTTGAACTGATGCCATCCCATATGTCAGTATGAAAAAAGAGAATAAGAAATGATACCTGTGGTTGTGTCTTGAACGGTTCTGCTGCCTCCTGGCCATCCCTCTGGGAAGGAAGTGGAGCCAAATACCACGCCGCTGAGCCGCCTTCCGGAGGAAAAAGAGCCACTTTGGCAGCTGTGCTCCGTAGACTCCATAGTTGCGGCCGAAGGCGGCGATGAGCCTATGTGCGGAGTCCCTCGCCTGCTTCGTCTCCTCCAGAAAGTTATAATCTTTGCACACAGCACAGCGCAGGAGCAATCGGTGAGTGAATGTATCCAGGGGGAGAAGGGAGAGAGAGGGTAGTAGGAGTACCGGAGAAGAGCTGGTTGTCGTTGAACTGGGATAGCGGGACGGGGTCGGTGCGGGGGCGCTTGCCGGTGCAGGCGGTGCGGCGCTTGTGGGACTGGACGCAGGGGAGGCTGCAGGTCAGGCGGGAGCACCCGGGGCACCGGTACTTCCACGGCTGCTCGCCGCACTCCTCGCACGGAGCCGGAGCCCCCTTCTTGCTGCCGCCGCCAGAGCTAGCGCCGGCCTCAGGAGTCGGCGCAGGCGGCTCCCCTCCTTGCTGCTGCTTCCCTTCCATCCCAAGTCCAGGGTGTGTGCGGCGGCGCCGCGCGAGGGCTCGCGGGCGATTTTTAGGGTTTATGGATTGACGAGGGGTTTAGCTAGCTGCGGCCGCCCACGCGCCGGCGACCGTTGCCTTATTAAGGCGATTGCTGGCACAGTGCTAAGTGCGGCGGCGGCCGACGAGACGACGCGAACCAAAGCGACGAGGATGTCGAGTGGCGCAGGGGAAATTTTTGGTCACGCCGGATTTTTGCAAAAAACTTTTTAAATCGACTTATTTCGATCTTTTATTATCTAATTCATTCATTGTTTGTGCCCTCAAATAATCGTGTCATAAATTCAGTTTAATCCATTATCCATTTGCTCTTAGCACCCATTGAGATCGAACAAGCAAGCACCTGAACAAGTTTCACAAACAACCGCAATATTGATCCAGCGACTTCAGGCATGAAAATCGGGCGAATTTTGATTAAATGGCAGCATACGATTCTCGGTTAACCAAAAGATTCATTTCGAGAGTCCTATCTAGCAGAACACAAGGCATAACAAGCCATGTCTAGAACAACCTCAGCTACAATTTCATAAACAAAAAACTCTATTGTTCCCATAATTCAAAGACCAACAGAGAAGACGACCCCTGCGCATTGGATCTCAGAAGCTATTCGGCAAATCAATGTGCTCCCTCTCGATCAAGATTTTACTCCATAGATGATGCACCACCACGGAATGCGCCGCCGCCGCCGCCACGGCCAAAGCCAGGTCTGCTGCCCTGAACATCCAAGATGAACAAAGCATCAAGTTAGTTTCCAAGCAGAACTATTATCAGCACAAGGA
The DNA here is from genome assembly GCA_030770085.1 of Oryza coarctata. Classification (NCBI taxonomy): domain Eukaryota; kingdom Viridiplantae; phylum Streptophyta; class Magnoliopsida; order Poales; family Poaceae; genus Oryza; species Oryza coarctata. Next base: position 33,896,855 of record CM061463.1, read on the forward strand.
TTCCTGAACATACGTTTATACAGCCTATATGTGCTAACAGATATCTCGACATACATGGAAACTTCAACCTATATATGCAATGAGCAACCAAGAAGCTTAACAAGTAAAAGTTGCATATCAATTTGTACAAATACAACATTTATCAAATTAAATGCAAGGATGCAAACAGAACGCACTGAAGTTCCAGGTAAATATCATCTAAAAAGAGTTCCAGGCAAATATAAGAAACTGTAAAGCCTAACCCATTCATACGTTCCACATTATCAAGCCAATAAATCATCTAACAGAAGTCTGAATGAACCAAATAATGACATGCAGGTGGTCAAATAGAACTCTTACCCTAAAAGAAGGCTGGAACTCAGCTGGAGCACCACCCTTCTCACCACCAAAATCACCCGGAGCACCACGTGGGCCTCCCCTGTAGCCATCCCTATCGCCAAACCTGGGCCTGTCACCCTCAAAGCGAGGTGGGCCTCTGCCACACAAACAGACAATGTCAGTGACCATGAATTAGCAGCTAGTTTTTTCAGGCAATAAATTCATAAACAGAAGTGACACATTACATATTTAGATATCATTTGAGTGCATTTGTTGTTAAGAAGTAAACATTGGACAATACAACTGTTGTATGTGTAAAAAATTGCAAATCCAACAAAAGAATGTCTCATCTTCAGTAAGAAGAAAAGACTTGCAACACAGGTTGTGAAATGATTTCAACAAATTGCACCTCTGTACATAAAGAGTTAATAACTACTTCAATATACTCTAAATTTTTCTTGCCGCAAATCAGCCCCACTCAACACAGTTCAGAGTAAATAACATTTTTTATTAAAAAATGAGTCAATGATAAGGTTACTAGAACCTAATATTATGCCCTTGCAACAATTTTACATGATTCCTACAAAATTTGCATATTTGAAACAACCGCCACCTAGCTTGTCAAAGCATACATATATAAATACTCCCTCACAACATCATCCAATTTCTGTATTTTCATATACAGATGATAAACACAAAACGAATAAATGCTCACCTGGGGCGATCACCAGGAGGGCCAGAGCCAAATGGGCGAGACGGGGGCTTGGCAGACTTCTTGAGGGTGTTAGGCACAACCTCAGATGGCAGGTTGAGGTAGCTACGGAGGTGCTCAATGCCATCATTGGTAAGGTACCAGTAGTAGTGCTGCCACGAGAAGGTCTCCCTCACATACTCCTTCGATTTGAAGCTCTGCATGAGCTTAATCACCTCCAAGTTGGGCACATCGACCTTTGGGTGCTTGGTCAGGTTGTAGTCCTTCTTGGCATACAAGACTCCCTCTGCATATAAATTGAAAACATTTACTTAGCTCCTCAGCCTATAGAAGTAAAGGAACACATCCTGGCCTTCATCAAATATATGACGATCTAGTAGTGAAATAAAAAAATGTTTCAACATGATATTACTAAGTTCAAGTTCTACGGATTGAATCTGTAGCATACATTGAAAAAAAAGGAGCCAATAATTGTGTGATTGTGCCCTACACCACATGGTTGCATCATAGATACAGTTCGCATCGCAGGGGATAAATCTAGGAGCAATCTAACTGAGTTCGTCAGGCCTAAACTTCAGAAAGCCACACTGAATGAACAATTGCAAGGCCATGAAATCAAAATCTGCCAATCAATCAAATGCAACAACCTACTGCGACACTACATCAAGTTGAAGCTTGCAACCACGATCAGCACAAACACAATGTACAGAGACGGTGTATAGAGGAGAGAAAGGGGAAGCTCACCATGGAAGAGGTACTTGCAGATCTCGCGGCGGTTCTTCTTCGAGATGATCTGCGAGACAACACAAAACGCGGCATCGCGTCACACGACGGAACGGGTAGAGCATCGCAGAGCGAATGAATGTAGCTTGGTTCGGAGGGTTGCTACTCACCATGGTGAAGGTCTCGAGCTGGAGGAGGGAGACAACGAGGGCGGCGGCGCCAGCGGCTTCGGGGCTTGGGGACGAGAGGCGAAGCAGCGAGGCGGGTAGAGAAACCCTAGCTTTGTGAAGGGCTCACATATAGAGCCCATCACATTGGCCTCCATTATGGTTTCCATTTCGGCTTCCTTGTATTATGGGCCTCAATAGAGCATATGGGCCTCTTTTTTTTTTCTTTTTCTGTTTTTCTGCAAAAGTTTCTCTCCTTCTGAAAAAGATTTCAGGCGCCTAGGTAGGCTTTCTGATGAACACTCTGCAGCTCATTTGTGCACAATTAATTACATTCTGATAACAGGATAGGCTCTCTTAGTTGCGTGCATAGTTGATATCAGGATGATTGAAAAACACTGAGGGCTTCTTTGGAACATAGAAATTTTAAGTTTTTCATAGAAAATAGCTCCGTTCGTTTAATTTTTTCGCGAATTTTCTCTAATCTGAATAGACCCTGAAACTCCAAGGCCTCAACGTACGGAGCCCAACCATTGTTTTACTATTTTTCAAAAAAAAAAAAGCGAACCCATCATTTTCATACGCATAGTACAGATCTTTGTAAGCAGTCCAACTAAAATTGTGAGTCTGAATAATGATAAAGTTCACTTTGACCGAAAAAAAGAACTGTGGAAAAAGGACAATTTGAGGCTCTTTTGGAAGCCCAACAATTAAAACAATTTTACATAACGTGACGCAAACAAGTGCTTAAAATTTGCCTTTGTAAAGACCTTATCTTAATCAAGATGCTGTCGAAGGTAACAAAAAAAGGTGGAAGAGGAGGCCATTTTGAGTTTGGTTGGGAAGCAACAACTTTTTAACACATGATTTTGCCGGGCCCTAGCTCTCTTCCGGATTGGTGTCAAACCATCAATTCCACTGTACAGGACTAAGTTGCAAGTTGCCAACATCAGAGAGTAACAGGTAAGCTGAATCTTGTTGGGATGCTAGCTAATCGTTGGAAGAAAAAGTGAGGCCACAGTGATGGAATCATGTCTAGAAAAAAAAAAGCAGTACTGTCAAGTTGGTTAAAAAGAAGGCGGATTCCTGAGGGGATAGATGGTGACGACACAGAGACCGGTTAATTAGTCTATGAGTGGCCGCTTAATTGTTTTTGGGATATGCGTTCTTCGATTAATCCTGGAATCTGATCGACTAGTTAGCTCAGTAGATGCACAGTGCACTGGCAGTGGCAGCTAGAGAAGTACAGTTGTGTGACAAGCGAAGTTACTGAGAAATTGTCCCCGAAAGCTGTGTGACTGAACCAATGTCCTTGACTCAATTTTGTTCTTAATTTGGCTGTGATGTCTCTGAAAAAGTAAATTAATTTTTCTCGAGAATTAGGCGTGCAAAGCTAGAAAGATGGGACACTAACTCGCCGATCCCATGTAGGAGTAGTAATACTCACTAATTTCTTTTTTTTTTCTGTTCCACACACGTGCCGCTTTTCATAGAGAAGCAGAGAGAGTACAGGTAAGCATCAACAGTGACACAAGGATGAACTGAACTTAGATACTGAACTAGCTAGAGAGAGAGAGAACACGTTTTTAATTAGCTAGTGGCAACACACAAGTCTACGTACTATGATAGTTACTGCATATACCGTCCAGGCAAAAACTGTTCTAGACACAATTCACTTTGTTAGACCACATCCATACTATAATGTTTTTATTCTCATTTCAGCTAAAAAGATTTAAATCCGATGTTTTCAGTGTTGCATCCTTATAAGTTGGTCTGTTTTTTTTTTCAGGGAGTCACGCTACATGTAGAAAAAAGGAATACTGTGAGAGTAGCAGTGTCGTACCATGTAGATCGATATCGAGTTGTTAACTGAGATGCTATTCCTAAAATATATTAATGTATTAGATACAAGCTAGATTAAGGTATTGAATTAGACACATAAACGGAGGGAGTAAGCATTTGATCTTCAGCGAGGGCACATTCTTGCTTGAATCCGCGTGTTTCCGCGCAAGTTGCAGTGTCACTCAGTGGTGCTTGCCGTGTCACACTGTGCGGCCAGCTACCTAGATGGCTATCTATAAATGAAGACACGGGCGGGCACAAGTTTTCCACAAGCCGCCGCTAGCGACGCCGGATCGAAGCAAGCAAGCTAGCCTCGGTCTCCATTGAAAGAGAACTTAATTTCGATCTCATTAAGTGAAGAACAAACAGTATGGCTTCTCGTAGAACTGCAGCTAGTCCGGCCATGGCGGCAGCAGCAGCAGCGCTGTTGGTACTGGGTGCCTGCTTGCTGTGCAGTGCTCCGGCGGCGGCGATGGCGGCGAAGTCGTACCCGCCGGTGGCGAAGGGTTTGTCGTTTGATTTCTACAGGAAGAGCTGCCCGCAGGCGGAGTCGATCGTGTTGGGGTTCCTGAAGAAGGCGATCAGCAAGGACGTCGGCCTCGCCGCCGCGCTCATCCGCCTCCACTTCCACGACTGCTTCGTCCAGGTAAGAAAACCGAGCTACTCCTAGCTAGTAGGCTATTAGCTAGCTTCAAGTGCGTGCATGGCATGGCGAGATGATCTCGATCTGGTGATCGATCTCTGCAGGGTTGCGACGGATCGATCCTTCTCACCAAGACGCCCGGCGGCCCGGACAGCGAGCAGGAGCAGCCGCCGAACGTGACGCTGCGGCCGTCGGCGTTCAAGGCCGTCAACGACATCCGCGCCCTGCTCGAGAAGGCGTGTGGCCGCGTCGTCTCCTGCTCCGACATCCTCACCATCGCCGCCCGCGACTCCGTCAAACTGGTATACTAGTAATTAATTAATTTTCAGCTTTTCACTTACTACTGGTGGAAGTTCTTTTCATGGAAAAGATGGATTAAACAATATCTAAAAGTGGAGTGAATGAATGAATGGCGGAAGGAAAATTAAGTAGTGCGCAGTGTGCACTGCGCACCATGCACGTACTACGTTCGTCCATCCATCCTGTTCCTCCAATTTCCTATCTCTGGCATCGGACAAGATTGCTTTCCGGTTCGTGCTAAATTAATCAATAGAAAGGACCAAACGCCTGTACAATAATTCATCCCTTCAAAATTATTTTAATAAAATCAATTATGCATTCATGGAGAAAAATAAAAGGGTAATGCACACAACTAGCTCTGCATATACTTCTAAAAAGACAAATCTCTTTACAATTGATCATGAGAAGGTAGTGCAGGATAATTGATCCGTCACGATCGATCGGCCCTGTGTCAAATTTATTGCCGTGCTTTGAAGGCAACTACTATATATATCCTGTGAGAAATGGCACAAGATAGAGACGAGGAAACAGGAAATCGTGTTGCCGTCTCCCCCACGTGGATCAGCGCAACAGTTAATGACATATCTAATTAATTAGGATTCGTACGATTAACCGATATTAAGACCTTTTGCTGACTTGGAGTGACACGATACCATTAATTATTTAATTAATCAGATATTAACCATTAATTATGTGTTACTCACTTCGTGCTATGTCTATTATCATTCAATATTTGTCTCAAAATAAAACTATTTCTCTATATACCTCTTTATCTCAATTAATCATAATTATTTTTCATTTAATTCTCTAGCTATCTTTTCATCTCAAACAATCCCACTCTTTTCTCATTAATTTTCACCTACCTTTTTAATCACGTGACTAGCTCTATAAATGATTAATTTTGGCACAAGAGTATATATCAACCATCGGTTAATGTTGAATACGGTGGTTATTGGCATGGCAGGGCGGCGGGCCGGAGTACAAGGTGCCGCTTGGCCGGCGCGACGGCCTCACCTTCGCGACGAGGGACCAGGTGCTAGGCGCACTCCCGCCGCCGAGCTCCAAGGTACCCATGCTCCTCTCCTTCCTGGCCAAGCTCAACCTCGACGCCACCGACCTTATCGCGCTCTCCGGCGCGCACACCGTCGGCCTCGCCCACTGCACCTCGTTCGACGACCGCCTCTTCCCGCAGGTGGACGCCACCATGGACAAGTGGTTCGCTGGCCACCTGAAGCTCACCTGCCCCGTCAAGGACGTCACCAACACCACCGTCAACGACATCCGAACACCCAACACCTTCGACAACAAGTACTACGTCGACCTGCTCAACCGGCAAGGGCTCTTCACCTCCGACCAGGACCTCTTCGTCAACGCCACCACCAAACCGCTCGTCACCAAGTTCGCCGTCGACCAGTCGGCCTTCTTCGACCAGTTCATCTACTCCGTCGTCAAGATGGGCCAGATCCAGGTGCTCACCGGCTCGCAGGGACAGATCCGCACCAATTGCTCCGTCCGCAACACCGCCGGCGCTGCCGACGAGCTACCGTGGTCCGCCGCCGTGGAGACCGTCGTCGAGGCGACCGAGAGCCTCGTGCTCTAGAGTGTACACAAGTACGCCGTTGTATGGTGCGTGTGGTCCGTTGAAAGAATATAGACGTTGGTTGCTGCCACGTCGCAAATAAATGAACGAGGGCCTAGCTACTTGCTTGTGATTATATATATTCCATATCACCTTTTATTTTAGTTTCGGTCATTTAATTAATTCGATTTGGAGGCAGAAGTGCACGCGCCTGCAGCAGCCACATGCATTGAAAATGAAGGTGTACAATATTTGTCGGCAACGATAATAATTAATTAATTTATTTATACCTGCATACGTACATGACAAAAAAACATGCCAATGATTAATTGATCCTGGTTAGATAATGATCGACCAATCAATGATGCTCGGCACATGAGATACGTAGTACATGTGAGCATGTTGCTTCTGGCTGCAAGCAAGCTAGTATGTCGCCCTCAGGTGGACAGGTCACATGAACTTGGATCAGTAGTTCCGTACTTAGAAATGGTGTAAAAAAAAATATTAGAAATGGAGAACGATTGAGATCGATCGAGAAACATGCAGCAGAAGGAGTAAAACTTCTTTAGCTTCAGTAAGTTCCATATTTTCTTATCAACGAAGGATGCATCTGAAATTTAAAAAGAACGACTATGACCAATACACATACATTTCTAAAACGGTGGCAGTATTACGCATGATCCAATGCATCGCATCTATCTAGATCGATCGGTCACTAGGTCGATCGATTGGATTATCAAAACACCCATGCATCACAAAAAAAAAATAAAACCGATTCAAATCAATAATCAGACTGCGTCAGATGGATCGTATACAGCAACTCTGTGATCATCTTCGTGAGGGTTCCCGTGGATGGCATGAAGCTGAAGGCATGTGCAATAGCAGCATACCATGAGGGAGACGAAGACGGCCAGAAAGAAGAGGAAGACCTCCACCGCTCTGTCATCGGAACTGTAGTAGAGCACTAGTACAAGGATGATGACGGCGCTCATCGTTTAGCCGATGCAGGCAAACCCGGACAGCATACAGTAGCCGGTCATATCGTCCGTCTCCGTTGTGACGGCGATATAGTCCCCACCGTTGCCGCCATCGCCGTGGTTAGAGTTATCTAGAGCGACCATTGCTTCAATAATAGATCTACTAACTCCATAGTAACTAGCACGAAAAGTGTTGATGTGTGGTTCGTTGGTACATACTTGATAGCTTAGCTATTTGTTTATGAGGATTGTGAACGGTCCGGAAACATATAGATCCACTCTAGGTTGAGGGGTCCAGATCCCCTAAAGTTTGGGGCAACTCCACTAGGTGGATTTGGACAAATCTGGACCATCCTTCCACTTCTACGGCTGAGATTACATCTCCATATTAATCTCCTCCTAATCCCCATAGATTTAGAGGAAAAATACTTTCCTTTTCAGCTATTTTATTCATGTTCACCAAAGAAGATCACCATGATGACAGGCAACAGCGGCAGCCGGCATCATCACCGTTTTTTTCTCGCTAAGGTTCATTGTATTAGAGAAAGCAAATTTGTTACATAGCACGATAGTCGGAATGTCATCGCAAAGGGATAGGGAAGGTTCAAAGGAGTACAGGAAGACTTAGAGATAAATAGATGCCACAAAAATAAGGAAAGAGACTAAACTAAACCAGGCAGGAAGCTACTATCCTCCTAGACATGCTCCTAAGTGACCCGCGCCAACGCTTACCCGCTGACGCCCTTCTTGAAGAATCCACTCGACAATGGCATCACCACTGTGCTAATCATGTTTGCGAACAACTACGATACTATCACAATGTCATACTTCATCCTACCACCATCTACAATGACACCAGAGAGGGTGCACCATTAGAGATCAACGTGAACCAATCCTGTTGGAATCGAGATGCCAATACCAGTTCCAGGACAAAATACAGATACCCACGGTCAATGGATATGCATTATTGTCATTATTATGATATATTATACCTTCGGGTAAACCCTAAGAAGCAATCTTCAAATAGAAATGCAGCAGCAGAATAAAAATGTAGCTAGAACATAATCCACAAGTGTTAACGCTGGAATTTGATTCAGCCTGTAAACAGGATCGGCCAATGAAAATACTGATCGGCTCATGGAACAAAGCCGATCAAACTAGTGGAAGATTGGATCAGTTTGAGGACAGAGAACTATCCAGATAGAGTCTGGTCCAAGAAGGAGTTTTAACGACAAGACCTAGACAAGCCTAAGGAGAGGTTGGAAAAGGATCGGCTTGAGTGAAGGGAGATCTGATTGCTACAGGGAAGAAGCCGATTGGATTAAAGCAATGGAAGACTCGGTCCCGGAATAGAAGATTATCTAGATAATACCGAGTTTACGGAGGAGCCGTGGAACCTACGGCAGGGTATTTTATCTTTTGTAAATCTTATCTTATATGGATAGAAAGATTTAGTTAGTTAGTTAAGATATTTTCCTTTATTTTTGTTAGAAAATAACGTTCGATGGTTGAAAACGCGTTGGACTCTGTAAACCTAGGATATAAATATAGACCCCTAGAGACGTGTAAAAGGGATCTCTGGATCAATACAATTTTAGCGCATCGTCACCCTAGTTCATCTAGGTTTCTACCGGCGGGATCTGACTCTCGCCGCGAAGCTGCATCGGTTAGGTCCGATCTTCGACGAAGAGGTAAGTCCCGCCATTATCTCGATATGTTCTGCTCGTCTAAGGCTGCATCGGTTAGGTTCAACCTCTTAGGCCGATCAGATGTATCGCATTACATCTGTGTAGGGCCTATCGGCCTATTAAGCTCCCTCTGTCACCGTCAATTTCGTGCTGCATCGGTTAGTTTCGACCTACGGGGCTGCCGACGATAGATTGAGTTTTAGGCTTATAGTTTTCTGCACGGCGTCTCATCGGAGTGCTAGCCGATGAGTTATCCATGCTTTGAGCTTCACGCCTAGCGTATCGGCTCCTCGGCGGATACGCGTCAGGCCTTTAGAGGTTTCCCTTGACATGCCACACCGAGCGCATCGGTCTCCCAATCGATGCGCGCCTGCCTTTAGAGAGGCGTCTCCTCATCGGCTCAGCTAGCCGATGGGTTCGTTCCTGTCTTTACTTCAGCATGGCCGATCCGGCGTCCTTTGTATCGTCGCTGCTGGCCTTGGTCTTGTACTGTCTCGGTTAGGTCCGATCTTCGAGGTTCGGTGTTAATGACGCTGCCACGACGAGCGACGGGTTTCGTGCTGCCATATCTGGAGCGGCATCGGCTTTGCAGCCCATGCCTTTTATATGATTACTTGTCATTTCGCATATGCCTTCATTGGTTTTCCAGTCGATGAACGACCGTCAACTATTAGGAAGGATCTTGTGCGCTTTGCTATCCTCTGAATATATTCCGGTTCCTCCATCAGCTCTACAGTCGATCCCTCGTCGACACCTGTCCACGCCTTCATCGGCTCCCCAACCGATTAAAGAGCATCCCGATTCCTATCGGTAAATAGCCGATAGCGAAGGGCCTTCCGGACGCGGCCGATGACCAAATCGATCCTATCGGTAGCCAGCCGATAGCGAGGGCCTGTATCAGCTTATCGTCCGACTGACCTATTCGTCTCGCCTCCTTGTCAATTGCAGGGTCAAATTGACTGGCATGCCCGTACCCGTACCATCGCGTCGGAGCCGATCGAACCCCACGGCCCCCGGCGCGCGTACCTCGAGTCACGGAGAGAAGCCAACCGACCTGCACTGGATGCTAGAATTTGATTCAGCCTATAAATAGGATTGGCCGATGGAAATATTGATCGGCTCGTGGGACAAAGCCGATCGGTACTGTAGAGAAGCCGATCAAACTAATAAAAGATTGGATTGGTTTGAGGACAGATAACTATCCGGATGGAGTTGGGTCCAAGAAGGAGTTTTAACAACAAGACTTAGACAAGCCCAAGGAGAGGTTGGAAAAGGATCGGCTTGAGTGAAGGGAGGTACTATTGCTATAGTGAATAAGCCGATCGGATTAAAGCAATGGAAGACTCGGTCCCGAAATAGAAGATTATCTAGATAAGACCAAGTTTATGGAGGAGACGTGGAACCCATGGCAGGGTATTTTATCTTTTGTAAATAGGAAGATTTAGTTAGTTAGTTAGTTAGTTAAGATATTTTCCTTTATTTTTGTTAGGAAATAACGTCCGATGGTTAAAAACGCGTCAGACTCTGTAAACCCAGGGTATAAATATAGACACTTGGAGACATATAAAAGGTATCTCTAGATTAATACAATCTCGGCACATCACCATCCTAGTTCATCTAGGTTTCTACCGGTGGTATCTGGCTTTCGACGCGGGACTGCATCAGTTAGGTCCGATCTTCGGCGAATGGGTAAGTCCCACCACTATCTCGATATGTTTTGCTCCGTCTAAGGCTGCATCGGTTAGGTTCGACCTCTTAGGCCGATCAGATATGTCGCATCATGTCCGTACAGAGTCTATCGGCCTATTAAGCTCTCTCTGCCGCCGTCAATTTCATACTGCATCGGTTAGGTTCGATCTACGGGGCTGCCGACAGTGGATTGAGGTTTAGGCTTATAGTTTTCTGCATAGTGTCTCATCGGAGTGCTGATGACCAACCCGATCCTATCGGCAGCCAGCCGATAGCGAGGGCTTGTATCGGTCCATCGTCTGATTGACCTGTTCGTCTCGCCTCCTTGTCAATTATAGGGTCAAATTGACTGGCACACCCGCACCCGTACCGTCACGTCGGAGCCGATTGAACCCTACAGCCCCCGACGCGCATACCTCGAGCCACAGAGAGAAGCCGACTGACTTGCATTGGAGCTAAGCAAACCTCCTAGACGTCGGCGTGCTCGCGCCGGAATAACAAGTCATGGCTTGGGTTTAAGAAGAAAACCCTAATCTTCAGCTTCACTTCACTCTCCTGGTGAGGGGATGTAAATTGATTCTTTTCTTGTAGATTTATTTGTAAATGATTATGAAATAAAGTTGTGGGATAGGAACCATTTTGAGAGTTAGCCTATATGGCTAACGGCTAAACTGTGTGGTTAGAAATAGACTTGTGTAGTCTGGAAAGTTAGATAGTTTCATAGTGAGAGGGTAAGATGATAATCTTAGGTTTAAAAGAAAAGCTAATGATGATAATGTAAAGAAAATAAATTAAATTTTGATGATATGGTTGATAGATTGGCTAAAGACAAAAGCTTTGGGAGCCATGTTTGATGAGGTTGGCTATAGTTTGGCCTGAGGTTGATGGTTTTCAAAAATGAAAAGAAACTAATAAATATTTAATAAGGTAAAAACCGCTGAGAGTCTATAAGAACTAGGAGCCTGATGGCACTAATATGGTTGTAAATCAATTTATGTTTTATGTTAAAGTATAAATCTATTTTCAACTAATACAATACACTAAATGGAGTTGCTGCTACTCTCATATGGGATTGGGTCTGGGATCTTAATTTGGATAAATGCACACATAGAAGTTTCAAATATATATGATAAAAATGAGAGCTATGAAATAAACCCATCCATTCTTTGAAGTCTATGCATGTTCGTATTTCCATGGCTGACTGAGTATATATGTATTCGGACTTTTTTCCTTTAGAAGTTTTAGGAAAGCGAAGATGATAGATAGGGTTTCGTCCTAGACCCAAATCTTTGCTTGTGGCTTAGATGCTAGCTACGATGTGTGTTTCCGCTGCAATCTCTAATATGGCAGTTGTCTTCTCGGATTCCTCCTAAAGACACAACCTACTTAAATTATATATTTATTATTTATTATTATTATTATCTTTGCTATAATACTTTTTTGTTACTATAGGTACTAGTATCGTGTCCTAGGATTGATACCAATCTCGTAGTTCATGAGAGGTGCTCATTGGATCCTAAGTACGGAAAAGTCTAGGATTTACCTGGGACATGGTCTAGGACACTTCTAGCTAGTAACTAGTTATCCTAGTTTTATTTTAAAAATGTCTTGTCATTAGTCTCCTTTTCACTGACTATATATGGTAAATTCATGCTAAGTGATCAGACGTGGATAAATGTCGAGTAAATTATGCATCTTCTATAGAAGTCTTATCTAAATTGTTTAAATAGCAGTGACCATGGTCATGAAGGGATGTAAAGTGATTTTTCTTGTGTAGATTTGTTTTCGAATGGTTAGGAAATATTTTGTGGGATGAGAATTGTTTTCAGAGTCGGCCTTTGTGCTAGACGGATGACCTGTGTAGTTAGAAACATATATGTATAATCTGGTAAGTCAAATGGTTTTAGATAGATAGGTAAGATGTCAACCCTAGGTTTAAGAGAAAAATAAATTTTGAGATATATAAAGAAATTAAAGTAATTTTTATGATTGTGCTAATTAAACTACTACTAACAAAAGGTTCTAAGAGTCATAAGGTTAAAAGGGGGTAAAGCCCTCTATGATGGTTATTTTCTTAAGGAGCTGAGGCTCATGTAGTGTAAAAGTAAAATAACCTAAGTTTTAAAAATTGGAAAAATATTGTAAATGGCTCTAGGAGCCAAAAGAGTGTTGGAATTGCCGTAAAAATGAAACCTTAAGATAAAAGCCTTATTTTTATAATAAATTATACTAAATAGAGTTCTTCCATGATAGGACTGAGGATACAATCTCAGCCTAACAAAATGCACACCCTTAACTATCAAAGAATGGTTTTAAATAAATTTGTGAAATAAATCCAACCATTCTTTAAAGATTATTCTTAAATAAATTTGTGAAATAAATCCAACCATTCTTTAAAGATTATTCTTATTACATTTTTTCCATGACTTGCTAAATAGATGTACTTATGCTTGCCCCTCATGTCATAGCAGACCAGGATGAGACTATTGAGGACAGAGAAGCCGTCGAGAATCCTTCGCTTGAAGGATTTTTATAAGTTCAAGCCAAATATAAAGGGTTGTAGGGTTTTATCATAGTTTTCAGATATAGTATGTAGATTAGAGTCATCTTATTTTTCTTCCGATACTACTTGTGTAAGTGTCGTTGTGCTATGACGGGTTGCTCACCGCCAAAAATCCCGTGACCGGGGAGGGACGGCGGCTCAATCACGCGAAGGCCTAGGAGGTTTGCTTAGCTCCAGTGTAGGTCCTTAAGCCTCGAGGTTCACAAATGTGCCAGTCAATTTGACCCTGCAATTGACAAGGAAGTGAGACGAGCGAGTCCGATACAGGTGCTCACTATCGGCTGGCTGCCGATAGGATCGGGATGCTCTTCGATCGGCTGGAGTGCCGATATGGACAGGTGTCGACGAGGGGTCAACCGCAAAGTCGATGGAGAAACCAGGGTGTGCTCAGAGGATAGCGAGGCGCACGGGATTCCTCCGGACAACCGAACAGTGATTCATCGGCTGAAAAAACCGATGAAGGCGTATGTGGCCTAGGCAAGGAATAGTATAAGAAGGCACAGGCTGCAAAGCCGATGCCGCTCCAGATATGACAGCAAGAGACCCGTCACCCGCCGTGACTGCGCCATTAACACCGAACCTCGAAGATTGGACCTAACCGAGACAGTACGAGGCCAGGGCCAGCGGCGATGATACGGAGGACGCCGGATCAGCTATACCGTAGCAAGGATATGAACGAACCCATCGGCTAGCTGAGCCGATGAGAGGATGCCTCTCTGAAGGCGGGTGCATATCGGCTAGGGGACCGATACGTTTGGCGTTACGCGTCAAGGGACGCCTCTAAAGGCTGATGCGTATCAACCGAGGGGCCGATGCACTGGGCGTGAAGCTCAGAGCATAGATAACTTATCGGCTACTCACTCCGATAAGATGCCGTGCAGAAGACTATAGGCCTGAAGCTCGATCTACCGTCGGCAGCCCCATAGGTCGGACCTAACTGATACAGCATGAGATTGACGACGGCAGAGGGAGCTTAATAGGCCGATAGGTCCTGTACGGATGTAATGCGGTACACCTGATCTAACTAAGGGTTCGAACCTAAACGATACAGTCTTAGATAGTACAAAGCATACCAGGATAATGACGAGACTTACCCCTTCACCGGAGATCAGACTTAACTGATGTAGGCCCGTGTCGAGAGCCAGAACCCACCGGTAAACACCTAGATAAACTAGGGTGGCGATACGCCGAATTTATATATGATCGAGAGATATCTTACATGTTTCTAGGGGTCTATATTTATACCCTGGATTTACAGATAGAGTCCGACGCGCCTATAACCATCGGACATTATTTCCTAGTAAGAAAAAGGAAAATATTTCTAAAGAAGTTAACTAACCAGCTAAACCTTCCTAATTAAGTAAGGTTACAATTTACAAAAACAAACATACTGCCGTTGAGTCCACAGCTCTTTCGCAATCCTGGTTTTATCTGAATAATTTTTTAATTTATAACCGAATATTCCTTTGCTGCAACCTGATCGACTTCTCCACTGTAGCTATCGGACCTTTTTTTACTCAAGTCGATCCTTTTCCTTCCTTTTCTCGAACTTCTCGGACCTGATCCCGATTGGACAATCCCCTATCTTCAAGCCGATCTAATCTCTTACCAATCTGATCGGCTTTTCTACAGTTTCGATTGGGTTTGTCTTAGCATCTCTATCGGCCGATGACTGCATTAAACTCTCCATCGGACCTCTCAGTTGATCGGCTTTAGCACCATCGGATCATCCAAATTTTAGCATTAACACGAGTATATCCATTTAACCACTTGTATAATATACTACTATTATTATATAATAAATAATAATTACGATGATCTACCAAACTTCTGTATGTATCACATTAGATTCCTACAACTAGTACACGGGTGCAGGTATATTGATATAACATACTTCTCTTATAAGTATGTGCTATAGGTTTGGCAGGTGTGGGATACCATAATTTAGGGGCTAAGTATCTATAAGCTGTTTTTCATACCAAAACCAAACATATTACCGTTTTGTCAGAAAACGGGTAAGTCGTAAATTTTTAGAAAATGATTTTGTTGCCTCTGGTGATCAAGTTGCATATATATTCACCAAAGCATTGTTAGTGTGAATTTTGGAAAATTTCAGAAACGATCTTAGCCTAATCTATAAAGCCACGGCATGGGGCTATTTCTGCCATATATAACATATATACATTAAGGCCAGCACAGCGTGAGTACTTTCGCTTCCTGCAAAATCCATACAAAAATCGTCCAGTAGCCGGTTATAGAGTCCGGCGCCGCCGCGGTGAAGTAGTCGCCGCCATCGCCATGGTTAGGGTTTTCTAGATCGGCCATTGCTTCAATATATGGATCTACTAACCAACTCCATAGTGATTAACTAAAACGATGTGGTTCGTTTCGTTGGTAGCACTCCTATTTGTTTGTGAGGATTGTGAACGGGCTACATATATACGCGTTCGTGCATGCGTGCATGTTGCATGTAATTAGTAGAAGTCGATTCGAATTAGAAAATTCGATCCGGTGATCGACTACAATACTAATGACTCAAAGTAATGTAACAAATCAAATCGGTAATCGGACGGCGTCGTCTAATGGATCATCTTCCACTTCAAGTCTGTCTCGCTCGATGGGAGGGTTCCCTTGGATGGCAAATTGCACGAGGCCACAGCAACAGAGGGATGCCAGTAACAAGACGAAGATGGAGAGAACGATGACGAAAAGGGCCATCGCTCCATGACAATGGTGTGGCGCGTACGTAGTAGAGCGCCATGAGGACGCCGACGGTGATCAACGTGCCGGCTAGGCAGGCGAAGGTGGCCACCAGATCATAGCCGTTGCGGTGATGCCGCCGCCGCCGCCGCCGCCGTGGTTAGGGTTCTGTAGATCGGCCCTTGCTTCGACAGTTCGATGGCTCTGCTAGCTAACTAGCTGCATATGATGGACCATGTATACGTACCTGTTCATGTTGCAGGGCAGGTAGATTCGAATTAGGCCTCGGATTATGGCGTTCGATTCGGTGATTTCTCATTGATGCATACTGATCCTGTTTGAGTTCGGAAAGAAATCTTAATAATTTCCAAAAGAAGGACAGAAATAATTTCCTGAAAAAAGGGACATGCACATTTTGCTTTTTTAACCCTTTCAAACTACTTAATTTACCTCCGATTATAATAGGAAGAACTTGCATATAATTTGCTCTGTAACGATATTTCTATCTACGTGTACACATAGTGTGTTTTTAAAATTTAAACTCAACTAGCAAAATGTCCATTCGTTGTTATGGAATAAAAAAATCATATCAGCACATTGCAAAAAGAAAATCTATTTTGCATTTTAGAGTTAAATTTTAGAATTAATTAGAGGTTTTGCTTGCCAAGTTTTCACTCCCGAATAAAAGGCTCCATTTATAGTGTGTAAGTATTATCATGGTTGAGAGCTCTAGGTATGTTCATGATTTTATCGTAAGTTTGATTTGAAAAGATGGAAAGTGATGCTAGACGTTAGAATTTTGGTCACCGAAAGTAGATTTACCATTTATCACCGAAAGTAGATTACCCTTTGAAAGGATATAGATACCTGCATTTGAACTTAAAAGAGGCACAGCCCCCTGTTTTCATAACTAGCGTAGCTAGCTAGCTAGCTTCCATCCAAAGAACAACAGCCCATTGATTGATTCGTATACCAACATTCATGTGGTGCTGAAGGTACGTTGATCTTACTCGATCCCCTCAATTCTGTGCTAACTTGAAACTGTATACACAGCGAAATTTGAGGAAGACCTCAGCTAGTCAATGGATCACTCGTTTGCAAAGAAGGCAACCACTAACGACTAGCATATGCAATGGGGCGTACGGTACATTCGTAGTACATTGGGATCGTACCTAGCGAGACAATTTCTGTCCTGGGAAATTAAGTACGTACTCAATCTTGCTGTGTGAGAGCTCGATCACACGCAACTGTTAAAATAGACCAATCCATGGAAGCTACTACCTCACTATTATGTAGACGACCAGACCAACACAACTTGCAATTTTTGGCAGCTGCATATTCATGCGCCAAATGTATAATTTTGTATGTAGTCGCGTTGACAATTTGACATCATTTTTGTACGAGAAATTTAATGGGTCGTGCAACAATGGCGACGTGCAAGCAAGCGCCTATAAATGGAGCCTCCGGCGCGCATGCAAGGTCATGCACCACAAGCCAGTCGATCGAGATGGCGAGGAAAATGATTAGCTCGAGGTTAATCAGCAGCAGTCTGCTCGTCGCAGCCACGACGACGCTGCAGGTTTTGGTTGCCTGTAGCTTGCTGCTTGCTCCGGCGGCCTTCGCCGGCGATTACCCGCCGACGGCGAAGGGTTTGTCGTATGGTTTCTACAGGAGGAGCTGCCCCAAGGCGGAGACCATCGTCAGGAGCTTCCTCAGGAAAGCCATCCGCGAGGACGCCGGCCTCGCCGCTGGCCTCATCCGCCTCCACTTCCACGACTGCTTTGTCCAGGCAACTAACCAACTAACTTATTATTAATCACCCACCTAAGCATGCATAATGCACATACAAAATGATCAAATTACGACACATATATACTCTCAATTTTGAATTCTGGATTGAACGGATCTGTAACTATTTCAATTTCAAACACGATCTACCACTGACGGTAATTGTTAAACCGCCACTAATGATTGAGCTGCTGCGTGCATGCAGGGTTGCGACGGGTCGGTGCTGTTGGAGCGCACGGCGACGGAGGCGAGCGAGCTGGACGCTCCTCCCAACGAGACGATCCGCCCGTCGGCGTTGATGGCCATCAGCCAACTCCGCGCCCTGCTCGACAAGGCGTGCGGCTGCGGCGTCGTCTCCTGCGCAGACATCCTCACCCTCGCCACGCGCGACTCCGTCCGCCTGGTCGGCGGGCCGGAGTACAAGGTCCCCCTGGGGAGGCGCGACGGCCTGACGATGGCGACGAGGGAGCAGGTCGTCAGCGCCTTCCCGCCCCCGAGCTCCAACGTGACGACGCTCCTCGCCGCCGTGGCCAAGATCAACCTCGACGTCACCGACCTCGTGGCGCTCTCCGGTGCGCACACCCTCGGCGTCTCCCGCTGCATCTCCTTCGACGACCGCCTCTTCCCGGAGCGGGACCCCGCCATGGACAAGTGGTTCGCCGGCCACCTCAAGCTCTCCTGCCCGGCCAAGAACACCACCAACACCACCGTCATCGACGTCCGGACGCCCAACACCTTCGACAACAACTACTACGTCGACCTGCTCAACCGGCAGGGGCTCTTCACCTCCGACCAGGTGCTCTTCAGCGACGGCAGGACGAGGGGTCTCGTCGCCAGGTTCGCCGTCGACGAGTCCACCTTTTTCCGCCGCTTCGCCTTCTCCATGGTGAAGATGGCGCAGATCCAGGTGCTGACGGGACAGCAGGGGGAAATCCGCATGAACTGCTCCGTGCGCAACGCCGGCAGTGGCACCTCGAGCTAGCTTCCCTGCGGCCATGGCGACTTGGAGCTTGCATGTAGCACGCTTAACGTACGTTCGTCGACTGCTAGTCTGCTAGTGCTAGCTGCGTTACATACTTGATACTACTCCGCATGTTAGTTCAGAGATCAGACGTTGATTGAACCAAGGAATAAAATAAAATAGAAAAAAAGGTTTCGGCTCCTCCGAATAATTAAAATGGTTCATCTCGATCCTTTATCACTGCATATCATTCATGTACTACTTTTAGAATTTTGAGATTTTTATTCAATTTTTTTTCTAAAATTTAAATCCAAATAAATTTTCAATGTTTTTCTTTCGTGCCACTCAGAGGGAGGGACATGGACACGTCAAGAAAACAGTAGTAATGAATAGGAGCAATTATATTCTTGCATCATATTTCCACTTGTAATTGTGATTTTACCCCTCTTTTTTAATTTTGTGATTTTACCGTTACTTTTTATACCGAAGCATCCACTTTTTTATTTGATTCCAAAATCCAAGATAACTCATTAGAATTATTAATAAGATGGTCCTGATATATTAGCAATATTTATATTGCCCTTTTTATACGCTTTATTATTTCTATTCTACCCTATTGTTTATCCTTATGAAATATATAAATAAAAAGGAAGGCAGAGGAAAGAGATATAATGAAATTCTTGATTCGATATTCCGAGCATCTAAGCCATCAAATGAGGTAAGAGTGCTTTCCAGAGGTGAAAGAAGAAAATTTGGTCTTGGAGCTCTTACTATTCTTGCTTTTGGTCTCACCTCTCTCCTTCCTACCACTCTCTTCGTTTACGGTAAGACGGATATAGTAGAGAATTTATAGTTGCCACATCCCATTTTGAGGACTCATATAAATAACTCGGATATTACTACAATCTCTTCTACGCACAATAATATATTGAGCTACTTCAACAAAGTATATGTGTAAGATATTTTACAACCCCTTTGTAGGCTCCTTAGTAGGAAATTATATATTTTGTCAAAAAAAAAGTCCCTTGCATAAATTACTTTGAATAGGTAAATCAATCATTTGTCCTTGAAGATCCGCCATTAATCCTCTGGTATACCTAAGATACATTTTCTCTAGCTACTTAAAAAAGACATTAGATAGACTAGATTAGAAAGGACATGTTATCCGAAATTTTGAATTCATTTCTTGTTTTAAATATTCACTTGTAGCATACCAGATTTCAATAGATTAGCGTAAGTTTTTTACCACGTGTTCGGCCCTAAAAGAAAACTTTGTTGTTCCACATCTTAGACTAACCATCCCTTAGAGGGTATATCCTTATTGCTTCATGTTCTTTCTATTCCATCGTATTCATAGACAGGTAATATAATATGTACGTTAGTCATCATTTGACCAATCAGCTTGGACACTAGATCCCTTGTGCATGCCTATTATGCCTTGCCCTAAATGGAATGGCTCTCTTATCTTAATTACGATGTGCCCCAACCCGAGTCCCTACATTTATACCCTTTTGCAAAAGGGGTACCCCTCCTTTACACATAAAAAACTAAGAAGTAATCACACCTTTTGTTAATTGCTCAAGCTGAGATGATACCTTACGTGGAGGCAACTTTAGAAAAAGCCTCCGAGAGGTCCCATCTCATACTTAGTCACCGATCGCTCTAGCGAATTAAGTAAGTCTAGTTTCATCTTCAAGAGAGTAATTAGCAAGATCCACTAAAAAGACGGAATCAGGCGATGAATGTAACACTAGGAAGTTTTATCTTGGTTCGAATTAGTAGAAAGGTCTATTGTAAGAGGTCGGTGTCCAATAGTTCTTATTTATATAGGGCATAGCTGGACAAAAGTGTATATCACCTGTTGGCGTTAACCAGCTCCGCCATAACTGAACGAGGATAAAGTTCTCAATTCACGGATGGAATGTAAGTAAGAAATGAAAAATAAAGTTTTTTTTGGCAACGCTAAAGGCCTAAAATTGAAGCTTTTTTTTTTTACGGAGGGAGTATATTGTCGTAGATCGATTTGGACCGGCCTTGTGAGCCAGCAGCGTTGAACATATATAGTTACACACCCTGAGAACTGTCTCATGGGCTTGAAAGCGAAGGTCTACGACTTGGCCTGGCCGGCATGGATGGATGCAATGAACACAATGCAATGGGCAATGGCAATGCATTACATTGGGGACCGGATGAATGATGGGCACGGTGACTAGTGCCTGCTATGCATGCATCGCCGCGGAGCGCGCGGCGGGTGCCAGGTGCTACTTCTCACCCGCCACGAGTCGTTTCTTCTTGTGCTGCTTGCTGCATGTACAGCCATGTGAGACTGCACTAGTGCCTTGGTCAATCAAAGGGGCTAAAACTACACTTTGTGCAGCATGCATGAGATTCGATATCTGAATTGACACAACCAACTACTCATGAATCATGATGCCAAAGTTAGTTGCTGCGTGTAAAGCAAACGTTACATGTAGCATGGGCAGGAACAGCAGAGTGGTCGACGTGTTTGGTCAAGAGCACTACTCTGCACTCGCACTCGTGGAGAAACCGAGGAAATCAACAGTAGCAAGTACCGACACCAAGGACGTAGGGAGATAGGATCGCTTGTTCTCTTGTCGCCCATGCATCCTGCATTCAGCCACGTCAACATGCATGACACGCTTGATTAAGATTCAAGAGCTTAAACACCAGCCACTATAAATTGAAGTCTACTGCTGCGTATGTTCAGTCGCAGTCAGTCTTGAAAATAGCGGTGAACGCTAGCTAGCTTACACTTAGAGCAGTAGTAGAAATTAAGGGAGGAAATGGCTTCTGCAACGCTGGTAATGGTGGTGGCTGCTGCTTGTCTGTGCGCTCCGGCGGCTACGGCGGCCGGTGACGCTGACGCCAACGGGAAGCAGCAGCCGCCGATGGTGAGTGGCATGTCGTTCGATTTCTACAGGAGAAGCTGCCCAAAGGCGGCGACCATCGTGAGGAAGTTCGTCAAGGACGCCGTCCGCAAGGACATCGGCCTCGCCGCCGGCCTGCTCCGCCTCCACTTCCACGACTGCTTCGTCCAGGGCTGCGACGCCTCCGTGCTGCTCGACGGCTCCGCCACCGGCCCCGGCGAGCAGCAGGCGCCGCCCAACCTCACGCTGCGCCCCTCGGCGTTCAAGGCCGTCAACGACATCCGCGACCGCCTCGAGAAGGCGTGCGGCGGCGCCGTCGTCTCCTGCTCCGACGTGCTCGCTCTCGCCGCCCGCGACTCCGTCGTCGTGGTAAACATATGCTCATACTACTTGCATGCAGTATGTGCGTGTGTAATCGAAAATAATATTTTTGACGTGCAGTCAGGAGGGCCGGAGTACAAGGTGCCACTGGGGCGGCGAGACAGCGAAAAGTTCGCGTCGCAGAAGGACGTCCTGAGCGGGCTGCCGCCGCCGAGCGCCACCGTTCCGGCGCTTCTCGACGTCCTGGCCAAGATCAAGCTCGACGCCACCGACCTGGTGGCGCTCTCCGGCGGCCACACCGTGGGCCTCGCACACTGCAGCTCCTTCGAGGGCCGCCTCTTCCCGAGACAGGACCAGGCCATGAACGGCACCTTCGCCAGGCGCCTCCGGCGAACCTGCCCGGCGGTGGGCACCGACCGCCGGACGGTGAACGACATCCGGACGCCCAACGTGTTCGACAACATGTACTACGTCAACCTGGTGAACCG
Source organism: Oryza coarctata (assembly GCA_030770085.1). Taxonomy (NCBI): domain Eukaryota; kingdom Viridiplantae; phylum Streptophyta; class Magnoliopsida; order Poales; family Poaceae; genus Oryza; species Oryza coarctata. Next base: position 33,919,202 of record CM061463.1, read on the forward strand.
GGAGGGGCTCTTCACCTCCGACCAGGACCTCTTCGCCAACGCCGCCACCAAGCCCATCGTCTCCAAGTTCGCCGCCGACCAGAAGGCCTTCTTCGACCAGTTCGCCGCCTCCATGGTGAAGATGGGGCAGATCAGAGTGCTCACCGGCTCGCAGGGCCAGATCCGCCGGAACTGCTCCGCCCGCAACCCCGGCACCATCGCCGCCGGCGATCTCCCGTTGTCCATCCTCGAGGCTGCAGACAGCCTCGTCTTCTAGATTAGTAGTCGTATGTGTTTAAGTTACGGCCTTCCTTTGGTGATGCATGCTCAGAGAGTGCATACCATCTATGCATGTCTTGGTGAAATAAATTCAGTAATGAAGGCCAGTGATGATATATGTCAAGCTGCCAGCATGATTGTGCATGACATCCCAGTTTTTTTCATGTCCGAATGCATCGTCTCAGTGACAGATAATCACAGGTAGAATATGAAACAAAAAGAATTTAGAGTATCAATCAGGTACGGCTTGAAGGATAGAGGATTCAAAAGATAAGCAACTCGTGTATTTGTTTCTGTTCTCCACAACTTACAGTAGGCAGGTACAGCCGCAAAACCCGAGGCTTGGAACACTATGGCGCTATGTTAAGAACACCAACACGAAAAGTATAATGAACAGAACAACAAGGAAGACGATCAGCATAATCTACCCCTTAATGCCAGCCTTTTTCATGACCATCTCCACTTTTTTCTGCACCAGGCAATGGAGGAAAATAGTTTCAGAGCTCTAATCTAATTTTCAAGATCTTATAAACAACTTGAATGCAGCAAATAAGTATGATATTATGCACGCTTGTTAACTGATTCAGAAAGAAAAATTGCAAACCGGAACATAAATGTGAGCATCTAATGCACATCAAGAAATAACTTGTCGAAATTTGAACCGTCTAGAATACAACTAACAAAGACGATATCATGCTTCATAATGTAAGCAACTAACCTGCACAATGTCGAGTCTGTTTGAAGTAGTTTCCATCTCCAAGCTTAGGTCGTTTAAGATCCTTTCCTGTAAAAGAGCAAGACGTTGCCCAGTTAATTCAGTTAAGGTGTTCTTTTTAGAGTGCTACACTTCCAGCAATAAAAAGAAAAGAAAAGAAAAGGAGACTGAATGGCCGTGTAGTGACCATTTTTTTGCTTGTTAAGTAACAACTCCACCAACTTTGCAGTATGACAAAAACAATAACTATCCAGACAGCTCCTCGTGTATGGTCAGTCCTACACCACCAATCCTTTGAAAACTTTCGCTAAAGTTCCTCATCCTGCTGCCTGAAGGGAAGTTCAATACAGTTATCATATAAATGCAGAACTGCAGGCTATATGAAATTTACACAGCTAGAATAGCAGGGTATATGACCAAAAAGATATCCTTCTTAGCACTTTCAAGTGTAACACTATCTAAGCTTCGTCTTTTTTACAGTTGAAGAACAAATATCAATGATAAACATGCTTGCGATTGACAACCTGATTAAAGTTTCCGTTACTTGCAGAAAACAGCAAGCTATCTGAAATGAAAAAAAACGATGTGTAGCTCTGACATGAAAATAACCCTCAATAACTAGGAGCATTCTCACACAGGTTCATGTGTCAAAAGCAAAAGGCCTTGGTAACAAAGCTTAGCATCTCGTGAGTGCTAAAAGTTGGCAATCAACACACAGCAGAATTAATAAAAATACCAAATATACAGTGTCTAGAAAACTAGTAACTCATGATTGTGCACTAACCCCTAACAGAAAGCTTAAGTGCAGGATTCATATTCTATGTGTTGGGCAGACAATATGTTTGTAACCAAAATACTTGCACAATTGCATAGTACAATAAAAGTAAGAGAATGAAAATTCACCTCATAAGTAGAAGCTGCCTATCTGATTCTGAAGCGATGAAGTCGTCATTATCTTGTTTAGTGTAGTGGTTACTTCTGCTTGTGCCCATGTCTTGGTGTGCTGAGAAAGCTGGATTACTCTTCCCTTTTCAACAGCTCTCCTGACTGCAGCAACCTGGATAAGTTTACCTGTAAACAGGAACCCAGAATAATAGACATTTACATTGGCTACATAGAGTTTAGAACACAGTAACATCAAAATTATTCTCACATGTCCTTTTCTTTTCCACACTACTGGATATCATGCTTATCAGTCATTGTATTTGTAAATGCTTACACATGCTCAAGATATACCTCATTGGTAACCCTATGCAATAGGCGCAAATGAAAAGGAAATTTGTAAAGTGCCAATAAGTCACCAGCAGCAGATATATCCTAAGAAACGAAATAAAAAGATGGAACATCAAGAAATACCTGATTACGAGCAGAGCCAATCCAGTTCAATCGTCTAGAAAGCTCAACTTCATCCAGTCCATAGTATGCTGGATCTCTTGAGGCAACTAAGATTGTCTTTTCCAACTCACTCAACTTCCAACACAAAAAGGCACCAGTTACAACAGAACTGTGCAGGAAGAAGAAAATAGATATCCTGCTAAGTAACTCTAATGTATTAGATGCATAGGCTGTCACAAGAATAAGGACTATGCAATAGCTGCTTATCCTTGTACCAACAGCAACAAAGAATTATGGCACTGTTATATGCTGTTTTCTTACCTGCCACTCAACACTTTCACAGCTGGTATGAAGCTCCTTTGTCAAATGAACATGTTCTCCTGTGTTTGAAGGTGTTTGCTCCCATCAATGGAAAGTAGTTTGCAACTTATCAATCTGCCATAGAAACACCCTTTATCCTCCGCACTAGAATAAGATTTTAGATGCATCTGTGATGATGGTGTGACATGTTTCTGAAGTTACGAGGGAAATATGCAACACAAAAACACAGGATAACAGAATAGCATAGAAAAAATGCATGAGGATGCAGTATGTTTCTGAATGTATGGGAGTGAACACAGAAAGAAAGGGGCTATATATTCTGGAATAATAGAACATAGTTAACTGCATGATGATGTAGTATGTTTCTCAACTTATGAGTTGAGCAAAAATTGGTTCTTACTATCCAGTTGAAGGGGCGATGAGTTATGAGCGTTAGAGAATCAATTAGCACCCAATTCTCTACCATGGTGATTCAGTGATACAAGTGTACGAGTTAACAACTTAACATCAAACCTGTTCAAGACCTGTCATACACATAACTTTAATTCTTCTCTCATTTCACAAAAATGTTGATTACGCAACATCAGAAATTCAGAATGTTGTCAATTTCTCACCCAGTCCAATTCCTCAAGCCCATTGGGCACAACATTCCATCCTAGCATATGTTGGAACTAGTTTAAATTGGTCAGACATTTCTTACAGAATGCCAACAAAAAAAACTACCCCTTATCCTTTTGGCGGTGTTCCTACATCCTAGACCCTAGCCATAACAGATTAGCAGTAATATTAGCGGACATCTCAAACCACAGGTGCATATAATCCGCATCATAAGTCCCTGGAAACAGGACGATGTGCGTAATTTGCAAAATCGGTCACAACTACGCAACAGCATATCTAATTTCTGTGCACAAACACTACAATTTGCGATTTTGATCTACGCATGCAGGACGACTAAAATTAATAATTTCGCATTTGCTGGAAGCGGAGAAAGGGAGGAAAGGAGGTGGAGAGCAACAATTACCGAGTCCTGGATCTCCTCCCGGGCGATGTAGAACGGATCATGCGCGGAGCTCATCCTATCTCCGCGAATCGAATCAGGATTTGGAGGGATTGGATTTCCTCCCTCCTAAATCCTAGAATTCGCGGGAGAGCTTCGTCGAGTTTGGTGCGGAGATCAGATGCGTCGCCTTGCTTCGGTTGGTCGGAGGTGGTGAGCCAGGCAGTACTGGTCCATGGACTCGGTGCATGAAGCCAGTCTACTATCGACGTGGTGCACCACGTGGCACACCGGGTCTCGTCTCGGGTCTTCCTCTTCCTCCCGAATCGGCGGGAGAGGCGCGTGCGGGATAAGGCGGAGACCGGGTAAGCCAACCACAAAACCCTAGGCGGCGCGCGCGCGGGAACCCCATGTCGGCCTTCACCACCACCGCGGCGGCGTCGCCCACGCCGTGCCGCCCCACCGACCTCTTCGCGCGCTCTCCGGCGGGGGTGGTGAGCGGCTCCTCCCCGCGGTGGGCGGTGCCGCTCCGATGCGCGGCGCCGGTGGTGGGGCTCCGGCGAGCATCCGCGCCGTCTCTCCGGGGCGCCAAGCTCTTGGTGGGTCCTTTGTGAACTTATTCCGGTTACTTCGTTGGTTCCTCTCGCTTAATGCATCATTTAGTAGTGATTTCAACTGATGGAATGGTGATTTGGCCTTTATCGCTTTGAAATGGCAGTGAACTTTTAAAATTTTGGAGCTATGGGTTAAATATCCAATTCAATTTCTTCTACCGTATCATAAATTCATAATTCTAGTTATGTCTTACTGGGACCAGTCTAGCCACACATTTTCTGTACTTCTATTGCCCGTGGAATAATTGGCTCAACTCTGAATGTATTTGTTGCTACTATATTAAATACAAAATGGCATCTTCTCCTATACCCTGAAACTATCTGACCCAAGAATTGGGAATATTTCCTGAATGCCATATAGATATATTTGAGTAAGCAAATATTTTATTGACTATTATCGATTTCCAAGTCTGTGTTTTCTTCAATCGTTTAATGTGCTTATATTCGTGGATATCCTTCAATACACTTAATTATTAATGTTTTCTTTCTAAAAACTGTTGTTTATTATTTGAATAGGTTCAAGCAAAGAAACAAACATTTTCCTCATTTGATGAGTTACTGGAGAAGTCTGAAAAGCCTGTACTAGTTGATTTCTATGCAACTTGGTAAGCAACTGGTAATAGTAAACTTGTGACACAAATGTCTTATTGGGTTATATCACTGTCAGTGCTCTGTACTTGATTTAATACTCGGATTGTCACTATGTTAAACCTTAAGGAGCAAGGTTTGGTCATCGCTGACCTTGTGGAAAGTAAATGTGGACTGCCTTGCGTTCATTACTGCAAACACATCGATGTTCTACTGATTTTTTTCCCTGGTAGTACTGAAGTTATTAATGGAGTCAAAGTTACTTTTATCCAACCGTTATTGTTTCCATGTTCAAGGGGTAAGAGAAGTGTATGTTTATTGTTCATTGTGTAGACTGTAGACCTGCAAGGTCCTGTGTTGTTTTTGCTTTTAATCGAAAATTGGTTGATATGCAAATCTCTTAGCTGACATGTTTTCTTCTTCCTTATATAAGAAAAAAGAGAGAACAAATAGTCTTGTGATGTTCTCCCTATCGCTTTCTCAACTCCCAACACCAAAATGACAGAAGTAATGCTCATTGATAGCGTTTAGGCCTCATCACACCATTCAGGATATGATGGCTGCTGGCTGACCTTTACAAAATGTCATGGCTTGTTATATGAAGAATGTATACTTTTATAGCGTATCTCTCTATTTATCAGTATTCTTTTGTCAGGTGTGGTCCATGCCAATACATGGTCCCCATACTTCAGGAAGTAAGCGAAAAGTTAGGCGATAAGATTCAAGTTGTTAAAATTGATACAGAGAAGTACACGAGCATTGCTAATCGTTACCAAATTGAAGCGTTACCAACTTTTATTATCTTCAAGAATGGGAAACCTTGTCATCGTTTTGTAAGTTTTGAGGGACCAACTTTTCCCGGTTTTGTTATCAATTGGTTATCGATTTTCTTAGTGCTAATGATACTAAGGCTTTTTTTGTGTGTGGTCTATGCTGTTCTTTTTCCCTGGAACGCAGGAGGGAGCGCTGCCTGCTAATCAGCTAATCCAACAGATCGAGAGTGCTTTGGAGGTTGCAAAGTAGCATGTATGGTGAGCACTGAACAGGGCAGAAAATTATCCCTGACATTTGTGCTGCTACCCGTGGCATGTGCATTTTCATGTTTGAATTTACTGATATACATTTATCATTATTTGTTATTTACACGTAAATGCTATTGGATAGTTTGGTCTGTACCTACATTTCAGATATACTTCATCCGTCTCAAAATATAAGAACTTCTAGCATTTAAATCTTGTTCTAAAATATAAGGATATCTAGCTTTATTTATAATACTATTTGCCCAATCAATCATATCTCATTCAAATTTCTTACCATCTTACTCTCACCTACCATCTCATCCCTATCTACCCCTTATTTATTGAAAGATACCAAAGTCTTTTTTTTTCTTAGCCTTAATCTCTTTTAAACAAGCCAAAAATGCTTATATTATGGGACGGGGATAGTATTACATAACTCTACATTAACTAAAGAATTGGTGAAAAAGTATACAACTATTGGGTTGTGTTAATCTGTGATCCTAACGGATGCTTTATGCTGACTTTCAGAAATCTGTTATTCCTACCAGCTGAAGCAATCGTTTTCTTTTGGACAACAATATGGGTGAAGAATTGATTTTCTGTGAGTTGACCCTGTCAAGTTTAAATGGCCTCAAATCCCAGCATCTAAGATATGGAAGAGAACACCAAAGACAGCTTGCTGATCTTCTGTAAACTGTATGCTTTTTTGGTGTAAAATTCTTTACCAACTACATTGATTTTTATACTTGTGCCTCAGGGTTCTGTTTGCTGTATTTATCAATTCCAAGGAAAATTGCCTTGGCATTTCACATTTTGAAATGTGGTCTTCGCTGTTACTTAAAATTGACTCTTGTATTTTTCTAGTTTGCTTCCAGAAAAGCCAATTTATAACGTAAACCATGCATACTGTTGTAAGTCATGTTAGGGAATGAAATAATTTACATTTGCCTTCTGCTTTGCTGCATTTTAGTGCGAGCGGTTGCGGATTCCAGCATCTACTGAAGATTTGCTTGAGTAGCGAATAAGCAATGCGCCAGAAGTATTTCCACAAGATTACCTGTTGTCTTTGGATAAAATTATTAGGTGTGTTTCTGATACTGTGTTCGACCTTAGGTGGATGTTTTGCATTCAACTGGTAGTCCTGTAATTGGTTGATCGATCGATTTGGTCCTGGTAGTTGTTTTGTAGGTATAGCCTTGGTCCCTGTTTTTTTTTTTTTTGTTTCTTATGCTTCTCTGCCTAGGACGCAAAGGCATCATACTAATATAGCGACCACTATGTAAAGAAAATATTGTTTTCTACCGTGCCTATGCTTTGTTCGAGCTGTTCGTCAGTTGTTCATTTTGTTTTAGATTCGATGAAAATTGATCGCATGGGCATCGTCACCCAGATAAAATATGCGCTTCTTTACCCACCGGGGATGTAAAATACACTTGTTAAAAGAAGAATAAGATGAAAAGCAAATGATGCCGTAATTCCTTAACACAGAATAACTTTACCGAGTGCTCCAATAAAAAAATGTTGGTACATTTAAGTTTGTGGAGCTAGATGGCATCTGCCCACTAGTTTTAAGACCGCTAGTTTATTTTACTCTTAAACTAGGAATATTAGGTTCTCTCTATTAACAGAGGCGATCATCAATGTTTTTTACTCGCAAATGTATATTTTTAAAAGTGTAATTTTAGGTTGATCATTGTGCGTACGTAAATAAATCCCCATCGTTCATCGTCACCTATAATACTATATCATTGTGACTCATCCACGCTACAAATAGCCCCTATCCACCCACGCATTTGCAGCAACTGATCTGCAAGCAACCAACCAAAGCAGAGTAATTAGGAGTTTGTTACAGGATCGAGAGAGATGAGAAGGTCGATTGAGGGTGGCAGCATGAAGGCGTACATGGAGGATGGAAGGAGCACTATATATATATATACACACACACACATATCACTAGTACGTACAATAAAAAAGAGCAGGGATGTATATACGTAAGTTCTTCCCACACGTTAATTAGCCGTAATTTCGGCTAGCTTGCAATACAAAAGCAAGATCATGAAGCTAGTTAGCGCTCCTGCATATGTCTGCGTAAGTCCTGTTACCGTGCTTGCATACGTAATAAAGACTACGTTAGTACTACTATGATAGTACTCCCTCCAGACATAATTAGATGACGTTTCAAACAACCAATTAACAAAGAAAATAGGCTAAAATTCTTGTCTGATATCGATCCAGTTCATGTCGGTCTTCGTGGGCTGCTGGTCGGCAGCTAGCCGCAATATTGGGCCGCGTTTTCCCACATGTAAAGGCGTGATTTTGCCGGCTGCATTGCTCCATTAGTATTTGTTCCAGCGATTGTGGATTCCATTCCAGCATCTGTTTAAGAATATCTGCTTGAGTAGCGAATAAGCAGTGTGCCGGAAATATTACATCAAGATAATTACCTTTTTTTCTGGAGAAAATTATTTAGGAGTGATTCTGATACAGTGCTCGACCTAGGAGGATGTTTTGTCTATGGAGTATAATTGACTTGGGAATTGGGATTATTTAGGAGTAGTTATCAAGTACTCCCTCCTTCCATAAAAAAAATAAATGTTTAGCTACGAATATGTCGAGATTCATAATTAGGAATTTATTTTTATAGACAGAAGGAGTATTGTTTATTGATGAGTTGAATAAGAATGCAATTCTTGTCTAAAACACTGTAGTTGGCCAAAGACTTGTTTTAGTATTTAACTTATAGTCCTGTGATTATCTTCGTCTATTCATTTGCTCATGCTATCTATTTTGGATGTATGACTTAAATTGGACCCCCTGTTCATTTGTTGCTTAATTAGTGGCAGTGCCTAAAGGCATCACTGTGACATGAACATATTGTTTTCTATTTACTGTGTAATTTGTTTAAGCCAATTTCTTATTTGTTCAATTCGTCTAAACCTTCTGAAAATTGTCGGCATGCATGCATTATCACCCAGACATGAAGAATGACGAATCTGTCGTCGACAGGACGCGTGTGGGAGAGACATGGATATTTCTTTGACATTGAAGATGTAAAATTATCTTGTTAAAAGAACAAGATGAAATGCAAATGATGTTGTCATTTCTTGGTAGAGAATAACTTTACCGAGTGCGGCATAGAAAGGAAAAAAATGCTGATAAGCTCCCAATTGGCGAATTATCGCATACCCTTTTTCCAAAAGAGAGAAAACAACGCGCACAAGGATCTTAAGAACTGTGCATATATCACAACATCAGGATATATATATATGACTCTTGCAATGTAGGTGAAGGATTCTTCTTTGATCAGCAATTGTAAGAATCTGACATGCATGTATCGTATAGCCTCATAGGTGTTAAAAAATGTCACCAGAAAAATCTGGCGTGAACAAAGGAAACTCTGACGGCTGCATGACATCCTTTTTGTTATGTATCTTTTTCTTCAAATAAATGTTGTTTTTTCTTGTATGCAGCTGGGTTGCACATCTACTGTTTACTGATCCAATCGTCTCATCAGGATAAACAGTAGCGATTCCTGTGCTTCGTGTGCGTCTGAAGGTGCCTTATCAGGTGTCGTTTAATTAGGTGGTCGGCTCAGGGGATATCATAATAGTATTCCGCTATCATATAAGCTAGTTATCTAGTAACAATACCAGTCATAGTTTCTTAAGTTGTATTAACAGAGGCTATCATCAACTAAATTGCTGTCCATTAATCCGAGCCGTCCATCGTCACCTGTCACTGTCACTCGCCACACTATAAATAGCCCCCAATCCATCCAACATCAAAGCAAAGCGACTGCGTTCGCACCACACCTGAGAGATAGCTAGCTGCAGAAGAGATCGACCAAGAATGGCGGAGTACTACTCGAGCACCGTGGACGAGTGCTACGAGACCGGCAGGCATGGTCATGGTCACGGCCACGGCCACGGCCATGGGCACGGTGGCATGAGGGTGCAGTCCCACACCGACGACTACTACTGCGAGGGCGAGGAACGTGGCAGGAGGACCAACTCCATGCACTCGCAGGAGTACCTGACGAGGCAGCAGAGCGGCGGCTATGGCGGCGGCGAGCAGGAGTACTACAAGAGGGAGGAGCGCGAGCACAAGCAGCGCGAGCGCGTGGGCGAGATCGGCGCCCTCGCCAGTGGTGCCTTCGCTCTCGTAATTCCAAGTTCCATTTATATATGTCTTCTCCATGCATCTTGATTGGAATTGACATTTTACGTAATTAATCTGAATGATCTGTATATGGATGATGTTGATCATTAGTACGAGGGGCACCAGGCGAAGAAGGACCCGGCGAACGCTCGGAGGCACAGGATCGAGCAGGGCGTGGCGGCGGTGGCGGCGCTGGGCGCCGGCGGCTACGCCTACCACGAGCACCGCGAGCGGAAGGACGCCAGCTACGGCGCCAAGGAGCAGTACGGCAGGATGCCGCAACCGCAGCACGGCTACTTCTGCAACTAATCACTCATCAACATGTGTGTCGTCGATCCAGGATCCATCCAGCCTGGTGCATGCAGATGCAGCCATGCGTACGTCCGTGCAACTAAATAAATACTACTCACTGGCTACTACTACGTACAATAAGATGAGTAGGGATTTATGTACGTACGTTGCTCACCCACAATTTCGCCCTATTGTTCCAACAAGCTCAAGACCATGCAGCGGCTAGCTATAGCTATAGCTAGCTAGCATGTATATGATCAACTAGCGTATGTGTGTATGTATATGTACTGTAACCGTGTGGGCTGCATGCCGTATATACCATCGGATCGATGAATTCTACTGTAATAAAGGCTACTGATTTCTAAGGAGGCCGTCGTCTCCATCGCCGACGGCGCGTGCCAGCAGGAGTAGCGCGCGCCGCCGCCGCCGCCGCCACGCGGCCACGGCCGGCATCATCCAGCGATGGGCCCTACATAACGGGCCAACGTTTCTGGGGCCGCATGGGGAAAGTTAGCCCAATTAATATCCGCGGCCCAGCATAGACGGCCCATAGCCCAAGTATACAGCCACGTTGGATCATAGCCGATGGTAGCGATCCGGTTTCCGTCGGTTGGTGGCCGGCCGGCTGGTCATGTGGCACGATTTCGGAGGGCGACGGCGGCGACGGCTGCTCTGCTTCACGAGAGATGGACATGAAGATGGCTGGAGCGCAACGCACCAGAGAAGCTTCAAGTCCTCGCTGTCTCAAAAAGAACAAACTTCTAGGATGAATCTGAACATTGGAAGTTAGTTTCTTCTTTGAACGGAGGGAGCAGCTCCATTGGTCAGGATGGGATCGTATCCTATGCCATTGAAACTGCAATGGCAGAGAGGTATAGTGCTCTATGCCATGAGCTATTTTCAGCCGTAGATTTAAACATGGGTGAATGTGATCAATCGCCACAGTAATCAACATGGTGCAAACAAAGAGTAATTTATATTGTTTCTACTGTGATTTCACTATCGCAATGGTAGAGAATTGTACCTCCTCTCATATTTTACTATAGTGTTCCGCTCTAGCGCTGAAGCCGAGTACCGCACCGTCGCCCACGCCGTCGCCGAGTGCTGCTGGCTTCGCCAGCTTCTCCAGGAGCTCCGTACATCCCTCTCCACCGCGACCGTCGTCTATTGCGACAATGTCAGTGCCGTCTACATGACCGCCAACCTGGTCTATTACTGATGCACCAAGCACATCGAGATCGATATTCATTTTATCCGTGACAAGATTTTATTAGGACAGGTTCGGGTGCTCCATGTACCATCGGCACATCAGTTTGCCGATATAATGACTAAAGGTCTGCCCACGCCTTTGTTCACTAGTTTTCGGTCTAGTCTTTGCGTTCGTTTCCCTCCCGCTGCGACTACGGGGGTGTTAGACAGATCACTGGCCTAGGCTGTATATATATAGACCCGATCCCTTTGTATACACTCGAGGGAGATTCATAGTCACTGTACAACTTCTACACTCCCGTTCATCGACCAGTCACGCAGTCCGGCAAAAGAACCCCTCGCCGTTATTAGCATCTCATTACTTACCCCTTAGCACGCATTTATGAGTAATTTAACAGGAGCTGATGGCTTTAGCTAGCAGTCAAAACTCGTCTTCCAAAACAGTACTGTTGCTGTTACTACCTGCTTGTTTCTTCTACTTGTCGAGTTTCAGACAGTGGTTGGAGACATGGATGAACTTAACTGAAGACGCATTTGCTGCTGCAACTGCAAAACTGAATTGATGTAAAAATCCAGTCACCGAATGGCAATGGCTTGGCAGGATGACTGAAAGTGCAGTGAGTGGTGCCAATGCACCAGTCATTTCCTTCCGGATGCGTTCAAACCTGGAATGAAATATGGTGCGGCATCATTGCTAGTCCTACGCAAGATGCTGGGAAAAAGATTGTTGTAAACTCATCCCTACCGTCCCCAAAGCAAAGCAAAAAAAAAAAGCGAGCAGAAACATGAACAGAGATTCCAAAGGCCTCGTTACTGCAGACAAGAGAGAGAGAGAGAGAGAGAAGCTTTTGGTTTTGGAAGCTCATTATATTCTTCTGTGGCGTGTAGACTGTAGGAGTATTGTTCAGCCACTGTGGTGTGTAGTACTCCCTTCATGTAGCTGCGCCCGTAGATACTGTAGCGTCATTATCACTGCTCTTCTCTACCCTCATGGTCCTCCTGTGGCTGCAACTAGTACAAAGATCTCGTGTGCGCAACACTGAATCAGTCAGTAGTCAAGTGCAACTGACCAAGAATTGAAGAGAGAACTACCCTCCTTCGTCGTAAGGCAGAGCGGTTTAATTACTCAGACAGACACAGAGAGAGCTTTAACTATCCACTGTACGACACTAGCAAGCACGCTCAAAGTCACAGGAGCAAGAGCTAGAGGAGGAAGAAGAGGCGGAGATGGAGAACCGGAGGAATGGCGGCTTCACCCTGCTGCTCTGCCTTCTCCTCCGCGTCGGCATCTTGGTCGTCTTGCCGTCTTTGCTGCTCCTCCCTCGAGCTGCCGCCGCGGCCGATTCCTCGGTAACCAGCTCATCTTATTCCTCGTCGTTTCTTAGCTCCAGCGAAAGTGGGTTTTGCTTCTGCATAACTGCATTTCACACTGTGCGTTAACTGCTTTGCATTTCGCAAAACTTGGGAGCAAACAAATTGGTGCGTCTGAATTTGCTCGTTTCGGTGTAGTTCCTTTTGAAACTTTGCTGCTCTTTCTTTCTTGCTTGCTTGCATGCTCTGCTGAAGCTCAGTTGCTAGCTAGCTTAATTGCATAGATTCACTATAAATTTGCTAGCAATTTTGAGGAGTTTACAAACTTTGGATTAGGAACAACACCAAGCAAGTTAGTTTCCTTGTTTAAAAGAAGCAATCTCTCACTGCATTTATTTCAGTCAAGTTCATGCTACACTGCTACACCTCACTTGAAACTGAAGGAGTAAAATTTTGACGTTGCCTCGCAGTGGCACCCAAATCCTCCTGCACGGCAAGGCCACCACGGCGGCGGCGGCGGCAATGCCTCGCCTCCCGACGTCTACCACGGCATCCCGCCACGCTCCGCTCCCGCTCCCGCTCCCTCCCCGGCGCCCACCGCCGGCGCCGACGACCTGCCAGCAGGCCGGGCTCCCAAGCAGGCCCCCCCGCACTTCGGTTTCCCGCTTCAGCCAACCTTCGGCCTCGCGTCGCCTCCGTTGGCCCCGAGCGCCGGTGGCGAGGGGTACCCGTTCATCGGCAGCAACCCGACGGTGCCGCTGCCCACCGGCATGACGGACTCCTCCACCGTGCTCCCGCTGCCGGACAGAGGCGACGGCAACGACAAGGTAATCAAACAAGCTAAAGTTAAAGCTACCACATTGATCCATTAATTCCACACTGCCGCGTGAGCGATCTGATCTTTGGCGCTCATTCTCGCTTTTGCTTTGGATTGCTGTAGGTGGTGGGGCCTGCTGCTGCCGTTCGTGTTCAGATCGCCATGATTGGGCTTGTGGTGGCTACCATCTCCATCTTGTTCTCTGTCTGAGCTGACTGTCCTCGCCTCGCTTGCTGTAACTATGTAGAATGAATTGGTTGCATGAACCTGCAAGAAGATTTAACCTGTCACTGCTTGGTTGATTGTAAATACTTGATTTTGCTTTGGTTTTTGTCACTGTCATTCGTACTCAGCTCTCAGCTTTTGTTCAAAGCGGCAACGAATTTTACCTTTCTTGAAGTGGCACTGAACTTCTTGTAGTAATGCCTGAAGAGACACCGACCTAGATGGAGATCAACGTGAAGCAGTACTTAGATCCGAACTGTTCTCCATTAGGCTTTCCAATTCTTTCTTGGGCATACTCATGTAGCATTATATCTACATGAGTGAAACAGCAAACAACCGAACAAACAGGCCCTTGTTGAGAGAGAAAAGGTACCTAGACGCAACCACCTAACACAAAGCATCCAATGATCCAAAGCACCACGCATGAAAAAAAAGGGAAAAGGAATAGTAGAAGCATATAAACACAGCCGTCAATTTTACGGGCTGATTGTGTTACTTATAACGAGAGTTACAATTAAAACAAAGAGTTTATGTCAAACACAGTTTACACTAGAAAATTTCCCATGTAGTAAGGTGAGAGCTTTAGAAAGAGAAAAGTCTACATTCTCTTGGCTATGGCCTTAATTGGACGTTGGTCTCTCTCAACCATGAAAGTATCTATCAACCCTTAAAACTATCTACATTAACATCTTGGTCTATACTAAGATGATTTTCAATGATATAGCATTTACATAAAGTTGAACATACTAGCCAATAATAAACAATACCATACCTAAAAATATAAAGAAAATACTACGACTTACATATCAACCTTTTCTTTTTAAATTCTCTTTCCCCAATCCTATAAGTAACTAGGATGCCCACATCGTTAAAAAAACCCACACTAGTTTAGATTTAGAGATGAAATACGGACGGTTTCGAGAGTTGAAGGATCAATTATAATTGGTTTCCTAGTTAAAAGCCAAAATAAAACTAAGTTCCACGCTAAATATATATTTTTTTTAAAATTTTTTTTACTGTGCTATACAGCGCTCCGGATTAATCCCTGCCCAAACACATAAACAGTGTAGGATTTCGTCTTGGTTTCGGACACAAAGGCCTTAGATAGATGGGTTGATAAGGCAGCCCGCGTCGGCCCACCCCGGGCCATCGCGTTGCGAGGATTCGATCGAGGCGAGCGGCCATGGCGGCGAAGCCGAACAAGCCGCCGCCCCCTCTTGCCTCCCACGCTGCCGATCCCCGTCGCCGGAGCACGGCGCAGCAGTCGACTGGTAGGCCTACGTCGCGTTCCTCGACTGGGGCACCCTGTTCGCGGGCGCCACAGACGACAACGAGGCGATGCTGCGCATGCGCAGCCCGTTCGGCGCCTTCCCCTCCGCCGCCGCGCCGCTGCCCCCCCAAGTGACAGGGCGCCTCGGCAACAAGGCGGCGGTGCATGCCACTTCTTCTTGCCCTCCTCGACGTGACCCTCTGCCGCCGCGCGCCTCCTCGCAAGGCTCCCGCCGCGCCGCTGCCGCTGCCGCCGAAGTGACAGGGAGCCGCGCCAAGGAGGAGGAGGGGTGCCGCGGCGGCAACAAGGCGGCGGTGCAGTCTTCTTCTCTCCTTCCTCGACGTGGTCATCCACCGAGCATCTAAGTGGGTCGCAACGCCATTCAACGACAAGCTCCCAGAGAGAAGAAGAAGAAGCATCCCGGAACAAGCTCTGGCTATTCCAATGACGATACCTACACCTGCTCTTCTTCCATGGATGCTCACTGTGGCAGCTCAATTGCCCAGGATCGTACAGATTCTGCCGCCGATGACACTGCACATCTTGCAGAGGTGAACAGAGACGTAGAAGAAGCAGAGCGCATGATCCAAGAGCTCAACGAGCTGGGATTGGGGGAGAGCATCACTGGCAAGGAGTACCTCAATTACTTTGCGCAGCTGCCATGCCAGCCTCCTCGTGCTGATACTGAACTGAGTGATGGTCAGCTGATCCTGGACCTTTTAATCCGCCATTCACTGTATCGCCTCAAGTACTACATGGTAGTATAAACAATTATATGCATGTATGTTGGATTCGTTAGCCTGCCATTATGTACATTAATTATATTGTTGCTGATCGATCTCATTTTCATCATCAGTTGTCAAAGCAGAAAATACAGAAGAACGGGCTGCACAATGATGATAAACTGAAAGAGGCTTGCTACCTTCTTGGGGAGACATTTGAGTACTTTGGCGATTATGGCAATCAATTGGACGAGGATCTGGATGCTCTTCTGGAGAACTCTGAATGCATTAAGGAAGGTATCAGTAAACTATGGTTTCGCGAGAGTCATGAATACTTTCAGCAATTTGAGGAAGATGGCGCATTAGATTGGTCCTTTCACCGTGATTACTGCATGCTTGCTTCCGTGGCTGACTATCAACGTCTAGTCCCTTGGTATGATGTAAGTAATCGTTAAATAATAATGGTAAATAATTGGTTTAAGTGAAATTGGTAAAATTAATTTATATTATAATTGACAAAATTAGTTTATATTAAAACTAATATTATTTAATTGATTTATATTAAAATTATTTATAAAAAATGTGATGAGCGTGTGTATACATTAAAATCCATTAGGTTGTAAAAATATGTGTTGAAGAATATTTTTTTATTTATGTGTAGGAATTAAATTTAAAAAATAGATAAAAAATCGCTAAAAAAATTTGGAGAAATTTTAGACAAAAATTGAGAAATTAATTTTCAGAAGTTGCTACAGTAATAGAGTGGAATTGGAATTAATTTAGAATTTGCTATAGTAACCAGGTGGAATTGTAATGCTGAATGACCATTACAGATTAGCCCTATCAGGAAATAGGCTGAAGGCAATATATGAATAGGCTTGCGTTAGCTGAAGGAGACCAAATGTGATCGAGCTAGTAGTAGGCTAACTTGACACGTAGTTCAAGAAGTCAGCAGGCCGGCGGAGATGCTAGTAGTCTGATCGAAGTAATTCTAGTTGAGTTTATTTACAAATTTTATCTAGTTTATTCTGTAAAATTTACAGGTTCATCAAAGTTATAGATCTATAACTATAATTTATTTATTAATGAAATATTGTTATGTCTAGATTTAAAAAATATAGTTTTTCAGATTTTTTTTCATCACTCTCACAATTATTCAACCCCTCTGTCGATCGTACATTAACTCTCGATCATAAGTAGAGCTGCGGTTAATAACAGTTCCAAACTATGATTCGAGATATAAAAAATTCTCAGAAATCTAATCAATGATACATTCTTACTGTGAATCTCTGGGCGATGTGGTTTTTCCACCAAGTGCAAAGTTACTCAAGGACTCAGATTGTTGATATATATAGACTCATGCTGAGTTTTTTGTGGATGATGTCATGCTATGTCTACTGATCTTTAATACCTTCGCTTAAAAAAAACATTTTGTAACTTTATATCCTTGTTGGCAAGTAAAACTCATCAATTTACCAACCTCCATGAGATGTTGGCCAGATTGATTGATTCAAATATATTGCCAACACTGGAAATTATTTTTCACCTTATTGCTCTTCTAGGTGCTCATTAACTTTTTCGTTTTGCCGTCAAGAATGAGAGGCATTATGATTGCCTTCAAATGATGAATTTACTTGACAAAAAAGAACAGCTGAATTTGTTTTATGATAAATTTACATTTGCATTTTTCCTTTTACAATGCCATGTTTGTAGTTTAGGTATAGTTATTTAATTACGTTGTCTCTGCTTTTCATTAAAAAGTCTCTTAACCTTTTTCCCGATTCCTTTTTATGTAGTATGCCTACCTTGACTGGGAAAAGTACCACATGTTTCTTCATAGCTATGAAGTTGACGTAGAATATCTCGAGTACTGTGAAGAATTATCGAAGAAACTTAAGGTACGCATCATGAAAAGCTAAAAAAAACTATGCACTTGCCTAGAATTTTTTTTATGGACTAACAAGATTTTTTATCCTGAGACAGTGGATGGAAGGTTATCTAAGTATCGGGATGCCATCTCATGCGGTAAGTGTGACCATACATATGTCATGGAAAGGCATTTTATGTTTACGTGTTCTTGCACCATGATAACTCCCGTGTTGTTTAGCGGGATAGAATAAGCACCAGGGGAGCGTACCAAGCAATTAAGATTGCTACTGGCTTTTCCAAGATAACTGTGGATTTAGCTTATACTGGCTATCGGGTAGGATCCCTCTCCCAATCTTTAATTTAATTCAGCTGCATTGTTTGTATTTGTATAGAAAAAAAATGTGTTTTTTCTATTCAGGAGTGTGTAGATGGAATAGGCTTCGATGCTTGTCGATCGAAGGAGTTGAATATCTATTTGGGATTTGGCAGCGGGTAACTAAGCTAAAGGTTAGTGCTAAGCTATGTATGTCAACCTTCTGCACAACTAAGAAAATTTGTAGTGCTGATTGCTTGTGTTTAGGGGCGATAGTAATACATGTTTTTTCCCTTGAAAACTGTTCGGATGAATTCGGGAGATGCTTTCGATGAAGTCCTTAAATTGAATAAGGTTCCATTACATCAAGGCTCCAAGGTGGAAAAGCAGGTTGGCTATTTCTCTCACAGATAACTTTTGGATTACTTTATAATATCATCTTTGCGTGCTTATCTCTTTCATCGTTGTTTCCTTTTTCCTTCAGGTCTATACTTACACCAAAGGCATTACTGGAGAAGTAAGTACTTTCTTGTGTAGCACACATTCACATTCAAGTGGAATCAATCTATTGGGATAATGTTATTTTTCATAGTTGTTTTGTTTGCATGCGGTTAGGTTACAGATTATCCAGCTCTGGAGTTAATTGCTGTGGCGGTTAAAAACAAGGTACCGTGCTTCTTAATTGCATGTCCATGTTTAATCTAAAGACAGTTGGCTGATGTGAAAATGATTTCTTCTTTTCAGTGGCAAAGACCAAAGTTTTATGAGCATTATGTCAGAAACAGATCACTGGACGATTCGAGAATAGAGTGAAACTGAATACTATACTTCTATATGGTATCAGAGCAGATTTAGATATCTTAACGCGCTAGCAATCCTCTCGTCGGCGAGCCGATGCCTCCTCCCCGTCACAGACCTTCTCCTTTGATATTCTTCCTCTACCTTTTTTGCCTCGGTTCTCATCCCCATCATCTCCTCCGCAGATGGTCTTTCTCCTCTTCCACCGCTTACTCACCATTTCCACCACGTGACAAAGAGACGGCTTTTATCCACCTCCTCGTCTCGTTCAGACCCACCTTCGCTTCGGCGCTGCTTTCCTTCTTCTTCCGCTGGTGCACCTTTGCGCTCACGCCCTTTATCGGCTGGACCCGTCCGCCTTCCATCGGCTAGAACACTCCTTAGGTTCCCGCTCTTCCGACACGCTCACTTACTCTCGGACACGAAACTTCTTCCCTTGCGTCCACGCCACTTCGACGCGTCCACGTGTCCACGGAAGCGAATTCCTGTTTCTCGAACGCGAACTTCTTTTCTTTGCGCCCGTGACTTCTCTCGTTTTTTGAGTCCGTCCCACTCAGTTGCGTCCATGCGTCCACAGATGCGAAAGCCCACTTCACGGATACGAACCCCCCTCGCGCCTATGACTTATCTACTCTACCTATTCCACCTACTCTGCCACCTACTCTCATCGGCTACATATCCATCCACAACGGACACCCGCCTCTCCCCATTGGCTCAATAATCTCATCGGCTTATCACGTCCCGCTACTCTCTCGCCATGACCACTGAATCAACTCTTGGTTCCGGCACTCTTCCAGTCGCTGGATCCCATCTGGCCATTGATGCTTTTGACAATAACTCGGGCACCCCTCCATCGATGTTCTCACCACTCTACGCCGCCATCAACGTGAAATCTCACATTTCCATTTCCCTCGACCTCAATGCCAACTATTTCAAGTGGGTTTTCTTCTTCAAATCCTTATGTGGAAAGTTCGGCCTTCGCTCCCACATCGATGGCTTCGCTCCACCTCGACCCGATGACCCCCAGTAGAACATCGTCGAGTGTTGTATGCGCAGCTGGCTACTCGGCTCGGTCGATGACTTTGTTCTCGACCTTACAATGGACGACACCGATCCCACTGCCCGTGATCTCTGGGTGGTCATCGAGCGGCTATTCCAAGCAAATAAGTAGTCGCGCCCCATCTTCCTTAATGAGTTTCACTTCATGGTACAAGGGGACTTTTTTGTCTCTTCGTACTGCCAACGCCTTAAGGTCAAGGCCGCCGCCCTTTATGATGTTGACCACCCTATGGCCGACTCATAACTTGTCCTTGCCCTCTTGCGAGGACTCAACCCTCACTTCTCTAATACCGCCGATGACATTATCAACTCCACACCTCTTCCCACGTTCGCTCGGGCCCACGACATGTTAGTTCTCAAGAAATTTCGCCTGGCCAACGATGAGAAAAATGTGGCCCACACCGCTCTCCTCGTCGCAACCGATCATGGCTGCCACAACCCTATCAGCTGCCGCCCATCGTACGCTGCTACCACCTCTTGTGGCTCTGATAGCCATGGCTCCGACCACGGCGACAAAGCCCATGCCGGTGGCTATGGCAAAGGCAAAGGGAAGGGCAAGGGCAAAAGCTAGAGCGGTACGATGCAACCGCGCCCTACTCCTGTCCCTACCCCGTCTACCAATCCCATGGGTCAGTGGTTTTGCTATAACCCCTAAGCACCCTAACCCCAGCTACGCAGCTCCATCGGCTGTCAATCCAGGGTCCTCGGTGCACACCCCCAGGCCCACCTGACGTCCGCTCCTGTCCAACCACCTCAGCCAATCACACCCTTGCCAACCACCCAGTTGGTTCCCTTGTGGAACCAGACTGGCCTCATCGCCACCCTCAACCAGATGATGCTCCAATCCAGCACCTCTGGGTGCTAGACTCTGGTGCGTCATTATTCGTGTCGAGATCCCTCGCGCACCCCGGCACGAACACACCGACGCTTAGGAGGTCTGCTTAGCTCCAGTACAGGCCGATTGGCTTCTCTTCATGGCTTGAGATACGCATGCCAAGGGCTGTAGGGTTCGATCGGCTCCGGCGTGACGGTACGGGTACGAGCGTGCCAGTCAATTTGACCCTGCAATTGACAAGGAAGTGAGACGAGCAGGTCCGTCGGACGGTGGGTCGATACATGCGCTTATTATCGGCTGGCTGCTGATAGGATCGGGATGGCCATCGGCCGCGCCTGGAAGGCCCTTCGCTATTGACTATTTGCCGATAGGAATCGGGAAGCTCTTCGATCAGTTGGGGAGCCGATATGGATAGGTGTCGACGAGAGATCGGCCACAGAGTCGATGGAGGAACCAGGGTATACTCATAGGATAGCAAAGTGCACAGGATCCCTCCGGATTACTGACGGAAGCCGTAACAGTCGTTCATCGGCTGGAAAAACCGATGAAGGCACATACGGACTGGCAAGGAATAGTATTAAAAGGCACAGGCTACAAAGTTGATGCTGCTCCGGATATGACAGCACAAGACCCGTCGCCCGCCGTGACAGCGCCATTAACACCGAACCTCAAATATCGGACCTAACCGAGACAGTACGAGGCCGATGATACGGAGGATGCAGGATCGGCTGTCCTGAAGCAAAGATAGGAACGAACCCATCTGCTAGCTGAGCCGATGAGGGGACGTCTCTCTAAAGACGGGTGCGTATCAGCTAGGAGACCGATGCGCTCGGCGTTACGCATCAAGAGACACCTCTAAAGGTTGATGCGTATCGGTCGAGGGGCCGATACGCTGGGCGTGAAGCTCAGAGCATGGATAACTCATCGGCTAGCACTTCGATGAGACGTCGTGTAGAAAACTATAAGCCTGAAGCTCAATCTACCGTCGGCAGCCTCATAGGTCGAACCTAACCGATGCAACATGAAATTGACGACGGCAGAGGGAGCTTAACAGGCCGATAGGCCCTTCACGGACGTGATGCGATACGTCTGATAGGCCTAAGAGGTTGAATCTAACCGATGCAGCCTTAGACAAAGCAGAACATATCGAGATAGTGGCGGGACTTATCAATTCGCCGGAGATCAAACTTAACTGATGCAGCCCCGCATCGAGAGCTAGAACCCGTCGGTAGAAACCTAGATGAACTAGGGTGGCGATGCGCCGAATTTGTATTGATCGAGAGATATGTTACATGTTTCTAGGAGGTCTATATTTATACCCTAGATTTACAGAGTCCGACGCGTTTACAACCATCGAACGTTATTTCCTAACAAAAACAAAGGAAAATATCTCTAAAGAAGTTAACTAACTAACTAAACCTTTCTAATTAGATAAGATTACAATTTACAAAGATAAAATACCCTGTCGTGGATTCCACGGTTCCTCCGCAAACTCGGTCTTATCTGAATAGTCTTACAGTCTAGAACCGAGTTTTCCTTCGCTACAATCTGATCGGCTTCTTCACTGTAGTCATCAGACACCTCTCAGCCGATTGGCTTTAGCACCATCGGGATATCCAGAATTTGGCGTTAACAGTCATCCCACATAGCTTCATCGAACGGTATACTATTCTCTCGCCATCCTTCCTCCTCCCTTTTCATCATCGTCGGCAATGGGCAATTTCTCCCTATCACATGTCACGGTGACTCTATCCTGTCCACACCCACATTCAATTTTTCACTCCACAACGTCCTCATAGTTCTTTCCCTCGTCCACAATCTACTCTCTGTCTGCCAATTCACTAGAGATAACAATTGTTCAATTAAATTTGACGCTTTTGGTTTCTCTGTGAAGGATATTCTGACCCGGCGCGAGATGCTTCGATGCAATAGTGGCGATGACCTCTACACCATCCCCGTTGCGCCGTCCACTCCCTACACCAGCCTAGCCATCTCCAACAACTTGTGGCATCTTTGCCTTGGTCACCTTAGCCCCGACACTGTCGCCATTCTCCGTCGCAGCGCCTCCATACAGTGCAACCACAACAGCTCCACTGTCTGCCACTCTTGTCAACTTGGCAAACATGTGCGGCTGCCTTTCTTCCCCTCTGTCTTATACCTCTAGACCTTTTGAACTGATTCACTGTGATGTGTGGACTTCTTCAGTTAAAGTGTTTCGGGTTATCAGTACTATCTTACAATACTTGATGATTATACACACTACTGCTAGACTTTTCTCCTCACAAGCAGGTCCGATGTTACCTCTCATCTCATCAATTTCACCAATTATGTTTCCACCTAATTTAATATCTCCATCCAAGCCATACAGGCCGACAATGGCACGAAGTTTATAAACTGTACCATCCAAGCATTTCTCACCTCCTGTGGCATCCATCTTCGTCTCTCCTACCCCTACACCTCTCTTCAAAACGGCAAGACCGAACATCTTCTTCGAACTCTAAACAACATCAGTCGCACTATGTTTCTTCATGTCCTTCTATCTGCACCCTACTGGGCTGAAACACTGACCACTGCGACCTACCTACTAAATCGGCGTCCTTGCCCTTCCATTCATCATAACGTTCTCTACACCCTTCTGTATCACAAGACGTCCGACTATTCTCACTTACGTGTCTTTGGGTGTCTCTGCTACCCCAAGCTAATAGCCACCGCCCCTCATAGACTCGCATCACGCTCCACCGCCTATATCTTCCTTGGCTATCCCTCTTCCCACAAGGGATACCGTTGTCTTGATCTCTCCACCCGACGAATCATCATCTCCCGCCATATCGTCTTTGACGAGTCCTGCTTCTCCTTCGGTTTACTTCACCGTGGACCTTCATCTGACGACCTCGACTTCCTTCTAACCCACATTGTACCATCCCGACATTCTCCACCAACCACACCTCCGCACTCTACATCGGTCGTTTCTAAGGACCTCCCGAACAAATACTCCACTCTTCTCCGCTCCGCTCTCACACCAATCGGACTTCCATCGGCTCCACAACCTCCATCGGCTCTACAACCCTCATCGGCCCCCCACCCTCCATCGGCTCAGGCTGATCTCATCCAATCCCCATCAACCCCACCAACTCCATCAGCTCATCAACCTCCATCGGCTCACCAATCCCCATCGGCCCCCCACCCTCCATCAGCTCAGGCTGACCTTGTCCAGCCCTTTCTCCGAACCTACAGTCGCCGATGCCACTCGTCCTCCTTCCGACCATGCCCCACCATCGACGGCCTCTGCTGTCTCTACCTCCTCTCATATGATCACCCGATCTCAAACTGGGTCCCTCCGCCCTACCCAGCGCTATGGGTTCTCCGCAGTCCATTATGTCGTCTCACCTATCCCGGTGACTCGCCGTTCTGCCTTGGCCGATCCTCAGTGGCGCGTGACTATGGCCAATGAGTACAAGGCCCTCATGGACAACGAGACCTTGCGTCTCGTCCCTCGTCCTCCCGGTGCTAACGTTGTGACCGGCAAGTGGATCTTTAAACATAAGTTACACTCTGATGGCTCGCTTGCTCGTCACAAGACGCGCTGGGTAGTCCGTAGTTTCTCTCAACGTCCCGGCATCGACTACGACAAGACCTTCAGTCCCGTTGTCAAGCCTGCTACCATTCGGGTTGTATTTACTCTCGCTGCCTCACATTCTTGGCCGATTCATCAGCTCGACGTGAAGAATGCCTTCCTTCACGGCCATCTGACGGAAACGGTCTACTGCCAGCAACCTCTAGGCTTTGTCGACCCATCTCATCTCAACGACGTCTGTCTCTTTCAGTGCTCTCTCTATGGCCTCAAATAGGCCTCTCGGGCTTAGTACCAACGTTTTGATGCCTATCTTCGGCAACTTGAATTTGTGGCCTTCGTCTCCGATACGTCCCTCTTCGTACTTCACACCGGAGATACCACCATCTACCTCTTTCTCTATGTTGACAACATCATCCTTATGGCGTCCTCGACAATCACCCTACAGCGCATCATGGCCCGACTCCACTCGGAGTTTACCATGACCGATCTAGGTCCTCTATATCACTTCCTTAGCATCTCTGTTACGCACTCTTCTCATGGGCTATTCCTCTCCCAATACCAGTATGCCATGAATCTTCTCTAGCGTGCGGGCATGGCCGAATGTCACTCCACCGCCACTTCGGTCGACACTCGCGCTAAGCTCTCCGCCATCGATGGCTCTCTCATCGCCGACCCCTCCTAGTACCGGAGTCTTGTTGGTGCTCTCCAGTACCTAACACTTGCAAGGCCTGATCTCACATATGCCATTCAGCAAGTGTGCCTCTTTATACATACTCCGCATGAACCTCACCTCACGCTGCTCAAGCGTATCCTTCGCTACGTGAAGAGCACACTATTTACCGGCCTACATCTTAGCTCCAGCCCTATCAACTTTCTTACCGCGTATTCTGACGCGGACTGGGTAGGTTGCCCTGACTCTCGACGCTCCACTTTTGGTTACTGCGTCTTCCTCAGCAACACTTTAGTCTCTTGGTCCTCCAAGAGTCAGACTACAGTGTCTCGATCCAGCGCTGAAGCCGAGTATTGCGCTGTTGCTCATGCCGTCACCGAGTGCTGCTGGATTCGTCAGCTTCTGTAGGAGCTTCGTACACCCATTGCTTCCACGACCATTATCTACTGCGACAACATTAGTGTCGTCTACATGACCACCAACCCAGTTCAATATCAACGTATGAAGCACATTGAGATTGACATTCACTTCGTACGTAACAAGGTCGCTCTAGGACATGTTCGGGTGCTCCATGTACCATCGACGCACCAGTTCATCGATATCGTGATCAAAGGTCTATCCACGTCTTTGTTCACCAGTTTTTGCTTCAGTCTCTGCATTCGTTTCCCTCCCGCTACGACTGTAGAAGGTGTTAGATCACTGGACTTGTATATATATAGACCCGAGAACGAAGTCTTAGTCTCACTGTATACACTTCTACAAAGATACACATTGCTCGAGCTATTGGATTGATTGCACAGTACAAACTTGATTTTATTGATCACTGCCCGTAAATCCAGATTAGATATACAAGCTAACAGCCATCAATATATTTTACCTCTGCAGGGATTAAATTGGAGCAATAGGATGCCCCTGTCTTGCAGTCTCTGTTCATGTTAAGATCACCATGTTTGAGTCATTGACTCATTCGCTGTCTCCTCTATGTTGCTTGTCGGGGAGGCCCTCGCTTACTGTACTCTAGAATACCGGAGCAAGAGCCAGAAGTAAATACCGGAGCAATCATTTGGTACGTGATACAGAGCTTTAAGATCAAAGATAAAGAAAGGGATACATACGCTTTTAAGATCCAGATAATGTGATTTTTCTCTGTAAGTATAGAGTGCACAACTCAAACTAGATAGGCAATAGATTACCTACAAATGTAATGATCTTACAGAATTAGAGGCTCTGCTGTGTTGTCGATGGTGCCCATGACTGGGTTGGCAGCTCCTGGTCTTGTCCATGTTGTCAACTTCTTTTTATCACTCCGTTCAAAACAGCACGAGTTTTTTTTTTCCTTTTCCTCTTCACAATTGTAAAGATAACATTCATATATGCTATGTCTGAATGTCGCAACTCCTGATACACATGTCACTTCTGATACACATGCCAATCGATGGACATGGCAACTAGTGAGCGAAGCGTCCGGTTTCTTGTGTAATCCCGTTTCCATGAAATGCCAAATTGTTAATTGTACATAGGACCAGCTATATTAGTTACCAAGTGAAATGACCATGTTGACAGACGACAGCACAAGTTAGATTGCCTGAAATGCTTGAATTCTTAAGTTTTTTGGCTCGTTGAAAGCTCGAGTGGTATAAGGGTTCACTTCGATTCTAGCTACCGATGTTGTTTGGCTTTTGTCTTTTTAATTGATCTGTTCCGTTTATTTTTTGAAGTTGGGTCAAAATGACGACAGTACAGGTTCATCACTAAATATACACCAGGCACAGATTCTCTATATGGCAACCACGCCTAAGCAACTTACAAAGAATCACGTAAGGTAGCCTGTGGCATATGTTAACGCTAACTTTGTTTAGCACTTCAGACACGAGGATGTTATGACATTCATCGCAGACTTACAGCTAAGAAAATGCCAACATATATTGGTAATGCATAACTCAATACCAGAGTTTTACAGGATTGTACAGCAAGAATTGGTTTCCTCGGCTTGCTTGTAGAACATCTGCATAACAAGGTGGGAAAAATCAGCACAAATGAACCGATTGATTAACAACAAAAACTGTTATCAGATGCTACTGAATGCAAGGGTCATCCATTCCTTATTGCTTTAGCATGATATAGAATTTTCTGGATGATGGCTATAACCATCAGCCGGTGGTGGATACTGGATACATAGTTTCATTTACTGTGGTCATAACTAGAATGCAAACTATAAGCTTCAGGGGATCCAATGATTTCAGTTCAATTGTTACATGCAGAATTAACTAAATAGAAGGGTCATAAAAGCACGGGGTTCAGTTCACGGAAAAAAATCACTGAAGCAGCAGCAGTACATACAGGGTGGATCTGTATTCTGTGATCTGTCGCTTGCCATACCAGAATAACAGAATGACAACGCTCGTACCTGTGAAGCAGCGCTTAGATCCGAACTCTTCTCCACTAGGCTATCCAGTCTTTCGCCTCTAGCAAGCACGCTATCAATGGTCTTGTGCTGCAATGATCCAAATTACAGACAACGAATGAATAATTTGGCATAAAAAGTGGAAAACCATAACAAGCCTAGACAATTATTCATGGATTGGGAAAAAACACTTCAGGGAAAATAGAAAACACCTGGTCCTGAGCATTCAGACCATTCTATCCACAGTTCCAAAGGACAAAAATGACTTCCTACTGATTCAATTTTGCACTGTTTATCTTAATTGAATGGTGTGTAAGAATTTGCAGTATAACTACGGGTGCACGTAATATAGCACACCAACCAACTGCATTTTTTCCCGAGCTAATTTCTAATGGCCAACAGGAAAAGCATATCAAAATTTCTCATCGTATAGTTTAAACTTGTAGCTTGAGCGAAATTGAAATAAGATACCAATAGTGTTCTTTGCTGAATATATCCATGCACATTGAAATAAGGAATATGCCAGCACAGGGTATAGGTTGCAATGGAGATATATTTGTTCATGAGCGATATAATTACTTACGAGAATAATCTTAGTTTCATCCAAATTCCTCTGAATTTTCAGCAACTTGTCAGCCTCTGCAGGATCCTGCAAAATAATAGTTGGAAGGCAAGAAATTAGATGTTTAACAATACAAGCATCAGTTAAACAGTGCACCACTGAAAGTCAACAAGAAATAATATGGCACAACTTGAGGTACATGCTCTAGTTTAGAAAAATACAACTGAAAAAACTAAACGTACAACAATGATTTGATTTGGTTAGCAGTGCACCATGGACTGAAAGCCCAGTTCATCCTTGTCTTCTAGCCTAGTAAAATAGATGATGTTTAGCAAGGATACTAATCATTCTTATATCTAATTTCCAGCTAACTCCATGTTGTTATGTCCTGAATGAGCAGCACAAAGGTGCTACATTAATGAACAGTGACTTCAGACAACAGATTTGAACTAGGAAGTACAGTGAATCAGGGTTCAGTGTTCAATTCATAGGCATGAGCATGGCAATGGCAAGGCATTGCTTATTCTGTTGGTGGTAATACCTTAGGCTAGACATAAATCCTACAACAGTCACACTATTTAAGCCGAATAATTTTTTTTACTCTTGACTATTAAGAGATCTTCGAATCAGTATGAATATGAAAACTGTTGTTCCAATTTATTTGAGCTGATAACTTAATTTATAATTAATGTGTTCCTTTTAATTGACTTCAATTCTTAAGTTTATAATTTATGTTGTTGGGTTTATATTAAGCGAAATTTATGTCAAAGACCCAACTGCTAAATCGGCAGAAATTTATATATGATTTATTAAGTAAATCTACTGAAAATATTTCCAATGATCTACATATATAATCTGTTGATAACGGTAATCATTTTGCTGATAAATTAGCAGTTGTGATGTAGATCTTGATAAACAATTTTATCGAGCTTGGTCAAAAACATATTGTTATATTTGACAAAAATATTCTTTTAGATATATAGTTAATATTTTTATTTGTGGCCAAGAGTTTTTCATGCGTCAAAAAGACCCATCTCGGGGTGGCCAAGCCGAGCTCCCTGATACCAATGTTATTTAATATAAGTATATCATATATATATATATGTTTATGTTATTATTATAGTAAATTTGGTTAAACCTGTATATTTTTATTATCAGTATGTATATTTATAATAAAATTTTATAATGCTATATAAAATAAGAATGGTTTAGCTATAATAAATCTACTACATATTATTTATTATATGATAGCACGGATATGTTACTGTTACTAAGGGCTTTTTCGTGGCAAAAAGTTACAGGATTCCATGAATTTCCTTCAAGATCCTTTGTTCCAAAGGACGCTTAGGGTGCGTACTACAATGCTGACAGATAGTGAGACAAAACTGAGTTTACAAAAATTTGATCATGAAAAATATTTAAAAAGTTAAAATTTTGATTCAAAGTTTTCTAAGAACCATTGATGAAGAAAGTTTTTAT
Source organism: Oryza coarctata (assembly GCA_030770085.1). Classification (NCBI taxonomy): domain Eukaryota; kingdom Viridiplantae; phylum Streptophyta; class Magnoliopsida; order Poales; family Poaceae; genus Oryza; species Oryza coarctata. The sequence goes on from CM061463.1 coordinate 33,948,615, forward strand.
TTTTATTTGTAAAAAATATCATTTAGAAGATTAGAAATCGTGCCAGCAATAATCCATACTCCGTTAGCTGCTGAAATAATGCGCAAATCATCCGGAACAAAATGCCTTGTCACTTGGTAGAAACTAGAAACGCATCAACATGTCACCAGATGGCCAGACACGGATATAGTTAAAAATTCCACGAGTTTCTACCCCAAACAAGATACAGGACTACCAGCTATTACAACTCCATCCAACCAAGCCACAGATAAGTTCAAGTGGTGACCTCACAGTCACACAACAAGAATATAGTAGTACAAATATATCTGGAGCAACCACATAAGAGAGTGACATACAATTCACAGGCAGTTCACGGCTGCATAGGGCTACTATTTCTCTAGTAGAAACCGACGCACAGGGCTACATGAGGAACTCAGAAGCACTTCCTGTGAACAATTGCTGGACCAGATTCGTCGTACTCATCCTTCGATATCCACATCTGTTTTTTTTATCAATGGCAAGCAAAGAAATCAGATGTGCATTATCAAACCAAAAGAAAATTTAATGTGAACAAGCAAACAAAATGCATTGGTTATGAAGTAGTTATGAACTAATTCTGATGAGCATCTAAGCAGCTGTCATGACAAGGACGTACCTGCTGGAAGGTGCTGAGAGAAGCCAGGATAGACCCTCCTATCCAGACACTGTACTTGCGCTCAGGTGGAGCAACAACCTTGATCTTCATGCTGCTTGGGGCAAGTGCAGTGATCTCCTTGCTCATTCGGTCAGCGATGCCAGGGAACATTGTTGTACCTCCACTCAGAACTATGTTGCCATACAGGTCCTTCCTGATATCCACGTCGCACTTCATGATGGAATTGTAGGTTGTTTCATGGATTCCAGTAGACTCTATACCGATCATGGATGGTTGGAAGAGGACCTCAGGGCACCTAAACCTCTCTGAGCCAATGGTAATCACCTGACCATCAGGCAGCTCATAGCTCTTCTCGACTGAAGAGCTGTTCTTGGCGGTTTCTAGCTCTTGTTCATAATCAAGTGCAACATACGCAAGCTTTTCCTTGATATCCCTCACAATTTCCCTCTCAGCAGAGGTTGTGAATGCATAACCCCTCTCAGTGAGGATCTTCATAAGAGAATCCGTAAGTTCACGGCCAGCAAGATCCAGACGAAGGATAGCATGAGGAAGCGCATATCCTTCATAGATGGGCACAGTATGGCTCACACCATCACCAGAGTCCAGAACAATACCTGTTGGTCAAAATAACATTAGCCATATACACCAGCAAAATCAGCTGTTGGTTCACTAACTGCATGTTGTTGATTCACTAATTGAATGGTTATTATTGAACATGGAGTATCTAATCCTAATGGGTACAAGCCAGCATAAAAAATGTATAAAAATACTTCTTAATCAATCAAGTTTAAATGCAGCTATCGATACAACAGAACCATAAAATTGGAATGCAGGAAGTTAAGCAAAACATTTCATACCTGTTGTACGGCCACTAGCATATAGTGAAAGCACTGCTTGGATTGCAACATACATGGCAGGAACATTGAATGTCTCAAACATAATCTGTGTCATTTTCTCCCTGTTGGCTTTAGGGTTCAAAGGAGCTTCAGTGAGCAACACAGGGTGTTCCTCAGGTGCAACACGAAGCTCATTGTAGAAAGTGTGATGCCAGATCTTCTCCATATCATCCCAGTTGCTTACAATACCGTGCTCAATTGGGTACTTCAATGTGAGAATACCTCTCTTGGACTGTGCCTCGTCACCAACATATGCATCCTTCTGCCCCATCCCTACCATGACACCGGTGTGGCGAGGGCGACCAACAATGCTAGGAAAAACAGCCCTTGGTGCATCATCTCCAGCAAACCCAGCCTGCAAAATTTTAACAAACTCAAATGGGTACAAATGCAGTTGGATTCTTGGAGATTATAGATGGTTTAAAAGATGAAGTTCCTGACCTTGACCATTCCAGTGCCATTGTCACAAACAAGAGGCTGGATATCCTCACCGTCAGCCATTTCCAATAGATTTACTCTGCGAATATAAGAAGCATGCAAAGGTTGTCAAGAATATCCCTTTAGATAGTTATTATACTGTGGAGAGGAAATCTTGAGGTGCTAATAAATATGGTCTTTAAGACATATAAGCTGGAATGACTCGATTGGGTTATATAGCAACAAGTAATTAACAATAAAATACGTCTAGAATTTGCTTTAAGGCTAACTCGAGATATACTGCCACTCAAATAGGGTAATCAAGAGTACTAACACGGTTTGAGAATTATCATCATCTCATATGCTTCACCGTTAAAAAAATTACTTGTCACTATCTCATATGTTTGGCATGTTAATTTTGAGTCCATACATAAATAATTTTAGAACTAAAGTATTTTCATTAACCACTTCTATGACTGCACCTGACTGAATAAAACCATAAATGTTTAGACAAACTAGTGAGCATGTGCTAGGTGGTAGCCCTTTTTATATATGGCCCACGTTGTACAAGTTCTACAAGAAGCTGGAAGACTAAAAGTATTCAAACTCCAAAGTGTGCACCAGCGATGCTATCGACTCCATCCATCCCAAAATATAAGAACCTAGTACTATAAATCTGGATAGAGGTTGTGTCTAATCCAGTACTAGCTACTTATATTTTGAGATGGAGGAAGTAAATCAGAATGCTGAATTTATCTTCCTGACATCAGGAACCCACCACCCAAATCCAGGATGCATAATCTACAAAAAAAATAGTACGCTGACTAATTTTGTAGTAGCTGGATCGCTCAGCCATTTTACTGGCGATAGATTGCAAGGCACAAATCCACATGCAGCACTAGGCTTGGATCTGAATTTTTCATGAGTGTTCACCATGATGCTGTGACTACAACAACTTCACTTATTCCTCCTATCTTGGTTGTGAACGGTCCAACTATAGCTGCTGAACTCGTTAGCTTTAGAACAGCATGTAAAGAACCTCGCTCACACCAGTGAATCAATGCAAGACGCAAAATCAAGAAATTCACAGCTTACTACTGACCAAAGGTGCTCGACTTCACAATTTCAGCACGCTCAGAGACACTGAGCAAAGCAGTGTCACTACTCGCTACCCGAGTTAACAAGGTCGCTTGCATAACTCAGACGCATCAGCGCCCCAAAACACAATGCTGTCGACAAGCATAGACACCAAGCTAGAGACACGGGCACAAAAGAAATCCTCGGATCTGACGCAATAAGCGGCCAGAGCGCAAGACCCGGCACCGGATCTCGAGCCAGGTCGCCGAGATCTACCAGTAGGAGGTAGCGTACCCTGAGGGAGATCTAGACTAGAGAGTACGGCAGATAGGTTTCGAGAGGAATGGCGAGATTTACCGTCAACGAAGGTCGCCGCCTCCCCTCGCAGGTGTCAGCGCCGGCGGCTTCCTCGCGACTAGTCTTGGGGACTTGGCGGCGATGGTCGGGGAACGGGGGCGCTGGGACTTAGCTTGGGTGGAGATGTCGATGGGCTTCGGCCTTTGGGCCTTCTCGTTGGATTTGGTCTGGATTTCGGCTTTTCTTTCCAAATCTCGGCAGTTGCCGCCCTAATTTTGCCCGGAAGAGCTCAAACTTCAAATATAGCGTTTGATTTCTTTTGTGTGTAAAATACATCTAATGAATGCGGAGTGCAACCAGGCCACGGCGGCATTGTCCAAGCCGACTCTTTCCATTGACGGCCGAGACACCAACTTGCAGTTATTTTTCACAACTTTCACCTCCTCCTTCACCAGCCACTTAGAGCAAATACCATATAAGGCCCTAAATATGTCATGGGATTAGATGATAAGGTGAAAAAAGAAGTGAGGATGAGTTACCTCTCATACAAGAGGTAACCTCTATATAAGCTTCAAGCAAAATATAAACATTTGTGTGAAAGAAAATAAATAAAATAATATTAAAGTTTGTGTATTAGAGATGATATATTATCTATTAATTGATGAGTATATAACATGGATAAAATTAGAGGTGATAGTGATATCGATGGCATTCAAGTGGAAGGCAGAGGTGAGAGTGTGCGTTGGGGTGGCTACGGAGAGGGTAATATAGTTGCTCACAATCACCCTTAGGTGTTGAATGGGGCTCCTCTCTGCCCGAGAGCAATGATCTAATCATACCTAGGAGCTTGACTTGTGATTAAAAAAACCAATAGATACAATGCAATTCCCTTTATACTCAGGGAATACATAGCTAACCAACTAGAGATAATGGACAACCTAACATATCCTCTCTTATATACTTACAAAGTTTATCCACACTTGAATACCAATTCTCTCTTCTTTTACAAAACCACATCAACTAAATTGTTTATAGCTTTTGATTATTCATATATGGTGCAAATTGTCTCTATTCTATACATCATCTCATTTATTCCAATCATTTTTAAAACATCATTTTAATTATTTGTATAATTTAATTTCTTACGAAGATATGTTATTTTAATATTTTCAGATATATGGACTGCTAAATTATCAAATTGTTTAAACAACAATGCAAGTCCAATAAGCACCTCATGCGTAGTTAATGTGATTTTACTACCATATTATGCATCCATGTCACCTTAATTGCATGTGACCGTTGGATCCGAAAGGTAGTGCCTAGATGAGTTTTGTATGCAGGAAACGGATGCAGCAAGTGCATCCAGGGAGTCAAATATAGCTTTAAAAGCATTCCTCTAAAAAGCAGAGGGAGCTCCACATCTGAAGCACTCCCTGTGAAAGTTGTCACGGATGGAGCTCGAAGCCGCGGACACCAGTCAAGATTTCATCGCCAACATCTTGCATAGAGACATCGCAAGGATGCTGACCAAATCCACCATATGATGGTTTTACCAGCCTACTTCCAATGATGTACTTCCAATGATGGTATAGCCATGGCCAAGAACAACCGATCAACTGATTAAGCAAGCCAATCTTTGATCGATTATAGGCTTCGATTGTATTCTTGTATCAAGTAGTAGTGATGTGCAATGCTGACTGGCTGCATACTTTCTTCTGTGATGTGATGTCAATAAGATTGTTCTATTCCTAGTCCAAGATTTGTATGTTGTTTTGACATGCCAATGGTGATTTTGGTGATCCTTTGAAAATTTTTTTGAGCTTTCCAAGGCCTCATTTAATCAGTTGTTCTGCTGCATTGGCTCGATTGGTCAGTTTCATTTTGGCACGCGAGGTAGATGGCGACATGGTCACCTTGACTTCTCTAGTGTAGAGATCGACCCAACGGCCGTGCCGTTTCATGGCAGCAAACCTAACCTGCAAAGGTATAGCATGAGAAATTGAGAATGACATCCTGATATTGATTTGTCCCAAGAACTGATTGGGTTCTTTTCTAACAGACTAGCAGCAGTGCATGCATGCAGCTCACAATTATCAGCCAAATGTTTTTGCTCCTCTTTTTTTCTTTTCTGGTTTCCTGTCGGATAGTGATTAGGTCAAATGAAACTTTTTCAGGCATAAGAAAACAATTTTGCTATCGTATACAAATATGACATATGGACCTAGATCCTCAACTCCTCCATAAGCTCTCCAATCTTAGTTAATCCAGCAGGTGATTACTTTCCTCTTTTACCATGACAATGGCAATTTCAACTCATGTGATTTGGCCATGTTTATATGATACTTCCTCCTGTCTTAAATATTTGATATTAAAAATAATATTTGGCCAAACCTTTAAAATTCCAACCATTAAATAATTTCTCGAATCCTTGGTTTAAAGCCAAGAAATTATATAGGTACGTTTGTCTTGACAAGTATCATTATATATAATATCGTAAATTTATTAGATTTTATAAATTTATTCTAATATAAAATTAATTATTAAAATTTTAAAAGTTTCATCAAATCTTCTTATCTTAAACGTATATTTATCATCGAAGAGAGTTAGCTTTCTTTGAATCCAATGGTTGATGCTGATTCTGAAATTAAAGCAGGAGGCGACCTGGTTTTCTTTCGTTAAAGTTCCTTATCAGGAAGTTCAGAAACAGCCATTCATGCAAATTCCTTATATCTGGCCCAATTTCATGCATAGCTACATATATAGGCCATATGCTGGCCCATTACAGGTCCAACTGCATTTGAGTACAGTTACAATATTTTTTCTCCCAATTTGGGGCTTAACATTATCATGTGTGCTTAATGCTGTGTACTTGTGTTGTACAGTTAGCTCAACTAACAACACACCACTAGTATGAGCCATTACATCTCTCACTATCATTGCCTCTTTGGCATGTTCATGTCTGCTTCCATGTACAAGAAAAAATATTTGTCTTGCATGCTTGGAATTTTGCCAACTTCTTGATCTGTTAGAGGGCAAAAAAAGGGGGAGATATTTGGAATGATTTTGTTGATCCAATACTACTGCTAGTGCTACATGGCAGACGACATGAAGTGCTTAGCTTTTTCAGTTGGCATTTCATGGTTACGGAAGCACATGGGGCTCTCATCAAGTTGTGCCCTTAATTACCTACAGATTAGAGGCCATGGCCCTTAACTATATGGACCATGCATCTAATTCCAAGCACATGTGACATCAAAATTCCAATCCGTACAAGCGTGTGAAACTTTTGGTCTTGTGGTTCAACAACCAAATGATGCTACTACCTCAAGGTTAGTCAGAGAAAAAGAAAGAAAACTACAGATACAGAGTTCAATGTGTCTGAATAAGCACTCAGAGCTTGCTGATTTCATCAGGTACTGACCAAAATGTAAACTGCAAGCATTTGTCCACTTCATAAACCTGCACAAAACTTAGTTGAAGCAAATGTCATATGTACTTCAACTTCAGAAGATGCAACGGCAATACCAACACAGCCATTATCATGTATGCATCATTAATTAGTTTAATTTTAAGCAAGTGGACAATTAGTTTAGCACCCCAAAAACACACAGGGCTCTTTTTTTAGTTAGCTGCAATGTTGCCAAAACGACAAACCTGTTATGCAAATCTTACCGGTCGGCACCTATTTAGGCATAGGTCAACTACCTAACCTACTTGGTCTGCTATGATTTTATTATGCCGTTAGCTACCCCTGCTACTATGATAGTAGTACTATCTCACCATGTGAAGAACGTACTCCAGGCCACTCTCTTATTTGCTAATCAATCCAATTAAAATACTGCTTACTGCAATTTCAGCTTTCGAGAATCCATTAAAATGTTTGATTTTATTTAGTTTGTAAAATGGGAGATAGTTATTTTTTTAGATAATGAAAGGTTTATTGAACAAATTCAATTACATTGGGGTGATACAATCATACTACTGATAATATTTTCGGCCACTATATAACTAAATGTACACAGCTAAATGCACGCACAAAAAAATATTCAAAGATTAGATCGTCGCCTAAACTCTAGGGTAAAAAAAATCCTTCTTGCCGCAAGCGCTGATAGTCCATTACTATAAATCCTATAACTCCGTCCTCTGCGGAACAGCCCAAGCCAATAAATAATTAAAGAATAATGGAGAAGAAACTTTTTTTTATAAAACAACAATACTGTTCCTGCTTAGCCAGAGCTACCAACACGTAGCTGCCACGCCTAAGTAAATATTGGATCTTATATCCGCGGAAACTTGCAAAAACCAACACCCAAATAAATGAGGAACGCTACTAGGTAGATATAGGTTCGACACTATTTGCATCACGCACCAAACCGAACGAGCAAGAAGACAACAAGAGAGATAGTTAATTACCGACACACACACACACACACACATATATATATATATATAATGTGCCAATGACAACTTAACAACGCACGGTTAGAACATCCCTCACTAGAAAACCAAGTTCAAATCAAGCTTTGTGTAGGGATTTGTTGAAAAGGATAGCACTAAGCGTGCACACTAATACCCATATAAACAAGACAGTAGAATCTAAATTTTTATCCTTGTTAACGATCTGCTGCTCGTTAATGGGAGACAAGTGTGTAACACGGCACAATTTGATTACTTCATCCCAAAAAAAGACCATCTAAAGACACCTTTTTGCACAATTTGATTACTTCATCCCAAAAAAAGACCATCTAAAGACACCTTTTTGATCTCTGCTATTGCCTTCCTCCGTAGGACACTCCATAACAGGTAGCTAGCATAAGTATCTGTTATAATTAATCTTAGTCTATGATACACGCTGCCTGCGTTATATAACTTGATCTCCTCAAAAGCAACACCACATGATTAAATTTGTTTAGCTGATCTATCTGAACAAACGATAAACAAGCAAGGTTTTTGTGGAGGTAGTGCTGAATAAAACTGGTGGGTTGATGCAACATGTGGCCTACGCGTACGTACTTAGCACCATACACCATATGGATCTTGACAAGTTTAGGAAACAGTTAGCTTGTACTAGAAAGCAGTGAACAGATTCTGTCACAACTTATCTAAAAGCAATTAATAAGAACTGAATTCCTTCAAAAAAAGAAAATGATATATGAATTGAATAGGTCAGTGTGCCATTCCATTCTTGACTCCCTTTGGTAGGAAAAACCAAAAAAGAAAACTCTCTATTTATGCTGAACATTTCAAAGCACAATTGACATATCTAAATATACATACCAAAAAGACCAAGAATGTAAGCGAGAAATTCATGTGTCACTCGCTAGATCAACCTACTGAAGCTTTGAGTTTCTCTAGCATTGGATTGGAGATGGCCCTAGCTGGCTAGGTAAGGTAGGTCATGTGCAAGCCGTGCCATTTTCTCATTGGAAAGATATGATTCGGATCCTTGTGAAGAAGGCCATGGCCATGGGCACGGCCATGTTCCTGTCCTCATCACTCTTCAGAAAAATGGACCCGCATCAGTGGGCTCCACCTCATGCCCTGACAAGAGGGCCCCACCGGACCAAAGCCACGTCAGCAGGTTCTCTCCTTGGACTGGTTCCATGATCCAGTCAAAGAAAAAAAAACAGAATAGTAAGAACTCATCGTCTGCCCCTGGTCCAACCAAATCTTTGGTAGGTTGTGCTAATCAAGTCAGTGTCATTAGGACATAAAATACTGTGCTAAACTGATGTTTTCTTTATGTTAACTAGTACGATACGACAAGTAAAAAGATTCTAAACTGGTGTTTATTGTAGGAATAATTGATTATAAATGCTTTATCCTGATGGGATCAAGCATAAAATGGCTAGACAACAAGACCCACAAAGAAAGCAACATCAGTTGTTGGGTACAAAGGCTCGAGGTGGAGCAATTGCCACTTAGCAGAGATAAGCCATTTTTTCATTAGATTAGAGCCGCGCCTATGTTCGTTTCTCTTTAGCGTACTTGGAGTACAAGATAATAATGCTAATAATGGTTTACCATGCCATATTTAACATTCTAAGTCATTAGTTTTCAAAAGTTATGTTTTATAGTTCCCCGTAGAATACTTCCTAATTGTCTACATTTTGTAAATAACATTTTCATGAAACTTTAACACAAACAATATACTTAACTTTTGATAGACATGTCCTATCTAGATGGCCTAAAAATTGTCGGAGATGATAAAAATGACCATTTATTTATATAAGTATTGCATAGATCCTAATATTTTGAAAGTCCATAGGATAGTTACGCACAATCCACTAGTATAAACATATTTTATAAAAAAAATTAAGAACAAGTTATTCCCATGGTAAAAAAATACATATCTTGGGATAGATGTCAATCCAAAACACCTGGGGATGGTTTCAAACCAGTTGAAAGGCCATTATCTAGTTTTCAAGTTCAAACCGAGTCCATATAATTACACTATTTATGTTTTATGCATATTTAATATCTAGCTTGTAGTCTTTAGTTTTCCTGTCGTTTTAGAATTTTTTTTAAAGTTTTGTTGTGCACATATACATTAATATAACGGTTTTTCGGTGTCAAATTTGACGGTCAACCATTGTTAACTTAGACGAAAGAAAGTACTCTATAAAAAACTGATAAAAGAGAAAATTACAAATTTTTCATAGGAGAAAAGAAAATACAGTTACCAAGAATTACAATAAGGTAGGATAATTTCTCTCACAGTTTACATGTAGATCCAAAGTTTTACGTCGAACACCCTCAAAACAAGTAAACTTATATAAAGTCACCCCCTTTCCCATTTCTTCCTCCGTCGCCGGGCACGGGCAGGGGCTCCCGTTAGTGTCGCCGCCGCTTCTCCCCCAAGTCATCCGCCGCTCAGCCGACGACCTCGGCGGCGGCCGGATCTACTCGATAAAGGCTCGGTGGCGGAGCGGTCCGGGCCAGCAACTCCAGTGGCAGAGCTTCTCAGGCCAGCCAGCGACCTCCGCGGCGGCGGCGCGGGCAAGGCAAGAAGCTAAGGCCTCGTGCAAGAACCCTCAGCAGCTCTCTCCGGTCTCCGCCTCCGCCCATTCCACCGCGCACGACGAGCTCCTAGGAAGGCAAAGAAGAGTTAACAGTGGAATCGGGGAGTCCGCAGCTTCCAACCCCAGCGTACGGCCGCTCCGCCGGCTTGTCTGGCCTGTCTACACCCAACTCCTTTCTGCTCGGTTCAGCCGGATCTAGGAGGAGCAGAGGCTGCTCCAAGGGGCTCTCTAGGGATCCTGGCGAGCTCTATCCCTTGATCCCTGTCTCCTCAGGTACGGCAAAATCCTATCTTTTCTACTCTTCTTCTATGTTCGGTGCGGAAATGGGCCCCTTTCAGTGGTTGCGCCATTTGGCTTTAGTTGAGGGTGTGAGGAGGGAAGTTTGGGGGCTTAGCTTGTGGTTTCTGTTCTGATTAGTGATTACTGGATTAGCTTAGTGCGAATTTTGCGAGGGCTTCGCTGTCTAAGATTTGTTCTGTGGGAGTGGTATGGGAATGGCAAAAACGATGGTTGCTTTCTTGTTTTGCTAGGACTTGGGGTTGCTGTTACTTGCGAGCTTGTGGATGAATGAGCCTAGGTGAATTCCTTGTGCTCGTCACTGGGAATTGTAGATGCAAGGTCTGGTGAATTGGTCAGGTAGAGGGATTTATGCATGTTGCTATTATGTTGATTCGACTTAGGATGTGCTGGATTCATGGGATAAAACAGCCGTGCCGAGCTTTAGCTAGCAATTCCAAACATGTAGGAAGGATATTAAGTGATACAGAGGACCGGAATTCACTTGTATCATGTAGCGTGGTAATAGTTATAGTCAATCAAAGTGTAGGAGGAGTTGCTGTACTGTACTACGCAGCAGCTAATCCTTTTTAGGATGAAGGTATAATGTCAGTTCATTCATTTCAACAGAATCATTCCATGTTGCTTGTTCTAATTGGTCTGTACCGTTTTAGAACGTGGGCCTAAAACTGGTCAATTACATCATATCATAAGATGTACAAATGAGTAGACACACAACTTTTGTAACTATTACTATACTATAACGGGGATCTAATTCATTTGGCATCATAGACATGTTCTAGTCATTTTTAAATCTTGCTCTCTAGGATTGCAGGTGTACCTTCACAATTAACGGATAACCTCACTTATTGTTGCTATTCAGGTTCATAGGGTGCTGAAATTTTGTCCCCATAACCACATCAACAATAGTTTATGCACCCCTCATTCTTTCCTATAATTTTGTTTCATTAAAACTACTGTATCAATTTGATGATGCATAATGGATTTTACTGAGTTGCTGTTAAACATGTGCAGATTTTTCAACATTTAATCAACCTCGTTACTCCTGCAATAGCAGTTCCTGGAGATCAGATGAGATAAATATGCACACTAAAGGGGCTTCATCAGATGTTATCAGAGTAAGCACATCTAGTGCCCCTAGTACATCAAGTCACGGTTCTGCACAAGATGACTGTGACTCTTCAGGCGACGTGTATGTATGGGGTGAAGTTATTTGTGATAACTCTGTACGAACAGGTTCTGATACAGTAGTTAGGTCAACTGTGAGGACCGATGTCCTACGACCTAAACCTTTGGAATCTAATTTAGTCCTTGATTTGTATCATGTGGATTGCGGGGTTAAACATTCTGCTTTGGTTACAAAAAATGGGGAAGTCTTTACATGGGGTGAAGAATCTGGTGGATGCCTTGGCCATGGGTCACGAGAAGATTCTATTCATCCTCGTCTAGTTGAATCGTTAACAGTTTGCAATGTGGAAATTGTTGCTTGTGGGGAGTTCCATACTTGTGCTGTAACAACAGCTGGGGAACTGTACACTTGGGGAGATGGAACACGTAATGTAGGACTTCTAGGCCATGGTACAGATGTAAGCCACTGGATTCCTAAAAGAATTTCAGGAGCGTTGGATGGTCTTCAAGTTGCTTCTGTATCTTGTGGAACATGGCATACAGCTTTTATTACAACAATGGGCCTGCTATTTACCTTTGGTGATGGCACATTTGGAGTTTTAGGCCATGGAGACCGAGAAAGCATTTCATGCCCAAGAGAGGTTGAGTCTTTATCGGGGTTGAAAACAATTTCTGTTGCATGTGGCGTATGGCACACTGCAGCCATTGTAAAAGTTATAGTGACTCAGTCAAGTTCAAGTATATCTTCTGGAAAGCTCTTCACATGGGGAGATGGTGATAAGCATCGACTTGGTCATGGTGACAAAGAACCACGACTCCAGCCTACATGTGTGGCTTCACTTATTGATTATGATTTTCACAAGATAGCATGTGGCCATAGTCTAACTGTGGGTCTGACAACATCTGGGAAAGTTTTGAGCATGGGTAACAGTGTTTATGGTCAGCTTGGAAATCCTCGTTCGGATGGTAAGATTCCATGTTTAGTTGAAGAGATTATGGGTGAGCATGTTGTCCAAGTTGCCTGTGGTTCCTACCATGTTGCAGTTTTGACAATTAAGAGCGAGGTTTTTACATGGGGAAAAGGAGCAAATGGAAGATTAGGCCATGGAGATATAGAGGACAGGAAAATAGCTACTCTGGTTGAGGCATTGAAAGATAGGTGTGTTAGGAACATAGCCTGTGGTGCAAACTTCACTGCTGCTATATGCCAGCATAAGTGGGTCTCTGGAGCTGAGCAGTCGCAGTGTGCTTCGTGTCGACAACCATTTGGGTTCACACGAAAGAGGCATAATTGCCATAATTGTGGACTTGTCCATTGTAATGCGTGCACCTCGAGGAAGGTTGTCAGGGCAGCATTGGCTCCCAACCCTGCAAAACCTTACCGTGTTTGTGATTCCTGTTTCTTGAAATTGAACAATGCTGTAGACTCTAGTACAACTAGTAAGAGGAAAGAGAATGTGCTTCGCCACTCAGGTGAAAGCAACTCTGATGCTAGATTGTCAAAAGCGATCAAACCTAGTAATTTGGATATGATCAGAAGTTTGGATAGCAAGGCAGCAAAACAAGGGAAAAAAATCGATGCACTGTCGTTTCTTCGTACACCTCAAATGAATTCTCTTCTTCAGCTTAGAGATATTGCTCTATCTGGTGGGCTTGATCTGAACAGGCCAGTTCCAAGAGCAGTACTCACATCAGCAGTTCGATCGGTAAATACTTCTAGGGCTGTTTCCCCTTTCTCTTGCAAGCCTAGTCCACCCCGCTCTACCACACCAGTTCCAACAACTCATGGCCTTTCAATTGGAAAAGGTGCTGCTGATAATCTTGCAAAAACAAATGAGATGTTAAATCAGGAAGTTGAAAGACTCCATGCACAGGTATTTTATTTTATTTAGTGATTTTATTTTGGTATGCTATTTACTATGTGACTAAATAATTTAATGTTGTACATATTTAGGTTGATAATCTGAGACACCGTTGTGAGGTTCAAGAACTTGAGTTGCAGAAATCAGCCAAGAAAGTGCAAGAGGCCATGATGCTAGTTGCAGAAGAATCTTCAAAGTCCAAAGCTGCAAAGGAAGTCATAAAATCGCTAACAGCGCAGGTAAGATTTGTTGGCTTAGTGCTCATATTTATCCATAAAACCATGAAGCCATGAACCGATACTTAACTAAATAACTGTTGGGCACCATATTCCTGGTCTATTGTGGTTAACATTGCCAAGCCATGTACATGCTAATGGTCTTGTGGTGGAAGTTTTAAATGTGTAATCATTCTACCAGAAACAAAAGGCATATGTTTCACTTCACCTTCATATTGCAAGAATAGAAATTTTTTAATGTTATGGATTACATGAAATGTTAAAATCAAAATATACAGAACTTAAATATTCTTTTGATCTTTAAAAATCTTTAATCTTAAAGAAACTTCTGTATTTACCTAACGTCTCAAATTATTTATTTGAGTTTTCTTCAGTTAATTGCTGCTTTAGTTTCGTTAATGCTATCCTTTTCCCTGATGATTATTGTATCTGGCTTTTCCTTTGGCTTGTGCAGCTCAAGGATATGGCTGAAAGACTGCCTCCAGATCAGGGATCCTATGATGGCAATGAATCAAAACAAATACATTTTCCAAATTGCACAGAGTTGCATGCTGCTATTTACTCCAGCACAAATGGCATCCACCAGCTACAAAATGAGTCTATCAGTGCTTTAAACACGCCCAGCCTGAACACAGGACGATCCTTGCATGCAAATGGAATCTCAAGTCAACATAAATCACCAGGTAGTATTTGTGAACATAGTGAAGTGAGTGCTCACAGCCACCGGGTTTCAAGTCCTCATGACAGTGAACTTTCAAATCGAAGGGCACGGATCAGTAGTGATGAGTTGTTCAGTGCAAGCAATAAGGCAGATGACAGGGATGCTAGGTCCCTTCAAAATGGTGAAGATGGGTACAAACCTCGAGGGCCGATACCACTGTCCAGCAACCAAGTTCAGGCTGAATGGATTGAACAGTATGAACCAGGGGTATACATTACACTGACAACGCTTTGTGATGGAACTCGGGATCTGAAGCGGGTGCGCTTCAGGTAAATCATGATCTCTATCTTCCTTCTTAAATATTGTTATGGTGGTTTCTTTGTGTTTGCCCATCCTATAATCAGATATGGTATTTCTTGACTAAAAGATGCGCTTGCAAATCACTTTGTGAGCCTGACACCCTGAAGTTGGTCTATGTTGCTGGGATATGCTCCTTAATATAAAACAGCATATCATGCTCCCTTGATTCAACTGTCTAATGAATAGCCATGCTTAATGTACTGTCTCTTGCCGTCTTTTACATTAACCAGCGCAGCAATTGCACACCCTGTAACAGGAACTATAAATGGTGCAGTGTTTGTACTGGGATCATACAACATTTCATAAGCAATGTCCAATTTGATTTATTTTCCTCTGCAGTCGCAAACGGTTCAGGGAGCATCAAGCGGAGAACTGGTGGAATGAGAACCGGGAGAAGGTATACGAGAGATACAACGTAAGAAGTTCTGAAAGAGTCTCATCAGCAGCATCAACCCGGTCAGCTCGATGACATGCATGCTGACTGGCCATCTCCCACAGGAAGAACATCAAAGTGAAGCTCCATAGTTTAAGAGGCCTTGCCACTATCATCAGCAAGGCCTTGAGAGAAATTCTTTTTTTGGTTCTGTAGTGTGGATAATTATTTTTGTTTTTCATCCATGATCTTCCAAGGGGGGCTTGTGGCTCTGCCCCAATGTCATGTACATAGAGCTGTCAGACAAATTAGGGAGGGCTGTGAAACTATTAGGTGAGGCCTAAGCCCCTCTTTTCCCCTATTATGTGATGATGAATTGCTGAATGGCCAATGCAGGTGTAAAGATTCAGAGAAATTTTCTGCAACCATTTTCCAGCCATTTTGTGTACATGATGATGATGATGTGAAGCTCTGGTAGAATTTCTGGAAATGAAACTGCTCTAACTGCAACTGGCAGACAATTCAATTCTTTTGAAAGGAGCCAGAGTCAAATCCTGCGGGAATTGAACTGGCTTCTTTAAAATGCCTACAAAATCTTACAAGATTCCTGTGGACACAGCAGTTCCACAGGATTTAGTCTAATTTCTCCATAGTTTTTTTCCCAAAACTTATAAATTTCCTTCGGAATGCATGAATTTTATAGGTTCTAGTTCAATTCCTTCATATATATTTTTTTCAAGTTTCCTCCATTTAAAAACAGGTTAAAATTACAAGAAAGAGTTCCAATAAGAACCATGAATTAGGAGTGATCCAACTAAGCAAAGCGGGCCCCATCCGGAGTGAGGCAGGCCAGTGCCTCGCCGTCTCGCTCTCGCCTCCTCCACCTCCAACCCAAGGGACCCAACCCATCCTCCACGCAGTAGTACTAGGAGGTGTGGAGGTGACC
This sequence comes from Oryza coarctata, assembly GCA_030770085.1. Taxonomy (NCBI): domain Eukaryota; kingdom Viridiplantae; phylum Streptophyta; class Magnoliopsida; order Poales; family Poaceae; genus Oryza; species Oryza coarctata. Next base: position 33,964,821 of record CM061463.1, read on the forward strand.
ATGCCGCCGCCCAGCTCGACGGAGTCGCTCTCCGTCGCTGTGGCCGCGCGCTCCCAGTCGCAGCCCCGCCTCGAGTTCCCCTCCCTCGCTCCTCCTCCTCCTCCACCCGCCTCCCGCCTCCTCGCCTGGCCCCGTCTTCTCCTCCCCCTCCCTCTCCATCCCCGCCCCCTCGCCTGCGGTTGCGCCAGCTGCCGCTCCCGCCGCCGCGCCCACCCCGCTTGCCCGCGCCGCCATCGGGGCAAGCCGTCAAGACCCGTCTCCAGGCCGGCGCCGCCGCGTGGGGCTCGTGGCAGGTGTTCCTCCGCACCGATGGCCCCCTCGGATTCTACCGCGGACTCTCCGCCGCCATCCTCGGCTCGGCCTCCTCATCCGCCGTCTATTTTGGCACGTGCGAGCTCGCCAGGTCGCTGCTCCGCCCCCCCTTCCTGGTGCCCCCACTCGCCGGCGCCAGCGGGAACGTCTCCTCCTCTCCGCCATCATGTTTCCCAAGGAGCTCATCACCCAGCGCCTCCAGTCCGGCGCCGCCAAGGGCCGCTCCTGGCAGGTGCTCCTCCAAATCCTCCAGACCGACGGCTTCTTCGGCCTCTACGCCGGCCGGAGTCCTCAGCTGCTCCTCCTTCGAGTTACCTCAAGGCTTTCACTCTCAAGCAACGCAACAAGGAGAGCCTCACGCCGGGGGAGAGTGTGCTGTGCGGCGCTCTTGCGGGGGCCATTTCGGCGGCGCTCACCTCCCCGCTCGACGTCGTCAATTCGCGCCTCATGACCAGGGTGGGCACCGAGGGGAGCCGCACCGTGGTGGCGACCTAGTGATTCGCCAATATAATATCACTCACAATGCAATGAAAACATTTAAATGTCTAGGCATTTAGGGTTTTCTGTTGTTCAGTAATGAGTTCACGATTACAGTTCAACCATACTCAAGTAGAGATAAGTTTGTGGGCACCACAGTACAAGAGTGCAGCAGTACTGAACGTGCTATGGTTCATCATTTAAAGTATTTTCTGCAGAATGAATCTGCAGCATCCAGGTAGTGAGCTCTGATGTAGTTCTCTAGGCACTTCTTGCAGGAGAAATCTTTTCTGGATCCATCTGAGGACATGACATACAAGCACCTGCTTCCATGGAATACCTGATGCCTATCAACCTGCAAGCGGCAAATGATTCTTCAAAGTTTCCCATTTTTCGGTTCATCTGATGCATCAAGATTCAAGAAGTCAAGTTACTTACTGTTATGTAGTTGCCCTTGCCAGCCATCTTCTTTTCCTTCTCTGGGTGGTACATGAGAATATTTCTGACAATAAACATCTCATCATCTTGAGGAAGTTTAGTACCTAACCGTCCCTGAAAAGTATTGAAAGAGATGGACTGTAAGGGATACAAGCAGAAGGAACCACCTGGTTTCTACAAGAGCAGATATTTTTCAATTGTTGCAGTAACTTACACTTAACTTTCATCTTATCATCTAGCTATCAACGTACTAGTGGAAGAAAAATGAAGAATCCTAGCTAAGCAGCCAGTTTTCAGTGCTTGTGACTTTTCAAGTTGTAACAGAAAATACCTTGATTCACGGATGATCCTCTTTACATTCTTTATGATTGATTCGACTTGTGCAAATATCTGCTGCTCCACTGGTGTAAAAGCACAACTCTCTACCTGCCTGGTACCGCTGTTTTTCGGAGTTTTCCAGTTCTTGTTACTGCTGTCATCACCACGGTGTGATGCCTCTGATTTCCACACTCGACCGCGATTACTAGTCTTCCTGTTCCATTCACCTGGGCTGGATGATCCTGCAATGGGAAGTTCTGTGTGCGTGCTCACGTCGGTCTATGAGGTCTGAGGTCTGTTTAGCTCCGGTGCAGACCGGTCGGTCTTAGATTCGTAGCTCGAGGTACGCATACCAGAGGCCGTGGGTTTCGTTCGGCTCCAGCGCGACGGCCTGTTCCATTCACCTGGGCTGGATGATCCTGCAATGGGAAGTTCTGTGTGCGTGCTCACGTCGGTCTATGAGGTCTGAGGTCTGTTTAGCTCCGGTGCAGACCGGTCGGTCCCAGATTCGTAGCTCGAGGTACGCGTACCAGAGGCCGTGGGTTTCGTTCGGCTCCAGCGCGACGGTGCGAGTGTGGACGTGCCAGTCAATTTGACCCTGTAATTGATAAGGAGATGAGACAAATGGGTCAATCGAACGACGGACCGATACGAGCGCTCACTATCGGCTGGCTGCCGATAGAATCGGATTGGTCATCGGCCGCGTCCGGATGGCTCCTATTATCGGCTGATAGCTGATAGGAATCATGATGTCCTTCCATCGGCTTCCTAGCCGATGAGGACATAGACAGATATCGACGAAGGATACGATGGCTCTGGGTGTAGCGGACGCGAGATCCTGATCCATCGGCCGCAGAGTCGATGGAGGCATAGAATTGTATACAGAGAGTAGCAAGGTGCGTGGGATCCCTCCTGGTGATCGTTTATTGGCTGGAAAACCGATGAAGTCATATACGAACTGGTAAGAAATCGTATAAAAGGCACGGGCTGCGAAGCCGATGCCGCTTCGGATATGGCAGCACGAGACCTATCGCTCACCGTGACGACGCCGCTAACGCCGAATCTCGATGATCGGATCTAACCGAGACAGTACGAGACCGAGACCAGTGACGACGGGACGGTGGACGCCGGATTGGACGTGCTGAAGCAAGGACGAAGCGAACCCATCGGTTAGCTAAGTCCGATGAGTGGACGTCTCTCTGGATACATACATGCATCAGCTAGAAGGCCAACGCGTTTGACATGACGCTCAAAGGAAAGTCTCTAAAGACCTGATACATTTGACTGAGGAACTAATACGTTTGGCATGACGCTCAACGTATAGATAACTAATCGGCTAACATTTCAATAAAACGCCGTACAGAAACCTATAGGACTAAAGCTCATTCCACCGTCGGCTACCTCATAGGTTAAACCTAACCGATACAGCACGAGACCGACGACGACGGAGAGAGCTTGATAGGCCGATAGACCCTGCACGAACGTGATACGATACATCCTATCAATTTAAGAGGTCGAATCTAACCGATATAGTTTTAGACAGAACGAGATATATTGATATAGTTTTAGACAGAACGAGATATATTAAGATAGTGACGAGACTTACCCTTCACTAAAGATCAAACCTAACCGATGCAGCTCCGTGTCAAGAGCCAAACTCCACCAACAGAAATCTAGATGAACTAAGGTGATGATGCGTCGAGATTATATTGATCAAAAAATTAATAATCTCTTACATATTTTCAAGGAATCTATATTTATACTCTAAATTTATAGATTCTAACGCGCTTACAACAACCATCGAATATTATTTACTAAAAGAAAAATATCTCTAAGAAAGTTAACTACCTAACTAAATATTCATATCCATATATTTTTTAACGAACTGACTAAATATTTCTATAGTATAGACTATCCTACCGCGAACCACGACTTCTTCTCAAACTCGATCTTATTCGAATAATTTTCTATTCTAGGACCGAGTCTTTTCTTGCTTCAATCCGATCGGTTTCTTTCTTATAGCAATCGAACACTACTACGCTCAAGCTGGACTTTCCATCGTCTGAAATGCAGTCAACTTCATATAAGCAGGAATTATGAGGAGCAATTGCCTTATCTTCAGTTGCTCTTGTTGTTTCTACTGCTTCCAAGAAGTCAAACAAACCATACCCACCAAGGATACTCTTGCTTGATGACTGTAAAAACTGATCTGAAAAGGTCTGTTCAGATAAGAGTGTTGTTGATAAGTAAAATTATCAAATTACCATGTTCTCATCGTTCCAATAGATTTCAAAAGCCGAACCAATTTCAATTTCTGCATTATTGCCCCAAGAGCAGGACACAATGCTGCCCAGCTGATCGGAGCAGGCCTTTGCTGCAGCCTTCTCAAAGCATTGTGCTGGCGTCTGCAGCATGTTTTATTATATTTGAATTATGAACAAGACTTGGTATTAGCTCATTTAAGTGAGGATTTCAAAAGACTAAAGAGATGGAAGCGCATGACTTACAGATAGTGTAGCCTCCATAAATGGTGCCTGAACCTTTAGATATTAAGATGTGGCCTTATAGCCAGAGCTGTTGAAGCCATGCAAATTTCCTGTGCAGGTCATGCTGCTTGCAACTGTCGTCAGGTGCTCTTGGAGAACTGATTTTGTAACCATTCCAACAGCCTTGGAAAGGTGCTGAAAGGAGCACAACATGAGGAATATTTCAGAAGAAGCTATAGTTACCTGAATTTCAGCTAAAAGGAGAATGGCAATAATTGCACCTGTGTGACCTTTTTAAATGCGGAGGAAATGCCAAACACCTGTTGAACTTGTTGTATATCACACAGCACAGACCTGGTTGTGTCGATCAGATCAATCACAGGGATGCATGCATCCATTGCTACTCCCCAGGCGTTGCCACTCTCTGCAGCCGCAGCCTTTTCCACTGTGATTGCCACCTCGCCTTTCTGTTCTGCACCAAAGCTCTGGACCCAATATGTTTATTCTGGTTCAATCCTTACTAAATTGGCCTCCTCAACTTGAGAATCACCTGTGAGGAGAAGGTGAAAAATGGTTTGTAAGTGAGCAGAATTGCATAAGATATTTTCACCATAACTGTGTGGATATTCCACTATGCATATTTTTTTACCTTTTATAACCATGTCTAAAATTACAGGGAAAATGGCATTGGTCATCAAATGGACAACTCGTTCAGTAGATTCAGATATCTTTTCAGTGAGGAACAACTGCAAGCAGGAAACCTGAAGCTCTCTATCATCATCTGTATGCTGGTTACACACACTTTCACTGCAAAGAAGTAATGCATGGTTACATTCATAACTAAAATCAAGACATACTTCCTTAAACTTTAATCTTTATTTTACTCAAGGAGGGGAGACCCAAATGCATAAATATTTAATGGGCGACAATATATTTACTAAAGTCTGAGCTGTGTCATAAAGAACTTAGCAGTCTAGCACTGAACATAGGACTTAAAAAATTAAGTGGACTTGAACATTTAATGTAATATTGCAAGATCTGTTCAGAAGAACAGAAAATCTCTACTCATACTGTCTTATTGCTAAAATAATAAAATACTGAAGCACCTTGGAACGAAAGTTACTGTCTTCAATATTTCACGCATCTGCCCCCTTTTCTTTATGTTTTTCCTAATAACCTCCTGGCATTTGTGAAGAACATCTTTCATAGTTGTTTGCATCTGATTCAATCGCTTCTGTAAGAGCAAGAGGAACTAATAATCTTAGTGATTATTCTGAAATGACATGGATATAATTTGAGTAGTAAAATGATAGACCTTGTCAAGGTGAATATGGCCAACAAGACGATGTGCTGCTTGAGTTGTTTGTTGTTGATGCCAGATTCATGACACCAACAATTCTGAGCCTTGGGCAATATAATTTTTTTAAAAAAAAATATCTAAGCAACTATTGTTGGTTCTAGCTCTGCAGTGTAGATTAATGCTGGACTGGACTGGTCAAGTTCAATGAGATTTTTTTTTTTCAAAAAAGAGGTGCATTTTTTTCAATAATAGTAGGATCCCAAATCAATAATAGTTTTGAAGTGTGGTCTAGTTCTTGCATCGCACGAAATAAGTAGCATTAATGCATAGTTCTGGTAAAGCATCTACAGTAACTTTTAGCTTTACATTGCAGAAGCATAAATAATTGGAAAGCCTGAATAGTACATACTTGATGGAGATCTCGGTGGTACAATCTACTTTGATCCTCCTTAAGCAGGCTCGAACTGTGAGTGCTCTTTCCATGCATTCATTTTCACAAGAACACTGGCTCATATACAGAATAACCTTTTGGTGATTGTCATCAGTTTAGAGCTTGCCCTGGTAAGCAGTACCTCCTGTAAAAGTAATATTTTATTAGTCAAAATTACAGTCTACGTATGAACTGAAGTAAACTGAGGCTCGTAGTGAACTAATCAGGTCAGTCTCTCACCTTCATTGAGTCCCAGGAGGTCATATTATTCTGATTAGGAGCTAACACTGCCTTGTAAGCAGCATTTGCAATTGCAGTGGCTGCCAATATACCAACAGGGTCGCCTGGTATCATACAATTTGATGCATTCATTGAACCAAATTGAAGAACAAGTTGCCGGATGAAGTTCTTATGGTAACATCATAGCATGCAGTGACATCTCAGAGTCTTGCCATCATGTTCTTGAAAAGACTGCCAGGCTCCACTAGCCCTTTAGATGCATACATTATCGTCTCCCTTTCACATATAGAATGAAGTAGAGCCTCATATGGGTTTAATCCATAGTAAATTGAACTCCTTACAGTACCATGTGCCTCTAAAGGGTTGTGACAATTGGTGCTCCCACTTTATCTGTTCAGAGAGTTAGACAGGAAATCCTCCACTAACCTGTTACTGTATAGTCTTTCATTGTGTTGCAGTTGAGGCCCCAAGAAACCAAGCTGCTCCACTACTTTTTTAATGGCAGAATCAATATTGGGATCAATCGACAGTCCTATGGCAGAAGAATGGGTTATGAAATCCACAATTGGTTCCCTGAACTTGTTTAGCTCACTTTCAGATTTGGACTTGGGACAGTGAAATCTCTCAAGCTTATGCTAAAGCCATCGATAAGCAGTGACTCCATTAGTAAGGGCTGCAGAAGGTTTAAAAATCCTATAGCCTTCCTTGAACCCTTCATAGAAAGAATCGATGAGATGGTGGCACCAGTAGCTAAAGATCCAACAGATTCTCTGTCAAGATGGTCCACCAGTGTTATTGCATCAGTGGTCTCTAGAATCTGTGGAAAGGTTCAGTAAGGTCTACTCATCAGTGGCTTCTGGGGGAACATCCCTGATGAGAACATTGCATTTGTAATTTGGTTTGCTTCCCTTTTGGAATACTCCCTGTCACATATGATCTTCATAGCTAGTGAGCAATCATTCTTGAGCTGAAAGTTCAGTTTCCCATTATGAGAGCTCACCAGCTGCTTATCCACAGTGAAGAGCTCTGTAGCTTCAGCTCTTGCTGAAAGTGACCTTGGGTAGAAGATGTGGACACAGTCACCGTCAAAATCTGCTCCAAGTGGGCCACAGATGAGTGGGTTGATCTTCATGGTGTGATCATTGTGGACTTGGACATAGAAGGCCTCAACCGACCACTGATAAGCACTCGGTGGCCTGTTGAGGAAGACAACATCCCCATCAAGAACCCTTCTGTTCACAATTTCGCCAACCTTCAGTATGATGTGTTTCTTGTTTGGATTGTCCTGCCCTGCATCTAATGAGTATGTGATGGAATTGGCATCTCTGTATGTCAAACATGGTCTGTTATTCATCATGTCTTGCAATTGAGCAACGTTGTGGTCTGTGACTCTTTCTTCTACTGAAATTCTTTGTGCTATTTCTTCAGGCACCGCAACCACATTGAGACTGATGTATGGATCACCAGTAATCACACCACGTGACAAGAAACTTGAGTTCTTACTAATGAAAAATGTCTTCATCTTTTGCTGCCATTGCATTGATTCTGGCTGACTTGCAAAGGTAACACCTTACTGATCCTTCAAGAGATACTATGATGAAAAATTTATGAAGATGCAGTTATGATCAAGAAGGTAGCCTACACTTCATTTACCGATGGACTACGTACCTTTGTTGTTCCTCTCAGGTTGATGTAGTTGGCAACAGCTACCTGAAGATCCTGCATCAACCTGATTCACTTGGATGTTCAAGGAACCAATCCTTGAACTACTAATTTGTTGTATCTTACGTAATATTTTCCTAAATAAGTTTGTTGATGTTCCCAAAAGAAGGGACATAAGTTAGTGTTTAATGGTGCATCCATAAAGGGGGAAAAAAGGAAAATTTGAAATTGAATCAAGTAGTGTTTCGCCATGAGGCTCTTACTGAAGTGCACATGTATGTATTGCCATCCAAAACATTGAAAGCCTGCAGGTTGGTGGGACACACAGGTAGCTCGTTATGAATCCATCCTGAGGAATATATCCCCTAACAGCAAGCTTTGTTCTTGTTTCTCCAGGGATCTTCTTTATTATGTTCTGAACCTAACAAAGAGGAGAACAAAAAATATGAAGGGGTACATATGTTATCTTCTGAAACATTGAGTTACAGGTGTGTGCAAAAATTTCTGATGCAAAGCTATCCTATGTGAGTTCTAAAACTTATGCAATGTATCTTACTCTATTCCAGGGTGGCTTTTGTAACAGGTACAAGGGTAACCAGTGTCCAATAGTACCTCTTCTGGGAGCTAAGGACGGTTATGAGAGGTACCCCTTGTGCAACTGCCAAACTGATCGAGGAAGCTCCAGAATCCCTCTTCCAGTTCTTTCTGGATAGGTGCTCTCAGCTCCAAGCCACAGGCACCATTGGATTTCTTGACTTCTGCAATGCACAGCGGTCGGAGTTCCTGGAATAAGATGGATTCAGAAACTAATAAGAAGAATGCCTGTTTGGGTTACTTGGCTTCACTGTTGAGGAGAAACAGCATTTACCTACCACAAAGATACGTAAATGGATGATCAGCTGCAAATTACCTGACAGTGTGAACATGAAGTGAATTTGCTTCACTTCATAGTACTCTTATGTTTGAGTAAGTACAGAAACATGTGATAGCGATAACAGTATAATATGACTTATCACATATGCTGATCTTGGAATCAACCATGTTTTTGCAGTTGTACCTTGCTGCTCTTGATCTGGAGGCTCAAGCATATCAAGTTGAGTATTTTGCTCAGTTTGGTGACATGACTCAGGTAGTAGATGGGCGTGGGTAGCTCAACAAAGCCAAAATGACCTTTGGAATCAATGATCAGAAGAAGAATTTTATTACCACAGAAGATACATTGTCATTGACACGGTTAGCACTACCTCTGAAACTTTTTTTTAAATGATGGAATAAAAATCCCAGCCTCTGCATCACATGATGCACACAGCTACCTCTGAAACTATTCAGGGACTGGAGATATATCTTCTTTTTTCAAAACAGACTCTTAGACATCTAACATCATGCAAAAGAAAGAACTTGACACAAAACTTTTTTTGTTGAAATCTGGGTGTTATTGTCGATACACAATTGCACAAGGAGATTGTGAGCTTGTGACTGACTTGCATGCCTTCACATTCATCGATGGTGGCGCTGCCACACGACTGACAGCTGCCAACTTTCAGAGGCAGGCCCAAGTATGGATTGTCCACCAGCTGGTTCTGATGCATAATGGGGATCGGCTTCTCGAGCTTGTTCACCGGTTGCGCCTTCAGCTGCCGAATACGCACGGTGACAATGGGTAAGAACGTGATTCATATTTATATACTATCATTTGATTCATATTTATATGCTACTTAGTAGTATCATTTAGCAGGTGATGGATAGAGAGCTTACTATTTCCTCGTTGCTCATGATGCTTAACTTGATGCATCTGATGGAGCCCTCAGCGTTCAGGCCAGCAGCATCAGATGTTGGATGGCCTTCCATTTCTTGTACTCTAAGTCGAGACAGCAGGTTAGCATGCCAAATGTCAGTTACTGAAAAACAAAATGGTTCATACGGTCAGTGTCGTCTCCAAGCAAAATGAGAACAAATCCCGAAGAACCGTATAACATACCTCTGTTTTTTCAGCTGTTAGATGGGGATGGACGCAATGAGGAACTTAATAGTTCATCTGGCGACCTCAAATGCAAGTACCAACGAGAACGAGGAAAAGAAAAAAATGCAAAAGGACAACAAACAAAAGGAGGAAGTTTTGGGGAACATTTTCTCTAAATTTTAGTGTGTTCCATCTACAACCTCTTATCTAAGAGAACCGTGCCTAGCTTGGTTGGCAAGGGCTGGTGGTTTTCACCCTATAGACCCTGGTTCGATGTCTTGAACCTGCTTGTATTCTGCCTGGATTAAACAAAGAGTTGAAAAATATATGGCGGCTCCTACCTTAATTCTATCGGATGGCTAGCTCCTCCTAAGCCATCCCAACTTACAACCTCTTCTCTAACCGACCAAAACTTGAGAAAGCTCAAGACAAGGAGGCTTCCTATTCTTCCTCGTTTACCCACACTGAGATCCAAATGGCAGTCTCTCTCCATACATCTTTGGTAAGTACTTTAGTACTACCTCCCTCTCAGTCTCTCTCCATCCAGCTTTGGTTAGTAATACCTCTATACAAATACAACTTTGATAAATACTAACTCTATTCACAAATACAAGAATTTCTAGATGCATAGTTTAAAATCCTTATGTTTATGGACAAAGGTATTTGGTTGGTTAAGACATAGCTTGCCTACTCTACGTCATCTAGCGACTGGCTTACAAATACTTTTTTGAGCAGCACTTTTTCGAAGTTACGGTACCATGCAGAGTCAACCGCCATGCGCCTCCGCCGTTGGCTCCTATTCTCCGCCGCCGGCCAGTGGAGGCAGAGTCAACCGGGAGCCAACCGCCGCCGCATCCAGCGCGCCCCCGCCGTCCCAGTGTGGTGGCAGGCGGCGATGGATGAGGGATGCGCTGGAATCTGCCGCCTCTCCCCTCTCCCTCACTTCTCTCCAGCGAGCTCGCCAAGCATGGCCGCCGCCTTCCTCGTTTCCTGCCGCCGTCGCCGCCCCTTCCTCCGCGCGACCGGCTTGAGGCCCTCGCGGATCTTGGCGAGGGCAGCGAGGGAAATCCGGCGAGGTGCGCGAGGCAGGCAACAAGGATGGGGGACGGCACCACATCTCCTTTCTCCACTCCAAGGGCGACGCGGCGGCGGCGGCGGCGGGAGAGTCGGGAGCAGGAAGGCGAAGGAAGTTGGTGAAATCGGATGCGGGAGGAAGAGGAAGGGGCCAAATCGGATGCTGCGTCGCCGCTCCGCCGTGTTTGAGCTCCAACGTCGCCGCTTCCTCTCCTCCCCTCTTCTCTTCCTCCCTCTCTTCCCGACGCGGACGACGACGGTGGCCGTGCGATGCCGGGCAGCGAGCTCGAAGCGGGCTGGGCGATGTCGTTGCAGCGGACGGATCCATAGTTGGAGTTGGCGGCGGCGGTCGCGTCGTCGTCGCCCGGGGCTCGCCGGCTGCTGCCTGACCGAGAGAGAAGAGGTGGGACATAGGCGTGGTCGACGGTGGCCGCGGGAAGGGGAGAGAGGAGGGTGAGATGAGAGGTCTATATCTTTAATTTTTTATGAGACTGATATGTAAGACTCATAATTTTTTTATTTATTTTACTCGAATGTCAGAAAATCGTCGATTTGTATCGGTATTTAGTTAATGATGCTTTATATCTTATTTTAAGACCTAGAGAGTCAAAATGGACTTTTCTCAATAGTAATATCCGTTTCCAAAAAGAAAAAAAATCTGAGTGCGTCTGACTAATTGCGTGGCTTTGCTCGATGAGAGGCAGAAGCAGCCCAACTTCCTCGCTCCTCCTCCTCATCTCCTCGTCCCCCTCTTCCCAGCGCGGCGGTTGCTGCCGCGCTTTCCAGCCATGGCCGCCGCCGCCGGCATGTCGACGTCCTTCCTCCTCCGCCTATCTCCTTCACCGTCCGTGTCTTCTTATGTGCCCCTCACCTCATCCCCGGCTTCCTCGGCGCGCCCACGACTTGCGTCTGCCGTCTCCCTCTCCACCACGCCGCGCGCCTGCGCCGCCGGCCCCGACTCCTCCAATTTTAGGTACGCAATTCTGCACTCGGTTGGCTCCAGGGGCGTTGTTTTTTCCCTGGCTGTGGTTGACGTCGTGCTTAGCCGCCACATTCTGTATGCGCCAATGTATGGTAGCAGTGGCGAAGGACCCGTGCCATTATATGTATGAGCCATGGACGCCGTGTGCGAGCTGCGAGATGCGAGAGATGGGAGGGAGCGAGTGGAGGCCGATGGCGTGAAGCTTTGGCGGGAGGGCGTGGACGGCGAGTTGGCCACCGAGGTTCGAGGCGGCGCCGGCACGACGCGGTTCATGGCGCTTTCGGCCGAACGCCGGCGTGTGGAGGGGAGCCAAATAAGAAATAGAGGAGGAGCAGTTCCCCAAATTGCTAGATTAATGTCTTGGAGTTGGATGCTAAATTTTGGGTAGGATATATTCAGATGTCATAGAAATTAGTATAACAATGCTCTAGCAGAATCCGTACTCTAGTAACATGATTTCCCCTGTTACAGCATAACTATGGACTGGTAAGAATTTCCTGTTAAAATTTACTTTTAAAATCTCAAACCATGAAATTTGCATGGGAAATCTTCACTTAGTGACTAGCTTCTGATAGATGTCCTTTAACTTAGCTTCAATCTATCATCAATGTCCTTGTTTGTGTCTAGATTCTGATAAATGTCCTTTAACTTAGCTTCAATCTATTATCATTGTCCTTTTTAGGCAGGCCCAACAGGAGAGGGATGCATCATCTCTGTAAAAAGTGGTGTGTACATGAGCATCTTTAAATATTATTTTGATGTCATCAACTCAAGCCTAAATTATTTATCTGTGCGATGCATCTGCATGGCACATGTTCATGAATGCTAAACTATGAGTGTGACCTTTCCTTATATTCTGTTGGAATTGGCAGCTTGCTTACCAATTTCATCAAAATCTGAGGTCACTTTTGTAACAATAACAATGTATTCTTTCAAAAATTTTAGTAGTTTCTTTCTGATGTTGAAGACGGTCTAATTATGGAGTTACTACTCATAATGCACCTCCTGCCTCTTTTATTTGTCAGAGGTCAAACATCACTGATGCCACCATTCAGCCTTATGCTTGATGAAAGCTCTAGATCTAAAAAGGCATATAGATGGCAAAGGGTGTTGCTTAAAGTAAGTGGGGAAGCTCTTGCTGGAGATCACACAGAAAATATTGATCCAAAGGTGAGGCTGTTTTAGTGGAGCATCTTCAAATTTAAAATACTGATTATTTGCTGGGTCTGGTCATGTAAGTGTGTAATGTATTGCAGATCACAATGGCAATTGCAAGAGAGGTTGCTTCTGTCACCAGACTAGGTGTAGAGGTGTGCCACTGCCTTTCAGTTCTTTTATTGCTTATTTACCAGATTACCTCTTTGAAGATTGAAACTAAATGAAGTGAAACCCAAGTTGGCATGTATATAGCAGACATTAAATGCTATGTGTATTTTCCTCTGGTCTTCCCTAGTAGAATAATATGCTGTAGATTAAAAATCAGGAACCCTTGCAGGTTGCTATTGTTGTTGGTGGGGGTAACATCTTCCGTGGGGCCTCTTGGGCTGGATGCAGTGGACTTGACCGCTCATCAGCAGATTACATTGGGTATGATGTTCAGTTTCCTAATGCATTTTCATAATTGAATCATCGTAACGTCGTGTGGTTGGCTGTCAAGAACTCTTTAAATGAAGTGGAAGCGCCATGAAGTTTAGCCTAATAATGACACAAGAACTGAGTTCAATCTCAGCATATCTTAGTTGTTGCATGCAATCATGCAAATATGCAAATGTTATGTAAACCATGTTAAATGGCTAGTTCAACATCTGTAGTACCACAACTGACTGTGCATATCAGTCCATCACCTAAGACACATCTAAATTTTATAGAATCAAATTCCAATCAGAACAGTTATTGAGTGTAAACTTAATAGTTTGATTTTACAATCCATACAACCGATAAGTATATACAGTTTTGTGTAATTCGAAACTTACATGTAAGTGAATAATTTTCAGGTTTTAGTTAAAAAAGACATTTTCCTGCTATAAGCTATATCATGATTTCTCACCATAAAATATAGTTTGCCACTTTATCTGATTGTCTTTTTTTTTTCTAATTCAGCATGTTGGCTACTGTGATGAATGCCATATTTCTTCAAGCAACAATGGAGAGCATTGGAATACCAACCCGTGTCCAAACTGCATTTCGCATGTCAGAAGTTGCAGAACCATACATACGCCGAAGAGCTGTCAGGCATTTAGAGAAAGGAAGAGTTGTTATATTTGCTGCTGGAACAGGAAACCCATTCTTTACAACCGATACAGCTGCCGCTCTCCGTTGCGCAGAAAGTGAGTTTATCCTCTGCTTTCTCATTAATGAACTGTTTTAATCATAAAACCTGGACAAAATAGTCTTGGAGAGACGTGAATACTTTTGTTTTTTAAAAACCAAGTGCTTTTTTCATGGCATAGGTTTAGCGATGTGTAGTGATGCAAAACATTCAAGGTACTTTCGTGAGTTTGTCATTGTAGCCACCACGCCCCTGTCAGTTGCTGGTAATAGGACTAGAATTCTAACCACAGCAACTCTTTCTGTTAGCTGCCTCACCTCTGAGTTTATCCGATGAATTCATGAAGATCCTTGTGCATATTAAGCCAAAAATGGTAGCTGTGGGTTGAACAATTAGGCTAGACAAGGAACCAAACATTTGCTTTTAAGCTGGCTTCCCATTATCTAGCTCCACGGTGCAGAAATTGTTACACATGTTATGTTAGGGTGCGTTTACTAGTTCTATTTCACAAGAAATCATTAATCATGATGTGCGTTGTGTATGAAGAAACATGTTATCATGAATTCAGTTTGAACTTGCCTTCCTAGACTGATTTCTCAGATAAACAGCACTGTTTCATTTACTTATTTCATCTTGCAATGGCTTTTTTCTTTCATTTGCACAGTTAATGCAGAGGTAGTGCTTAAGGCAACAAATGTTGATGGTGTGTACGATGCGGACCCCAAGCGTAACCCAAATGCCCGCCTGCTTGAGACTCTGAGCTACCATGAGGTGCAAGCAAGAGATCTCTCGGTAATGGACATGACTGCCGTTACACTATGCCAAGAAAACAACATTCCCGGTATGGAGATTGTCAGTTTGTTACACTTGATACATTGTTTCGTTAGCATTCTTTTGATTTGGTTTGTGATCTCGCAGTGGTCGTGTTTAACTTGCAAAAACCTGGAAATATTGCAAAAGCCATTGTTGGTGAGAAGGTTGGCACGTTCATAGGCTGCACAAAAGATGAGGACCAGATTGTGGGAAACGCACTGGATCAAGAAAGAAGATTGGTTAACGAGTTGTGAGTTGTGACTCGGCTCAGGAGCTTGTCTGCCGCTCGGTGCGTACCTGCATTGGCCATTCATTGCTAGGGGGACGTGAATGAGTGAATCTCTAGAATTCTAGGCTAGAATAGCTTATCCAACTCCCGGTTCCTCGTAATCTTTGAGTAGAACAATTGTAACAAGATTTAAGAGCTGCTATGTACAATAGAATCTAGAACAATCTGATAAAATTACTCACGTTTCTATCGTAAAAGTATCTCATGTGACACGCGCAGCCGGAAAAAGGGAGAAAAAAGTTTCCTCGCTCGCATTCATGTGCAGTTGAAAAAAAGTGAGAAAAGCGACTACGTAGAAAGCGAGGGGTCTAATCAAAATCACAAAATTCTGTTGAGCAAATTTGGGAGCTGATAAAAACTACATAAGAAAAATAGGAGATAAATAAAAAAGTGGAGGAAAGAGAGAGAGAGAGAGAGAGAGGGAGAAACGGAAGGGTGGTGAGAATTAGCAACGGTCACCTCGGAAGGTTATTGCACTAACCAGCCTTTGCGCCATCATCTCTCCCGTTCCAAAATCCCATTGCATTCCAGTCCGGAGAAGGACGGGGACACAGCTCCCGAAGCGAGGAGCCCCCCTCACGCGCGAGGCGAGTGAGCCCACCGCCCCCTCCCTCGCCATCGCCACGTCACCCCTCCTCCACCGCCCGCCGCCATGGGCCGCCGCGCGCCGTCCTCCTCCACCTCCCCGGAGCTCCGCCGCAAGCGCACGGCCGCGCCGCCCCCGCCGCCCTCGCCGCGCCGCTACTGCTCGATCTCCGACGTCATGCGCCGCTCCCTGCCCGTCGACGCGGCGCCCCCCGTCGCCCGCGCCCCCGGCAGGGACGCCTACGAGAGCATGCGGTGCGACGTGTGCGGGTCGGGCGAGCGGGACGAGGAGCTTCTGCTGTGCGACGGCTGCGACCGGGGCCGCCACATCTTCTGCCTCCGCCCCATCGCCGCCAGGGTCCCGACCGGCCCCTGGTTCTGCCCGGCCTGCGCCCCGCGCTCCAAGCCCGTCAAAAGTGCGTCACCTGAGGCGCGCCGTGCCGCCACGATCTCGCCATTTCCATCCTTTGTCACTCCTTTTTCTCTCGTGCTCGCTCACCTTCTCCGGATTGTTCATATCTCACTGTTTTCGTTGCGTCTTTGGTGGCGTGGGGGTATTAGGGTTTCCAATGACGCAGACGAAGATCGTTGATTTCTTCCGGATTCAGAAGGGCGCAGAGGATGCCGAGGCGGAGAAATGTGGGCTTTTTCAAGGTAATTTTGCAATTGGGAGAGGTCATGAAAATTGCACCATTGTATCATGAGTCTGAATTGTGTGACCATTTTGATTGCGTTGGGTACCTTATTGATGTTACAGTGCTTAGGCTTATAGATTAGATTCTGTTATATATTTGTGTGGCTTAAGCTTTTGTGGTGGTGGTGAGAAATACCCTTATAGCCACATGATAAGCTCACCGCATCACTGCCAATTATCTGGTTATCAGTATGATGTACCTGATAGGAGCGTTCAGTACCAGAGATTCTGCTGTTATGCAACCTATATTTTTATGCATAATGTGGGTCAATTCTAGAGTTGTTTTGGCATACACTTTTTGCGGATTTGTGGTGGCGGTGAGAAAAGGCCACATGATAAGCATACCACGTTACTGCTGAATATCTAAGTGATTAACACTATGATGTATCCAATAGGAGCATTCAGTATTACAGATTCTGTTAGTATGCAACTTATATTTCTGTACATAATGCGCGTTGCTTCTAGAGTTGTTTTGGTTCGATGCAATAGGCAGGAATAAGCAATACTGCGACCTTCCAATATGAAATGCTCACTTACGACACCACTAGAAAATACACGGGAAAGCTTTCCCTGCTGTAAATAGGCGGGAAAGTTGTATTGAACAAACATTTAATTCATTTTATAATGATGCATGCATTCGTAATAGCGATAAGGACGTGTGATTGCGAACTTACTGTGTTATTGATCAATCAAGCTGTACGGATTGACCGACTCCCATTAATGCTGTTAGTATTGTCTTTTTATGATATGCCCTGCATTCAGTTGGCCATAAAAACAGCTCCCACGTTTCCATAATGATCCATATAAGCATTAGTCTTATCACTGGTTTCTGAATATCTTGGTACAAGCTTTACAAAGCTGTACTTTTATCCCAGAGCAGTTCATTAACACAGCTCATGTTAACTACACTTTTGCCGAATAAAGCAAATAGCAGCTGTTTCCTATTTAATGTGATAGACATAACATCGAAGTAAACTTGCATACCAGAAATTATGTTTAACATCCTTGGTTGTAATAGAAATGTTGTCACTGAGGTATTCGAGTGGAAGAGTTTTAAGTATGCTGCACTACTTCTCAAACATGCTCTTAGTTCAGATATCAGAATATAGATATAAATATGTTTCAAGAGACTTGGCCAAAACCATACTTTGGATGCTCCTGTTTTTCATAGTTGAATATTCATTGAAATTAAGTTCTTGTGAAATTTCCATGCCTATCATATATTGTGCCGATTAAGCTCTTGAAGATTGACCTACTTCAAGAGTGTCAAGCAGTTGACTTAACATAGCTAATTTACGTTATACTTGTGTAGATGTTAAGAAGAGAAGGAAGTGTCCCCTTGTTATGCACAAGAAGAGGAGGAGGATACTGCCATATGTACCAACTGAAGATAAAGTTCAAAGGCTCAAACAAATGGCTTCTTTAGCCACTGCCATGACATCTTCAAACATGAAGTTCAGTAATGAGCTGACTTACATGCCTGGTATTGCCCAGAGATCGTCCAATCAAGCAAAACTGGAAAAAGGTGGTATGCAGGTTAGCAAGTTGTTTACTTCAAACAATTTTATTTTGTTGTGCCTTTTGGTATGTAATGATACACTCTTCATTTTCTAGATTCTTCCAAAAGAGGATAAGGAAACCATTGAACTTTGCAGAACCATGCAAAAAAGGGGAGAATGCCCTCCCCTTCTTGTGGTGCTTGATTCACGTGAGGGGTACTTTCTAAACTATGATCAAATATATTTACCTTTGCAGTATCAGCATACAGAATTAAACTAATCCATGATTATGTTCAGGTTCACAGTGCAGGCCGATGCTGATATTAAGGATATGACCTTCATCGCCGAATATACCGGAGATGTTGATTTTTTGGAAAACAGGGCAAATGATGACTGCGACAGTATAATGACTCTTCTTTTGACAGAAGATCCTTCCAAAAGGCTGGTTATTTGTCCTGATAAACGAGGGAACATTTCCCGCTTCATTAATGGCATTAATAACCACACTCTGTAAGTACTGTTTTTGTTCTTTTTTACCTAATGTTTTTTACATTTTGTGGCCTTCGAGATGCAACTTTGACCGTCACTGTTTATTACATTAACTTAAGATATAATAATATTATTATCATATTATGAGAACATTTTTAATAATAAATATAGTTTTATAAAATAAATCTAGATAGTTTTAAACATATTAATGGCCAAACTTTAAAATGTTGATGCCACACATTCTAAGGCGTCAAGTAATAATAAAGAACAGAGGTAGTAGTTGCATTTAAATTCTTATAGTTGCATATGGTACATAGTTAGGCGTCTGTCTGACATGTCAAAACATCTTTATTTCTGCATTCCTTCAATATTATGTTCTCAAATATAGGAAGACTGTGACTCTATGCTTAAACCTGGAAAGATTGCTATAGTTCCTAAGTTTGAAACCGTTAAATCTTTGCAGGGATGGCAAGAAGAAGCAGAATATTAAATGTGTCAGGTATGACATAGATGGTGAGAGCCATGTCTTGTTGGTTTCCTGCCGTGATATAGCTTGTGGTGAAAAGCTATATTATGATTACAATGGATATGAGCATGAGTACCCAACTCATCATTTTATCTAACTTAGTCTTAGTTTTGTTACCTGCCCAACATTAAGGAGCTTGGGCAAGTATAGGGCTTAATGGCAGCATTTTCAGCATTGCCACCAAAATCCAATAATTTATAACATTTATCTTTGGTACAAATGAAAATTTAAAACCAATTTTCAGAAGCAGCCCTGAATGACAAAATGGAGGTGCTGGTGATATTAGGAGTGAGAGCTATGCCTTCATTCAGCTGTTGGAACGAGGAATCTTCATGTTTCCTGGTCTCCAAGATGCAATCTTCTCATTGATATTTTTTATTTATTCTGGAGCTTTCCTGCTCAAATTCTCTTATTTTTTAGGGATTCGCATCCCTTTTTGTGGGAGTAAATATGTGTCTTTGTATCTATTTAAAAGAGTGGTGTACTGAGGCTGTAACAGCTCCCAGTTAATAAAGGCACATTTTTAATTGGAGATACATGTCACTGTTAAATGTTGATGTTATTGGCTGGAAATCGTTTTCAGTTAGCACCATCCTCTGTAGCACATCGCCACCTCGGCTATGTCTTCCTTTTTTTTTACTCGACCAGTCGATCGGTTATGTCTTCTTCCTGGTGTAGAGTGTTGTGTGGGGAATATGAATATGTAGCGTAGGCATTTGGACCTGTAGATCAGCACCGCTGCTTCTGTTCACGTTCACGCAGCAGCCTCTGCTTAGCAGGAATGTGATTACTCACACGATATTTTGGCGGCGAAATTTTTTTGAAATCGTGTTATACACACAACATTTTGGCAACGAACTTCTAAAATCATGTTAGACCCACATAATATTATTGGGAAATGACATTATTGAAAAATGCTAAAGAATGGGATCCCGTCTCCCACCATCCACGCAGTATGCATCTCGTGCATACGCTGCACGTTGGTGTGTGACGACACCCTCAGAAGTCCGCCCTACGCGCGTGTATGTGGGTCGTGCCAGGTGATGTTATGCACTTTTCTCTCTCTCTCTTTTTATCTTTTATATATTTTTTTTGTTAAACTCAATTATAAAATTTTCAATCAAACATTTTTAGGTCACATAAAATTGCAATAGTAGTATGAGGTTATTAGACTAGTAACTCGATATCACATCTGATACTTATTTATATATATCAGACCTAGTATCAAATATAAATATATTGTTATCTTGATATTACATAATATTAAACCTAATTTTATTAATAATAATACAAATATTAATGATGATGTCTCTAGAATCGATAATGATATTAAGTAATACGTGTAAGTATGTTGATACGTGTTAGGTAGTTATGATGATATAGTTATAGTACTAGTAATGATACAGATATAAGTGATTATACATGTCACGACGATGTGAAGGCTAGTCAGTGTCGCGCTCATGCTTTTCACTCTAATGATCACTTCCCTTTCCTGTCGTGGCGTTAAAGCAATCGTTTTCTCATCTGCGTCGAGTTATCGGTTTGTGCTTTGTACTCACGCTGGCTGCAACTGGCTAGCTAGCCGTTTACAGAAGGATGCACGACACCGGGGTGGTGGGATTACAGAAACGGGATCGATGGTAACATTTTTTACTTAGAAATGTTATTAACATGGAAGCATTTTTATTTCTATTTTATAAAAATCTCTTATATATTTCTCAATTTTATTTTAACTATAGGTGCAGTCAGCTGAGCGGCGGCTACGGCACCAATGGGTAGGCTACACGAGGCGTACGTTGTCGCTAGACCGTGTGCACGATAGGACAATGTGTTGGGCATCCCGCGAGGAGCCAAAGAAATCGATACCGCCCACTTCAGCATTTTATAATTATATGTTATATCCACATAACATTTTAAAATTTTGAAATTGTGTGCACGACATGGGAGTGGTATGCCGTTCTCTAACAGCCCCTTTCAATATTTCATAATTATGTTATACCCATATAATATTTCAAATTTCTAAAATCGTGTGTGGTATAATATTTTAGAAATTCTAAGTGTCGATATGCTGTATTTACGTGGAATCTAGGATTCAGTTGAAAGTTGAAAGGTTTAAGGTTACGACCGCTCAATCAGACTAGAAGGATGCACCAAAATATTTAGCTAGTTTGAAGGACTAACCTAGAATTTGTAGATTGGAGATGCCGGCCACGAGACCAATGCTCTGGATGGCCGATAGTATAGATGCATGGTCAGCATGATGTCATGGCAATAGTGGGGAACAAGAACCAACAAATGACAATTCACCTCGGCAGCTTGGCGGCTCGGCCTCGTCTAGTGGCCCCCTCGTTAAGACTGATATATGTATAAATTTGATATTCTTAGTCGTCTCTCATATAACCATCAAAATTATACGATATTTTGCCATTCGCACTAAATATATTCGTAAATTTGATTGTTGGTATGGTTTTGGAAGTATTTCAACGTGTTCTACTGTATACACACGTCCGTATATATACTAGTAAAACATACTTCAAAGCATCATCTTGATTATTAACGTTGGTTCGAAATAGCTAATTAAATGAGCTATTTTCTATATGAACTTAACTCAACACGTCATATCTTAAAATTAAAACTCAATAAAAGTCTTATTGAGTTATACCAATAACTGCTTTTTAAACATTTATATTAACTATAGATCTTCAGGAATATCTCGACTTTATATTAATTTTGGTTTGTATTTTTTAAATTATTAAACGGTATTTACTGTCGATGGAGGTGTCCGGCCCACCCCGATGACTTTGCCGCTGGGCCTCATGTAGCATAATAGCCGCCTCCTACAGATCTCACTGATGGCAGTGCTCGTGTGGAGAACCTAAGCCATCCTCTCGGCAGTGAGCTTGAATCGCGTTTGCTGTTCTTTATCTCTTGCCCCACTCAGGGGCTACCTACCGCTTATATACTACCAGTGCTCCCACTCGTGGCGTAGACATTCTGAAATTTGTTGGCAGCGGAGTTGTGATCAGAATTACGGATCATTTCAATCCAAGCAAAGCACATTTCAGAATTTCTGGAAGAAACACGTTTCAATCCAGGGAATTACGGTCTACCAAAACCGCCAGAATTCAGGAACCATCGCATCAGTATTCGCTTACAGTAAGGTCATACGCTGCCATGCTTGACATTTGCTTGGGCGACGCGAGGTTATCTATATATCTTGATCGCTGCCTCTGCTCCTCTCTGTCGGAAAGAAACGACACAAACCAAGTACAGAGAAACGATCTAAGCACCCACAAATGAGGACACGAGGTTTAGTAGTCTTGCTGCCAGAGGCGATGATTCATGAAGGCAGCAAACAGTTAATCTGAACCCCATGCGTCGTCACGCATAGCTTGTCGAGCAGCGATTCGGCTCTTCCTCGCCTCCTCTTGTTCCTTCAGCTTGTCTGACCCGAAGTTTGTAAACTGCCTTAGCCCCATTCCATGAGCAATTAGCCTTTGTGCTGTTCTTGCAGATGTCTTCCGCCTTGGAGTTGGTGGTTCAAGGTCTGCAACGTGGAAGAAGCAACTCAAGACATGGTATGTGGTATTGCCCATCAAGAACGTAGGAATAAAATACTCAAGTACAAGCTATAACCTACATATCATCGACGCAAAGAAGATCAAGCAGGAAAGAATCATCACAGGACTTCAGATCATACCTATGCCATCATTTTTTGTCAAGAGATCATCATCCTCTTTTAGTAACCGCACTTTATATCTTGGAGGTATGCAAGCTTGCGCCTCATTAGCTGCAAGTTAATTGGTCAGAATGCATAGAATAAGGTGCAGAAACAAAAGTAATTGGTAGCTTGACAGTTCATGTCATCAGTGATAAGTTCTAGACACCAACAGAAAGGGAAAAAACCGAGTCAGCATTTAATTGAACAAAATCATGAATTAAGTTTGCATCCTTCTGTCTGTATTTAACTTGAAAAACACAACGTTTTGATCCTGGTCAACATATAAAAACTGAAACATACATCATGAGATATTAAGATGTCATTCTCCTTGCAAACAAAATAAGGGTCACCCCTCATATTTACAGTTCTATTTATGGCACCACAACCTAACATATCAGTTCAAAAATTGTGGGAAGGCAGAGCAAAGAATGTAGTGTTCTTCATACCAAATAAAAACAAGTCACCATCCATTTTTGAGGTAAGACCAAGAAAAATATGAACCATCCATTGTTGAGGTAGGTGGGCCACATTAAGGCTGGAAAGAATGTAACAAGCACTAGCACCCTAGAAGGTTAGGACAACCACTTTTCAAGAAGGGAAGTGCAATAAATTTTCCTAGTTCAAGTTACTATGTCTCACTAGTTGCTACAAAAGGAGGTTGTAACTGATCTCGCGTAATAAGGCCTTGCCCCAAACCCTGTTGTCCTCCCATTTTCCTGCCAATGCCACTGATCTGGTGCACTGAGACCAGCAGCAAGTCAATCACTGGAACCGTGGATCATGTGATGGAAGGAGCAATCTCTTGTTTTTGCTCCACAGAATTTGGGCAGTTTTTCATTTTAATTATGTCAATTCATTACCAGAAAACTTGTTCAGGTATGCGCATTTCATGTGCTATTCATGTATGCAAACATTACCATGTTCCTCGATAGAGGCACAAGTCTATAATAATACATTTCTAATCAATAAAAAATTCTAAGGAAAAGAAGAAGAAACGCAAAACGAGATGAGTCATTAATGTATGATTAATTGAGTATTAATTATTTAAAACTTGAAAAAAAATGATTAATATGAATTTTAAAGTAACTTTTTTATAAAAAACTTTTAAAAAAATATACCATTTAGCAGTTTGAAAAGCGTGCTCACGGAAAACAAGGTTTTCAACTCTTTCATGCCCTCTTGAACTGTGCCTAAATCTATTGCTTCCTTACGTAAATTTCTAAGTAAAGACAGTAGTCATATATGACCCATGTTCATTCTGGTCCTTGGAGAAAACCACGTGAATTGCTCATCTAAAAGTTGGAACACCTAAATTAAGTCTATAAGAAATTACTGCAAGAATCAAATTACCATCTGATGGAGTCCGAAAAACTGCAAGTGCAACAGTGTCATTAACCCAGCGAATGGCAACTCCATGGTCCCCAAACTTTTCAAAAATCTTTTCCAAATCTGTTGCGAGTGTGCTAGGAGGGAAGTCATAAAGAACAAGGACATGCCTTGTCCCATATTGTCTTACAGCTACAAAACCAAGCAAAAAGGTAAGCAAAAAAGTAAGTCGTCCCTTTACTCACCATGAACAAGCTAACTGGACACATAGAAATGGATCCCCTGATCATACCTGCACTAGCCTTGTGCTTCTGCTCATCCACACGGCCCTTCGATCCACTCTGATCATTAGACTCCTCTTCATCCATATCATTTTCTAGACCACACTGATCACTGTATAGAACACTCTTGTCGTAAAGAAACGAACCCCTTCCCTTCCTCTTGGGCCCTGAAGATGGTGTGCTAATTTTCTCAGAAGAACTACAGGGAGAAACCTTTGCTTGCTGCTCGAGAGAACGCGCTAGCGCTAGCGTCTCATCATGTTCACCCCGATCTGCAATTGCCTCCCAATCTGCATGCAGCACAGCAAGAACACAGGTCACAGTTTCGTCCAAATTGTCCCAAAGACTATAGAAAGTAGAAGCTCCAAAAAAACAGTACCATCCTCTTCATCTTCTAGAGCAGCTGCGACTTCAGAATCCTTTGAACCCATAGCAACTAATCAAACGTCAGAAGCTGACCTAAATCCACCAAAAGTTGGGAAAATAAACCGCCATCAGTAACTC
The DNA here is from genome assembly GCA_030770085.1 of Oryza coarctata. NCBI lineage: Eukaryota > Viridiplantae > Streptophyta > Magnoliopsida > Poales > Poaceae > Oryza > Oryza coarctata. The sequence goes on from CM061463.1 coordinate 33,989,496, forward strand.
CGTACACCACTACGCAGCAAACAAATCCGCCGCAAAACCGGCCGGATTGGAGCAACCATCCCAAAAAGGGAGAAATTGGTTCGATTGCTCATAGCCTCGCCTAATATCAGACAGTGGACGACCTAACGTAGCATGGGGGCTCATCTGGACCAACAAATCGTTTTGGAAACACGAGGTAATATCCGATTCGTACCGAGAGGGATTGAGGGAGGGAGGTGGAGGTCGGCCGCACAGCGAGGGAGGCTAGGGCGGGGTCAGGAAGGAGAGGAGCCCGTCCACGCCGCGCCTACGGGCCTTCCCACCGGCCGCCCGGCCGCGCGCGCTCGACAAGACGCCGCCTCCGGCGATCGGAGAGGGAGGAGGGGGGTGGATCGAGAGAGTGGAGCAAATTAAGGTGCGTGGAAAGGGCAATTAGACGGAGGGGGAAGTGGGGCCATCGTACCAAAACTCGGGTTAATGAAATATCCAACATTATTAAAAAATAGGGTTTGATAATCTATTGTTGTTTGGCTTAGAAGAGGATTTTTTTTACTGAAAAAAAAATATATAATAACTTTTAGCTATTTATAAATAATTAAATAGAATAAAGATGAGAAAGTTAAGCCAACGACTCAAGACACTCCGTCCGAGCTTGGCAAAAAGGAAAAATCGAGCTAAAAATGTAGGCCTAAGTCTATTGATGTCAAAAATGTTACTCACTCTGTCCTTTTTAATTTTGGGGCTGCAAAATATGGGCCCAAGCCCTGCTTGGTACATTGTCAGACCAGACCAGCCTAGAGCCATTTTGGGTTTAGGCCGACTGGCCGAGTCGGGCTGACTAGACCGGGCCGAGTTTGAACAGGCATAATTCAATCCGACCTTTACATCGAGATGAATCCAACTGCAGAGCAGAACGACCTGGTCCAAAATATCAGATCGGTACATTCGGACAGGTAGATCATCTGAACATTGGAGTACATTTCCCCTTTATTAACCACCTTTCTGTTTTGAGCTTTTACAGCTAAAATGACAGCAGGAAGTTTATAGTGTATACGTATTCATATCTCCTACTTATGATTTTGCTCCGTGCTCGGCCTACTTGGCCTATTCACTGTGCACATCTATATATATTCAAACTCTCGCGCTGCTCGCGCAGAACCCTAATTCCCTTTTCGTTCTCACATGGTATCAGAGCCAATGTGGTGGAGTGTCCGATTCGATTCCCTCGCTACTCGATCCCTTGCCGTCTTTCTTGATCCTTCGCCTCTTCTGCGCCTGTAGATTTGCCGCTGCTCGATCTAGCCACATACGCACATCACATCGTCGGTAGTGTTATCGCCGCTGAGATCTTGCCAAGCCCACCTCGCCACCCTCTCGCCATCGACACAGTCCGCCGTCGCTGTCGCTGAAGAGTGTAGCTAAATCCATGGCTTCTGACACTCCGGCAAAACAAATCGATCTACAATATGAGGTCACCGAGCTTGAAGTTGACTCCGTCCCCCAGAAGGTGGCCGAGGATTGCGAAGTCGTCCTTGCAGCTTATGAGGCCAAGCATGTGGCTATGCACGCGCAAGTCTTTGCTGTCCTCAATATCAATATCCTTGTCTCGAAGACATTGGATCGAGCCGCCAACAATAACAATTAGTGGTGCACTCTCTTCCTCGTCGTCTTGGGCAAATATGCCCTCACTGACCATGTCTTCGCTGACATCAATAAGTCCAATCGTTCGACGTGGGTGCAAATAGACTGCACAATCCTGACATGGATTTATGGCACCGTCACCACCGACCTCCAGCAAACAGTAATGCTCTGCAACCCCTCTGCTTGCACAGCCTAGTCCATCCTCGAGTTTGAGTTTCTCGGGCAATGCAAGTTGTGTGCACTCCTTCTTTTTGCTGAGTTCCACACCGTCAGGCAAGATGTGACCTCCATCACAAACTTCTGTCGCCGCCTCGAGACGATGGCCAGTGCTCTCTCGAAGTTCGGAGACCCAGTCGGCGATCGAACCTTTGTGTTGACTCTCCTCCGAGGACTCAATGGCAAATTTCGCTATATGGTCTCCAATCTGAAGATGCAACGGCCCTTTCCCACCTTTGATAAAGCACATACATTGCTGCTTCTCGAGGAGATCGACATCGACAATGTCGCCAGCGACGCCCCATCAACTGCCTTTGTCACCTCTCATCAATACTTCCCTGGCGGGGCAGCCGGGGCAGGTTATGGACGAGGCAATCACGGGAGCTACACCAACTCCCGTCCTCCCAATCGACGTCATGGTCACAGTGGCAAACCTGCCCCCATCACGACACCAACTCCTTTACCCCCAGGTTTCACCCTAGTGGTCGTCCTCCTAGAGCTCCTTTCCTCTATCCCTGGGCCGGAACAGTGCAGCTGTGGCCGCACCCCTATGGTCCCAGCCATGCTCTAGGAGCACCACCACACCTACCCATCTCGCCATTCGAGCATCAAGTCGCCCTCACCGCTTCACTATACCCTCTCTACTACAATACGCTACCAAGCTCCGGCCCTCCGTCGAGCTTCATCCCTAACGGCGTGACCTCATTGCCACCAGGCTCTGTGTGCGGGGGTCCTCCCTCCTCACCACCTGGTTTCACCTGTGGTGCGCCACCCGCTTCTCCACTGGCGTTCAACGCTCTCTCGCCCTTTGGGACTACGTCACCTACCCTATCGGCAATGCCGCCGGGGTCCTAGAACCCAATGGGTGGCCCCTCATGGGATAAAACATTCCTCATCAACAACTTCAATACACTCAACATGTTCCTTCCGTCCACTGCCACCTCATCGGCGCTCACCACCAACATATGCTCCACCATCTAGCATCGTCGCCTTGATCATCTTGGATCTGATGCCTTGTCCTAGCTTATAAATGTTCAAGCCATTTCATGTAATAAACGTATCTCTGATCGTATTTATCATGCTTGTCAATTGGGTCATCATGTATGACTTCTTTCAGTCGATCTACTTCTCATGCACTTCATCCTTTTGACCTTATACACCGTGATCTTTGGTCCTCACCTATGGTTAGCATGTCGGGTTATAAGTACTAACTCGTTGTACTCGATGACTGTACTCATTATGCTTGGACCTTTTCCCTTCGTGTCAAATCTAATACTTTTGGAGTCTTATCGAACCTTTTCTCTTATGTGCGCACTCAGTTCAACACTACTATCAATCAAATCCAATGCGACAATGGTCGTGAATTTGACCATTTCTCGGCCCATACTTTCTTCCTCACCAACAGAGTCATTCTTCATATGTCATGTCTGTACACCTCCCAACAAAACGGTCGAGCCAAACACATCCTTCGTACCATCAACAACATCATGTGTTCTCTCCTCTTCTAGGCCAGTCTTCCCCCCACGTACTGGGCTGACTCCCTCCACACAGCCACCTACCTTCTCAATCTTCATCCCACCACAACTCACAATAGGCTCACACCCTTCTTTACTCTTCATTGTACAAACTCTTCTTACACTCATCTCACCCACTCTTCTTACACCCATCTCTGTTTCTTTGGTTGTGCTTGCTATCCCAATAACTCATCTATCACTCTACATAAACTATCTCTGCGCTCCTTCTTGTGTGTCTTCCTCGGTTACTCCACCGATCATAAGGGGTACCGCTGTCTCGACCTCTACTCCAATAGGATTATCATCTCTCGACATGTTGTTTTCGATGAGTTGTTCTTTCCCTTATCCGCCATGTCCACATTGTCCATTGATCCCACCACTCTTGATTTCTTGGGCAGTGATGATCATGCCATTTTGCCCATTACAGCTCTTGCAGCATCTACAGGTACATCTTCCGGAAGCGCCTCCCCTAGCGCTATCCAGACGCCAGTGCCCTCCTCCACTATAGGGTCTACTTCATCCTGGGCTAGTACCACTGTCCCTAGGGACGCCTTGCCACGGGCTGTCGTCAACGACACAACTAGGCCACTCGCTACACCTATTGCGGCCAACTCCAGTTGCCTAAGGTACGTCACAGGACATACCACTATCATCATTCTATAGCCCGTCGTGCCCATTTTCAACATACATGGCATGTGCACCTGGGCCAAATCTGGTTTCATCCAACCTGTTAACCGCCTCAACCTTAACATGGCGGCTCTCTCTCCGATCCTAAAGTCTTTCAAATCGGTATTGATTGATCCAAATTAGCGTGTTGCCATGCAGTCAGAGTTTGATGCCATTCAAGCTAATGATACCTGAACATTAGTTCCTCGCCCTCTAGGCGTAAATGCCATTATAGGGAAGTGGATTTTTTATCATAAGTTTTAGTCCGACGAATCCCTTGCTCGCTACAAAGCGAGATGGATTCTCAGGGGCTTTACCCAACGCTCAGGCCTTGACTATGATAAGACTTTCAGTCCTGTTATAAAGCCCACCACTATTGGTGTAGTGCTCAACCTGGCTCTCATGTACTTATGGCCTATGCATTAATTTGATGTCAAGAACGTCTTCCTACATGGGACACTGACAGAGACCGTGCACTACACCCAGCTCTTCGGGTTTGTTGATTCATCACACCTCGACTATGTCTGTCGCCTGAACCGTTCTCTTTATGGGCTCAAGCAGGCCCCCCATGCATGGTACAGTCGCTTTGCTTCTCACATCACATCCCTTAGGTTTGTGGAAGCCAAGTCCAATACCTCACTGTTCATCCATCTCTGTGGCACCGATATGGCCTTCCTACTTCTCTATGTCGATGACATCGTTCTCACAGCCTCCTCCGAACAGCTCCTCTAAAAAATTATTTCAGCCTTTTGGCGGGAGTTTTCTATGACTGACATGGGACCACTTCATCACTTTCTGAGCATCACAGTTAACCGGCTAGACAATACTCTGATTCTTTCATAGCGACAGTATATACTGGATATTTTGAACCGCGTTGGTATGCGGGACTGCAAACCCAGCAACGCGCTAGTGGACACTTGATTCAAGCTGTCCAAGAATGGAGACTCTATACCAGAACCCACTCACTACAGGAGTATCGCAGATGCGCTCTAGTATCTCACTTTCACCTAGCCTAACATTACCTATATTGTTTAGCAGATCTGTCTACACATGCCTGATCCTCGAAAACCCTATCTTGCCGCCATGAAGCGGATACTGCGGTATCTCCAAGGTACCCTGAATTACGGTCTCTATCTTTCCCAAACCACTTTGACTAAACTCATGGTAGACACTAATGCTAATTGGGCTGGCTGTCCTGACACTTGCAATTCCACCTTCGGATATGCAGTCTTTCTCAGAGACAATCTCATCTCCTGGTTGTCCAAACGCCAACTCACTGTATCACGCTCCAGCACCAAAGCTGAATATCGTGCGGTGGCAAATGGTGTCACGAAAGCCTGCTGGTTATGTCAGCTGCTCCAGGAGCTACATTGTCCAGTTCGTTGTGCTACCGTCATATATTGCGATAACATCAACACCGTCTACCTCTCCACCAATCCCGTACAACATCAGCGAACTAAGCATATTAAGATTAACCTACACTTCGTATGTGAGCATGTCGTCCTCGGCGAAGTTTGAGTTCTCCACGTCCCCACCTCATTACAGTACGTCGACATCTTCACCAAGAGGCTGCTGACTCCCGTCTTCACCGAGTTTAAATCTAGTCTAAATGTTCGTTGTACTCTCAGTTCCGACTTTGAAGACGTGATAGATCTATGATTTTGACCCGTGCGGCCTATCGGTCCACTCGGCCTATTCACTGTAGATATATATATATACTCTGGCCGTGCCGGAACCCTAATCCCCTTTGGTTCTGGCACCTACAAATGGCACATAATATGCCAAACGATTGACGCGTAATTGGTTGCTTATTTGTTCATGAATCATAATGCATTAATTCTCAGTGTCTCAACGCATATTTTCATTCATTCAGAAAATGCATGTCGTCCAGTCATGCACATATTGCTGATCACAAGAGTATAGGACAAATTAAGGATTTGATATATCACAGTTGACAGTAATTAATTTGCTTGCTGTGGTTTTATGAACTTCCTTAGCTGACTGTGTTTTCATTTCTTCACCTCGTTGGACAGCTGCAAACGAATTCAGAAAGCATTAATTAAGATTCAGAGGCTGCAGCATGCAAATCAAGCAACAATTATGCGAAATGGACTGCAACCCTGGATTACAACTAAGTTTTTATTGACGTTTTACTCGTTTCCTGTTTAGTTTCTGATCATTTCAGGAAGCAAACATCCATCTCGTTTCTATTCTTCCCTTAGTAAAAAAAAAAATCTTTTCGTGCCAACTGCCAAGAGTTGGCAGCTATGTCGTCGTCGCCGGCGCCGGCGAGTAAGAAGAATGTCATTGCCGCCGCCCCCGCCTCCGCCGCCGCCAGTAACACATTCCACGTGCTCAACTCCGTCAGCGGAGCCACAGCCGGAAGCGCGAACGCCATGGCGGCGTATGCTCAGTCTCCACGAGCGCCCGCGTTGCGTTCTCCGCAGGTGCGAGCCGTGACCAACTACGGCGCCTTTCCGACCACCGGCGCTTCAGCGACGAGGGCGGCCATGGCGGGAAGAACGACCAATGGGGTGTCGACGACGATCCCGACGCCGACGCCGCCGCACCTGATCCAGCAGCTTATGGTCTTGGCTGGCTGGACTACCCGGAGTCCGTGGCACCAGAACTACTCGTCCATGTCCCCGCTGGGCTTGCCGTCCTTCTCCTCCGGGAGATTCTCCGATCCCCGTGGGATGCCGTCGACGTTCGCTTACCGGACACCCGGAGCTAGTGGCGGCCGCGTTGGCGGCAACGGCACCGTCGTCATCCAAAGCAATGCCGCCGGCAGCATCCACCGTCCTGGAGCTAGCAGCGCAGGCCACGGCAAACAGCTCGTCGGAACTAGCCGCTCACTTGAGATTATCGCCGTTGATATCGGAGGCGGCGCCGGCGCCGGCGCCGGAAGCAGCAAGAACGCGTCACCGGGGGGCGGCCATGCAAATGCTGGCGCGATGCAACGTTTGGCCCCTGTGCTCGCGATGCCGAGAGCCGGCGCCGCCGGCAAAGGGAAGGAGGCGGCGCCCCCCTCGCCGAAAGGCCGCGGCCGTAAGCGCCCGCCGCCGAAGGGGAGCAATGATCAGGAAGGATCCGACAAGAGGCCAAGGAAGAGGATCAAGAAAGCGCCGCCCGCCGGCGGCAAGGCCACCGTCTCAGCTGACGTGATCATCCTCGACGACGTCGTCAACCAGCCGGGCTCGAACCCCGACGCGCAAAGCAACGCCGACGATCTGAAGAAGGCGGCGGCCGCCGCTTCCCCTGCGGCGACGCCGAGCAAGGGCAGATCAAAGCGGAAGAGCAGCAACACCGCCGCCGCGCCGAGCGCCAGGTCGAGCGTCGCCGCCAGGGAGAAGAACAACGCCACGGCCGGCACTACGGCGACAGCGACACCCCCGGTGGAGAAGAAGCACACCGTGCTGACCTGGCTGATAGACACCGGCTTCCTCAAGGAGAAGGCGAAGGTGTTCTACGTGCCGGAAGGCAGCGGCGCCGGCGAGAAGGTGATCTCCGGCACGGTCACCAAGACGGGAGTCCGGTGCCGCTGCTGCAACACCATCATCCCAGTGCCGGTGCTGGAAGCCCACGCCGGGTGCGAGCAACCCGGGCAGCCATGGGAGAAGCTCCTGCTCACGTCCGGGAAGCCGCTGGTGCAGTGCATGCAGGAGGCGTGGGCGCAGGAGAGGGTCAGCGCCATGCGCGCCCAGGAGAAGGCCAGGGCGTCGCTGGAGCAGGAGAAGGAGAAGAGCTCGCAGGGCAAGAGGAAGTTCGCGAAGCAGAAGAAGCTGCCTCTCCTCGACAGGGTCGTCGTCTCCACCTCTCCTCCGGTGAAGAAGAAAGGCGGTGGCAAGGATTGCAGCGATGACGCCTGCGGCGTCTGCGCCGACGGCGGTCAGCTGCTCTGCTGCGACACCTGCACCTCCACTTTCCATCCAGATTGCCTCGCCATCCAGGTGATAATCTGACGACAACAACAACGGCAACAACAACACTCTGAACAATTTTCAGACAACAGCTGTGATTGATTTACAGCATGTTCAGTTCATGATCAAATCTTGGTTGGTGTTTTATTTACTATATCAGGTTCCAGAGGGCTCCTGGAACTGCCATTTCTGCCGGTGCGTGATCTGTATGGCGTATGATGTTCAGGGTTTATCAACATGCCAACAGTGTACACGCAAATGTAATCTTATCATACATTTCCCTTCTCTTTGGTATCTGATCAACTTTCTGTGTGACGATAGTAACTGATGAGCTGCACTGATAACACCTTAATCTGCAGATCATCAGTACTGCCGTCCATTGCAAAGCCCTGGGTACGAGATCGGCCCGTGCTGCAGCGATACCTGCAAGAAGGTGAAAGTTGTTGGTGTACATTTTTTTCTGTAGCATATGCTAGCCCAGCGATAGTTCGAAACTAGCTGGTTTTCCGCGCAATTGCATGGGGCCAAATTATGTTTCCTTAAAATTATTACTGTATTTCTTATTTAGTTGTTGGAGTTATCTAATCCAAATCGGATTAATCTACAACGGTATAATTCGGACCTACTGCGATCGGCGGTGTATATTTTTTTCCTACGGTCAATGAGGCGATTTCTAGCCCTTGAGAGTAAAATCATGACTTTTTAGCTCTGTTTTAATAATATAATAGATTTACAAAATTCTGCACATTTTATGCGTTATGCAGGTGCTAGTTAATGGAGGTAGTAGAAATATAGATTTTCAGAAACTCTGTTCCCCTGAAACATACTTAATAATGCTTGTTCTGAAACTGTTTTCAGATGTCCTCTCAAATATCAGACATGATAGGAGTCATGAACCATACCGAAGATGGTTTTTCTTGGGCCCTCCTGAAGATTCAGAAAGATGAGCTAATAACTTCCAAGGACATGTGTGCCGTTCTTGAGTGCAATGTGAAGCTTGCTGTAGCTCTTGGTGTGCTCAATGAGTGTTTTAATCCTGTGCAAGATCGAAGGACTATGATTGATATGCTCCACCAAGCTGTCTACAGTCTACGGTATGTTCTGCCAGGCATCAATCAGGAGTACTGATGCTATCTTAGGACCCGATTGCTTCAACGTTTGATTTGAACTGCAGTTAGCAATTCGAGTATGTCAAATCACCAAGGCTAGTTATATGTTTTCTGATAGAATATATGTAAGAGAAAGGTAACTTCAGAAAAATGTGAGATTTGTTTTTGTTTTTTTTTGAAAAGTGAAAAGTGTGAGTTATGAATGTACATTGTTTACCAGCTTTCATGTACTCTAATCTGGCAATTTCATACTTGAACAGATCAGAGTTTAAACGAGTAAGTTATGAGGGATTCTACACCATGGTTCTTGAGAAGGATGGAGAAATCATTTCAGTAGCCTTGCTGAGGTCTGGGTTCAATTTTTTCTCTAGTAGTTTTCATTCTCCTTGACAGTTAATGTATTAGACTAGATGATTGGTGATTTGACATAGTTTTATTTGCACCATTATACAATTTGTTCAGAATTTCATATACCTGAAGACTTGATAAAAATGCATTGATGTAATTAATCTAACTGGCAAAATCCTGGTGCCACCCAGCTAGTTTTTCTGCACCCTTTTTAGCTGGAAAGCAAAGATACATGTCAAACATAATATTTGCTGCCGTGTTCTCTGTTACAGGTTCCATGGCAGGAAACTGGCTGAGATGCCTTTTGCAGGCACTCTGCCAGCTTACCAGAAACAAGGAATGATGCGTCGCCTTGTCAATGCTGTTGAGCAGGTGCATAACCTACCATTCCTCCATCAATTTATCATTCATTCATGTATTTATTTATTTTCACTTGTAAAAAAATAGTAGAAAGAAATTCAGAGATTCAGCAATTGTTGCTGTACATGCCTTGTGTATATTGACAGGTGTTGGCGTCGTTGCAAGTGGAAAATCTAGTGGTCCCAGCCGTGTCTGATCTAGTGGAAACATGGAAGAGATCATTCTCCTTCAGGCGTATGCAGGCAGAGGTTAAAGAGGAAGCCAAGAAGCTGAGCTTGGTCGCCATCACCGGGACGACGCTGCTGCAGAAACCCATCGCTTTGCAGCAGCCAGCAGCGTCCCAGCAGCAAGGTAGCAGCAGTAAGAAGCACGCGTCTGCTCCAGCGACGGTCACCGGCAGCAGCAGCAAGGAGGAGGAGCAAATGACGACGATGGCTCGCCTGACCGACGACGAGCTGGCGTTCCTGGAGATGGCACCGTTCTGCAGCTTCAGCGACCTGTTGGGCGGGGGCGTGTACCCGCCGCGTTTCTGCAGCAATGGCAACATGATCTTTTCTCCGGGAAGCAGCTCATCTGCTGGCGAGGCGAGCGCGCTCCAGCTTCTCCACGGCATGAAGTGATGGTGATCGATCAATGAGATGCACGCATGCATGGCCGCCGGCGAGATAGCATCTGGCTGCTTTGCCAACTACTCATTCGTTTCTGAAAATCTTTTTCATATTTTTTTATGACTAAGTTCGTTTTCCACTCAAGAAAAAAAAAGAGAGTATCCATTTCGTTATATATATATATGTGTGTGTGTACTGTGGATCAATTTTTAGCTAGCATCATGGTTGAGACTTCAGACTAAAATTCAGTCGTGCGTGTCTTGGGTGTCAGTAAAATTGGAGCTAGCTGCTGCACTTGGGCACAAGTGTGAAGCGTTAGTGAGTCACTAACGAGATGATGATTAGTCATCGACTAGTACTGGGTCGTACAGATTACAGTCTACTCTGTTTATCCTTAAAAAAAGTTTATTTTTTACACAAATCTCAACAAGTGTTTATCTATATTTTTTATATGTTCAAAAGTGAATTTATTTTAAAATGAAAATAGTAATGTTACATAACAGTGTTAGGTAGATGCGATTTCTAGCTAGCTAGAACTCTACTTGAGTATTGATATACTGAAGTACTACATTTTGCACACTCACCAGACAGCACCTACTGAAAAAATAACTATTTGCAGTTTTACTCTAGGTGGCTGACGAAGGAGACAGCGATAGATGAAGCCGTAGCTTTCAACAAAGCACCCATTTAGAATTTAGAATTTAGAAAAGGTCTAGTTTTACAATTCTTTGGCGTATATTAGGGAGTATAGATTGCAATAGCAATTTTAGGAGAAATTAATAATTACCGCAGATATATCCAACAGGCAGCAGAGAGGAAGGGGTGAAGAGAGAAAGTCCAACAGTGACTTTGTGTGAATTTCTATAAACGGTGATATGTCCCGTATTGATTCACTTGCCAGTTTTTTTAAAAAAATTATTGATTTTTTGGGTGGTGTTATAAAGAAGAAGAAAACTAAGTAACGCTTTCTCCGTTTTAAAATATAAATATTTCTATATTATTTAAAAAAGATTTAAATCATAGAAAAAATATTTATGCTCCTTTAATAAATGAGAGATATATATAGATGAGAAAGTAGATGAGGGGATGATAAAAATAAATTTAAACGGTATGTAATTAGTGAGATAAATAGTATTGTAAATAGTAGTAAAAATATATATATTAGGAAACAAGATTTAAATTTAAAAATGTATATATTTTTGAACACTCTACCTGAGTACCATGCAACCTTGCCAAACAGAAAAATAATGTCTTTTTTAGCTGAAGAAAAACAACTGAAAAAGGAGACAAGAAAAATCTAAGCTTGCCAGCCAACAAGAAAACGGTCGGTAATCACGTCGCGGTCGATGAACACCAACTGCTAGCTTCACGCGGTGGCTTCCAGCTCCGGCGGCGAGTGGCCGCCACTGCTGGGCCGGGGCGGGGAGGCCGGCGGCGTGTAGAACGGCGTCTCGGGCTCGGTCTCTAGCTCGCTCTCGCTGTCACCGCCGGACTCCTCGTCGATGGTGTAGAGCGCGCGCGAGGTGGTGGTGGTGGCCCCGAACCACCGCTCCCTCCACGTAGCCACTTCCTCGTCGACAGGCACCGCCTCCTCCCCCTGCGTAGCGGCAGTGGAGTCGGCCGGCTCCACCCGGGTGCGGCGGCGGGAGCAAAGCAGCAGGCGGAGCAGCGCTTGCCCGAGCGCAGTGCCGCTCCGGGGCTTCTTTGTACTCCGGAGCGGGGGCTCGGAGACGACAACAGCTGGCGGCAGCTGTGGCTTGTTAGCTGCTCGGCGGCAACGCCAGAGCAGGAGGAGCGCCGCGGCGAGGAGGCCGGCAGCGAGGGCGGAGAGCGCCGCCGCGAGGACCACGAGCTCGGCAACGACAAGGCGTCTCATGCCAACAGACACCCACTTCCTCCTCCTCTCTTGCTTGAGTGGAGTACTAAATGGGGTTTGCTCTGCTCCAAGCTTGATGGCGATGAAGAAATGGATCGTACTTTGCACAGAGAATGAAATGACGCTAGGCAAAGAGAATTTTTGTCTTCTTTTTTATCCTTGATTCTCTCTCTCTCTCACAGTTGGACTTGATGTTCTTTGGAAGCCGGGGCTTTATTAACGTTGGCTTCTTTAGCTTTAAATCGAATATTTTTCGGCAATGGTGGTGCGGAGGGGTACTTTTGGTATTTTGACTTGCGTAATCAGAGTGAGCCGGGGCCCAGTTGTCAGCGACTCGTAGCGAGCATCCACCTCAATTCTCCATCTGAAACGATCAGAGGGTGTGTTGTCTTTCTTTTGCTTGATGCAAACGTTGCATGCCACTGCAATCATGAGATTGAAGGGCACGACGAGCTGGTTGCTAGTAACGCGCTAAAAAAGGTATCCATAAATGAAACATCCTAATCTATTCATGCCGGTTGATTACTGCTGCTGCATACTGAGTTAGTATGCAATAGCCAGGAGGCCAGGGAAGTGAATAAAGCTACAGGTAGCTAGTAATTCTGCTGCACATTGATCGTTGCAGATGGAACAACAGTTAGCACACAACACTTTAACTCTTTAGTTTGGCTCTTTTACTACTACGGCTACGACCTCTTTAGGCTTTAGCAAAATTAATTTACAGTGCAAGCAAAGTAAAAGCAAGCTGATGTGCCTTTAACTCGGATCTCGTCGACGTCGTCGGTGCCGACTCACCCACACGGCGGCAAATTCAGATGCAGGCATGCGACAGCTTCTCTGAAAGAAACAATGCAGACAAGAGCCTTTCACTCGCAGTGTGTAGTACAGTGTCCCTGGAACATTTTAATAGATAGATAGGCTCAACGTATAATAGGTTGATACCCAATGCGGAGTACATATAGGCACGGTCGCGTTCCTAATCTCTACAACTGACTTAAACGGAATCGAGAGGGAATTACGAGATAAACCGGCAAAAGATATTATGCAAAGAAATATACTTCTAACACATTATTCTTGCAGTATTCTAAGCTATTTTATACATACAACACAGTACCGCATTCATTAAAATGATATAGTCTTGGAAGGCTACAGTAAAATAACTAAAAAACAAATCACAATGCACACCTACAACACAAACATCTACTGACTAAAAGCAGCACAACATTTCAACACACTCAACTCTATCACGTCTTTAGGTTTGAGAATGACATAGCGAGAGAGAAGATAGATCCATTCTTCCTCACAAGGCCTACCACTGTAGCGATATTGGGGTGACTAAACCAACACTATAAGAAGGAGAAGACTAAGGTTGCTTTCACTTAAAGCTCCACTATGGAGAGGAGAAGAGGTGCCACAATAGTGCTCCTAAGGAGTGGCAATGCTCGAAAATGTTACCACTGTTGGTCCTAAGACATATTGGACTTTCGCTCAGAAAACTTTCCACCCTCTCTTGTTGGTGCATCATATCGTTACCAATAGTCTCCACCATCCATAACCTTCAATACGTAGCCACCACACCAGCGCCCTACTGTTAGGCAGTGTAACGCCCACTTTTTTTTAAAAAAAATGTTTATCTCAAATTTTTTATTAGCAATGCTATTAAATCCCTATTCCATTCTCAAAATCTTACTCTCCAAAGGTTTTTAAGGTTAAAATTTTAATTTCAAAAATTTTAAACATACCGACAAATAATTTATTTTTGCCAAAAAAATTTAAAATTCGTATTGCAACCACAACCATCCCGGTGAATATTTTCATCCCTATTTAATATACTCTAGCACCACAGTCTAGTATTTTCCTCTTCTGCGCACGTGCAGATTAGCTCTCATGTCTTCTCTTCGTGAATTAAATCACATGTAGACAAAAACCTACAAAGCTAAGATTCACTCCTTTCTCTTCTTCACCTATCTTTTCATCCACTGCTATTCCTAGCTCACATTCAATCGCTATCTAACATAAATAACAAATGACAAGAAAAAGCAGTGAGAGCAAAGTAGCAACATGTGACCCATGCTCTTTGCCTCATCCATTCATTCAAACATAGGACACGTGTGGATTTTCTTTTCTCATCTATACACTGCCAATCATTCTTCCATACAGCCTACAAATATATGTATGCATCTTGTCTTCTCTTTCTTTGACTCTATCTTTTATGCGTACAGACAACACGTCATGTAAGATCATGTCTCTTTTATTTCTCCCCTGCAAGGCTATGATATACATAAATGCACATAAAATCTCTCTTTTCCTATACTACCAAATTTTTACACAAGACTAGGGATGAAGTAATAAGCCAATTCTCATCTTCTCTTTTCCCTAGAAAGCTATAAAGCTTAGTCAAGCTTCGTTCCAACATGATGAATACAAAAATATATCAATGAAGGCTTTGCATGATTCGCGGTGCCGTGTGGACGTTTGTTGTCTCTTGACTAATCTCAAAATGCCAAAAATGACTTTAAAACCTAGCACCAGACCCTACAACCATCTCCGCCATCCTCCTTTGGCCTTATCTACTTCAGCAAACCCATAGCAAAAACTCTAACTATCATTGTTGTGCCCTAAGCTCCCTCTGCCTTCCCCTCTACCTTGCCATCTGTCGCACCAGAGGCCGAGCCGAGTACATAGCTGACATCGTTGCGTTCACCACCTTCATGAACTCATTAGACCACTAAGACATCACCACCTCCCCTTCCTCGAGCAGGACGTCGCCGCGCCTGGCCAAGTCGGCCTCCCATGAGTGACGCTACCCTTTCAGCCACCCATATACCAGTTGGAACTGATTTCAGTGCTCTCTTTGCTGCCACGCTCAGGCAAGGCCGCCGCCACGCTCAGCAGAGCTAGACACTATGTGAACTCCATCTCCACAGCCGACTATCCATCGATTGTTTTAGGGACATGACACCAACCTTTGGGCTCTAACCGTCGTCATCTGCTCTAGTCGTCCACTAAAGTCTTGTCACCACCTCCTTGCTAGACCAAGTAGCTACCATCGCACCAGGTCAAGTGGACTTGTGTGCGGGCCTCTTCTCTACCGCCACCACGAGGATGGCCTTCCTGGGGTGAGATTGGTTTCTCGCCGCCTCCGTTGTTGCCCTCGCCTTGTCGTGCTGAGCTCAGCGCATGGTAGAAGAAACAAAGAAGAGAAGAGAATCAGAAGAAAGAACAAGAAAGAAGAAAAGAAAACAAGACAAAGAAAAAATAAGAAAAGAAAAAGAAAAGGTAGGATCATGTAGGCCCTACTCTACTGGTGGATCCTGTACACTTAGTCTATATAGGCCATGTCACTAACTGCAAGTCCCCATAGGACCCTTGGAGAAATATTCCTTAGAATATTCTTTTTCATAAAATAGGTAATTTTCCCTTTCAACAGAAATTTATTTAAAATTTTAAAATTGATATCTCTAAAATCATAAGTCTGATTAACTCAGTTTAACTTCTAAAATTTTTGGTCCATCCAATGACACTATTATTTATTAATAATAATATTTTCTTTTTAGGGTTTTATTTGAATTTCTCTTGTTTCATGTGTAGTTTGTAGAGGAAAATTCTCAGATACGAAATCTGAAGAGTTTCATGTTGACCAAGAGTAATGCAAGCCACATCTTTGATCATGTTGATCCTGGTTTATAAAATTAAACATTTATAAAGTGCATAATTAGGCACATGTGAAGGACACGGATCGCGGTCGATTTGTTTGGGTGACCTATTTTCTACATTATATTCTTTCATTTTAAAATTGATTGCCCTGACTTTTATGAACCATGTTTTATTACGTGAAACTCATACCACTAGTATTGAGACCTCCGACAATTAATTTTGATAATTAAAGAACAAGTTATTCTAAAATAATGAGGTGTTTGTTTGGGATAAATTGATTGCATAGGAAAAATGAGTTGTGAATTATTTTGAAAACTTGACATTTTATGTCGTTGGTTTGTGAAATAAAATGTTGTTGTTTTTAAAGGAAAGAGTGGTACAAAGTATGTGGCAAGGCTTTGCATTCACACGTAAGGACCGATTTCTTTTGGAACTGCACTGAATAGCAAAGTACGACCACATATATGGGATGTGACACCCCTAGCTAATTAACTAATAGGGTTAAGATTGCTTGTTTGCTAGGAGTTATGGAATCGTCGAAATGACCATAAGAACTGATGCTCGCGGGATCCTAAGTATAGAAAGTTGGGGAATTTTTTAGGACTTAGTCTGGAACCCTTCTAGTTGCTAAATGGTTAATTTAGTTTTGCTTTGGAAAGACCTTAGAGCAAGTTTTTACTATCGACGGGTAGCTAAAGAGACTTATGGTATGTGGGTAAAGCATGCACCTTCTGCAGAAGTTTTGATCAAACTATTTAAACAACCATGGTCACAGTCAAGGGTAGATGTAAAGTGTTTTTCCTCACGTATATTTATTTACAAATGATTATGAAGTAAAGTTATGGGTTAAGAATCGTTTCTAGAGTTAACCTATATGGCTAATGGTTGACCTGTGTGATTAGGAACATATTTGTGTAGTCTGAGAAGTTAAATGAGTTTATAGTAAGAGGATGAGATGATAAAACTAAATTTAAGAGGAAAACTAGTGAGGGTAGTGTAAATAAAGTAAATTGAATTTTAATGGTATGGTTGATGGGCTGACTGAGGACAAAAGGCTCTAAAAGCCGTGATTGATGAGGTGGGTGTGGCCCTATAAATGTTGTTGGATATTAGTTTGGAAAGAGACCCATGGTTTTGGAATAGTGAAAAAGAAAATAATAAATAGATGACAAGATGAAAAATGTCGATAGGCTGTAGGCTCTGGTAGCCTACTGACACTAAAGTCGTTACAAAGCGACTCATGGGTTGCGTTAGTATCTAAATCTTTTATAAATAATAAATTGTATTAAACTGAGTAGTTACATAGCTATTCTTACTTGAGATTGAGGCTGATGCCTCGATCAAGATAAATACACATATAACAATTTTGAATACATGAAATAATAAATAAAGTTGTGAAATAAATCCAATCTTTCTGTGTATGTTTATATTTTCATAGCTTACTTAAGCGAAGACGATGGATAAAGTTTCATAAACTATTGATTGTGGTTTAGGTGCTAGCTAGGGTTTCCACTACAGTCTCTTATGTGTCGGTTGCGCTTCTTCTCGGTGTTCTCACGAAAATGAAATCTAGTTAAGATATATATTTATTATTTGTTGTTACTATTTTAAGGATGGTGTAATTTTTTTTATTGTAGGTACCAACGTAGTTTCTTAATACCGTTCTTATATTTCATCCCCCACCGGCACCGTCATCTTCGCTTTTCGCCTTAGGGGAAAAGCCACCTCCTATCGCCGACTACCAAGCACCAAGAGGAGAGGAGAGGGAATAAACTCCAACGCTACCACATGCTGTTGTCGTTGAGGCCAAGGTACCACACTCCTTTAGTCCTTCCGATCCGTGAAGTAGTCAGGAACGCCATCCCTATCCCGTCGCCGATGGCCAAGCTCGAGTGGAGGGGGAGCAGCCGGCAACGCCACTGCACCCGGCGGTTGCTACAGCCATTCTCTCCCAACACCGCAGCAGCCGTCAATGCCACCACGTCCCGTCATCGGAAATCAAGCACGAGGGGAGGAGGAGCAGCCACACGCTGCCACACCCGACCATCGCACCTTCACGCAGGCAATCTTGGCCTCTTTCATCCTATGCGTGCCGACAAAGCCACAATGGCCCTCACCGAGCCGTCGCCGTCGCGCGCGCCTGTAGCATGCAACAGTGATGCCGCTGATCGCCATCACCACAGCTCCACCGAACCACCACGCCGCTCTGGCCGTGGCCCCAACGAGCCACCGTGGCATCCCTCCAAATGGACCTAGCTGGGGGAGGCACCAGACCTGGCAGAGAGGAGCCAGATCCAGCCACCAGCCTCCCCGTCGTCGACGGCCGGATTCCGTTGCCACCACGGTCATCTTCATCCACTGATCTGGCTGGTGGCTCGCCGAATCCAGGCTGTCGCCATCCCATGGCCGCTACCTCCGCCACCGCTGCAAATCCGGCGAGAAACACAGAGGAAAGGAGCCTGCTGCCACCGTGCTTGCAGCCGCACGGCTTCGGCGGCGAGGCGGGAAGAGGGGTGGCGGTGGCCGCCTCAGTCGCCGACGGAGCCGACGTGGGGCGCTCTATAAAGAACTGTTTGATACATTGATTGTGATCCGTACGAGACAAAAATGTCACACACATAAAACATAGTCTTCAGTCTTTACCGCCCAACAACAAAAACATAGTCTTCAGTCTTTATAGCCCAATAACAAACATGCTTATTATGGTCCTTGCCGCAGCCCATGAGGGCGTGAGTGAGCAGCATGGCGCCGCGGCGGCTCACCTCCGCCAGCCGCCCGACCACCGGGAAGCTCACCGTCTCTCTGCTCCTCAGAGGCTTCTTGTCCCACCAATCTTGGTGCTTCAACCTTGCCGTCCTCAACGTTGAGCGTGATGAGCGACGTCAGGTCGATGGCCCTGCCCAGGAACTTGTAGTGCCGCTTGTTGTCTATCAGTATCTGGAAACAGATCGATTGTTTAATTCCTGTGTTAGTGAACATGTATTAATCAAAGGCAGCTGATGAAGTGTGTGTTTGCCTCGACTTTTCCCAGCGCAGTTTCTTTTTCTGTAATTGTGTACTCCACAATTTTGGATTCGCCGAAAACCTGATGGGTTATACGCTCTTATATTAGAGAGAATTCAGCTTGAAAATTTGTAAGCAAGATTTGGTTGCGTGGTGGTGGAACCGGATAGATAAGATACATGATGTACCTTAGGGAGTGTGTAGAAGGCCGATTTGACCTGCTTCACTCTGGAATTAAAATCAAACCGAATAATCAAACAGAAGAAGAGATAGTTAACCCTGATCGATCGATGCTACTGACGAAAGGAAGAAAAAGCTAGCTTATACGTACCCATGAGCTCTCATAAGCGGGTCCTCGAACGTGGCGTGCGGCGCGTAATTTTCAAAGTCCCGAACCGTCGCGCACGATCAAGCAAGCACGCATACATCTTGTCTTGTCAGTTGTCACCGAATCAAGCAGAGCAGGGGCGACGTACATGTTGAGGAGATGCGGCATGATGCGTTGGGAGACGGCGCCCCCGGCAGCCGCCGCCGGCGAGGCCGCCTTCTCCTGTCCCGCTAGCCGTCGTGGTGGAGAACGAGGAGCGCGCGCGGCCAGCAGATGGAGAGAGGAGGACGAGCACCGCGGTCGTCGTCGTCAACGGCGTCAGCAGCAGTCGCGCACGCGCGGCGGCGGAGATGGAGGAGGCCGGGAGCGGCGGTGGCATTCTGAAGCAAGAAGACACAGAGACAGAGTTGAACCGAATCGCACGACGCAGGGTAGCACTCTGCGACGAGTAGTCCTCCTCTGCCGGCTGCCGTGGTTGACTAGCCGCTTGCTGCATACGCGGCGGCGGAGGGTGCTACGTCGGCCGGACAATCCCCAATCCCGTGGCGAGGAGGAGGGCACGAGGCCGGCCGCCACAACGAACCAAGACTTTACTTTTTTAAAAGAGAGAGAGAGAGAGAGAGAGAGACAAGGCTTCACTTAGGCCTTGGATCCTGAAATGGCCCAACAGACTGAAATGAGCTTTGGATTCTGGGCCATTTTATGACAAATACACCTAGGCCTTTTTATGGGCCTAAATTAATTCCAGCCCATCCACGTGGATAGGCCTGGATTTTAGTTCAAAATGGAGGCCCACTCACGGTAGATGATGGGCTGGAATCCCTTGCGACCTGTCAAACAAGGGCTTAACAGGGTCGGGTTGGATTGCTGGATCCTCTGTCAGCGCCCAACAAATACCGACGTAATCAATCGTATGATCTGGCAATTAATATTTGCAGCACGATTTAAAAAATCTTTCCTCGTGATCGCGCACAAGACGATCTTACCTACGGCTGATGAGATGCTGAGATGCAACGTGTGATTAGAGCCACCTGGTACTCTGCAATTGCAAAGCAAACATGTGGATGATCAGATTCATAAAGCTCAACCGTCTGACAGCCACAGGCCCATCGGATTAACTAACTATTATTGGCGCTCGCAAAAGAGAGAGAGAGAGAGATTGACTGGCCAACATCTGTACAGGACTTGTACAGTAGCAGTACATATGCACTTGGGAGTTCATCCTATACCTACCACAAGAAGGTGATCGTACACAATACTATACCATAATAACATGTGTATCCGGACGTGCACGTATCTCCATTGCTAGTAAATAAAAATAGCAATCGGATTGTTAGTAATAAGCTGCTACCATCTAAGAAAGATTAATCCAAAGTTGTAGGTGGGGTTTATACGGGCCGTCGATCGTGGAATCCCCGTGCGGCCGACGCCGTTGATCATGTGTGTGTGGTTCACGCGCCGAGAGGAGGAAGAAAAGCACGCAACTTTCTGATCCGGCTAGAGACCACGTGCCACGAGCCTCACACAAGAAGATGCGCAGGGGAAAAAATAGAAAGAAAGAAAGAAAGGAAACTAGTAGTAGGAGTAGAACTAGTACCAGTAGCGTGGTGGGAGAGGAGAGACCAGACCAGACCAGACCAGGCGCAGGCAGGGGCAGGAGACCGAGACCACCGCCTCTCCCCGGCCACCGCTTCTCGCCGTCGCCGTCGCCGCCTCGCCTTCTATCTATTTGTCTATCCGAATTTCCTTTCCCTTCTTGTTACCTCTCGCGTCCCGTCTCGCCCTCGCCGCCGCGGCCTCGCGCTCGCCTCCACCTCTTGTCCATCTCAACTCGTTCTCCGTGTGGCGGCGGCGATCCCCGATCGGCCGACTCCGGCGATACCGAGGTGAGCTCCTCGCCTTCCCGAGGTTCGATCGATTTGGGCGCCTCTCGACTTCGGGGAGAGGGGATGCTCTGTGTTGTTTTGCGTGTGTGGTTTCGGGCGGGCGATACTCTGATTGGGCTCGCGCGCGCTTGCTGGCTCTTTAGATTGATTGATTGCTTGCTTTACGTGCGCACTGTGCTTATTCTCAATTTTTTAATTAAAAAAACTGATATTCACCATGCTTGTTGCGTGGCCGCCATTGCTGTGCTCCAACTCAAACCGTTTGGAGTTTTCTGGTTCGTTGCGTCAGTCAGTTGAGTTGCTCCAGGGCCCAGGCGGGGGGTGGGGCAGCGTGAGCTCACTTAGTGTGTACCTGGGTGGGCGATGAACTCTGGTGCATCGAATTTACTGCAGCAATCTGACAAGGGAAACCGCTTGATTCCCAAGTGCCGCAATCCTAGGAGGCTCCCGCCGTGCCCAGATGGTCCAAATGACTTAGGATAGTTGCCGTTTGTGTGCACAGTACATGTAGGATAGTTGCTGTTCTTGTGCACAGTACGTGGCGGTGTGAAGGGCCACGAAACACCTATAGGTTATTGGTGTTGTCGTTGCATGTGCTACTGCAAGCAGCTGTTATTATCGATAGACAGCTTTCCAAATGCGTAATCTGATGATTGTCCAAAATTTCTCTCACTGTTTCATTTAGAATCTTTATTATTGGGATTTATACCTGGGTGGTATTAACTAACAAATTGAATTGGTTGCTAGTTGTTCGGGAGTATTTTCATCCGTCAGTCAGGGGAATTCAGGTCTGCTTAAATTTGTTCATGATCGAGAGCATATAGCTCGTATCTCACCCAACTGCTGACCACAGACAGATAGGAACCGTCTCATTTATTTTGTGGCATCTGCATAACATACTGGTACCCCCCCCCCCCCCCCTCCTCTGTGTTTGTCTAGTAGCTTTGCTGGCTATGTTTAGATCCATCTTTCTTGTCAAGTTTTCTCTACTTCATGTTTTAACAACACCTCGCAATACATTCTGTTATGGGCAACTATATGATATATATTTATCTGCTGAATCTTAACAGCTTGAAATTAAGACATTAATGCTGTATCGTTACAGAGGCAGTCTTTCTTAATCTTCAATATTTTCTTAGAGCTAAACGGTTATATTTTGTGGTCTGCTTAGCAACAATGCCATCTCTTCAGTTATTGCAACTAACAGAGCATGGACGGAACCTTTTGTCTTCGAGAAGGTGTGCTGTTTTAACATATCTTTCTAAATTTTAGTGAGTCAATCATTTAGTTCTTATCTCATGCTTCTTGTTCTTTGCAAATATCAACAGGAGAACTCTTGCAGTTGTTTCTGGTGCATTACTTGCCGGTGGAGCTTTAGCATATGCTCAGACAAGTCGACGCCAAAAACGTCCGGAAGAAAATTCTCATAGCGATGCAAATGCACAGATCAATAGTAACCAGAGCATTTGTCAAAATGATGTTCATGGTAAATTGGTAAAAACAAGGGAAAAGAAAAGCGGGTTGAAATCCTTACATTTTCTGGCCGCTATTTTGCTTAAAAAGATTGGCCCCAATGGAACTAATTGTCTTCTTGGCTTGATGATAACAGCTGTAAGTTTGATGTTACAATATTTTGTTTGACATTCTGCTAATATATTGTTCTGAATATAAATAACTTTATGGCCATCTATGCTCTACACCTTGAATGTGCATACTACTTCTTGGACTAAGCTTGTTGTGCCTGTTATCTACATTTCCAAGTATATATCTGCATTTTATGCTAGAGATTAATATGTTACTGTGTTGCGGTTTAGGTATTGCTGACCTGGTTGCTGATTAGTTATGATATGCTGTATCAGTTAATTAAATTCTCAATCATTGAGCTTATTGCATACCATTATAAGAAGTACCAATTCCAGTCTTGTCTGACTACATGTAAAAATCTGTAGAGCTTGGGTTTTCATATTTCTTTAATAAGTAAAATCTGCAGGTGTTACGAACTGCCGTTGGCCACAGATTAGCAAAAGTTCAGGGGTATCTATTCAGAGCTGCATTTCTTCGGCGTTTTCCAACCTTTACACGCCTTATTATCGAAAATCTTCTTTTATGCTTCCTCCAGTCCACAATCTATCAGACCTCCAAGTACTTGACAGGGTCCTTGGGTTTGCACTTCAATAAGATTTTGACAGATCTGATCCATGCTGATTACTTTGAGGTATGTTGGCTTATAAAGTTGAAATTTTTATTCTTTTTGCACCTTAAATTTCACATGATTACACTTACTGTTCATTTTTTTCTTTCTCCATGTATGTAATATAAGATACTTGATACCCTCCAACTATATAGTTAATTCGGTAGGCTTTGTCGATGATAGTATAATTGATGAATAGTGAGAGAAAATACTTGCTACCAACAGAGCAACT
The DNA here is from genome assembly GCA_030770085.1 of Oryza coarctata. Classification (NCBI taxonomy): domain Eukaryota; kingdom Viridiplantae; phylum Streptophyta; class Magnoliopsida; order Poales; family Poaceae; genus Oryza; species Oryza coarctata. The sequence goes on from CM061463.1 coordinate 34,013,030, forward strand.
GAAAAGTTACCTTATCCCTGAATATAGAAAAGCAATATCATGCCTAAAACAAAAGGAGGTTATTTACTTAAGTCAGTTAAACCTGTAGAGTGAAGCCACTCCTGTTGCTGCAATGTACAGGAAAAGCGAATTACTGTTTCATCTTGCTGGAGTTTTTGTTCTATCTGTACGTATACCAAATTTCCCCTTCTTATGTAGTGAACTTTTTGTATATTACTTGGGTTTGCAGCTACTGTAGAATTGTTTAGATTCAAATAGACAGTGAAGATTATTACATTGTCACATTGGGAGGTTCTAGTTGTTTGACTTTGATTTTGTGTACTCAATAGCTTTTCATGATCTCATGCTGTAGAGTTCATCATGGGAAATGTAGATAGTTAGCTCCTCTAATTTCCTTGGGAAGACAGGGAAGACTCCTGATAGTTTGGTCAATTGCTTGACAATTCCTGTTTGAACTACATATTTAACATAATATGGCGTTAATTTTTTTACCTTTTGTGTCCAGAACATGGTTTATTACAAAATCTCGCATGTAGATCATCGGATCTCAAATCCAGAACAAAGGATTGCTAGTGATATTCCTAAGTTCTGCTCAGAACTAAGTGGACTCGTACAGGATGATCTAACTGCAGTTGCAGATGGGTTAATCTACATCTGGCGCCTCTGCTCTTATGCAAGTCCAAAATATGTTCTCTGGATTCTGGTAATACCAATGTTTCTGTAATATATTATGACCACTAGCTTGCTCATTATTATATATATATATATATAGTCAGCATGTAAATATGTAATTGTTTTCAGGCATATGTACTTGGTGCTGGTGGTGCAATTAGAAAAATTTCTCCTGCTTTTGGAAAATTAAAATCCATGGAGCAACAGCTAGAAGGGGAATATCGGCAGGTTCATTCACGTTTGAGAACCCATGCTGAGAGTGTGGCATTTTATGGTGGCGCGAACAGAGAAGCGTTGCACATTATGCAGCGGTTTCAAGCTCTTGTGAAGCACTTGAATGTTGTTCTTCATGAAAACTGGTGGTTTGGCATGATTCAAGATTTTCTTCTGAAGTATCTTGGTGCCACCGTTGGAGTTATCTTGATTATTGAACCTTTCTTTGCTGGAAACCTTCAGCCTGAATCATCCACTTTAGGACGGGCAGAGATGTTGAGCAATCTTCGGTATCATACTAGCGTTATAATATCGTTATTTCAGTCTCTTGGTACCCTTTCTATCAGTTCAAGACGCTTGAATATTCTCAGGTAAATAAACTGTCCTTGTGTGAAACGCTTGCCCTGTCTTTTTTTTTTTTGCAAGGATGCACTGTGACATTTTAAATGGATGTTGATAAAGTAGTCAATGGTACTTGATAATTTTTATGATGCCATATGACACAGCGCCCCTGGGTTTAACCTTTATATAACCTCAGGTGCATATTTTGTTTATTTAGTGGAAGTATCTCAAAGGTTTTGTCTATCATGCTTCATCAAGAATAATCTCTATGGTTCTTTACTACTAAGAAATGATTTATTGACTCTTCTCAACTATGTTTCTGGAGTATCTGAAAGTTTCACTTCTGGTTCCTAAGAAATATATTGGTGATCCGTGTTTTATGTTTATCAGTACTGTTGAGAATATGCAATTTAAGATTATCCGTTGATATATTTTAGTCCATCATATTACAAGAATTATCTTGTGCATCACCAATATCTATGAGTTTATAATTTCTTTTCATAAATATATTTTTACTGATTAACTTTCTATTCTCAATAACAGTGGTTATGCAGATCGTATTCGCGAGTTACTGGATGTTTCACGTGAGCTATCTGGGGTTCATGATCGATCTATGAATCAAAACTCTTTTGTAGAAAATTATATCAGCGAGGCAAATTATATAGAATTTTCAGGTGTTAAGGTGATCATAATGAGGATTGAGGACTACCGATTCTTCTATCTGTTTGGCATGGAGAATTCTAATAAATGATCTGTTACAGGTGGTGACACCCTCAAGGAACGTCTTGGTTGATGATTTAACTCTTCGAGTTGAGTCGGGTTCTAATCTTTTGATCACTGGTAATAATCTATGCCAAATTTTGTGCCCTATTAGTTTGGATTTGCGATTGAGCTATCGCAATTCGCAAATTCATCATGCTTATTGTAATGAAAGCCTGATCTTTGCACATCACTTTTTACACTTCCAATACAAGGAGAAATGATCAATCTGATTGCTTATTTTTCCATGATTGCCAACTAATGTAAACGTTGGTTGACACTGAGTAACTACTGTACTGAAGATGGGCAAATGGTATTATGCTGAAGGAGAGGGCTTAGGATAAAGAAGTGACTAGAATGATAGACTTTTGTAATGAAGACATTAGTTTATCTTGCTCCCCTTATTTGCAATAACTATACTTTATATAGTGATGGCACCTAACATCTTTCTAAACTTTCGATCTAAAGATAATATTAGATACCATGTACTCCATCTATCCATGGATGTAGGTTGCCGTCGGATCCCTATATTCAACCTTTAACTTTGACTGTTAAATGTATGCATAATTATATAGATTATTTCTAAACATTTTGTTTGTATATATGTGACACTACTTGACATCTTTGTGCTTCTGCATGAAAATTGCAGCTGTGGAAAATAATTTTATAATGCATCTTTGCTCATTTTCAGGTCCTAATGGTAGTGGAAAAAGCTCCCTTTTCCGGGTTCTTGGGGGTCTATGGCCACTTGTATCTGGCCACATTGTGAAACCTGGTGTTGGCTCTAATCTTAACAAAGAAATTTTTTATGTTCCCCAGCGACCATATACAGCCGTTGGAACACTTCGCGATCAGCTAATCTACCCACTCACAGCAGACCAGGAAACTGAACCACTTAGCTATGGTGGCATGGTGGATCTTCTAAAGAATGTAATACTCATAATTATCCACTTGATGCATTGGCATATTTAGCTTCCTCGTTACACTTGTTTCATTGTTTGTGACTATTTTGTCCCAAGTACCTAGAAAGCTTAGTTGGAAAACCTTAATGTTTTTTTTTTGTTTTTGGCAGGTGGATCTGGAATATTTGCTAGAACGCTACCCTCTTGATAAGGAAGTTAACTGGGGTGATGAATTGTCTCTTGGTGAGCAACAAAGATTGGGAATGGCCCGGTTGTTCTACCATAGGCCAAGGTTTGCCATCCTGGATGAGTGCACTAGTGCTGTGACAACTGATATGGAAGAACGCTTCTGCAAAAGAGTCCGAGCAATGGGTACATCATGCATAACAATCTCTCACCGTCCAGCATTAGTTGCATTTCATGACATTGTTTTGTCTTTGGATGGAGAAGGAGGATGGACAGTTAAAGATAACAGGTTATCCTTATGAGTGATTTTATTTTTTCCCTTTTTATTTATATAAAATGCAGTTTTAAAAAGTTAGTTGTTTTTCTTGTAGAAATGGCTCCTTTCTTTCTACTGAACCAGAGTTTGATGTATTGAACTCATCAGAAACTGATCGTAAATCTGATGCACTTGCTGTTCAAAGGGCTTTTATTGCCAACACAAAGGTAGTTATTATTCCATATTACCTTTTCCATTTTTATTGATTTTTTTATGTGCTACTCTTTAACAGATTTTATTTTCCAGGGTAATGCTTTACTGGGCCCTGAGGATCATTCTTATTCAACAAAGCTGATAGCCACTTCCCCCAATATGAAAAAAGAACACACAGAACGGTCAAATCTAGTCCCACAATTACGGTGCTCACCAAGACCATTGCCTCTCCGAGCTGCTGCAATGTCAAAAATACTGGTGTGAAACATATATTTCTTACCAATTTATTGTTTTGAGATATGTTCTGTTCCTCATCAAACTACTTCCGCAGTTAATGTTGCTAATCAGTATCCACTATTCAGAGATTTCTTCTACTCAAATTTGTTGACTGTCCACATATGTAATGTGAATAATTTTCTGGGGTATTTGTTTGGCAGGTCCCTAAATTATTTGATAAGCAAGGGGGACAGTTGCTTGCAGTGGCATTGCTTGTTTTCTCTCGGACTTGGATTTCAGATCATATAGCTTCACTGAATGGTTGGTTTTTTGTCTTTATTTACTGGAGCTAGATCTGATGGTGTGCCTTACATTTGGTATGTTTCACAATCTTGACAGGGATGAGTATTAAGTATGTTCTGGAGCAGGACAAAGCTGCCTTCCTTCGGTTGATTGGGATTAGTGTGCTGCAAAGTGCTGCAAATTCAATTGTGTCACCATCACTAAGGTAATATTGGTCTGCAATTGAAGTGATTTTCCTATATACTTACCCAGGATGCTTTGGAGGCAGTGCCAGGCAATAGATAATACACTTCTTTTAAGTAAAGTTCCTGAGCCTTTTTAACATATACATGTCGGTGGTCTATAAAATCAAGTTTTACCTATAGCTCTGATATCTTTATGTTTGCCAGAAGAATATACATTCTACTTTCCTAGCCAACATATTTAACTATTGTGCATTAGTAACTGATTATGTGTATTTGAATTCATGGCTTGATAAGTATTTCTATGCAGAAACCTTACTTCAAAGATTGCCCTTGGCTGGCGAATTCACATGACCAACCATCTACTTCAATATTATTTGAAACGAAATGCTTTTTACAAGGTAAACTCTACTGATAGAATTTTATTGTACACATTGTTTTATTTCACTTTCTAACATTTTTTTCCTTGTGTACTGTTTACTTTTTTTGTTCATGGAAGCTAAGCAGTTTGAGTTTTTTGTTTTCAGGTATTTAACATGTCAGGCATCGATATTGATGCAGACCAAAGAATCACACATGATGTGGAGAAGTTGACCAATGATCTTGCTGGCCTAGTTACTGGAATGGTGAAACCACTGGTTGACATTCTTTGGTGGGTTTGTCGTGTTACCCCAGGTGTTCTTTGATTTATCAGGTTTTCTTAGTAAGTCCACTATTATTCTCCAGGTTTACATGGAGAATGAAGATTTTGTCAGGGCGAAGGGGAGTTGCCATTTTGTATGCATACATGTTGCTAGGTCTTGGTTTTCTAAGGGCTGTTTCCCCTGACTTTGGCGACCTTGCAAATCAAGAACAAGAATTTGAAGGAATGTTCAGGTTAGTGACATATGCTTTTCCAGTCATTGGCAAATTTGAGTTTCCTATTACTAAGGAACTTCCAAGTGTTGACCTTGTAAATTTCGCAGGTTCATGCACTCAAGATTGCGGACACATGCTGAGTCAATAGCTTTCTTTGGTGGTGGATCAAGGGAAAAAGCTGTGAGTTTTTCATGTCTCATAAGTGCTGCTTAAAATCTCTAGTTTCCACATTGTGATTCTTGTGGTTTTTGTGTTCTCTTTTGGTCACTTCTGATTAAATAAATAAAATAGACAATAAATTTCCTTGCTGCTTTTGCATGTCTGGTACATGATCTATTAGTAAATTTATGTGCCCTAATATTATAATTATTATCATAAATTAGATGGTTGAAACTAAATTCACAACAATGCTTAATCACTCGAGGACTCTTCTGAGAAAAAGATGGCTATATGGTATTTTCCATGATTTTGTGACGAAGCAGCTACCTCACAACGTGACATGGGGGCTTAGTATGCTATATGCTTTGGAACACAAGGGGGACCGAGCTTTGACTTCAACTCAAGGTTAATAAATCTTGAAAATTCATCCAACATATAAATGATACTATTATTTTTGCATATAATTGCCCAACATGTTTTCAATTTCGGATTGCAGGAGAATTGGCACATGCACTTCGGTTCTTGGCATCTGTGGTGTCACAAAGCTTTATAGCTTTTGGCGATATTCTCGAGTTGCATAAAAAATTCCTTGAACTTTCTGGTGGTATTAATAGGGTGTTTGAACTCGAAGAGCTTCTACAGACATCTCAAAGCAGTAAGTTTTCAGTTCACTGTAAATTTCAGAGACAGTGGGGTGTTCTCTTCTTCTTATTCTTTCTGGAGGGATGACAGACAGTATGGGAAAGTCCCACTGTTAATATTAAGGGGTTTAATCTGTACAAAAGAATTTTTCTCCGTTGTTAATATTGAGATACAAGATATATAAAAAAATAACTATCCCAGCCACTGGGAGATGTGAAAACTAACAAGTTTGAAACTAACTCTCAGAAATCCTATATCAATGAAGAGAAATTTTCTCCATCTAAAGCTATTTAGGGGCACCCCAACAAAGCCTCAACTGTTATTCTCAGAAACCAAGCCAGTAAGGTGTCAGCTCAATAATCTTACCTACCAGTCTGTTGCACTCTGTGCAACATATGCTTGGGCCACAAGTTATGCCGTTCAAATATACCCTGATGCTAATTTTTAATAGGAAACACATGAGTTCTTGAACTAAAACTAAGAATAATTACGGCCTTTATTACAAATTCAGTGTGAGTAAATTCAATCTGATATCAAAGATATTAGGAATTGGTCTTAAATCTGTAAACTTTGTCCAAGCGTGCAACAATATAAGTGTATATTTTTTTATACAGCACGTCTGTAAACAAAATGAATTCTAAATTGAAAGTCTTTCTGCTGTTTCCCTGGACAATGGGAAAATCATTTACTAGCAGCTTTTAGTTGGATTACTGGCTTGCCCACATTCTTCAGTACAATATCTTGTCTGATAGCTTCCCTGAACGAAAAAAAGATCTTGTCTGGTGTAAAACTGTTTACTATATTTATCTTTCTAAGAAGAAACACCAATACTGATTTTTAGGAACCTCACCATTGATGGCCCATATAAATAGTGCTCACCTCCTTGTTCTAAGCTAGAAATTTGTTTGTCAAGTTTATTGACCTCATAATTGTTAATGATATTGTCAAACTTGATGGTTTTCCTTTGTTGTTGTAATGCTACGAATTGCACCTGAATATGTTTTTTTTTCTAGATGCTGCCATGCCTTCTAATCCTACTATTGTGGCACGCGAAGAAATTATTTCCTTCCATGATGTGGATATTGTAACACCATCTCAAAAGCTATTGGCTACCCAATTGTCTTGTGACGTCTCTCAAGGAAAAAGCCTTCTTGTGACTGGTACATCATCTGGTTGCTTTTCATCTTAGTTTTTATTTACCATCATGTTAGCATGATGTTCCTAATATCTATTATGATGTTTTCTTAAGGTCCAAATGGCAGTGGCAAGAGTTCCATTTTTAGGGTGCTCCGAGGTTTATGGCCCATCGCTTCAGGGAGACTTGCCATGCCATCTGATGGGATCTTTCATGTTCCTCAACGTCCGTATACTTGTCTAGGAACCTTGAGGGATCAGATCATATATCCTCTCTCACGCGAGGAGGCAGAGTTGAAGATTCTTTCATTATACAAATCAGGTTAGTGCCAGCTAACTTTGAAAAGGGAAAAAATATAGAACCTCCATGCAGCAATTGTTGACTCACATGAAAGCACACCTTTATTTTGATTAATGGGAACTTTTAACAAATTTCTATGTTGACCATTTCCTGTTCTATTATGAGTAAAATATTGATTGGTAAGGTAACACCACAAAATCACACCCTTGTCCTTGGTGATGTAGGTGACAAGGCTATTGCTTCTGGGTTGTTGGATGATCACCTGAAGACAATTCTAGAGAATGTCCGATTGGTCTATCTTCTAGAAAGAGAAGGTTGGGATGCCACTCCTAACTGGGAAGATATCCTATCCTTGGGAGAACAGCAGAGGCTAGGCATGGTCAGTGATTTTGATTCAGCTTATATTTGTTGGCTAACTAATTTCCATTTGTTCTTTTGTGGATCTATATAACTTTTTTAAGTAGGAATAAATGCTTTCTTTCCAGGTTCGTTTGTTCTTTCACTGTCCAAAATTTGGTATTCTCGACGAGTGCACCAAGTATGTGGCGTATTAGTGTTTTTGAATACTCTCATTTCCATTTTTTACCAATCAATGCACAGTTCTTATAAAGCATACTCATTGCAGTGCCACTAGTGTCGATGTTGAGGAGCATTTGTACAGGATAGCAACTAGTATGGGTATTACTGTCATCACTTCCTCACAAGTAAGTATCATCTAGTTATCCTAACTCTTCAATTGGCGAATTGAAAAAAAAAACTTCAACTAGAATACTCGCAATTAACTGGGTCTGATTTTCATTTCTATCTGTTTTTTTATTTGTTGTTGTTTCTAGCCGATGATATTTTGCATCTTAGCTTTTATCTTCTTCATATGTGAAATGTGCGTTGATGACGCCTTGTCTCATTTATTCATTTACAGAGGCCAGCTCTCATACCCTTCCATTCGTTGGAGCTAAAATTAATCGATGGTGAAGGAAAGTGGGAACTATGTACAATCAACAAATAATTCAAGTTGAAATTTTGATGTGCCGTTTCGCCAGAGGTTGCCTTTACAAGCCGTGAAGAAAAATACCAATTCACATTAGGAGACTTGCATATTTTCACGCATCGTATGCGCTTATAGAAGATTCTTTTTCCTTGTTAGAAACTTGAGATATAGCAGAACAACGTACAGGAATTGTAGAGTGGAAAGGCTTGTAGATGACTTGTAGTAGCTCCCAAGAAGATAGCGTAGTACATAATTAGTTCTTTCAGCCTGATTGATTGGCCTGTAGCAATTATAACACGGGGCACGAAGTGTGCCCTTGTAAATGTTTACTCTGTTTATAGAAAATTGTCTTTTCTTTTGATGTCTTGGCGTTGTGTTTGTTTTTTTTAAAAAAAATCAATTCTGCTATATACTAGTTTGAACCTGAACCTGTCTGACTCTATACACGAAATGGAACAGGAATATAAATTTCTGGATTGCTGTCCATCAGTCACCTGATCTTTTTCAAAATCATCGGTTGATTTTGTGGCCATTAGATGCAATGTAGTGATTCGCACGTACTCCGGCAAGCTCATCTTCTTGGGCAATGGTGATGCATTAGAATAGGGGATCGAGCAAAATGTCAAAACTATCTGTCGGAGGTTGAAGAAAGCGCACGGACTCCATCGGACGGTGAAACAAGGTAAACTTACATCAGTAGCTTGATACAGACAGTCATGCAGGTTCTTGTTTCGACCCAACACAACACTACGCAACCCAACTCCGATTCCGATCTGGACATGTACAGCCTACGGCTATATACCTTGATATATACGCGGATAATAACAACAAGGCACTACCGTATGACTAATGTCCACTACCTACTAGCTCGATCCTGCCCGTATACTAATTCTGAAAACTTACTGAAATTATTGATCATCGACTTGCAACCAAAAGCTAAACAATTCTGAGATCGCCTTAACACATATACATCTCGAGAAAGAGAGATTCATGATCGCCTCACTTGTTGATTCATATTTAACTTGTGCAAATCTCAACTAACAAGAGAATTCCAATACCATAGGCTGGTCAAGTTACTGAGGCTAGCTAGTTCACGAGTGCGCGTCCTCCGCGAACAATTCGGACATCGCTCTGCCGGAGCGTGGTTTCCGTCTTTCCGATTTGGAGATGGCCATCCCACCATCCAAGGTGTTTATTTCAGTGATGAGAGGATTATGGGGTGTTAGACAGACCACTAACCTGGGTTATATATATATATAACCGATCCCTTGTATACGCTTGAGAATTTATAGTCACTGTACATATTCTACATAGTATCAGAGCGAGTCTAGACATCTCGGCGCGCTAGCATCTCCCTCCGGCGAACCGACCCTTTCCTCCTCCTCGTCGACGTCTTCTTCCCGTCGCCGACTCTCTTTTCGGTACTCTCCTCGCTCTCTCGCCTCTATTTCTTCTTCTTCTCATCTCTCCCGCAGTCACCTTCTTTTCTCCATCCCACCTCCGCGCAACCAGGTGACGGTCTCGATCCGCCTCCTCGTCTCGCCTCGCACCCGTCTCCGCTCTTCCTCTTGTTTCGTGCATCTCTCCTTCTCTGACGCCGGCGCACCTCCGCGCTCGTCGTCTCCATCGGCTGGACTTGTCCAGCCCTCCATCGGCTGGAAACCTCCCTCGGTTCTCGCCCTTTCCGACACGCTCAACGGCTCTCGGACGCGAACCTTCTCCCCTCACGTCCGAGCCAGTCCAACGTGTTCACGTGTCCACGGACACGAATCCCTGCCTCCCAGACACGAACATATTCTCTTCTCGTCCGGCCACTCCCTACCTTTTTCACGTCCGTCCTACTCCTTGGCCTCCATGAGTTCACGGACGTGAATCTTCTCTTCATGGACGTGAATCCTCGCACGTCCGTGACCCAACCACTCTCTGACCCACCCACTCTGTCCTCACCTACTCCGCTGCCTACTCCCCATCGGCCAACCACTCCTCATCGGCTGGCCGGCCCACTTCCCATCGGCTTCTCACATCCTTGATTGGCCGATCCATCCTCTCATCGGCTTCCTCCTCGCATCGGCTTCTTTCTCCCATCGGCTCTTTGCTCCCGTTCTACCATCATGTCCACCGAGTCCGCTCTCAGCTCCGACACTCTCCCAGTCACCAAATCTGCTTCGGCCCTCGGTGCCTCAGACCACACCTCGGGCACCACCTCGCCGATCTTCTCCCCTCCCTATGCTGCTGTGAACGTGAAATCTCACGTTCCTATCTCCCTTGACCTTAACGCCAATTATTTCAAGTGGGTTTTTTTCTTCAAATCCATCTGTGGAAAATTCGGCCTTCGGTCCCATATTGATGGATCCGCTCCACCTCGCCCCGATGATCCTCAGTGGGACATCGCCAAGAGTTGGGTGCGCAGCTGGCTGCTCGGCTCGATCGACGACTCTGTCCTCGACCTCGCCATGGACGATACCGACCCCACCGCCCAGGACCTCTGGGTGGCCATCGAGCGGATCTTCCTGGCCAACAAGCAGCCTCGCGCCATCTTCCTCCTCAACGAGTTCCACTCCATGGTACAAGGCGACTCCTCTGTCTCCTCGTACTGTCAGCGCCTCAAAGTCAAGGCTGCTGCTCTCCGAGACATCGACCACCCTGTGGCCGACTCTCAACTCGTCTTCGCCCTTTTGTGAGGCCTCAATTCCTGCTTCTCCAACACTGCCGATGACATCGCCAATGCCACACTTCTTCCATCGTTCACCCAGGCTCATTACATGCTAGTTCTTAAAGAACTCCGTCTGGTCAATAATGAGAAAACAGTAGCCCACACTGCTCTTCTTGCCGCAGCCGATAATGGCTGCCGAGCTTCTTGCGCTGCCCCTTCCTCCCGCGGTCCTGGTGGCCATGGCTTCGGCCACAGCAACACAGCCCACACCGGAAAAGGCAAGGGCAAAGGCAAAGGCAGTACCTAGCAGGGTCCGACGCCACCACGACCTACCTCGATCCCTACCCACCCTGCCGGTCCCACAGGTCCGTGGCTCTGCTACAACCCCTGGACGCCCCAGCCCTAGCCACGCAACCCCATCGGCTGGCAACCCGGAGTTCTCGGCGCCCATCCCTAGGCTCACCTAGCATCAGCTCCCGTTCTGCCGCCTTAGCCGATGCTATCGACCCCAACCACCCAGTCAGTTCCCTCCTGGAACCAGGCTGGCCTCGTCGCTGCCCTCAACCAGATGACGCTCCAACCACAGCACCCTTGGGTGCTAGACTCTGGGGCGTCTTCACACATGGCGTCATCGGCCGGTATACTTCGCTCCTGTCACCCCTCTTCCTCCCCTTTTGTCACCATCGGCAATGGTCACTCTCTTCCTGTCCAATGCCACGGTGACTCCTCTCTGTCTACATCCACCACTAACTTTCCCCTACACAATGTTTTTATCGTCCCTTCTCTTATTCACAATCTTATATTTGTTCGTCAATTCACACGAGACAACCACTGCTCCATTGAATTTGATGCGTCTGGTTTCTCTGTGAAGGATATCCTAACCCGGCGACAGATCCTTCACTGCAATAGTGACGAAGACCTCTACACCATTCCCGCTGTGCCGTCCACTCCACACGCCAGCGTCGCCCTCTCCACCAACCTTTGGCACCTTCGCCTCGGCCACCCCGGCCCCGACACTGTCGCCACTCTTCGTCGCAGCGCCTCCATCCGATGTACTCACAGCAGCTCCACAGTTTGCTACTCATGTCAACTTGGCAAACATGTGCGTCTGCCTTTTTCTAGTTCTCTCTCCTGTACCTCGCATCCATTTAAACTTATATATTGTGATGTATGGATGTCCCCAGTTAAAAGTGTCTCTGGTAATCAGTATTATCTCGCTATACTTGACGATTACACACACTATTGCTGGACCTTCCCGCTCATCCACAAATCCGAGGTCGCCTCTCACCTCACTCACTTCGTCACGTACGTATCTACTCAATTCAACCTCCCCATCAAGGCTTTAAAGGCCGATAACGGTACGTAATTCATCAACCATACCGTTACAAACCTCCTCACCTTACAGGGCATCCATCTCCGGCTCTCCTGCCCTTACACCTCTCCTCAGAACGGCAAAGCTAAGCGCCTTCTTCACACCCTCAACAACATCAGTCGCATCATGCTACTTCACGCCCACTTACCCGTCACTTATTGGGCCGAAGCTCTGGCTACTGCGACATACCTTCTCAATCGGCACCCATGCTCTTCCTTTCATAACAACGTTCTCTATGCCCTTCTCTACCGCACGGCGCCCGACTACTCCCACCTTCGCATTTTCGGGTACCTCTGCTACCCAAATCTCACTACCACAGCTTCCCACAAACTCGCTCCCCGCTCCATCGCCTGTATTCTTCTCGGCTATCCCACCTCTCACAAGGGATACCGATGCCTCGACCTTTCCACCCGACGGGTCCTCGTCTCTCGTCACGTCATTTTTGACAAGACGTGTTTTCCCTTCTGTCTCCTTCATCCGATATCCTCCTCTAGTGATCTCGACTTCGTCCTCACCAACACCGTACTGACCAGGTCTCCTCCACTGCCCTCTCTATCGGCCCCCTCATCGGCCGCTGCTGAGGATTTACCCATCACATATCCCACCACTACTGGGTCCGATATCCCCACCATCGGACCTACCTCCATCGGCCGATACCGATCCTATTTATCCTTCAGCCGATACCGTTTCCTCTCCATCGGACATCCCACTCCCATCGGCTCCTCACTTTCCATCGGCTCCCTCCACCCTATCGGCTGATCCATCTCTATCGTACCGATCAGAATACTCGGCCCACCCGACCTCATCGGCTCAGGCCGATCTAATTCCTCCTTTTTCTCTTGTTTATAGTCGCCGACTCGGAGCCGATGACGCCCCCACCCGACCAGTTCTTCCCATTACTTCCGCACCCCCATCGGCTCCAGTTCCTTCCACCTCTCACATGGTCACCCGCTCCCAGACTGGGTCACTCCGCCCCACTCAGCGCTACAGTCTCTCCGCCATCCATAGCTCTATCTCGCCCATCCCGGCGACTTCTCGCTCAGCCCTGGCCGACCTTCAGTGGCGCGCGGCCATGGCCGATGAGTACAAGGCCCTAATGGACAACGAGACCTGGCGCCTCATTCCCCGACCTCCCGACGCCAACATTGTGACCGGTAAGTGGATTTTCAAACACAAATTCCACATCGATGGCTCCCTTGCCCGTCATAAGGCTCGCTGGGTAGTCCGGGGTTTCTCCCAACGACCCGGTGTCGACTACGACGAGACCTTCAGTCCCGTTGTCAAACCCGCCACCATCTGAGTTGTCCTCACCTTGGCTGCCTCTCGCTCCTGGCCGATCCATCAACTAGACGTAAAAAACGCCTTTCTTCACGGCCACCTGACGGAAACAGTCTACTGCCAGCAGCCCCCAGTCTTCGTCGACCCTTCTCGTCCCGACGACGTCTGTCTCCTTCAACGCTCTCTCTACGGCCTCAAACAAGCCCCTCGTGCCTGGTACCAGCGCTTTGCTGCCTATCTTCGGCACATCGGCTTCGTGGCCTCTGCGTCCGATAGTTCCCTGTTCACTTTCCATATCGGCTCCGCCACTGCCTATCTACTTCTCTATATCGATGACATTGTTCTCACAGCGTTTTCGACATCTCTCCTCGACCTGATCATGGCCCGACTCCACTCTGAGTTCGCCATGACCGATCTTGGTCCTCTCCACCATTTCCTTGGCATCTCTGTAACCCGTTCCATCCACGGGCTCTTCCTTTCCCAACACCAGTACGCCATCGACCTTCTCCAGCGTGTGGGCATGGCCGACTGTCACCCCACGGCCACCCCAGTCGACACTCGAGCCAAACTCTCTGCTGCCAATGGCGCCCTCGTTGCCGATCCCTCTCACTATCGGAGTCTTACCGGGGCTCTCCAATACCTCACACTCACCCGACCCGACCTCACGTACGCTGTCTAGCAAGTGTGCCTCTTTATGCACGCTCCGCGCGAACCTCACCTCGCGCTGCTCAAGCGCATCCTACACTACGTGAAGAGCACCCTCTCCAGCGGGTTGTATCTCAACTCCAGCCCCATCGACTCACTCACCGCGTACTCCGACGCGGACTGGGCAGGCTGCCCCGACTCTCGACGCTCTACGTCCGTCTACTGCGTTTACCTCGGTGACACTCTTGTATCCTGGTCCTCAAAACGCCAGACTACAGTGTCCCGATTTAGCGCTGAAGCCGAGTACCGCGCCGTCGCCCACGCCGTCGCCGAGTGCTGCTGGCTTCGCTAGCTTCTCTAGGAGCTCCGTGCACCCCTCTCCACCACGACCGTCGTCTACTGTGACAATGTTAGTGCCGTCTACATGACCACCAACCCGGTCCATCACCGACGCACCAAACACATCGAGATCGATATCCATTTTGTCCGTGACAAGATTACATTAGGATAGGTTTGGGTGCTCCATGTACCATCGGCACATCAGTTTGCCGATATAATGACCAAAGGCCTGCCCACGCCTTTGTTCACTAGTTTTCGGTCCAGTCTCTGCGTCCGTTCCCCTCCCGCTGCGACTGCGGGGGTGTTAGACAGACCACTAGCCTGAGTTGTATATATATAGACCCGACCCTCTTATATACGCTTGGAGATTTATAGTCACTGTACACATTCTACATGGGGGAATGAACTGTGTGCCTGTTGCATTAGGCAAAAAATACAAATCTAATATGTATAAAGGTATGGAAAAAAAATCTAAATTGTCCTTGTGCCTTACTATTAATACGTCTACTCAAATACAACATATCGTATATACAGTAACCTTGTATTTGGAAGTGACTAAACATTAAAAGGTATATAACTGAATGTTGGATAAATCTAAAATTGAAGATGTTGTTGAAGCGTGTAAGTCTCAACGAAGAAGAAAATAAATTCATCTCCTTTTTAATAAGGTAAACCTCAAAATCTTCCTAAACTTTCCTTCAGTCCTTGGTTTCAAAAGACTTCCTAAATTATCCTTATGCTCTTTATTGTTCTAAAAGGCTTTATGATCTGTCCTTCGCTCCGACGGAAAGTTGGTGACGATGATAATAATGAAGACTGGCTCTAATGGGGAGCTGATAACATGATAAACTGACTCCAACCGAAAGTTAGTGATGGTGATATGATGATGATAAAGACCAGCTTCAATGTGGACTGAATGCAATGGACTTGACTCAAAATGACTTAAAAAAACGATAAAAAAATAATTTAGTAGCAGGAGGGCATTGATATACTAGTAGCAGTAGCAACAGATAGTGTACTAAGTAAAAGACAAATTGGATAATAGCAGACATGTTGATAGCAATAGCGGCGATGCACATTACCTAACAGAAGACAATCGGTAGAACACTTGATGAAAATGGATAAGAAAAATAGCAGACTCAGATGAACCGATGAAACTGAAGTCACGACCACTCCTCGCAGCCCAAATTTGCCATTGGTGAAGGTGAAGAGACCGAGCAAACACCTTGTTGATCGGGTGCTTTTGGTTGTAGTAGTACAGCAGACAAAGCATGATGCAGGGGAGACAAAGAAGCTAGCCCAGACCTTGACGAGGCAGCTCGGCGATGGAGAGACGAGGCAACCTGGAGGCGGCACCGACAGACGGAGTCACTGTTGGCGTTGACGAGCGCCGCAACGGGTGGCGAGGATGACGACCACGACGGGTGGCGGTTGCGCGACGGCTGGCCCGGCGAAGCACCTCAATGAAGAAGACGGGCGCTGGATACACGACGCCCGCGACGGACGGCGGTCGCATGACCGGATCTGGCGACGTGATGCTTGATGGCGACGGGGACGGTCTGCACGACCGGCGGCAAGAATGGGCGACGGGCGGGGTCGACGGGCCAGACCGCGCAAGCCTGACGGACGGATGAGCAGGATGGTGGCGCCGGCATCCGGAAGGATGGTGGCGCCGGCATCCGGAAGGATGGCGGATCCAGACAGACGAGGACGAATCCGAGCTCGATGCGATGCGGAGACGACGATTTGCTGCTGTAGTTGCCTCATGTGTGGAAATAGATGAAGCATTCTCACCTCCGACGAGGCCGCGCACCTCAGACGCAGGTTTTAGATTACATGGTAGTTACGAAAGTTAAGGATACATTCCTATCTTAAGCCTTCCTAATCTAATCCTTCTTTTTTATACATACCAAATATATCTAACATCCTCCTCAATCATAACTTACATAAATTAAAATTATACTTAAACATTTCTAATTTATGACTACACAAAACTTTTGTGAATTCCGTAGCAACTTGATCATTAGTTACGCTGAATCTTACTTTCAATTCACACATAAAATGATAGTATGAATTTTAATCCAAATTCTGTAGTTGCATTATCTAGTGACTTATCTTTTGTGCGCTTGCTTTCGTGCACTCCATGAGATTACATCTAACGAAAATCACAAATCCACTTGAGCGATGGTCATCAACACTTCTTGTCTAGTCAACATAAAAAAACAAAGCATTTTCAAACCAGTACCAAGAGTATGTTGTTAATATTTAAGAATTCTTTTAACTACTGTCTAGTGATCTGTTGGAGACTGAAAAAACTGATAAACTTTATTCACTGGAAAGAAAATATCCTGGTAAGGGTTAGGTAATAAAGTACACCTACCATACTTCTGTACCGTATTGAGTCTTCTAGTCCAATAGCTTCTCCTTGCTACGATAACAATTTGTCTAATGTACATAGTGAAGTCGCTGCTGGTTTATAATGTAAGATGTTTACCTTCTTGAGCAAGTATGATGTGTATTTGTTTTAGGACAACAGAATACCATCTTTTGTCTTTAACATCTCAATTCCAAGGAAGTAATGCATATCACCAAGATCTTTTAAAGCAAAATCTGTTGCAAGATTTTTGAGTAAAGTCGTTACTGCACTTTATAAGAAACTAGCTACTATAATATCATCCACATACACTAATAATTGATCCCTTGTTATAAAAGAACCATGAAGTATCTGCTTTAAAAGAAATAAACCAAGTTGCTATAATTTGTGACTTAACCTTACAAACCACGCCCTTGGCACTTGTTTAAGAACGTAGAGAGCTTAGTCTAACTTAAGTACATGATGTGGCATCAATTTGTCTTCATATGCTAGGCATTGCTTTATATAGACTTTCTCCTCAAGAACACCATAAAGAAACACATTCTATACATCTAATTGCCTGAGACATCACCCCCTGGCCTTGTACCTGTCTAGAGATCCATTAGCCTTTCTTTTGATTTTGTAAATCCATTTGTAGTCTATTATATTTCTTCCTTCTCTAGCTAGTACAAGATGCCAAGTTTTGTTCTTGATCAATGCACCATACTCATAGTCTATGGCTTCCTTTCACTTCTTATCTGCTAGTGCCTCATCAATATTTTCTGGTTCATCTAAAATAGTCATAAAATTATACCTGATTTGGCCATTGGTGTAGACTTTGGGCTTGGTGATCCTACTTTGCAACTAAGTGTGTGGTCGAACTAATCCAAAGGGTGCAAAAGATCCAACTACTTTGGTTCATGAGGGAATATGTGCTACAGTGTGTTGTTGCATTGATCCATCCATACCGCCTGCGTCTCCTTGATTGGTTGAGGATGTCATCACACACATGCTAGGAGAGTCAGGCGCTGACCCTGACACCTGCGTTGGTGATCCCAGTGGTAATTCTCCTATTATTTCTTCTAACATAGCAAGATATTCCCCTTGTGTCCGACGCCATCATGCTCCATGATTTCATGTGAGTTCTACTCATAATTTTCATCAAAAAATGCCACATCCACATTTTCACTAGAAATATTAGTAACATCAGGAGGGTTAGTATGCACAGTAGTTAACTAATCACTCAATATTACACCCCCTTGGTCAGAACCAGGAAGCAAATGTGGAAAAAGAAGAATTTTAGAGCGAAGAAGGGCACCGGCATTAGCATGAAGTTTCATCAAGGTAAAAATATTTTCATAAAGATGACATCACGGAGATATATACTCGATCCATGGAGACATGCAAGCACTTATATCCTTTGTGCATCGGGTTGTAGTCAAGAAAGACACATTGTTGAGACCAAAACCCTAGTTTTCTAGAATTGTATGGTCGTAAATTAGGCGAACATGCACATCCGAAGACACAAAGTATGAGGTAGTCTAGTTGTCTGTTAAAAAGCCTTTCCAAAGGTGTAGAAAATTGAAGGTGTTTGGTAGGAGTGCGATTAATCAGATGGGTGGCCGTGTTAAAGGCCTTATCCTAGAACTTGAGTGGTATGACGGCATGAGTAAGAAGGGACAAACCGACTTTCGCAATGTGGCGATGTTTTCGTTCAGCAGAACCATTTTGTTGGTGAGTGTGAGGGCATGAGACGTGGTGCATGATGCCTATTTTGGAGAAGTAGGAATTTAGTTTTTTATACTCACCTCTCCAATCACTTTGCATGGCAATGATTTTTCAATCTAGGAGTCGGTTCTACAATAGCTGAACTCACATAATATTTTCCAAACATTAGAAAAAAATAAGTTATAATGGAGCAACAGAGACACTTGATGACACATGATAGGGAAGTTGATGACTTTTTGTCTCTTGATAAGCATCACACACCGACTTATTATTGGACTTACCAAAACACAAAAGTTTATTGTTTGAGATAACTTACTGAATAATAGCATGAGATAGATGATCTAGCTTATCATGCCTCCTAGCCAAGGAATGTCTTGTAGCACTGAAGGCCTGCTTCTACATGCTGGATGTGGATGAGGGTGGTAAGATGTTTATGCCACGCTCATGCCTGTCTTGAAGTAGAATTCTCTGCGTGATTAGATCCTTAACAAAAAAAATGAATGAATATCAAAGAATGCATGATTACCAGTAAAGAGGTGAATAAAGGATATTATTAAGATAGAATTTGTAATGGGAGTATGAATTTGAGTTGACCAGTATAACTAATATGCATACCTGAGCTATTGGCTATTTGGATTTGATCTCCACCATGATATTTCTCTCTCACGCTTAGCTTGTCAAGTTCACCAGTGACATGATTGATTGTGCCTATGTCGACGTACCAATTCATATCAATCCCTTAGGATCGATGCGCGAAATTGATTGTCTTATCTTATGGAACAAAGTTGGGATCAAAACAGTACCAATAGATACCAACTGTGTGTCCTATCTTACCATAGAGCTAGCATGTTGGCCGCTCGCCTCTTCATCCTCTCGATGGTGCTTGTCCACCACCACCACGGCCACAACCAAGGTTGCCACCACCAGGATAGCCTAGCCGCGCCTACGACCGTGCTGATTATCACCTCTCCTAAATGAGGTGAAGTTTGTTAAAACTTGGTAGGTTCCTTGCCGAAGATCATGTCTCCCTTTGAACTCTAGCAGCTGCCAGCAGAGCTCTACCATGGTGATCGGTTTCATTTGTGCGGCAAGGTTCGACACCACCGTCTCAAACTCAGCATTGAGTCCGGCAATCATGTATGCCACAAGGTATTCTTCGTCGAGTGGCTTGCCTCCGGTCACCATCTCATTACCTAAGGCTTTAATCTTGGTAATGTATTTATTAACAGATATATTACCTTTCTTTGTAGTTGACAACAGATCCAGGTGTTGATGGACTGCGCACGGGTCTTTGAGAAGAAGATGTCCTCGAGAGTCTTCCACCACTATGACGCTGTTGCAACTGACACCACCTATCAGGATGTCACGCGTGAGGGACACCATAAGATAACAAGGACTTGTTGATCTTTAGCCATCCATTGAAGTACGTGGATTCGATTCTTTGACGATCTCTTTGCCTTTCTTCACGTCTGTCTCTTTCAGCGGGACTACAATGGTGCTAACGAGATACCCAAAACATCTTTGCTCCTCTTATGGTCAGAAGAACTTATGCCTTTCATAGTAGATAATTGCTCTTGCCTAGCTTCTCTCTCACTAGCACACCAAACGGCAATCCACTGGCCAGAGCTGAAGAGATGATGCACTCATGGTTTTATCAAATATATTTGTGAGAAAAAGGCTCTCATACCATGTGGAAATAGTTGAAGCGTTCTCACCTCTCACGAGGCCGCGTATCTATGTTTTGGATTACAGTTACGAAAGTTAAGGAAAGTTACTTTTTTTGATACATGCCAAATATATCTAACATCATGCTGAAGCAAGATGGCCTGCTGCTGCTTGTAGATGATGAGCCACGACGGGGGACAACATGGATGGCGTCGCCGGTGGCGGCGAGGACGCCGGATGGATTGCTGCTGCTGCTAGCTGACGATGAGAGCAGGGCTGCTGCTGCTGCTACTTAATGCCACTTGAGGACAATTTGCATCTTGTAGACAAACTGGAACTTGGGCTGCTGCTGTTGCTTGATGAGGGATGAATGGGGTTGCCGCGCCGGCGATGAGGCGCCGCCGGGCGCGACGACGATAACGGTAGCATCAGTGGCTAACCTTCTCTGATACTATGTTCATTTTAGTAATGGAGAGGATTTCGAAGAATGAACTGTGTACCTGTTGCATTAGACAAAAAGGTAAATATAATATGTACAAAGATATAGAAAAGTCTAAACTGCCCTTGTACCTATACTATTAACACATGGCATGGTAAAGGCCACACGGGCCGTATATGGGCCTATGGACACCTGTGCTTTTTTTTTCAATCTAAAATGATTCTGTTGTTTGTTTCTTTTAATAATCAACAATGTAATATTTTGTAATTCTCGGCTAAAAGTTTGACGGAGTGAACATAAACTTATTTGAGTTGAAAGTTGTAAGTCACGAGTAGAAAGTTTTGAAATTTTCAGTTGAAATTAGAAGAATTTTGATTTAAAAGTTGAAGGTTATGAGTATAAAGTTTGTAGGTTTTCAATTGAATTTGAATAGAAACTTTCGTCATCCGAATTGAAAGTTTCATGTCCTTCGATGAAAGTTTCAACTTGAAAATTGAAAATAAGTTTGGAAGAGAAGGGCTAATTAAAATTTTGTAGCAGCTGTCACCACCGATCACGCCGCTAATTAAGCACGGTGCCAATTTACGAGGGAAGGGCTAAGCGCGTGAGTAGGAAACGAGAAAGCGTCGGTGCTCCGTCGGAAACCGATCAAATTAGCCACACCCCTAGTTAATTAATTTCCAAATATGCAAACCATAATACCATACCATATGCATATGCAATTATAATGTACCAGTACAAACTTGTTTTCTCGTACTACATTTGCTCTTACTCTACCTGTATGGCCAGCAGTGGCGTTCCTACAGTATACTAGCCAGGGTCACAGGATCCTAGGTAGAATTCCAATCTTTAGTTGTTTTAGCTTATATTAATTAAATTATTTCTTGAAAATTAGAGTATTATGTGTGTTATGATTTGTATAGGATCTCCGGTGATTTTTAGTGCCAGCATGATTTTTAGCCTCACGCGAAACCTTATAGTTATAGGGATGCGGAGCTGTCTCGTATCCCTGCGAGCATTAGGCCGCAAGTCAAGTCCTGGTTTGAAAAGCATTTTCCTCCTGAAAAAAACTATTGCGAATGTGGAGTCTCATATCGGCAGCGAAGAACTTGCAAAGAACCTCAGGGCGCAAATTGAGGAGAAGAAATACGAGCTGTTCCATCTGCCATGGAAGCTGAAATTTGGCAGCAAAAGTGAAACTGGTGGTGAAAAACCCATCCTGGAGGACGAAAGGATACCCAGGGAGCTTAAGCCGTACCGTGAATTCAAGGGACTAGCTGATAGTTACGGGTAACCTACGTACTGCGTCTTCTCGTATTAATATATATATATATATATATATATATATATGCTGTATTTTTAACTCATCTCCTGCCTTTGTGTGTCCATTGACAGAGTAAAGCTAGTCATGAAACAGCTCGCAGTAACCTATGTTTTGGGCGCCACTATCTTGTTGGCGGCGGTGAAGCTGCGAATTCGGAAAGTATGGAAGCTGGAAGCAGGATGATGCTGCAGTTGACATTCACAAGTCTTTCTTTCTAGGGACTCGTCTTGCAAGTCTACAGATGGTTTTTGTTGCTAATAGTAGTGCTAGTGTTTGAAGTACATGTGTGTGTGTGTGTGCTGGCTCATTTTTTGCTCTACTTTTGCCTGCTTCTGTGTAAGATTGATCGATTGAGTTCGCTTTGCCATCGTCGCAAGGTGCTAATTTTTACGTAATGTAGTGCCAATTTATCTTCCATGCTCTCTGTATTACTGGATACATCGAAATCGTGTGCATAGATTTGTCTCAAAATGTTTCTTTACAAATAACATATATATGTATATATATTTACTTATACTGCAATACTAGGAATTACTGACCATTTTGTGGCCAGTGGGAGTAATCGAGGCTGAAATAATGTTTTTCAAATAAAAATTGGTATGACTCATATTCAGATTTGAGCGCTTTTCGTTAGGACTTCGTTTTTGTAGCCGATGATTTATAGCAAGGATCAGATTTTTAGATAGAGAGAGAAACAAACATATGCGGAAATATATCATGTAAAAAAAAGAAAAATTCAAATTTTTAGCTCAATGCAGCACTCATCTCAACAACTTTTAAGTGTAGTAAGCATGAAGTTTACAACAAAAGGATAAAGTCTTCAGTTCAGAAGAAAGAACTACACACTACTAGTTCTAGTTGTAAGGGTAAGCCTGAACAAAAAAAAAATGCATTTTTTAGATCAATGTAGCACAAATCTTGCAGCTTACAAGTGTAAGCGTGAAAATTGCAACAAAAAAGATCAAATCTTACTCAATGAGAAGATCGTAGAGGCCGGACAGCTTAATTTGTTTCATTTTTCACATTGATAGAAATGAGGGAATTTGCTAAGGTTTTTGTTGAGAGAGGAGTACGAGCAATCCCTGAGGGCCGACGAGGATCTCGTTGAGGAAGCTGACGAGGCCGAACCACACCACCGGCGTCACGTCCACGCCGCCCACCGGCGGGATCACCTTCCTCGTCACGGCCAGGAACGGCTCCGTCGGCGCGTACGCCACCACGTAGGGGAACTTGCCCACGGGGAGCCGCGGGTACCACGACATGACGATCCGCAGGATGAAGAGGAACCCGAACGCCGACAGCGCCGGCCCGGCCACCCCGATCGCCTCCTTCGCCGTCGCCGGGTCCAGTTCCCCCACCACCGCCACCGCCCTGTACACCACCTCTGCCACCTGCTGCCACTGATGCTCCGGTGGGGCGGGAGAAGCAGCAGCATGGCATTGGCAAGGCAGTGCGGCGCCGCTCATGGTCGCCGTCGCCGCGGCCACGGCGAGCAAGCTGTGAGCTCCTCGCAGCTTGGTGCTTGACGCATCCCGCTGCTGCGCATCGCTGCTCCTTCCTCCTCCTCCTAATCCTCTCTCGATGTCCTGTTGTTTGGGAGAAACCACTCAATTGATCGATGTCGATGAACAAAGTAACAGTGCTCGGTCATTTGCCGAGCACCAAGAAGATGATTTACCTTGGCGGCGCTGGCGACGATGCACCTCCTGGTGGATTTAGAGAAGAGAAAGGACGCTGTCCTGGACATGGAGGGCTTGGGAGCAACGAGCAAGGAGGCTTCCATGACGAGAGAGGAAGAGGAAGAAGCCCCACCTCGCCTTCCTTGCTTGCACTTGGATAAGGCGAAGAGATGAACTGCCGCCAGGTGCTCATTCTACTGGGCCTCCAATGGCGACGGCCCAAGCCCACCAGCGACTCGAGCAAAAAAAACCAAAAACCCTACGGCCCAACACAACCACCCGTCTCCCCACCACCACCGCGCGGCGGCTTCCTACTTCCCGCCGGCGACCACTCCTCCCAATCTCGCCGTCGCCATGTTCCGGCTACGCTCGTCCGCTCGCATGCTCAGAGAGGTGAGACGACCGCAGCCTACTGCTCTCTTACTAGGGCTTCTCGGTTCTCGCTCATCACAGTGGTTTGGCTTGCGTTTTCGTTGCAGCTACGAGAGGCGTCGCCGTCGTACGGCCGCCGCGAATGGCTCTCCGGCGGAGCCCTAGCCTCCGCCGCGCGCACGACCTCGCTCCTGCGCCCTCTCCCCGGGCTCGACGTCCCACAGTGCCTCCCTGACCAGCTCGGCGGCCAGCCCACCCGTGTCACCACGCTCCCCAACGGCGTCCGCGTCGCCTCCGAGGACTTCCCGGTAGTGAATACTATATGCTGCTCCTGTGCTATACCGTGCGGCGGCGGCGCTGACTGACGCTGACGAGGTGTGAGGGTTTTGGTGTAGGGCCCGTCGGCGTGCGTAGGGGTGTTCGTGGATTCCGGCTCGGTTTATGAGACGGCGGAGACTGCCGGCATGTCGCACCTGCTCGAGAAGCTGGCCTTCAAGGACACCGCTCACCGCAGCCACCTGCAGATTGTGCAGAACGTCGAGGCCACCGGAGGAAACGTCGGGGCGTCTGTATCCAGGGAGCAGATGGTGTACAGCTACGAGACTCTCAAGGCCTACTTGCCGCAGGCCATTGAGGTGCTCATCGACTGTGTCCGCAATCCGTTGTTCCTCCAGGACAAGGTTCAGCAGCAGGTGCTGGATTCATGGATAGCCTCTCTCAGATACAGCTTATTACTGGCTATTTGCGGTGCACTGATTATGGTTGTTTGGTTTATCAGGTGGCCTTTGCCAGAGAAGAGGTTCAGGAGCTACAGAAGAATCCTGAGAAATTTCTTCAGGAATCACTTAATCGAGTTGGATACAGGGGTGCTCTTGCCAATCCACTTGTAGCCCCTGAGGAGAATCTCACGCGAATCAGCGGTGGTATTATTCAAAAGTTCTATCATGTAATGCTCTTTGCTTCTGTATCGCATTTGATTTATACCTTCCTCATAAAACACAGCTCAAGTCCATGACATACATAGTTTTCAATTGATGTACTTAGGTGCACATCTCCTTGAAATTGGCATTTGGTAATATAATTGCTAATGCTAAAATGCAAATGTACTTCTATCTATATAGCTCAGTCAACAACTTTATGAAAAAAAATCTACTACTGAACAGGAGAACTACACTGCTGATCGCTTGGTTGTAGCAGCATCAGGTGTTGATCATCAACACCTTTTAGATGTCGCAGAACCTTTATTGTCTGATTGGCACAAGGGATCCCCTGTGGAAAGGCCAGAGTCTAAATATATTGGCGGTGATTTTAGACACAGAGCAGACTCAGAGGTAATATACTCCCATCTGCACTATTTTTCCTTTTTGGGGGGCTTCCTTTTGCTCTAAATTGAAACCCTGCTCATTTCTCTTCCTGCAGATGACACATGTTGCTTTGGCTTTTGAAGTGCCAGGGGGTTGGCTTCAAGAGAGAGATGCCGCAATTATGACCATTGTACAGGTATATTTAATGACTGTATTCGCTAAAAATGATCTAGTCTGCATTGACTTCTGCGTCTCCACTGCACTTTCTAACTTGTATTCATGCATATGCCAAAAATATTTTGTAGACTTTAATGGGCGGTGGTGGTTCATTCTCCTCTGGTGGTCCTGGAAAAGGGATGCATTCACGGCTTTGTAAATAATTATCTCTCGAGAACCATTTAACTTTAGTAAGATTGCACAGTGCTACAATATGGAATATATATTAGATTGTGCTTTTAATAGCCGTTACAGAATTGTGCTAACTGCTGCTTGTTTAGTACTCTAGGTCTTTTTTGTGCCATTTTAGTTATTTCAGTTTTCAAGTGGGGTTGTGTGTGTGTTTTTTTTTTTGAAATGCTATAAGTTGAACTGTTGTTTCTTTGCAGATCTGCGTGTTTTAACTAAATACCACACGGTCGAATCATTTTTGGCATTTAGCAATGTATTTGATAGAAGTGGCCTCTTTGGTATCTACTTGACCACGGTGAGCTCATCTTTATACATCACTCTGTGCCTGGAAATAAATATCGGATTCCATTAAACATGTTGCTGCTTCTACCTTGAGATTGTTGCTATGCTGTTTGATCATATTATGTGATTTGGACTTTATGAGGGACTAGAGCTGGCAAAGAGTCTGCATTTCAAAATTTTGAATTACCATTGCTTCAGTTTGTTCTGGGGTATTAGAATTTTGAAATATTTTCTGTTTTCTAAATGGTTTAGCCTCCAGATTTTGTTGCAAAGGCTGTTGATATTGCAACAAAAGAACTGATTGCTATTGCAACACCTGGACAAGGTATAAACCATCTCCTTCTTGCCAAATTGCTTCAGCATCCACTGAAGCTAGCTACCTGCTCTGAATCTTGATGTGATTTGCATGTGTTCAGTGACAGACATTGAATTGACACGATCGAAAAACTCAACAATTTCAGCTGTGTTGATGAATCTTGAATCCAGGGTAATTCTGGAACCACATCCCCAATTTATTCATGATCCTTGTCACACATAATTAAAGTGACTTGATACCTTTATTTTAATTTGCACTCCAGGTAATTGTTGCAGAAGATATAGGGAGGCAGTTATTGACTTATGGTTGCAGGTAAGTCAATATCTTTGACTCTTAACCATTTTTCAGAAGTCTGATGTATAGAAAATCATTTATATTCCTTTCTATTCTGTCACCACAGGAAGCCTGTTGATCATTTTCTTCAATGTATGGACGAAATCACTCTAGATGATATAACAGCTTTTGCTCAGAAGATGTTATCTTCAAAACCCACAATGGCTAGCTGGGGTGATGGTATGCTTCTTAGTTTGCACAAAATATAATTGATACAAAATGTGCAGTTTAAGAATTAATTTGAGTTCATTGACTTGCGCCTTCTGCAGTTGATAAAGTTCCTCCATATGAATTTGTTCGCAAGCGGTTTTGAAGTTCCCTGATACAATGATCCGTGGTGGACGAAGAATCTCTCATGGGAATTTTGTTTATGATGTTGCTTATCTCAGAAACTGCTCTCATTTATACACATCACTTGATGAGGTTAGATTTTAGCTGTCATCTTCAGACAGCATATGCTGGCGAAATGTCTAAGGTCAAACAGAGGTGAAAGTTTCGCAATATCTCGAAGCAAATTTAGCGATTCCTCCATCGTATGTGCTTGCTGATGCAAGTATATGCACTTTTCTCGTCTTGTTGAGTGCTCTGTAGACAATTTTCGTGGCGATGATATATGGTAGTAATAACGTCTTACGATCCGGAAATTAACTGGATAATGGCATGGCCTTGTCTCGGGACGACGTTGTGCTCTCGGACTGACCGGTTTGACTTCAATTGCTTCTTTTTTTTCTGTTTCTCTTAATGTATTGCAAAGCAAATCTTCAGAAAAACAGTACGAAATGTTGTGGCTTTGCTGAACTACATAGTTTGATGATGGATGAAAAGCAGCAACATTGTTGAGTTCAGAGGAAATTGAGTTGCCCATCATCTTAACTTTCACAAAATTTCGAACCTGCTGCATCAAGACAACTCAGTTACACATTTAAAGTGATAAAGCAAGCAGATGGTGCATACAAAAGCTGTGCTTGAAACCAAAGCTAAAATAATAAGTTCGAACATTCCATTAAGCATTAATCGCCAGTTATCAGGCTCGCAGCTCACTACAACTAATCCCATCCTGACAGTGCACCGACTCCCACCTCCGGCACAGAGGATAGCTGCTCAAGAGCTGAGGAGCCGATGACCGTGCCTTTGCCTTTCTTCTTCTTCTTGGTGTGATCGATTACCAGGCCACCAAATTTTCCATCTGGGGCAATTTCCTGCATTTTGCCCTTCAACTCAGGCTCTGGATTGTTGTTGCCTTCACTAGAGAACACCAAGTCTGCAAATGGCATTTCAGTGTCATCAATTCCTTCGGCGTTCTTCTCTTCTTTGTTTGCAGATTTCATCTTCTTGGCTCCCTTACTAGCCTTTTTATCAGTAACATCAAGAGAAGAGTTATCATCCTTCCTCTTTGATTTCTTATTCTTGACATGTTCTACAGCCACCTTTTCCTTTCCCTTACCATCCAGCAGTTCAGATTTCACTGGGGTGGCAATGGTGACATCCGGGCAAGTACTTTGTCCCACGGGTTCTTCAGGGCTCTTACTTTGTTGTTTTGAGTGTTTCCCCTTGCCTTTCTTCTTTGTATAGATGTCAATAGGACCATCATCAGGCATATCTGCATCCTTGATTGGTAGTTTCTCTTCTCTAGAGTTCTTACTCTTGGAGCTGGCCTCCATGGGCTTTGAGTTAAATATGCGTAGGTTAGGAACTAATTTCTTAACCTGAGAAAACATCCAGAGTTACTCCAGAACTGCAATACATGCAGAAAGGCAGAAAGAAAAAGGAATTACCTTTTTGGCTAGACTGTCTTTCTCAGCAATAGGATTTCCCTGTAAATTTAGGTTCCTCAAGTAGTGCAGTTCAGAAAGGACCTGACCCAAAAAAAGGGAAGAGAAGAAAGATTGAGACAGTGTAAAGATATTATGAATATAAAAGGGTGAGGGCAAATTAATCAGATGCAAACCTCCAAATCTGATCTCCTCTCAATTAAGTTGTTTCCTAAATCAAGGTTCAAAATTTTAACATTTTTCGCCAAGTCTGATGGAATTGTCTGTGAATCAGAGTTTAGATAAGATGTTACAGAGTGACCAAGTGCAATAGACCATGCTTTCAAGTAGCAACAAAAATCAAGGTGCAAAAAAGACCCAGAAATATGCTATTCATAAGTCCTTATACATACAGTGATCTTGTTGTGGGCAAGCCTAAGTTCCTTCAATTCCACACTCGCTGTGAGAGAAGAACCAATTTTTTCTATCTGGCAGTGAGACAAGGATAGCTGAGGAAGGTAGTAACAAAACATTAGTCGTGTAAAATAAGAAAAATTGTGTACCAAAGCTGCTAAAACAATTTTATTTTTGCAAAACGAAATAATACTAACCTTTTTCATAGCCTTTGCCTTCATCAAAGCATCACCAATAGTGAAAATAGGGTTTTTGGAGAGAACTGCGGCAGAAAACATTCATAAGTACCTTAAGTGTAAGGAACATGATTACTCTTTGCCTGTTCAGAACAGGAATGTAAAACAACTCTTTTGTTGGTTGATGACTTTGCAATATACTGATATGAAAACAGAAGAAATACAGGTTATCTATTAGTAAACTAGTATTTTCCATGCATAAAAAATTGCAATGGGAAAGGCTCTTAGTGTTATGTTTCCTTAACTTGCTATACTTTCCAACAGCTATCAACATCCTGCTTAGCTTATCAAAATTATCAGCACAGACCAAGATCATATCGTTCCAAGAAAAAATGAATTCTACAGGACGAAGTCATTCAGTTCGTTCTATTGATTAAGTGAGACCTCAATATGCATACCAAGAGTGTTCAACTGATGAAGCTGGTCAAGTTTGCATATGGAAGAAATGTTGTTATCTGCATGAGAAATTACAAAGATCCATTCACCAAGCTACCAACAAGAATGCAAGTACAATTGACAACATATAGAATTTGTGCATAGCATTACCATTTAGAATCAGCGCTCCCAGGCTTGTTAAAGATTTGACCTCAACCATTGTTTTAAGTTTATTCTTGCCAGCATTCAATACCTGTACAACCGGAGAGGAGCAATTGCCGATCATTTCGAGTGAAGTAATCAGGTTAACAGTAAATCCAGGATTCAGTCGCATCAAGATGCGGGGGCAGAGAAGTAACTCACCTGCAGCTTTGAGAGACCTTCAACACCTTTTAAGCTCACAAGCTTGTTTTCAATAACCGAAAGCCATTTCAAATTGGCACAGGTAGACAAGCCCTTAAACATTCAAAGCCACAATGTAAGTGAAATATAAATGATAGACATTCTGACGATCACAAACACAGCAATCATTTAAGGGTTAATTGGATCCATGCCATTACAAATTTGCTGTATTAGAAAAATACCATTACTATTCACCTATTTGGAGCCATATCATTATAATTTTATAGTTATTCGATATATGATACTACGTACCCCTTCGATGCATTTTCTTAAATTTTTGGATCAAATTGCCCATGTCTTCTTCCTTCATCCCCTCCTCTCCCTCCTGTTCATCTTCTCCACCAATAGGGCTGGATTTGGTGATAGACGCCACAGCCCAGACAGACACAGGGCGGCGGTGGGTGGCTAGTGGCGAACGGCGGCATCATGCTCTGGGCTGTTGGTGGGGCCACACTGGATCTTGCCAGCTATGAACTCTGTCTCACAGAACCACGCCTATGAACTCTGTCTCATGCAACCACGCCTAGGAGCGGTGATGGGGAGCCTCGGGCTATGGCCACCATCCATCACCAGATCAAGGTATATTGGTGGAAAAGATGAACAGGAGAGATAGGAGGGGATGAAAGAAGATGGTATGGCTAATTTGGTCCACAAATTTTAGAAAATGCGTTGAAGGGGTTAGTACTAGCATATATCGAATAACTATGAAATTATAATGGCATGCTCCAAATAGATGAATAGTAATGTCATTTTTTCAATACGGCAAATTTGTAATGACTTAGATCTAATTAACCCATGATTTAATGGAAAAATTATCCATCCATTATCTACTTCAATGAGCTAGAGGAATCATTCAGATTGAGTAGGCCATTAGTTCATTACAGGGTGTTTTTTGTGTTGTTATTATGGGATTCATTCACTAAATGTTCGACTTTTTTAGACGGATTTAGTCGGTGTCCATGCTTGTAGAAAACACAAAACTAACGGCATCCAATATATCCACATAGGTGAGATTCACCAAGAATCTTTCTCAGTATCATATTGTATTTTAAGTTGTACATTGACTGACTAGGTAGGTTGGCATTTTACTGTACTCTAGCTACCTCGAGGGTGACGAGGCAGTTGTAGCCGAGGTCAAGGCGCTCCAGATTCTTGAAGCTGCTCAGGCATGAGACCTACACAGAACACCGCACCACACAATGATGAGCAACATGGCAGGGCGCCAAAGGGAAGTAGGGGAGAGAGAGAGAGAGGCTCGACTGACGTCGGAGAGGGCGCGGTGGGAGAGGTTGAGTGACGTGGCGAGCGTTCCGGAGGATCCCGCCTCGCGCTTCGCCTGCTCCACCGTGAGCCGCGCCATGCCCTCCTCCTCCCCCGCCGCCGCCGCCGAGTTGAAGCCCAAGGGAAGTGATCGCTCGTTGCGGCGGCGAGCGAGCTGATGCTGAGGAGCTCAAGAGTCAAGAGAGATACCCTAACGACGGCGGCGCCCTCTCGGCTATCGCTGTAGAGCACAGACACGTTTCGGTCCACACCGACGTCCGACTGACAGGCGGGACCAAAATCATGTGGGACCCACCTGTCAGTCTCTACGTGTGTTTCTTAACGGAGTATTCCTCCCTCGCCGTCTTGTCTGGTAGAGGGGGTAAACCGAAAGACTCGCAACGCAGGTCAGACCCAAGTACTCCTCTCGACCGAGTTCCCCGCCGTCCGCCGCCGCTTGCTCGCTTCGGTGAGATGGCGATGACCGTCGAAGGTGAGGGTTGCTCGGAGTTTCCCCCCTCTAAGATTTGCCCCCAATTGCTCGAGTTCTCTTCCGACTTCTGCGTCGTTTGGGCTCCGATTCGAGTGTCGCGGTGTGGGGATTCGGTTGCTAGGGTTCCGGTTAGAGTGGGTGTTAGCGTTTGGCTGGTGCTTGCTTACGGATTAGGGCGTTGGATTACCAATTGATCGCGGGTGAATTGTTCTAATGCTTGCAATTCGGCGATTGGGAAGTTTGTGCTTTGGTGGCTTGGAGCTCGTTAATGCGAAAGAGGGAGGTTGATGTGTGTATATATTACCGGATGTTGGTGAACACGATTTGATCGTAACTGTGCGTTTTTAGATGTTATTCATAGAACCAGAGTGAATTAGATCCTCCAAGTCGGCCCCTTGGTGTGTGGTTCTTATGTTTTGCCATTAGAAATGGTAGTTTGCAAGTCTGATTTTCCTACAGCAGTGCATGGAACACTACCCTGCAGTACTTTGTTGCATTCAACTCATTTGCATGTTTCCAACTGAACAAGGGTCATAGCCAACAGGCCAAAAATATGCCTGCAAAATACTAACTTGGTCATCTGGTTCGATAACAAGCTCCCCTCAGCATCGCATAACTGATACCCATGGGCATATTAGTAGGCTCTTTGTAAATCTTGGATTATGGTAATTTTGTTGTTAGTTCTATGATACAAAGATTGCTATGTGCATGTGTGGTTAAATTATTTTGCTACAGAGTTCACTACCAACCTGAACTGCTCTGCTTCTAAAGAAAAAATTGCAAGATGTATATGTATAGGACTTTCTTCAATTTGTTGTTAAAGGCACATACTGTGATACTGAAACTACAAGATTTTGTAAAAAAATCTGTTATCAATTTCTACTTGCGAACAGAAGATTCATAAAACTGGACAGTTTGAAGTCAACATGTAGTCATGGGCATATTTTATGTCTGTCTACTCCATCACCAAACATCGTCACATCAATTTCCGTTATTCCTTCAACCTTTAATTGTGCAACCTTATGTGCATGAACTATAGTGGATATCTTGAACTTGTTCAAAAACACTTAGAAAACCATGCTGTTTTTTTTATTAGCCTTTATGTATCACAAGACCAAAGATGAGCATGACCATAATCTGAAGAAAAAATATGCCTCATTTGAAGTGCTTTTAGCTAAACTGGGAGGAAGAAGTTCCATTAAATTATGTTTCTCTGAAATGTTCTATGAATTTCTCAATTGTTCCTATGAAATTCAGCGCAGTTTATTGATTTTATGGAATATTGTTTCATATGTGTGGAGTTAGCTTTCTGAAAATACAGTTCAATTCACCATCAATTGTTTGTTAGACTCTAGTGCTCTTAGTAGGTCGTACCATCATTTTTGTTCTCCAGCAAATTGCTTCAAAAGTTTCACTAACGTAATGTTCCTTGTATTTTTTTTGCTTTTATACCTTTCTGCTGGATGATGATGTCCACTATTGGTGTGTCTTGACAGTGTAAGTGTCTTATTCAGATTCTTTTCTGACCATTCTTTTACATTTAAGAAACATGTTAACAATGTAATTGCTTCTATTACAGGCTCGCTGGACTTGCTTTTATGTTCTCAACAAGCATTCTTTTGCAAATACTGGTATGTAATGCTCACTTGTTTAGAGCCCCTCCTAAAATTTAGGCTTCTGGAAGCTTTATTTGATGACAGCTGCTATTTATTTACTCAATATCGATTTCTATAGTTTATGCTAATTATTTTGATGGTGCAGGCTTGTGCTTTGTACAATAATTGGTGGCCTATGTTAGCAGGTAATTGTTAGTTTGTTACCCAATCAGTATTATGAAATCCTCGTCACCCTTCAACTGACATTCGCTAAAATATATATCTGCAGCTCTCATGTATGTCCTTGTACCAATGCCATGCCTATTCTTTGGTGGTGGATCCACCCAGTTCTTGACTAGCAGAGATGGAGGGTATGGTTTGATATTGTTGTTTTCTTTTTGAAAACTTTAACTTAGATATGTGATATTTGGATGTAAAATTAACTGATATAAAGAATAGTTTAGGATGAGGAAATTAATTCAGATGCGTAATTGTGACAAACTATTAATAGAGTGCTTATCATTTCAGGTGGTTCAATGCTGCAAAATTCCTGACTGGTGCATCTGCCATGGGAAGCATTGCAATTCCAGCAATTCTAAGGCATGCTGGACTAATTGAGACTGGGGCCATGTTCATCGAGTTCACGTCCTTCTTCATCCTTGTATGCACAGTGCTGTGCTTCCACAGGGCTACGCTGGATGAAGATTGGTAAAGGGCTCACATGGACACAAGAAGATAAAAGCCTGTTTCATGGTCTCTTCTAAGCACGCACAAGAGAAATTCCATAGTGGAAACTAACATGGACCTGTGTACAAAGAAAGCATATTTTAATTGCATGACTGTTTCGTTGTATAAATGCTCAAAAAAGATTTGCTAACCTAGCGGCAATGCCAATGTTCTTTGTCATTTTTATTGTGAATACTCCCCACATAATTAATCTTTGGTCAGCCATCCATATGAAACGCAACCAAACGAACGGGCAGGTACCTGTTTAATTCTTTGGTTGGTGAGATCGATTATTTCCATTTCCTTTTGAAATGGCAACCGATTTTTTCTGCTAGATTTTTCATCATAACTTGCACGGCTTTATCCGGAGGCCTTTGCCTTTTTTTTATTGAAAAAAGCGTTTGTCATGGATTTTTTTTTTTGTGACAAACACTTTGCGCCTTGTTAGATTAGATCCCAAGTATTCTGTCGACGTGTGGTGCGGCCAGGAAACTTGGGCTGTAATGGGATCAGGCCTACGTGGGGCCCTATACATAATAAATTGGGACTGAATGGGAATGCAGCCCATATGTGTTGGGCCAGAAAGGAAATGCAGCCTCCGTGAGGCCCAAAGGAGCTGATCTGGTATTAGAATACGGTGACGCCCATTTGTGCTAGGCCGGAATGTTAGTAAGTTCCTCGTTCAAAGCTCGAGTTTAAATCGTGTCTCAACCTGTTTCTAAAGCAGTACGTGGCACCGTGCCATGTTGACTTGTCTATAAGAGCCCGCGTGGTATGTGGACACTTGCTAGGCTATGGCTAGGGCGACAATGACTAAACGGGGGTGACGGGGGAGATGGGGAAAGATAGAGAGGAAAGAAAGAAGGAATGGATGATATGTGGGCTTGTGGTTTTTTTTATATGGGTTTTACTGTTTTTATTTGTTTTTTCTGATTGTTAAGTTATATAAGCGTCTCACGTAGTCGTCATGTTAAATAAAGGTTAAGTCAATATGATATATGAGTGTCACGTCGTCTGATTGAAACTCTAGTTTGTTTTATGCCATTCTTAAACATATATATCTGATTTATTGATAAAAATCCTACTAGTAGCAATAATGACAGTTTGGCCAAATGATCTTGGTCCGAAAGGGCATGGCTTCAAATCTTTGTCATATTTTTATTTATTTTTTGCCTTTTGGTTGTTTTTTAATCCTATTGGTTTCATACTAGGGACTTTTTGTTTTGGTTAAATTTGCAAGAATTTTCATATCGTCTAAATTTGATTTTTTTTATCCTATTGGTTTCGCCTTTTTGTTCTGGTTAAATTTGCAGGAATTTTCATATCGTCTAAATGTTGTCATCTCAGAGCTGAGGTAATACCGCAATACATCCAGCATAAACAAACCATGGAGAAGATGCAGAACAGTTATCATCAGTGTGTGTAGCTATCAAGTGAAGTTTCAGACTTTCAGTGATTCAGTCAGAAATGCTAGTGGACACAGTTTTTTCCTCCCTTTTCCTTTTTCTTCTTCTTTTTGGAGGAGTGGACAGACTTCAGACAGCAAAACAAAGAAAGGAAAATCACAACGGGTGATATCTTTGTTCTATGTCGTTACAGGAGGACACTGCTGGAAGACTACTGCTGCTGAAAATCAGAGTCTATGGGCAACAAAAATGTTGTCTTTCTACAGGAAGACCACAGAAGAGAGAAGATTCAGATAAGAAAAGTACAAGAGGAGAAAGCCTGAAACATTGGGAGGGTAGGAGACCATGAAGACCAGCAAATCAGGAGGCGAGGAAGTAGAAGAAACCTTTTGCAAAGTCCATAGGGCAAGAAGTCTTATGAAACTAAGCTAATGATGATTATCTATCTGGCTCAAATAGATTCTTCAAGGTATAGTATGGTTTCAGGAAAGTTTCATTTTTTTCATTTAGAACCTTGTTTTGCAGAAATTTACACAAGGGTTCAAACTAAATCATGTTGAACCTTCTTTAAGTTGGTATGCTCCATGATATTGCTACAAAGCAAGGTCTGAATGGAAACTGAACATCCTGTTGAAATAAAACGAGTACTGAATGCTTAAAAAATTCCTGGTTGGACCAATCCAAGCAAGTGTCATTACTTTTGTACTGTTGGTCACCACATCACCAAGTTAAACAAAGTCTTCACACATCTTACATCTCCATTTGGCCATTTCCTCTCCCATGGTCATGGCCCCCTTACCCCAGCCATGGCCTCACTGGCCCTTTCTCTTCCTCTTCCTTGTACTTTTCTCCTGTGAATCTAATCTTCCCTGCAGGAATGGAGTAGAGGCCACACAGAGAGTCTTCCTCTATCCACAGTCTCCAAAGGTCTCCTCTATTGTGAGCAAGGCATACAGAACTGGATACCACTTCCAGCCTCCCAAGAACTGGATCAATGGTATGTCTGCATGCTTTCCATCAGTTTTTACCTGTCTGACTTTGGCTGTATCCAACCAAAAACTGTATTCTCTAATTTGATGTGTCTTTCTTTCTTGATTCAAGAAGAAACAGACGACCTAATTAGGGTGATTGTTGCAGAAGATAAGAAACATCTGACCTAACTAGTTAGCATCTTTCCATCTGCAGAAGTTAAGCCTAGTGGGTGACCTTAATTTCTTGTGCCCATAGTAATTTCATAATAAGAGAGAGGGGAAAGGTAGGTAGGCAACTCATTGCTTGTGTGAACTCCACTGCTGATTGTTGCACACGTTTATGGCTCTGCAGTAGATTTTCAGTAATTCCATAATGTGGTGATCTTTTATATATTTAGATTTTCACTGGAGAATATTTACTGAAGAAATGTTGTATTTATGGACATCTTTTGATGGCAAGGCATCATATATGTATGCCGTACTGCCACAGCCATCTCAGCTAGTTTTATCTGAGAAAACTCCACATTTGTTATACTGTTCTGTTAATACTAGACTACTAGCTCCAGTTAGAAGATGTTATCCTAGATAATACAAAGATTATTTCTAAAAGGCCTGAATACGGGACTTAATTTTTTTTCTGAAATATTTAACAGATATGTTCTTAAGCACAGGCTAATAATCAAGCACGTACTGAATTCTTTCATCTTTCATCCTGTTTGTCGTGTCTCCTATATTGGATAGTTGTTCAGAATCTGACATTCTCTCTTCTTTTTCAAACGTCCAACGAACTGGCAATCCTGGCAAATTTGTGGCAATTCAAAAGATCCAAACGGTATGCATCTTACTCGCACAAAATACCTCCAAAGAAACTGTAGAATAAACTGAGAAATTACACACCTAAATTATCTCTAAAATTACAGGACCAATGTACTACAATGGCATCTACCACGAATTCTACCAGTACAACCCAAATGGATCTGTCTGGGGTAACATAGTTTGGGGCCACTCAGTCTCAACAGATCTCATCAACTGGATCCGCCTTGAACCTGCAATACAAGGAAATACTCCGAGCGACATAAACGGTTGCTGGACTGGTTCAGCCACAATCCTGACCGGTGATCAACCAGTGATCATATATACCGGCGCCGACACGGAGAAACATCAGGTTCAAAACATTGTGCTACCAAAGAACCGGTCTGACCCTTACCTGAGGGAATGGACCAAGCCGAAAAACAACCCGCTGATCGAACCAGTTGGACCGGGTTTGAACTCAAGCCAATTCAGAGATCCGACAACCGGTTGGATAGGACCGGATGGGCTATGGAGGATAGCAGTTGGCGCTGAGCTGAATGGATACAGTGCGGCACTTTTATACAAGAGTAAAGACTTTATGCAATGGACTAGAGTAGATCACCCATTGTATTCTTCCAACGCATCCAACATGTGGGAGTGCCCGGATTTCTTCGCAGTATTGCCTGGCAACAACAATGGACTGGACCTGTCTGCAGCTATCCCAAATGGCGCCAAGCATGTACTCAAACTGAGTCTGGATTACTGTGACAAGTACATGATTGGGGTTTATGATTTGAAACGTGACATGTTTGTGCCAGATACCATCTTGGATGACAGACGACTGTGGTTGAGGATTGATTATGGAAATTACTACGCTTCAAAGTCATTCTTCGATTCGAAGAAAGGAAGACGGATAATATGGGGCTGGACTAACGAGACTGATAGTACATCAGATGATGTTGCAAAAGGTTGGGCTGGCATCCATGTAAGAAAATCAGCCTCTAATCTCCTTTACTAATATGGTACGTGTAGAAATGTGTACAGACCCGAGAAAATATACAAGGGAGGTCGAGTCTATATATATACAACCCAGGCTAGTGGTCTGTCTAACACCCCCGCAGTTGCAGCGGGAGGGGAATGGACGCAGAGACTGGACCGAAAACTGGTGAACAAAGGCGTGGGCAGGCCTTTGATCATTATATCGGCAAACTGATGTACCGATGGTATATAGAGCATCTGAACCGGTCCTAATGCGACTTTGTCACGGACAAAATGGATATCGATCTCGATGTGTTTGGTGCGTCGGTGATGGACCGGGTTGGCGGTCATATAGACGGTACTGATATTATCGCAGTAGACGACGGTCGCGGTGGAAAGGGGTGTATAGAGCTCCTGGAGAAGCTGGCGAAGCCAGCAGCACTCGGCGACGGTGTGGGCAACGACGCGGTACTCGGCTTCGGCGCTGGACCGGGACACTGTAGTCTGGCGTTTTGAGGACCAGGATATGAGAGTATCACCGAGATAAACGCGGTAGCCGGACGTAGAACGTCAAGAGTCGGGGCAGCCTGCCCAATCCGTGTCGGAGTACGCGGTGAGGGAGTCGATGGGGCTGGAGCTAAGATAGAGCCCGCTGGAGAGGGTGCCCTTCACGTAGCGTAGGATGCGCTTGAGCAGCACGAAGTGAGGTTCGTGCGGAGCGTGCATGAAGAGGCACACTTGCTGGACAACGTACATGAGGTCGGGCCGGGTGAGTGTGAGGTATTGGAGAGTCCCGGCAAGACTCCGATAGTGAGAGGAATCGGCAACGAGTGCGCCATCGGTAGCAAAGAGTTTGGCTCGAGTGTCGACCGGGATGGCCGTGGGGTGACAATCGGCCATGCCCGCACGCTAGAGGAGGTCGATGGCGTACTAGCGTTGGAAAAGAAAGAGCCCATAGGAGGAACAGGTTACGGAAATACCAAAAAAATGATGGAGAAGACCAAGATCGGTCATGGTGAACTCAGAGTGAAGTTAGGCTATAATCTGGTCGAGGAGAGATGTCGAAGACGTTGTAAGGACAATGTCATCGACATAGAGAAGGAGATAGGCAGTGGCGGAGCCGATATGGAAAGTGAACAGGGAACTATCGGACGCAGAGGCCACGAAGCCGATGTGCCGAAGATAGGCAGCAAAGCGCTGATACCAGACACGAGGGGCTTGTTTGAGGCCGTAGAGAGAGCGTTGAAGGAGACAGACGTCGTCGGGATGAGAAGGGTCGACGAAACCTGGGGGCTACTGGCAGTAGACTGTTTCTGTCAGGTGGCCGTGAAGAAAGGCGTTCTTCACGTCTAGTTGATGGATCGGCCAGGAGCGAGAGGCAGCCAAGGTAAGGACGACTCGGATGGTGGCGGGTTTGACAACGGGACTAAAGGTCTCATCGTAGTCGACACCGGGTTGTTGGGAGAAACCCCAGACTACCCAGCGAGCCTTGTGACGGGTAAGGGAGCCATCGGCGTGGAATTTGTGTTTGAAAATCCACTTACCAGTCACAATGTTGGCGCCGGGAGATCGGGGAACGAGGCGCCAGGTCTCATTGTCCATTAGGGTCTTGTACTCGTCGGCCATGGCCGCGCGCCACTGAGGGTCGGCCAGGGCTAAGCGAGAAGTCGCCGGGATGGGCGAGATAGAGCTGTGGACGGCGGAGAGACCGTAGCGCTGAGTGGGGCAGAGAGACCCGGTCTAGGAGCGGGTGACCATGTGAGAGGTGGAGGGAACTGGAGCCGATGGGGGTGTGGGAGTAACGGGAAGAACTGGTCGGGTAGAGACGTCATCGGCTTCGGGTCGACAACTGTAGACGAGAGGAAAAGGAGGAATTAGATCGGCCTGAGCCGATGAGGTCGGGTGGGCCGAGTATTCCGATCGGTCCGATAGCGATGGATCAGCCGATAGGGTGGGGGGAGCCGATGGAAACCGAGGAGCCGATGGAAGTGGGGTGTCCGATGGAGAGGGAACAGTATCGGCTAAAGGATAAATTGGATCGGTATCGGCCGATGGAGGTGGGTCTGATGGGGGTCCGATGGTGGAGACATCAGACCGAGTAGTGGTAGGATATGTGAATGATAAATCCTCAGCAGCGGCCGATGAGGGGGCCTATGGAGAGGATAGTGGAGGAGACCTGGTCGGCACGGTGTTGGTGAGGAGAAAGTCGAGATCACTAGAGGAGGATATCGGATGAAGTAGATAGAAGGAAAAAATGCCTCGTCAAAAATGACGTGACGAGAGACGATGACCCGTCGGGTGGAAAGGTCGAGACATTGGTATCCCTTGTGAGAGGTGGGATAGCCGAGGA
This sequence comes from Oryza coarctata, assembly GCA_030770085.1. Taxonomy (NCBI): domain Eukaryota; kingdom Viridiplantae; phylum Streptophyta; class Magnoliopsida; order Poales; family Poaceae; genus Oryza; species Oryza coarctata. The sequence continues at coordinate 34,053,595 of CM061463.1, forward strand.
GAATACAGGCGGTGGAGCGGGGAGCGGGTTTGTGGGAAGCTGTGGCGGTGAGATTTGGGTAGCAGAGGCACCTGAAAACGCGAAGGTGGGAGTAGTTGGGCACCGTGCGGTAGAGAAGGGCATAGGAAAAGTTGTTTTGAACGGAGGAGCATGGACGCCGATTAAGAAGGTACGTCGCAAAATCCAGAGCTTCGGTCCAATAAGTGGCGGGTAAGTAGGCGTGAAGTAGCATGGTGCGACTGATGTTGTTGAGGGTGCGAAGGAGGCGCTCGGCTTTGCCGTTCTGAGGAGAGGTGTAGGGGCAGGAGAGCCGGAGATGGATGCCTTGCGAGGTGAGGAGGTTTGTAACGGTATGGTTGACGAATTCCGTACCGTTATCGGCTTGTAAAGGCTTGATGAGGAGGTTGAACTAAGTGGACACGTACGTGACGAAGTGAGTGAGGTGAGAGGCGACCTCGGATTTGTCGATGAGCGGGAAGGTCCAGCAATAGTGTGTGTAATCGTCAAGTATAGCGAGATAAAACTGATTACCGGAGACACTTTTATCTGGAGACTTCCATACATCACAATGTATAAGTTCATATGGACGCGAGGTACTGGAGAGAGAACTAGAAAAGGGCAGACGCACATGTTTGCCAAGTTGACATGAGTGGTAAACTGTGGAGCTGCTGTGGGTACATTGGATGGAGGCGTTGCGACGGAGGGTAGCGACAGCGTCGGGGCCGGGATGGCTGAGGCGAAGGTGCCAAAGATTGGTGGAGAGGGCGACGCTGGCGTGTAGAGTGGACGGCGCAGCGGGAATGGTGTAGAGGTCTCCGCTACTATTGCAGCGAACGATCTGTCGCTGGGTTGGAATATCCTTCACAGAGAAACCAGACGCGTCAAATTCAATGGAGCAGTTGTTGTCTCTTGTGAATTGGCGAACAGATATAAGATTGTGAATAAGAGAAGGGACGATAAGAACATTGCGTAGGGGAAGGTTAGTGTTGGATGTAGACAGAGAGAAGTCACCTCGGCATTGGACAGGAAGAGAGTGATCATTGCCGATGGTGACAAAAGGGGAGGAAGAGGGGTGACAGGAGCGAAGTATACCGGCCGATGGCGCCATGTGTGAAGACGCCCCAGAGTCCAGCACCCAAGGGTGCTGTGGTTGGAGCGTCATCTGGTTGAGGGTAATGACGAGGCTAGCCTGGTTCCAGGAGGAAACCGACTGGGTGGGTGGGGTCGTTAGCATCGGCTGATACGGCAGAACGGGAGCCGATGCCAGGTGAGCCTAGGGATGGGCGCCGAGAACCCTGGGTTGCCAACCGATAGGGCTGCATGGCTAGGGCTAGGGCGGCCATGGGTTGTAGCAGAGCCACGGACCCGTGGGACCGGCAGGGTGGGCAGGGACCGAGGCAGGTTGGGATTGCATCAAACCCTGCCAAGTCCGGCCTTTGTCTTTGCCCTTGCCTTTCCCAGTGCGGGCTGTGTTGCTGTGGCCGGAGCCATGGCCACTAGAACCGTAGGAGAAAGTGGCAGCGCAAGAAGCTCGACAGCCATTATCGGCTGCGGCAAGAAGGGTAGTGTGGGCCCTATCTTCTCATCGTTGGTCAGACGGAGTTCTTTAAGAACTAGCATGTCATGGGCCCGGGCGAACAATGGAAGAGGTGTGGCGTTGGCGATGTCATCGGCGGTGTTGGAGAAGCGGGGATTGAGGTCTCACAGAAGGGCGAGGACGAGTTGAGAGTCGGCCACAGGGTGGCCGACGTCCTGAAGAGTAGCAGCCTTGACTTTGAGGCGCTGATAGTACGAGGAGACAGAGGAGTTGCCTTATACCATGGAGTGGAACTCGTTGAGGAGGAAGATGGTGTGAGACTGCTTGTTGGCCAGGAAGATCCGCTCGATGGCCACCTAGAGATCTCGGGCAGTGTGGTCGGTATCATCCATGGCGAGGTCGAGGACAGAGTCGTCGATCGAGCCGAGCAACCAGCTGCGCACGCAGCACTCGGCGATGTCCCACTGAGGATCATCGGCGCGAGGTGGAGCGGAGCCATCAATATGGGACCGGAGGCCGAATTTTCCACAGAGAAATTTGAAGAAGAAAACCCACTTGGAATAATTGACGTTAGGGTCGAGGGAGATAGGAACGTGAGATTTCACGTTCACAGCAGCGTAAGGAGGGGAGAAGATTGGTGAGGTGGTGCCCGAGGTGTGGTCTGAGGCACTGAGGGCCGGAGCAGACTCGGTGACTGGGAGAGTGCCGGAGCTGAGGGCGGACTCGGTGGCCATAACGGGAGAACGGGAGCAAATAGCCGATGGAAGAAAGAAGCCGATGGGAGGGAGAAGCCGATGAGAGGACGGATCGGCCGATCAAGGATGTGAGAAGCCGATGGGGAGTAGGCAGCGGAGTAGGTGAGGAAAATGTGATGGCAGAGTGGGTCAGAGAGCAGTTGGGCCACGGACGTGCGAAGATTCACGTCCGTGAAGAGAAGATTCACGTCCGTGAAGAGAAGATTCACGTCCGTGGACTCGTGGAGGCCAAGGAGTGAGGTGGACGCGAAAAAGGCGGGGAGTGGCTAGACGCGAAGAGAATATGTTCGCGTCCAGGAGGCAGGGACTCGTGTCCACGGACACGTGGACACGTTTGACTGGCTCGGGCGTGAGGGAAGAAAGTTCGCGTCCGAGAGCCGTTGAGCATGTCGGAAAAGGCAAGAACCGAGGGAGGGTTCCAGCCGATGGAGACGACGAGCGCGGAGGTGCGCCGGCGTCAGAGAAGGAGAGATGCATGAAGCAAGAAGAAGAACGGAGACGGGTGCGAGGCGAGACGAGGAGGCGGATCGAGACTGTCGCCTGGTCGCGCGGAGGTGGGACGGAGAAAAGAAGGTGACTGTGGGAGAGACGGGGAAAAGAAGAAACGGAGGCGAGAGAGCGAGGAGAGTGCTAGGAGGAGAGTACCGGAAAGAGGGTCGGCGATAGGAAGAAGACGTCGACGATGAGGAGGAGAGGGTCGGCTCACCGGAGGGAGGAGCTAGCGCACCGACGATGTTTAGACTCGCTCTGATACCATGTAGAAATATGTACAGTGACTAAAAACTCGAGAGTATAAAGAGGGGTCGGGTCTATATATATACAACCCAGACCAGTGGTCTGTCTAATAGTACGGAAGGAATGTTTTAACCTTGGCACGTCAGTATAACACGCTCCTCATTTGTTATCTCATAAAGGCAATCCCCAGGATAATTTGGTTAGATGACGACGGCAAGCGATTGCTGCAATGGCCAGTTGAAGAGGTCGAATCTCTTCGAAGAAATGAAGTCAGCCATCAAGACATAGAGCTCAACAAGGGGGATCTGTTTGAGATTAACGGAACTGATACTTTACAGGCTAGTTTCATTTTACCTCATCAAAGTGTTATGTTCTGGTATGTTTTTTTACAGAAACTGTAGCTAATATGGCACGCCATTTTTCTTGAAGCAGGCAGATGTCGAGATAGATTTTGAGCTGGCAGCCATAGATTCTGCTGATCCTTTTGATCCTTCCTGGCTTTTGGACACCCAGAAACATTGCCGGGAAGCAGATGCTTCAGTTCATGGTGGAGTGGGGCCATTTGGACTTGTTGTTCTTGCCTCTGATAGCATGGACGAGCACACTACTGTGCACTTCAGAGTTTACAAATCAGAGCAGAAGTACATGGTTCTCATGTGCTCTGATCTGACAAGGTTAATGCTTTTTCTTCAACTGTATTATAGAACACTCAGTCACCCAGATTCTCTGGATGCTTGAGAACTCCCCATTTGCATTGCACCAATAATCGAGTGAAATCCAAGCCTTTCAGTACTGTAAACATTGGTGATCCCTTCAGGAAAAGAAAAAAAAAAGAACTGTAAACATTGAGAAAAGAAGGAAGATATCTGAGAAGTCTGAACTTGCTCATATGACAAGGATATCTGAGAAGATATCTGAAAAGTACTGTCTAAAATTGTTCATCCTTTTTTCCTTGTGCAGGTCATCGTTGAGGCCAGGACTGTACACACCAGCATACGGAGGCTTCTTTGAATATAACCTTGAAAAGGAGAAAAAGATCCCTTTGAGAACTCTGGTGAGTGAATCAGTGAGTCTGCATATTCATCAACACAGCTAGGAAGTGAAATGAACTGTCTGAATTTCGAAACCTGACTCGCCGGCGTACGTGCAGATTGACCGTTCTGCAGTGGAGAGCTTCGGCGGCAGCGGCAGGGCCTGCATCATGGCCAGAGTCTACCCAGCGGCGGTCGTCGACGGAGCCACCCACATGTACGCCTTCAACAACGGCAGTAGCACGGTGAATGTGTCGCGGCTCAAGGCATGGAGCATGAGGAGAGCACAGGTTAATGTCAAGAAGGGATGAAGCGAGTGAACAAGCAGAGAGCAACACATCATACATGCTAATTGACCGACCAGTGAAGAACCTGAGATACCCCATGGCTTCAGATCATGCTTGATTAATTAAGCATTTAATTAACTACTCATTCATCAGACCTCCTTGGTAGAAATAAAAGAAGGAAATCAAAAATCAAAATTTGTAGCTGCTCACAGATCTGTTGATGACATCTAGCCTTGTAATATGTTTACTTTGTAGAAAGGAGACGGAGATCAAATCATGGTGAACAACAACTGGTTCGTAATTGGAACCAGATACTCCACTTGTTTTACTGTTGAACTGCAGATTCGCTGTCATGAACTGATGTGTTCATCCTGCCCTTTCAATTCTGCAATCGCTAATGAGATTTCTTCTCCGACCCCCAAGAGGAGGCATTTGGGCCGGAGGGAGACGGCCGGGTGGGCCGGTGATTGACCCAGTTCTGACTAAAGCAGCTAGCGGCCCAATTTCTTCTGCACATACGGCCCAATCGCCTCTCGGAGGGGTCGGAGATGTCCTCCCTTCCCCGAGCCACCGCGCCGCCCTTATCTCCAGACTCGTCGGCGACTCGGCGAGCGCCGGCTTCGTGCGCTGAAGTAGCTTAGAGCTATCAGGCTATCAGCTGCCTCACGGCTTCAGATTATGCTTGATTAATTAAGTAATTAATTAACTACTCATTCATCAGAACTCCTTGGTAGGTGTACAAAGGAAATACAAAATCAAATTTTTTAGCTGCTCGCAGAACTGTTAATGACATCTAGCCTTATAATGTTTTGTTGCTAAACGACATACTTGCTTTACTGTTGAAGTTGCAGATTCTCTGTCTGCCGATTATCATGTGAATTTGTCTAGTCTGAACTCCCAAATCACACGCTTCCAATGTGTTGATTACTGTATTTGTCGATCTGGTCATCCGGTGTCTATGTAATGGCTGTTGTAAAGTACTTCCTCGGTTCCTACATGTAAGAGGATCAAACATTTTAAATTTATTCTCAAGGTAATCTAGAGTACTACGTGTCGTATTAACTATCACTCATTAAAAATTTTCAATATCTTATTTTCAACTACTCTCTACGTACCCCTTATTTATGAGGCCATTATAGTTTTTTCTCTATTTTTTTTAGATAATGGATAATCCAGCCTTTGAGTTAGTTTTTTCTCTTTACTTAATTTTTTCAAAACAACGTATACTTTGTTATATTGGGAGACGGAGGGAATACTGGCTTTCGTCGCGGGGCATAAAAAGAATGTTGTCAAGTTGTGTCTTAGACTGCAATAGAGAATACAATGAAAAGGCTTGATGAGTTTTACTTTGCTGGATGGAGTATGTAATTTGCTTTTGACACCAACATGTACGCCTTCAACAATGGCAGTAGCACGGTGAAGATGTCACAGCTCAACAAGGAAAGAAGAGAGCAATACATCATGCATGCTAATTGACCGACCAGTCAAGAACCTGAGATACCCCATGGCTTCAGATCATGCTTGATTAATTAAGCATTTAATTAACTACTCATTCATCAGACCTCCTTGGCAGAAATAAAAAGGAAATCAAAATTGTTACCTGCTCACACAACTGTTCGTGACATCTAGGATATAGCCATATAATATGTTCACTTTTTAGAAAGGAGAGGGAAATCAAATCGTTGTGAACAACAACTGGTTCGTAATTGGTAACGAGGTACTCTACTTGTTTTACTGTTCGAACTGCAGATTCGCTGTCAGTTAATTATCATGTTCCAACTCTCATCCAAAACCGTTCCGATTCTCTTGTTGGTGAATCTATTACTTTCCAAAATGTTGTTTTTGCTGAGAGGTTCATTGCTGCATGAACCCTGTGGATCATGGTTCCATGCTTTTGATGAACCGAGCTGCTCATCCTGCCCTTCCAGTTCTGCAACCGCTATTGTGGTGGGGGTTCGGAAAAGAAATCTCCGACCCGCCCAAGAGGAAGATGGCTTCGGTTTTGTGATAAGCAAGCGCCGGTTTCGTGCGGTGACTGTTACTTCCATGAATTAACTTTCCTGTTGAGTAAGATTTGTGTTTCTGAGCTGAATGTTGTTGTCGAGATGTTCTTGTACTGCGATACAGGATATAGAACCGAATGACACGAAAGGCTTGCTGAGTTTTATGCTGGTGTGTGCGTTGACGATATCATCGCATCATTGTTCGACGCTTCTGTTTGCGTGTACTTTTATTACTAGTTGCATCGTTGAACGAAATAAACCAAATGATCATCAATAAAAAAAACAGAGCAGGGAAAAAAGACAATTTTTTGCGTGTACTTTTTTTTATTAAGTTCGTTGTTAGTTGAACTGTTGAACCAAATAGACAAAATGATCATTAGTAATCAGTTGTATTGTAAATCGTACGTCTCACTAACATGCTCCTGACCTGCGTAATGCTGGCTAAACAAAGTAGAGTAACATATATCCATCGCAACGGTGGACGTGCAATTTGTGGGGGTCAGGGAAGAAATCTCCGACCGCCACCATATCGCACAAACGCCTCTGCCTCTCTCGGGACCTATCATCATATGCGGATTCGGGATTCGCCGGCGATTTCGTGTGATTCCTGTTATGAATCACTCTACTAGTAGAAATAGCTTTTGTGTCAAAAGGCTGAATCTCTGCTGCTTCGTTTCCTTAGCGGAATGCTGTCCACTCGAGCTGTTCTTGGACTGCAATGCTGAATGCAACAACAGCAGCAGAGACCAATTGGAAAAAAAAGCTTGCTGAGTTTTGCATTGCTAAGATTTTAGTAGCAAATTCATAGCGTTGCTGAACAAAATAAACCAAATGAATAAATTTCTAAACCAAATGAATAAATCATCCAAAGTTCATTGCATTGCTGAACAAAACAAACAGTTAGTTCAAGGCACCTATCAATATATTTTTAAAACAACATTGATTTCAACTCAACTCGCACGGATTTCACAAATAATAGAAACTTTTTTTTTCAATGTATCTGATGGAATCCTTTTGCCGCTTGCATGGATAGGTGCACCTACTTGAAACTGTAGTAGCCTGTGCACTTCCTTGGAACTGGAGCGGTCTTAATTAGCAACTTGTTATGAAACGCCAGACAAATGACAGTGCAGATACTTCCATACATGGCAAGATATATAGTAATTCAGAAACTGGGTATCAACCCAGAAAAGTACCAATACAAATCTAAATTGTCTTCAGCTAATATATTGATGATCCAAACAGATGCTAACGATGCTAGTTGGGTACAAGGGAGGTAAACTTCATAGTCGTAACAACTCCAACTCCGACACTACCATCAAATATAGCTGATTCCGGTTCAATTCTCTTAGACATGGATTTAGACCATTTGGACATTACTAAGAGCGACGTAGCAAAGAGACAATCCTTGATACAATGCTAACTCATTTCGGGTTCCTAAGCACAATAATGACTGAATCCCCACGTAGGAACATCTTGCTGATGAACCTGTCCTTGTTCACTGGAAGGGCCTTCTTCTTGCCTTTACCAGTCTTTGGTACCTGCAGCAAGAGCAACCCATGTTACTGAAAACAGAACGACAGGAAAAATGGCATATGAACAAAGGTTCAGAACTTCAGATAATCCCATGTACCTCAGTCCACATCTCCCTGACATTCTCAAGAACCATGTTGCAATGGCGATCAAATGCCCTCACACGACCAAGTAATTTCTTGTTGTTCCGGCAATTGATAAGCACCTAGAAAGAAGAGTATACAGAATCAGTATCATATGCAAAGCATCATTTATAGTCAGGACAACCAACTATGGTGGCTAATTCTGTAGGTAAATCCTAAAGATACTTCTTTATTATTCGTTACAGAGTACAAGAATATAACTGCAGTGCTAGCACCAACAAATTTCTGAGGTCAGACATGTACAATATACATCAAGTGGATATATGCAGAGTTTTTGCATAGTGTGTACATGATACAACTGTAGCAGCTATCAAGCAAATCAGCACAAAAATGCAGCTAAGGCTTGTTTTCCCAAATCATACAAACAACCAAGATTGATGAATGGCTACTCATAACAAAACAGGATATGAAGTCAAATGTTTCTAGAGAAAAGTACTTCCTCCATTTCAAAATATAGGGCATATTTTGTTTTGTTAGGACTAGGAGTTGACCAACGATTACTCTATTAGAATATAATTTTTGTAACATAAAATTGATGTTATTAGATTCATATTCAAAATTACTTTCTTATAATTATATATTTGTATCATATAAGTGATATATTAATAGAGTAATCGTTGGTTAAAGTATTGTCCTAACAAAACAAAATATGCCTTATATTTTGAAATGGAGGGAGTACATAACACCAAGTGAATGAATTCAGCATCCAGTAACTGAATACACATATCAAGGTTTCTAAAGCAAAAGATAACACAGGTAGTGAGTGAATTTCAACATGCGGTAACTCAATACACATGGGAAAACGTCATATTATATTAAGGTGTAAAGAGCACAGATCATGCATGAATTCAATATCCGGAAACTCATCTTGCACCAACTTAACCACTCCACTAAGTTAACAGACCCAGAAAAATCTGAACTACTAATCCCACAGTCCACAACGATTCTGGTCCCCAGAAGTTCAAATTTGGACTCCATATGATACAACAAGAGCAGTAGAGCTTGTTAAGGTAATAGCATGGCAAGCCTAAGATACGGACACACCTAGACAAACCATAACACAGTGCGAGACTGACTATTGAGACTACTGCATCACTTCCTAAGTTCGAGCTGATAAAAGTGAATAGTAAGTAGCTAATTAAGAACTGCATAACTAAAACAGAAACAATCTTGCTGAAGATAGACTATCATGTTACAATTAACTATGTTTCAGATAATGAAGTGGCAGCTTTTGAAATGCAACATTTACACTACAACAAAAGATGTAGAGGACTATGGTCAATTATTCACATACACGCGAAAGGCTCCATCAACTTAACAGAACTTAGAAGGCATTCTTATTGGCTGAGAGAGTTGAGGGAACTACAGTTCATTCACTTGTCAGGAGAAGACTTCCTCATTTGGAAATCCAAATATTCATAACAGTTCAATTGTGAAAGAAGCAGCTTATGAGGAAAATATCACCCAAACATTCAGCACAAACCAGTTGTCAAAGAATCTTCTAAGGAACCCTAATCCTGTAAGTCTGTTTACAACCTATCGCTGCACTATTCATTAGTCAATTGTAAAAAATGTATTCTTTTATTATTTGCATTAAGTGGGATAAAGCTTATCTTCTAGTCATTGTGTTCACAGAGATTAGAGTTAGTAGAATTGCCTGATGTATCCACTCTCAGTTTGAGGATGGAAAAACCATTGTAGTAAGCTGATGCGGATAATGGACAATGCACATACTGAACTTGCTGAACAGCTTGATCTAAGGCAGCTCTAACTGTTCTTATGTTATAGGTAGGGTACCAGGATATTATAGGCATGATAACTAAGCTCTAAGAATGTTTATCCCCTCAATTCAATTTGTTAGAACAAGGATGCAAAGGCAACGCCGATTCTGGTCTCCAAAAGTTCAAATTAGGACCCCATATGATACAACAACAAGAGCATAGCTTGTAAAGGCAAAAGCATGATGAGCCTAAGATATGGGCATACCTACACAAGCCATGACACAGCGTAACACTGACTGTTGAGACTATAGCATCACTTCCTAAGTTTCAGCTGTGAACATACCTACACAAGCCATAACACAGTGCAACACTGACTATTGAAACTATTGCATCCCTTCCTACGTTTCAGCTGATAAAAAGTGAGCAATAAGCAGCTAATTAAGAAATATAGAATGAACTTAAACTGAAACACAAACTTGCTGAAGATAGACTATCATGTTACAATAAGCTATGTTCAGATAACGCATCGGATGCCTTTGAAAAGCAACATTCACACAACAAAAAATTGTAGATACATACGATCGATTACTCACGTATATGCGAAAGGCTCAATTAATTTAACAGGACTTAGGAGACATCCTTATTATAGCTTTAGTTTATATGCAAGAGGCTCAATTAATTTAACAGGACTTGGGGACATCCTTATTATAGGCAGCTAGTTGAGTGACGTACAGTCCAAGCGCAACAATAACGGACAGCATGAAAGCACCTAGGGCAATTCTAGTAGCACGAGAGAAACAGCAGCCAACACATAGACAGTAAAGAAGTTGGTTGAATCGAACTGAGATGTAACAAGAGAAGAAGAAATTCCAGCACCAACCTGGGTGTTGTTCTTGACGCTCATCATTAGCACAGACAGCGGCCCCGTACTGAACTCCTCCTCCTCCTTCTTCCCCTGCTGCTCGGAGAGAAGAAGGCCACGTTAGCAGTTGCCTAGAAACCACACGAACAGAGAGAAGATGCGGCAAAAATTGGGAAGGCAGCTTACAGTGGCTTCCTCCGCCATCGGCGCGACGGCTCACGAAGCGAAGCTGGGCGGCGGCGGGGCCTGGAGGAGGGAGAGGAGGCCTGGTCGAGCGGCGCGTCTCCGACTCCTGAGGGGCGGGCTGAGACGGCGGCTAGGGCAACCCGCGAGCTATATATATGTTCGTGGGCTGGGATGGGCCGGGCTTTCTAGTTGTCGGTGGGGGGTAAGATGGGCCTTGGGCCTTGGAGGTCGATGCTGATTCTTTCCGCACGTGTACCAACTTGTCTGAAGCCCGGCACGACCACCAGGCTCGGCACCCGCTTTCGCAATTTTTGCCGACTTCCCCCCTCCGCCGCCGCCACACGCACCTCGCCGCCGGCGACCTCGCGTTCTAGGGTTAGGGTTTTTGTCCCCGCCCACCAATCTACTAATCCCCGAGGCTTCGACCCCAATTCGACTCCTGCAGCTTCAATTTCGAGCTCCCCCAAGTCGACTTGGCCTTCGACACCGGTGGAATTCCCATGCCTTTGGGATAGCTTTTGGGGGAAGAACCGACGCCGCGAGCCGGCGGCCATGGCGGGGAGCTCTAGGCCCGACCTCGGTGGGAGCTTCCGTGAGGGGCCCCAGCTCTCCGGGGCGGGCACCCCGAGGGCACTGGGGGAGCCGCCGTCGCTGGCGCAGTACCTCCCCATGGGGTCGTTCCCCGTCGGCGACCACAAGCAGTCGCGCGCCACGGAGCTGCGGCGGGTGCTCGGCGTCACGGTGGAGGCGGAGCAGTCGTTCGGGCTTCTGCAGACCAAGCCGCTCCCTTCGATAGCGTCCGAGGAACTCAAGCGGATCCGGGGAAGCGTCGTGGAGTCGTCGGCCAAAGCCAAGTACGCACAGTACATGCTGCTGCTGCTGCACACCACTACCTCTATCTGCATTGTTCGTTAACCTGCAAGCGGTGAAATGTTGCGCAGGGAGAGAACCAAGTCATTGCAGGATTCTATCCAGAAGCTGGATAAATACAAGAACGTTCTCACGCGGAGGCGACAAAGGAGCGAAGGAGGGGCGACTGAGAGGTCATCAGGGAGTGGGTCGGGTTCCCTGAGGATGGGGGCTCAGAACAGTATGGACAATGCTGGTCAGAGGTTGGAGGAGAGGGCTAAGAGTGCAACCACAAGCAAGCGTGTCCGCTCATCGCTAGCAGCAGATGCACGGGTTCGTACTTGTGCTACTCTAACGATTCATTCAGGGATTTCGTTTTGCTTGTTTGCCACTGTCTCCATCGATGTAAATAGTTTAGTTGGTACTACAGGAATCATAAGCTGCTCTGCTACTGTAATTGAACAAATTAGATTGAACTTCGAACTGGTACTTGGCCATATGCCGCGTATCATTGTGCATGGACAGTTAACATGGAGTAGCAGGTCTTGGATGTGATCTGTGTTTGAATGACCAATCTTTGTATAATTTATTTACATGCTGAAAAATCAATTTGGAGTGCACTGTTGTCATGGTTACCAAATCGAGCGTAGGAAAACAACATATGAATAGACGTAGCTGATCAGGTTAATATGGAATGTATTTACTCATCCTTTTTCCTTATTTTGTAAAGAGCGGTTGAAGCTTACTTTTGGGTCACTTTTGTTTCTGTATACGTCCTTGTTGCCGTGTTATCCGTGTGAGCAATATTGTATATGAGAGCACATTTTCATCATTCTAAATTTAACATTGAGCCACCTCTGAGGCATGATATTTCTTTTTGGGAGTTAATTTATCATACTTATAATGTATTTACTGTGGTTCCATTTGTCCTTTGTTTGACTCTTGCGATGTATATTTCAGTTGGAAGGGCGTGGTAATGTTCCTACAAGGCAAGGTCCTCTGGCAGACAGTGAAAAAAGTTCCTCTTTGGAGAAGGAAAAAAGTTCTTTGAGAAATGTCAATGCTGCATCAGGGTTTTCTGAAGATAAATTACGGGGCCTAGCTCCTGGCGGTGAAGGTTGGGAGAAAAAGTTGAAACGAAAGCGCTCTGTTGGAACTATGCTGAACAGAGGCAATGATGTAGACCGAGATGTTAAACCGGTGGTTCAACATAGACCAAACAATGAAGCTCGTGTGCGATCTAGTGATGGTCTTCCAATTAGGTAACTTTCATACATTGCCGTCAACCTTGTCATCTGAGTTGTACATTGTTTCTCTACAGACTTTAACTTCAAATGAAAACATTAATGAAATGTAAGAATGAGGTTTACTATGCCATGACACTATAGGTGGTACTCCTATGTGCACGATCATGGTAAGTCATCTGAGCATTGAGGCCACTCATCCTTCCTTTAATGTTGTATTGACAGACATGGACCTTCTGCTGGAGCATTAGGAGGAAGCAAGATGGATGGGGGTTCTCAACAGAGTAATGCAAGTTCCCGATATATACTGAAGGCAGACATGGATTCCACTTCTCTTCCAAATGAAAGAAGAGAGCGCCATGCTGGGATAGACAAAGAACGGGTTTTGGTGAAAGGAAGCAAGTAAGCATAGTATTTTTGGCATTATTTTAGCAATACATGTTATGATACAAGCGCACTGATTTGAACTAATGGAACGCCCTTTAACTCTTTATGTGACCAGTTATGTGCTGTGCATGTAGTTTCTTGTATTTTCTATAGTTAATAATATGAATCCTGTTGATTGTTTCTACTTTATATCATGAGTGAATAGTAGTTTACTGAATCATTCTCCTCTTATTTAGGGTAAATACCTCTGAGGATATGCAATCTGGGACTTTAAGTCCTCTGACCAAGGGTAAAGCATGCAGAGCACCAAGGACTAGTTCCCTTGTTGTTATGAATTCATCATCCACTCTTCAACGCTCGTCTGGAGGAACTGATGAATGGGAAGAAACACCATGCACAAATAAATCCTCACCTTTGGGAGGCACTTCTAATCGCAAGCGTCCCATGACTGCCAGTGGGTCTTCACCTCCTGTTGCTTGGGGGGGTCAACGTCCACAGAAAATGTCACGGACAAGAAGAGCAAATGTTGTTTCCCCGGTCTCAAATTTTGATGAAGGCCTATCTGAAGGCTCACCACTTGATTTTGCTGTTAGACCAGCTGTAGAGTCACCTGGCCTTTTACTTCCAAGGGGTGTAGCCAGTAATAATTTACAAGTTACACCAAGAATGGATAATATTTCATCTCCAGCTGGTCTGTCAGAAAGCGAAGGTTCTGCTGCTACTGAAAATAAGAACAAGGAGAAAATCAGTAACAGTGGTGATTTCGAGAATGAGGGCACAAATTCAGCTCAAAATGCAGCAGACCTAATTTTCTCATTGAAGAAAAGCAGGATACTGTTAAAAGAAGAGCTTGAAGATGGAAGTATTCGACGCCAAGGGAGGAGCGGGAGAAGCACTATGCATGTTAAAGGGTGTGCATCCATGCCAAGAGAGAAGTTGGACACCCCAGAAACAAGAAAGCTGCTAAAGAGTGGAAGACCTGTTTATGAAAAGAATGAAAGGTGCTTGATGATTGGAACTTATTAAGGTGGTTTGTTATATGCTGCATCCTAATGAAACTAATTATTTTCTAAATTGATGCAGTAAGTTGGGCCGCCCTCCTATGAAGAAGGGTTCAGACCGCAAAGCATCATCTCGACACTCAGAGAATCTAAATTGTGGGTTGACAGATATATCAGGTTTCCCGAAAGGCACTTTTATTATCCACTTAATGCCTTCAAATTCTATAAGGATAAGAGTCTTGACACTAAACTGTTTGCCATAGGCGAATCAGAAGATGACCAGGAAGAGCTTCTAGCTGCTGCAAATGATGCCCGCAGTGCAATTGGTGTGCAATTCTGCATATCAAAGTTTCCTATATGATTTGCAGTGAGCTATAATTTTATTGGCTCATGATTAATTGGTTCCTTATCCTTTCTGCAGTTAATGCATATGCTGGTCCTTTTTGGAAGAAAATAGAATCAATGCTTACTTTCATCAGCTCAGAAGATTTATCTTTCTTAAAGCACCAGGTTGGATTCTGTTTGCCCTTTAGACGTTTGCATAGCTGCATAATTTGTTGTACCTTTTGCCTGTTTGGATGAACTTCTGCTTACCAGAATTTCTGCTCAGATTACATTTTTGGAAGAGCTTGAGATGGGCATGTCTAATACATATGATGAACATAATTTGAATACATCAACCAACTACAGTGGGGCATTGTCAATGGTATTTTCCCTCTGTTTCTCCCTTGCAGAATTCTCAATGAAATTCTTCAACTTGTGTATTCTGTTATATCTAACTCTAAACTTCAAGCATATGGCCTGATTGTTATCCTCTTTCCATTTACCCTTTTCATAAAAAGGGCCAAAATTCATCTCAGGTTTTGCCTCTGTCAAATTCATGTGTGCCATTGGAGCAAAGCGAAACAAATGGACTCAGGGCAAGAGAATCTATTGATATTTTGTCTCACAATGATGAAAACCACATTACTGCATCTCAGAAGACACAGGCACAAGAATTGTTTGGTGGCATGGCTTCCTTGACACAAAAACTCTTCTCTGCCTTTATTGTAGAAGATGGTGGTGATTTTTCTGAATGCAATGGAGGAGATATACTTCTTGAGTTCACAAATGACTACCTACCTTATGCTGCCAACATGAACTTAGAAAATGAATTTGAAGCTAGTGCAATAAAATCCAACTTTGGATCGAGCCCTGATTTCAAGCACTCAAACCACAGCTCAGTGCATAATAGCATGTCCAATGGTTTCACAGCTTCTAGCAATTTGAGGGCCTCATATAGTCCAAATTCAATTTGCAGTGAGAATGTATCAGATGGAATAAAATTTGCAGTATATCCAGAAAATGGTGGTTTGCATGAATTTGTGCCACATATTCCACACCAGTACCAAAACTGTGCAAAAAGTATGCCTTTACCACCATATGAATATCAGTATGAGCAGTTGCCTGTGCATGACAGAGCTTTAATCGAGCTGCATAGTATTGACCTTTGTCCAGAGATGGTATGGTTCCTAAAAGCTTTCCATTAGTTTGTAAATTTGAAGAATATATACTGCTTTGCTGGTTACAATGTTATATGCCTGGGTGTTTCTCAAACACCTCAATTAGCATGAAAAGTAGAAGTTGAGACCATGCATTTTCTTCTGTTGCCCATTTGCCATTCTGGTTCTGGTGATTAGGGAGACTTTGGATTTCTTATGTTATTGCTATGAACTTAGATGCAGCTTTCTATTTATTGGCAGAAAGGCACCTAGTGCATCAATGGTGAGAAAAGATACTGAGAAAGTGCAGATCACCTTAAGAACTGCAAAAATACTAAAATAGTGTGCTGTACTTTTGCATTTTCATTTGAGTCATTTTTCTTAGGAGCTGGGAAGGCATTAGCAAAAACTTTTTATGATAATAAAGTGTACACCGATGCTTTGATTAGAACAGGAAAATACTGAAATTATAACCTCGATCTGAGTGAAAACAGCTGCGGGGTTAGAGGTCTTGAGGAGGGGAAGGGTTAGTGCAAGGGGTTGGGCATCAATTAGTTATACTGAGTGTTGCCCCTGCTTATTTATCATGAGTTCTACTAGGGTGAACCAGTGGTGCTTATTCCTTGAGACAAATTTGGCTATTTTGTAGGCAGCTCATTGTTTTTTACTCTATATCTGTGGTTCTTGTACATATGCTTACTACTCAAAATTGCTTAAAAAAATTTTTTGTGTGAAAAAAATGTCCTGACAATATTCTTCTTCTGGTAGCCAAAGCTGGACGAGGGAGAGGATGAGGACATTGATAAAGTTATTACGGAGCTGCAGAAAAGACTGTTTGAGCAGGTTTGCTCTCTCTTCATGTTACCTTTGATAAGTATATGATGTTCCTAGACTTGCATAGGTATAAAGAACTAAGAATTTGGGATTCTAACTTGACTTCTTAAAGTTACCAAACAATGATTATTCAGAAGTAGTGTACCCCATATGTCATCATCCCAGTGCAATTTGGTGTATTTGAATGAAAAGTGCATGATCAAAATGACCGAGACAACCTGTCATGCAGTCTTACCAATTTCTGTATCATGTTTGATGGATAAACTGTGTTGAGTGAAAATCTAGCATAAGTTGGGCTGGCTTCTCTTTAGGAAAATATTGCATAGCTTTCTTAGTGTCAATTTTTCAAGCAACAAATAGTATAATATTTTTGAGTTGGTTTTGAAAGTACTCACATCTGGTGTATCATCTGTGCATGTTATCACTACAAATGAGATTTTCTACCACAATTCAAGGCTTCAAGCAGTTCTTATTTTTCTGTATTGCTCATACTTAGATGATATTCTTTAGGCTTCATATTACATAAGATTTGTTTGAAACGCCATTTGAGATGTTTCCTGGACAGAATATTTCTTGTGATTCTTCCGGATGTAATCTGGGAAATGGATGTGCTTTTCCACAGCTAACACCTATTTAACTTGTGTGCTTCTCAACTTATTTCAGGTGAATCAAAAGAAGTGCCAGTTACATAAGTTGGACAAAGCAATTCGTGATACTAAAAGTATGGAGGAGAGGTATTAATTATTCCACCCCTATTACAACTTTTCATTATGACCACATACATAGAAGTTATAACAGCAACTAAACTTGGATTTCAGGAGCCTGGAACAACATGCAATGAACAAGCTAGTGGAGATGGCATACAAAAAACTGATGGTACTTGAATATTCTTTTTGGTTACGTTACCACTTACCTTTTGTTAATGTTTAGACTTTACACAGCATTACAGGTTATAGAAAGTGTAATTATCTCAGATGAATATGCTTTACATCTTTTTGATACTCAGATTTTGGTAACATGCTATAGAGATTCACAATGGTAATCTTATAAGGTCAATTTTCAAACATCTAATAGATTCCTAACATAACTCAGTTTTGAAAGAGGCATTAATGGTTGCTTGTTAGCTTTATCTGTACAACTGAAAAAATACTGTCGGTGTCTAATGTTACTTTGCACTAATGAATACACATGTACCTTCTTAAAGTTGACCTGTGCCCTGATTGCATTCTGCCATGTTGTTCTATTTTCACAGGGTGGCCGAGGTAGTTCTAGTCATAAGGGTGGTCTCAGTAAAGCTGCTAATAAGGCTGCAAAACAGGTTGCGATGGCTTTTGCCAAGAGAACACTTGCCCGGTGCCAGAAATTTGAGGAAACAGAGAAAAGCTGCTTCAAGGAGCCTTTCCTTTGGAACGTGCTGTCTGCACCTTTGCCAAAGAGTGATGCAATAGAGGGTAACACACAAACTATTGAAAAGTCAAAACAAGTTGCATAAAACCCACCTATTACTTGACACATTGCTATGTTCAATGACAATGAATATATTCCTTTTCTATGCTTCAGGTGGTCTCCCTGGATCTGCAGATAGACCAAAGCTTTTAAAGCTTGACAGAAGTCCATTGAGCCAAGGTATTTCATTATTTCTAGCTCTCTTCAATAAATCCTTGTGAAATATGGCATAGACCTTCAGTTGGGATGATCAATGTACTACTTGATGCTTGTTAGAACTCTTTCTTCAATAACTGTGTCAAGCTTCTGGTGCTACCTCTTCAGGTACTACAAAATGGAAAAAGAGTGACCGAGAAAGGGATCAAAACAGAGACACGACTTTGAAGAATTCAAATTCAAAATCAGGACGCAACTCGTCTGGAAATGGAAGGAGTGAGCGTAAAACTAAGATAAAACCGAAGCAAAAGCTAGCACAGTTGTCGACATCTGGAAATGTTCTTGGAAGGGTTACGGAGCCATCTAATTTCCCAGCACCGGCCCAGCGAGAATCCCATGATTGGACGAGTACGTCGAGTGCGAGACCTACTCACCCAGTCAGAAACAGCGCAGCTAATGTTGCCCAGGATACTTTAGATGCTCCATTGGGAAATTTACCTGCAATAGATCCAATGGACATGTTGGACGTGCCTGAAGGTAACGACATCAGTTCATGGTTTACTGATGGTCTTGATGATTCCTTACAAGATTTTGACTTCTCCGGAGGCCTAGAAATCCCAGATGATGATCTTACCCAACTGGGATTCATGTAAACTGAACCGGTAAATATGTACATGTTCATATTAATTTTAAGGTGTTGATCCTATATTAGCACTAGCATTGCTTGGTCACCGCAGTAACGGTGACTGATTAGCCCCTTCTGCCTTTTAGAGGCAGAGTTTGGAACTAGGAATCGATTGATTTATATAGCGTAATACCTGTAGCCACCTCATCGCATATCTGCGAGCAGAATGGTCGTATGAATTATGGTGTTGTACTATCTTTGTTTGGCATAGCGCTTCTCGCTGTCGCTCATGGCGAAGGAGACCACCAAAGGAATCCAACATCTATTCACTAGTCTCGCTGGAACATTTGTGGCACACGTCTTGATATGAGTAATAGCTAATTAAATCAAACCCTCTGGTTTGGATGGCTGAACAAAGTTGGCAAGAGTCAATTACAACAGCTGAGTGGAGAACCAATTAAGTACTCGAGCAATTGGCCTCTAAACACAGAAATGGATCGTCTCAAGGCAGCCGTAGCCAGCCAGTATGACACGATGAACTGGCACACTTGCCTCGCAGCTTAATTAGCAGATTCACTGTCCTTGGAGAGAGTGCCATTGCTGACCAGATTTGATTACCTTAGTTTCCGGCCTGTGCAAAAAAGAAAGAAAAGAGAGAAGAGGAGGGAAAAAATGTTGCCCTGAAACCGGAAGCTAAAACAAAAAACGAAGTCGTTTTTGCGGGGGATGTGTGCGTGTGGGTGTGGGCACTAGGCTCTTTTATTAGAGGAGAAGATACGCATGCAAAAGCGGAGAGCGCGAGGTGGAGTAGTGGTGCAACCCACGTCTCCCCTCCCATATCCTCCTCCTCTCCTCGCCGCAATCAACTGTTTGTATCTCCTCTCATTTCGATCGACGACCAACCACCTCCTCTCCATATATCCCATCGTCTTAATTAGTCTACATCAAGTCTCTTGCTGGGTCGATCTCTTGGTCCACACAGCGGATCGGAGCAATTACATTCTATGAGATAGATCGATCGAATTGGGAGGGAGAGAGGTTGAAGAAGAGGGAGGATTGAGCCTAGATATATCAGTAGCTGGGTGTCGTCTTCGCTTGGTGGGGATTAGCAATGGACGTGACCGGCGGCGGCGAGGAGGACGAGGTGGAGGTCGGCGGCGGCGATCAGCAGCAGCAGCCGCCGCAGATGGAGATCGGTTGGCCCACCGACGTCCGCCACGTCGCCCACGTCACCTTCGACCGGTTCCATGGCTTCCAGGGCCTCCCCGTCGAGCTCCAGCCCGAGGTCGCCGGCAACGCCCCCAGCGCCAGGTATGTACCATCGTCTTTCTTCTCCATCTCCGGCCACTGAATGACCGGCCATGCATTCATGGATGCGATGCAGCAAGACGGTGTTCGGCGTGTCGACGGAGTCGATGCAGTGCTCGTACGACGCGCGGGGGAACAGCGTCCCGACCATCCTCCTCCTCATGCAGCGCCGCCTCTACGACCAAGGCGGGCTCAAGGCGGAGGGCATCTTCCGCATCGCCGCCGACGACACCCATGAGCAGTCGGTCCGGGAGCAGCTCAACTCCGGCGTGCTCCCGGAGGCCGGCGTCGACGTGCACTGCCTGGCCGGGCTCATCAAGGCCTGGTTCCGCGAGCTCCCCGGCGGGATGCTGGACTCGCTGCCGGCGTCCGAGGTGATGCGGTGCCAGTCGCCGGAGGACTGCGCGAGGCTGTGCGAGCGGCTGCCGGCGGCCAAGGCGGCGCTACTGGACTGGGCGGTGCACCTGATGGCGGACGTGGCGAGGGAGGAGAGAAGCAACAAGATGGGCAGCCGGAACGTGGCCATGGTGTTCGCCCCCAACATGACGCAGGCCATGGATGCATTGATGGCGCTCAAGCACGCCGTCCACGTCATGAACTTCCTCACCATGCTCATCGACCGAGCTCTCAACCATGACCATGGCGCCACCTCCTCCTCCGTCTCCGTCGCCATGCTCCACCACCAGACCAACAACTGATCGATCGATCAATCGGTCCAATTAATTAAGCCAAGCATGCATTCATGCATCGTCGATCACTTAATTAGCACATAAAATATCATTCGTAGCAGGGTTAATTCATCAAGCTTAATTTGATTGTTTAGTTTCATTTACTTTCCTCCATTTAATCAGTCTCATTGTTACTATGTGTCAAGCTGACTTACTGGGTCTGACGTACGTAGCATCGAGCAAATCAGCTGTCCGTGTACATGTTATTTTCTTCCATTCTAGTTAAGTACCTGTAATACCCTATGGTTGGTTTCTTAATTTGAGGTTTGACATATTTGTGAGTGCATTAATTCTCTGCATCACTGTATTGTCAATTTTTTCGATACGTAAGGGGTAATTTGTTGCAGCTGTATAAAAAAATAGATTTTTTTAATATGTAACGCTTGCATAATACTAGTTTTGTCCGATGTGTTGAGATCTCGTTGGTTTATATACAAATACACTCTATAGTATTTTTGTGCAATGACAAGCCAAAATAAGGCCAACACGTTTTTGTAAAAGTGACATAGAAGGGGAATGGGCCTAAACTATTCTCATTAGGCCTTGAAAACCCATCACAAATGTTGTTGCAGCCTATCAACGCATATGGGCCAGATCCATCTAGAGAAGATCTTGGTGTCGGCCCATGAAAGAGATTAAGGCCCATCAGGAAGAGTGAAAGGGGCAGGAAAGTTAATGATCGGAGTTAGCGCTAACAAAGTTGATTAGGTGGGTGATTTCCTGCTAATAATAAGAAAAGAAAAAAGAGATCAACAATCGCCACAGGCATCAGAAATTCATAACACACGCACACACACAACGGGTGAGTTTGAACTCTAATATTGGCCATCTGTCCTAAAAAGTTACTAGTGAGGATGTGCGTGATCGAGGAGGGGTGGAAACAAAAAGAAGGAAAAAAAAACAGACACACACTCTCTCTGGAACGGGAAGGGAAGAAGAACAGGTCTGAGAGAGTGAGGGAGAGAGACAGAGAGAGTATGTCCTAAAAAAAGTTTAACCCTCTGTCCATGTAGTAGTTCATGTATGTCTATATCTTGATAGCCTATATACTGTCGTAACCGAGCTCTTGCTTAGGTTCCCAAACCCTTTAACTATTGTGATGAGATTGTGAACATCCATGCGCGTCGGGTTTATGAATATTACAACATCGTCTGCGTACAATGATGTCCTGAATTTTGCATGGCTGCTTCCAATTGTGGACAGTACTCCCTCTGCAGTTGCAAGATTAAGCAGCCGATGCAATGGGTCAATTGCTAGAACAAAAATATGTGGACAATGGGTCACCTTGCTGTAGTCCTCGCCTATGTGTAATGCATTCCCCCGGTGATCCATTCAGCATGACTTTAGACGATAAAGTTGATAAAATCAGGCTAGTGGTGCCTGCATGCCTTTATAAACGGTGCATATGTTTATTTCTGCTTCTTTTTTGTTTGCTGAGCAATGTTCACAAGTGTTTCAGAGATGCTTTGGATGAAGTATAAAAACTGAACAAGTTTCCATTGCGCCATCGCAGAATGAAATATGCATTGGAGGTGGACAGCTCCTTGGTAGAAAAGGAGGTAACTGTTTTTTTTTTGTTTTGTTCATAGGTGCTTTGAAAATATATATGATGTACTCCTCTCTTTTGGCTTTAATGTTTTATAACACTGATGTATTTTGCCCTTGTGCCCCCTTTCCAGTATCGAAAAAGGTGGTACTGTATACAATTGTCGGCATGCTTGTTTGAATAAATATGGTTTGCTCACTTTTTTTCACGTGTGAATATACAAAGTACACCTGCAGGGTGCTGTGTGATTCTAGTAGGCTGATGATAGCTGCCATGTTGTGCACCTTTTGCAGGACGAACCTCGGAGTGATTCAATTTGCTGACTGGGGCATTAGGATCATAATTTTCCTTTTCCTGTAGGCATGAAATTGGGCATTTTTTTTCCTTTTGTGTGCGTTGTGGTCGACATGGATCAGTGTGACTGTATATAGGGTCACAACTGTGTGTCCATTGCCAACTGGCCTAGCAAAAATACAAAGGGCCTCTTTTGTTTGGAGGATTCCTGTGAAATTTCTGTATTGGAAAGAGTCCCGAAACACCCACATATTGCATATTGGAGTTTGGCTTGGTTTTTTTTTTCATTTTTACTTCTGGCTCCTGATAAGTTGAGACTAACATTGAAATGGACAAATTTTGTAAGATCTTTCTGGGAATCGAACTGATTTTGCGAGTTCTTTCTGTGCTCTAGTATATATCTACGCTGAGGTGTGGTCAAGTCGTCTCCTCCATCCTGAATTCCTGAGGCGACGGGCCGGCGATGGCGCTGCTCCGCGCGCACCACCTCCTGCGGCCGCGCGCCGCCCTCCCCCTCTCTCGCCCTCCCTCCCTCTCGTCCTCCCCGTGCCGCCGCGCCCTTCCGAGCAGCACCACCGCCACCGCCTCTGCGCGCCTCCTCTGCTCTCACCATGCCGCGTCGCCGCCCGACGCCTCCGCCTCGCCCTCCATCGTCGCCGACCTGCTTGACTACCTCAACGAGTCCTGGACGCAGTTCCACGCCACCGGTGAGCGTCTCCCTCGATACGCCCACTCTTTTCCACTCTTCGACGCTTCGCATGCAGATGCCCTCAACCTGCTCGGTCCTATTCCTCGCCGGGAGCTGGACATCTTGACTGCATTTGGTCTTAGCATTTAGGCATCGGTACAGCCAAGCTAACTCCGTTCCCCCCGTGTTGTGTCTGCTCATGCTTTCAGCTGAGGCAAAGAGGCAACTGCTTGATGCGGGTTTCACCCTTCTGAGTGAGAACGATGACTGGGACCTGCAGCCTGGTGGCCGCTATTTCTTCACGCGCAACATGTCCTGCCTGATTGCCTTTGCGGTTGGGGAAAAGTAAGTGATCGAGTAAGCGAGCTTAGCTTCTGATTATTTACCTTATCACTGAGAATCTGCAACGAATGTGGTGTTCAAGTACCACTTGAATTCAATGCCTTTAATTTAATCACTTGCACTCGCCCAAAAGGAACCTCTAGTGTAAAGCATGCCCAAAGTATTTAACTGATTGCCATATCTAAACTAGTGGAAGAGGGAATCAATATTATGAAAATTTCCTATGAGTATACAGCAGGGTAGATACTCCACTACCTTCTCAAAAAAAGTTTTTTCTTTCTTCACATGCCTGTATTCCTTTCTGTTTTTGAAGATATGTAAAATCTCTCCTTTATATCAATGGCATCATACTGATAAATGATATATGCATATGTCCCAAAAATTTCAAATAAACATTCTGATACCATTATTTCAAATCGAAATTCTTTCACTGCCCAGCTGTAAATGGATATTTCAAGTAAAAGATGCAGATATTCTTTTGGGATGCAGGTACAAATTGGGAAATGGATTCAATATAATTGCGGCTCACACTGATAGCCCTTGTCTCAAGCTGAAACCAAGGTCCGCCTCCTTTAAATCTGGGCATCAGATGGTAAATGTACAAACGTATGGAGGTGGATTGTGGCATACATGGTTTGATAGGGACCTAACTTTGGCTGGGAGAGTTATCCTCAAGGATGCAGATGGCTCGTTTAAGCATAAGCTTGTCAAAGTTAGCAGACCATTGATACGTGTACCCACACTGGCTATACATCTTGACCGGTTATTTCTCATACCCTTCCTTTTTTTATTACTGATCTGTTTCACATATCATCTTAGAACCAGGTGGAATCTATATTGTAGCTTGTTCTGTCTTGCTAAGCAAACATTTCTAGATTTATTTCTTTCAGTACTGCATCCTTATGTCACCCTGTCAAGTTGTAGCGACTTAATAGTCCATGAGCTACCATTTTTCTGTAGCTTGAATGTTTGGAAGTTATCTCTGAACACTATTTTCAGTTCATTTAGTGCATATCTGAGGATCATGCAGGCTGTTGCTGCTGCTATCCTCTTTTACCGCCTGTTTTAAACTAGCCCTTCCCTGTTTAGCTGAGTGAATTCCTTTTGCCTTTTAGCACAGTGAATTCTGATGGATTCAAGCCTAATCTGGAGAATCATCTAGTTCCACTTCTTGCAACAAAACATGAAGAGACAACTGTGAGTTCTGGTGAAAAGAATAGTCCAAGTTCCACTAAAGTTGTCCATCATCCACTGCTGTTGCAAGTAATTTCTTATCTATTCACTTGTTCTTTCATTCAATCAGAAGTGTAGTTTCAATGCACTACAGATGGCTTCAAGTTGGACTTATGGCATCTGTTTTTCTTACTCTGTGATCCACAGGTTCTTTCAGATGAAATTGGTTGCACATCAGATGAAATAATTGGCATGGAGTTGAATGTGTGTGATACCCAACCTAGCTGCCTTGGTGGGGGAAATAATGAATTTATATATTCTGGTAGACTTGATAATCTTGCTTCATGTTATTGTGCTCTTAGATCTCTCTTGGACTCCTCCAAGATGCCAGAAGAATTGTCAAATGAGAAGGCTATAAGAATGATTGCTTTATTTGATAATGAGGAGGTATGCTATATCAAATGAAGTTTCACCCTGATTGTTAAAAAAATATCCTGATTGATGAATTTTATTGATGAAAGTGCATCAATGCATGCTCTAGATTTCTGTTTCTCGTTTAGAGCCTTTTTTGGAGTTGCAAGCTTAAAGTGGCTTTAGATGAGAAGTAATACTGATAGCTCATTTACTGCTTGCCTTCACATAATTATCACTGGTCACTGATGTTTGGACTAAGAGCCATCGCTAATGATTAGCTGTTGAAAATTATTTCACAAAATGAACTTTCTAGTAGAACTATCTGGCATGTTCATTTTTTTTGTTTCTTGTACTGACCTTTCTTGCTCATATCATGACCTCGACTATATTTAGGTTGGTTCAAACTCGATGCAAGGGGCAGGTGCACCAACCATGTTCCATGCTATGAGACGGATTGTTGATTCCCTGATGCATCAGTCTATGGGAGAGGGTGCTTTGGAACGTGCAATAAATTCTTCTTTCCTTGGTACTATTTGTGTATTTAGGGGATCATTGGATGTCTCGTTTTGTAGGATTAAATAGTACTCATTTATTTCTGGTTTCCCTTTCAGTTTCGGCAGACATGGCTCATGCTCTGCACCCAAATTATTCAGACAAGCATGAAGAGCACCACAGACCAGAGCTACAGAAAGGACTAGTTATCAAGCACAATGCTAACCAGCGTTATGCTACAAGTGCTGTGACAGCTTTTCTGTTCAAAGAAATAGCAAGACTTCATAATCTTCCGGTTCAGGTATTCAGTCTTTTTCAGATTAAAGTTTGATGCCGTTTTTTTATCACAATGTTTCAATTATGTTCGAACATATTATTGTGCTTCAAGAGGGATAAGAAAACTAATTGTTGAACAAATTGTTGTTTATCTTTAGTTTAACCATGCACTGCTAGTTATATTATTTCTGATTGGAAATGTTAAATTCTAGAGGAACAAGGTCAGTGTATGTCATTGAAAACTTTTCGCTTTTGTAAACTTGATTTGTCTTTAGAATACGTGGATGAAATTGAGGAATGGCACTAATATAAATAGCATATAGGAATTTGTTGTGCGGAACGATATGGGCTGTGGTTCTACTATTGGCCCCATACTTGCTTCTGGTGTTGGCATACGGACTGTTGACTGCGGTATCCCTCAGCTATCAATGCACAGGTACGCACAGTTTTCTTTTCAACCATTCTTTTTCGTATTTCTCAAATAGCAGTAACTGCATTGCAGACAGTACTTTCAGAGTTTCAGTTGTTTCGCAATTCATACTGGGCAAGTTAGCACTTAACTATTATAGGGAATAAAAGATCAGTTATTTTACATGTATCATGCTTGTCTAAAGTCTATTAGGTTCGAAATGTAAATTTATAAAAATTGAGAACCATACGTAAGAAAGGTGATGCATTGCTCAATATTAACAGCTACTGTATTGGTTTGCAGCGTGCGAGAAATGTGTGGCAAAGAAGACGTAGATACAACATACATGCACTTCAAAGCTTTCTTCGAGATGTTCTCTGACATTGACCGGAAACTTAATGTAGACTTTTAGGTCTTATCACTTATGCTCAGTATGTGAATATTTTCTGGATCGGAATCATGAATGTATATCACAGTATCAGTTTTGTGCGTCCCAACATTCAGTCTGATTGAAGACATGACCAATAGATGAGAAATCATTTTACGTGCAAATATAAGGTGACACGTTGCCAACCTTCTGAGACGATGTCTTGCATATTCAAAATTTTACATTTTTCAGCTACATATATACGTGTTTTCACCGTTACGTTCTTACATATTAGTATCATACTCAGACCTGAATGTCAACCAACAAATGAAGTAAACTACCGTCCAAAATTGCTTCACTGAAGATCACATCGGTGAGTTCCAACATTCTAAAACTGCTCCAGAATCTTGCCACAAAATTCTGTATGTTCTCATGCATACAGGATGCAATTGACCTTTCATTATATATTGGAAGAAATTAACGGTGCAACCATGTTGGACATTACAAAGTTGGTCCTAACACTAAATTTTCATCGGCTCTTCACCAAAAATGTCGGAACGAAATCTAATCCACTGGAACTCAGCTGTAACCGCACCTTAGTGTAGTTTAAAACGTTTCTTATCCCATAAATGTGCGTTTAGGGATGCACTGCATCAGTGGAATGCAGAATACAACATGTGGGCATCTAGGGATGCACTGCCGCTGCATCACTAATTCAAAACTACGTCGTTGGAATGCAGAACAACATAGTATGCCTTATCTGGGCATGCTGCAGCTGCTGGGTAGACGATCAATTTCTATTCTTTCTTTTACCGGTTATGGAGCCACCATTATCTTCTGCTCGCCTCTGCTCAGATACATTTGATGCCACACTGGGAGATACATCTTGGGCAACCCTGTTTGTCGCAGGAGCTTCATGGGGCTGTTTGCACGGTCCTGTTCTATCAATACAAAGCCAAATCCTAACTCTCTCATCACCAGATTTCTCCTTCATAGGCACATGCCAAGATCCCATCTCCGATTCCTATGATAAAGATTACATGAGAAACAACAAATAGCAAGCTCTAAACATGTCTGAAGCCCAGTTACTTACTTGAATCACTGAAGAATATGGGGGTGGCATCATAAGCACCGCCTTTCCTTTACTAAAAGTGTACTTGACCTAAACAATTGAAATGAGATAAGAAAATCAACAGTTAAGTAGGAATGGTAATATTACGATACGTGAAGTAGTGTCAATGTATCACAACAGGATAAAGGACCCAGCATCTGTTTACATGGTTTTAAGTTTAACTTGACATTCTAACCTTTTACAGAACCAGGGTTCTGTGGTAATAAATTATGCAGAAAGAATGGAAAGTATGCTAAATAAAAGTATTGCAGAGCACACCTGATGCCGTTGCTTCCACTTTGGAAAAAAAGATGAACCCAGGAGCTCAAATGTGTGATCTCTCATTTCATCATTAGTAACAAGCAAACAATTCAACCTAATGGCTGCATATAGCCAATACCTGAAAAGTTGTCTCTTACAGTTAGTGACATGATGAAATGAAGCACAAGTGTATCATAATGGAGGCCGATGGGTGAAAAATTCAGCCTATTAACTAATTGCACATATTAGTCAATGAATGCACAAGTACAATATGAGGTACCCCAAAAAAGAAAAAAAAACAAGTGCACCCAAGGCTAGAAACTCAAGAGTATTACCAGTCATCATTTGACCCAATTGGTGAAGTGTATAATGCGCCGCTTGCTCGCCAGGTTTCAATCAGGTGTCTATTAGATGAATTTTCCATAAGCTTGGCAATGCGCTTATTATGTAATATGACAAGTGGCCATTTACCATTATATCTATCCTGTAGCTCTGTTACAACAGCGTCCAGCTGCTCTATATTAAGCATGACAGATGGAAAAGGAATTAATACTAGATTACTTCATTGACAACATTGACATGTCATAGTACATTGAGAGATGATGTGCAGACCTGTGTCAAACTAAAGCCACCCTCTGCAAAATTTTGTTGATAAAGTGCAATATTTGCACCATCAACTATAGCTTCATATTCTCCATGTTCTTCCAACCACTCCTATAAAGTCATAGCACTCAACTTTTAAGGAAAAAACATATGTTTGAAATTTATAAATAGATATTACCTAGAGGAACGAGAATAATAAAATAAGTATCTGAATCTATACATATGCATGAGGTAGCTTACATTCTTAGGAAGGTGAATGCAATTCTTTACTCGTAAGGGAAGTTGTAAATAATGATTTCTCTATCCATTAGGACAAGTTACCTGGGAAAGCAACTACTGAGCATACGTGGCTCATAGACACAGCAGCATTTCAATCTCTAAACGAGGTGAAACCCAATATGGATAAATCAGCTGACTAGCTGAGCACTAGTAGGAGGCCACAATGAAGCATCAAATGGTTTTTTGAACAAAGCAGAGAGAGACAGATAGATGGGCTCACATCTAAGTTCATAATTCTCTACGTTGTTGTGATCACTTAGCACACAAAGCCATGCTAGATCGAATAGACCAAGCAAACGAGTGATCTTCCCATCACGCTTACTAGTAAACCAATTGCAGTTAGTAAAATCAACTAGGTACCATGTTAGATATGGATACAGGTTAACACCCCGAAAGGGCAGAGAATATGCACCTGAAACTGGCTGAAATTTATTTTGGTTTCCCTCTGAAGGGCCAAACCGGCAACAGAATCAGCAAACCTCCGTGTCTCCTCCACGTCAATGTCAACACATGCTAGACGGCATCCACACCCCACACACTGGCCATCTCCCCCAACTCTTACTCGCTGCACCGTCCAAGGGCCGGTCCCAAGCCATCCAAGCCGATGGCACCCACCACCATTGGCCACAATGGCGTCTTTCACCTGACAAGCATCCCACTCGGCCTTACCCGCCACTGTCGCCTTGCCGCTCTGAAACCAACCCGCTAGCACCTCTGCAGTCTCTTCGCTGACACAATCCACCGTGCGGCTCAGCTTATGCATATACTCATACACCTTGTCTGCATCCCCTGCTTTCATGCTGACATCAAGGAGCGCGGTAATCTCGGGCTCCTCAGGGGAGACAGCAGAGGACTCCATGTGGGCGTCGACGGCGTAGGCCTTCCCGGCCTCCCCGGCGCGCCGGAACGCCGCGAGCACGGGGCTGTACGAGCGGAGGCGCGGGACGACGCCGTACTTCTCCTTCATGGTGGCCACGAGCTCGAAGGCCTCGTCGGCGGCGGTGGGGTTGGAGGCATCGGAGGCGGTGACGCGGGCGAGCGAGGTGATTGTTGCCTCGGAGGGGGAGGCCCTGGACTCGAGCATGTGGGAGAAGACGCGGCGGGCGGCCGCGGCGGGGGTGGGGAACGAGGAGCCGTCATCGGCCGCAGCGGCGAGGAGGTGGAGAAGCTGGTTGTACTGGTGGGCGAGGAGGCGCGGGGCGGAGGAGGCATCGGTGCCGGAGACGGCGGATTCGAAGGCGGCCATGGCGGCGGCGGCGTCGGCACGGCGGGTGCAGTCGGTGAGGGTGCGGGAGAGGTCGGAGTTGGGGCCCTTGGGGCGGCAGCGCGCCGGGGAGGAGGCGGCGGCGGTGGCCATGGGCGTGGCCGTGTGGGTGGCGGGGAGGAGTGGAGGAAGAACCCTAAGTAGCGGCCATAGGCCCATGGGCCGCAGTCGGAATCTCGAAAACGCAACGCTGAACCGTCGAGTCGTGAGATGAGAGCCGTGGATGGAAGGATCCACGCGGTCCATATCAAAGATGGAGGAGAGCTGCCCTTCCTTCCTTTGTCTTGTCTTTCCCTATACAAGCTGATTGCCAATTTTTAAATTTTTAAATTACTTGATTTTAAGAGGCTTTTTTTATTATAGTTTATTTTTCATCATGACTTTTAATATATATATTTTTAGGGGGGGTTTAGTTGTTTTCCCCCCTTGTATAATTAACCGTTATCTGTAAAATATAAATAATGTAAATTCTTAACATCACCTGATTTTGAATTTATATTCTCTGACCTTCAATATTACTCCTTTCCATTTTTAATAGATTATGTTGTTACCTTTAATCATTGACTTTCTTTAAATCTTTATGTAAAAATGTTAGTTATATTTAAAGTATGACAAATCACCATAAAATACATAATAATTATATTTTCTTAAAAAATAAGATGAATGTTGAAAAGTCAGGGAGCTAGCTCTGGGTCAATTGGTCAACTTATCACGGTTATTCGCATGGTCACATGGAGTAACAGAACGGTGCTTATGCTAATGTGGCTTATTTTATGCTCTCTTTTTCTCTAGTACAGAACAAAAACATTGAACATATGCTCCATTTGTATATTGATTATTTCATCTTGTAATATCAGCTGCACAAATTTTGTGTGCTCTCAAATATCAAATGATGTATCAAGTTGGAGATCAGTACATATGTAATCCCAGAAATTGAAAACAAGTTTATTCCGATTTTTATCTGTATTGTTGTTTGGGTAAACGACCAGAACTCCCGGCGATCCAAGGTTGAAGCAAATTTAGTTGGCACTGCCAGTGACCATGGAGATGCCGGCACGGCGGCCGAACCTGGCGACGGCGCAGTCAGTGGAGAAGATGTCGGAGGCGACATAGCTGGGTGCGCCACCCATGACCGGCATGTTGGCGCTGATGCTGAGCTTGTTGACATAGTCGGAGCGGTATGTCTGGCCGAGCACGCCGTGCACGTCGTCGGAGAGGTCGTAGAACTTGAAGCCGAGGTCGAGGTGCGCGAGGCTGTCCTCCTCCGTGACGCCGTAGTTGTGGATGCGCGAGTCCTGCTCGGTGATGGGCACCACGTTGGCCATGATGTCGAGCACGCTGGCGAGCTGAATCCTCACGCCGTTGGTCGCGGCGGTCCTGGTCACGGTGAGGCCGGGCACGGCAGCGGACTCCCAGCGCGCGCCGAGCTCGGCGGGGACGTCGACGGGCGCGCCGTCGAAGGCGAGCTCGAGGCGGTCGACGTCGTTGCTCCACTTGGCGGTCTTCCTGGCGCCCATGTAGAGGCGGTGGTCGGCGAAGCGGATGCCGAGGGCCTGGATCCAGGTGAAGTCGCGGCTCATGGTGGGGTTGCGCTTGCCGATGAAGTGGGCGTTGATGTGCAGGTCGGCGTCGGAGACGATGCAGAAGTCCTGGTCCTTCTTGCCGTGGAAGTAGAAGTTGTTGCCGTCGCCGCCGGTGAAGCGCGGGTCACCGCACGACACGCCGGGGTAGAAGTCGCACACTTGAAGATCAAATAATTTCACACAGAGAATTACACGATGTCACGATGGATCAGTAGTGCGAACGGATTAATTAGCTAGTGAAGCTTACTGCAGAAGGTCTTGCAGCTGGGACACATGACGATGCACTGGTTAGGGCAGCGCTTGTCGCACTTGGCCATGCAGGCGGCATCGTTGCCCTTGGAGTCGGTGCAGGAGAGCTGCTGGTCCCTCTTGCCGAATCTCCCGGGATTGATCATGTGGTAGTTTGGCGGCAGCCTCGGCGAAGGCGCCTGCGCGGCGGCGCACACCACCGCCAGGAGGGCAGCAGCAGCAACCGCCGCTGCTGACCTACACGCCATTGCCAGCTAGCTTCAACAATCGATCTCAGGGGCAGCTTGTTGCTAGCTAGTTAACTAGGTGCGGGATCGATGTAGAGTTAGTTGTAGAGAGCTAGTTAGCTGTGGTGTGGGTCGCCGGCAGGGGAGGCGCCAATTTATAGGGTTAGGCCGCGGCGTGGGCACTGGAGCGCGGGCGCGACGACGGGATGGAGGCGCCGATGCACGCGCCCGGTTTGCTCTTGGCGACGGCATGAACCAACCAAGAGATTCTTTTGCTGTACATACAAGTGCATGCATGCCATGGTGTACGTTGAGTGGCATCTGCTCGATTATTAGAGTTGACGATCGAGGACGCGATACGATGCACGTAAAGCGGCTACTGGCATCGCTTCATACGCCTGCATCTGCGTGATATCTGATCCCATCCACACGTTAATTATCACCTGATCATCTGACGGCTACTAATACAACTAGTGCCTGCTCTGCTGCTGTGCACGACACGCTACACCCATCCAGCACGAAACTAGACGCAGCAGCAGCACAGATCCAAGCATCCAGCAGCAGGGCCTACGTACGTGCTCGTTGCCCGTCAGATCGGCAAACACGTTTGGTGGTTCCCCCCAAAGTTTGATCACTTCCAGCTCAACATTAACTGTCCACGATGGCTCTCTCCTCAGCCACCTTCTAACTAATTTAACATCCTCATTTTACTTTCATCTTGTCGTTAATTCATTTATAAGTTGCATAGGCTATTACTATTGACATTATAAATATCAAAATGTTATATATATATATATACATATATATATATTGAATGTGTTGGTTACTTTCTGAGATTAACGATTTAGATTAAAAGAGTCAACGTTAGTTCCAAGTTGTAAATTATTCAAATCGAATTTTGAAATTAAATTAAAGAAATACTAAAGTGAGATTCCAAGATGGTACAATTAACTTCTATTATTAATTTTGAATTTTAGAATTTCCTATTTTTAAATAATGTTATAGCAGAATAGTTCATATATGGTAATTCTAATTGACTGTATTAAGTAACACGAATTCTCAATAAATCAACTATCTTGATAATACTATTGATCTAATCATCCATCGTATCGCCTCTCGTACTGCCCAGAGTCCTCCAAACCAACTTTTGGAAAATTGCTTGTTTGCTTATCAGCCGTAGCCAAATTTTAAATTTTAAAAATTAATTCTTAAGTTGAGTTGATTTTGATGTTTTTTTTAATTTTCCATCCTTAACATTTAAATTGTGGATAATACAGATATAAAAGCTTAATCAATCACAGCTGAAGTTCCTGAGTGTTATCACTTTAGTTTTAAAAAAATAGCGCAATAGTCTGTACTTCAAGCTCCCCTATTAGACTATTGCTGGGAGTTAATCGGTTCGAAAAAAAGATTGGGAGTAGAATCAACTTTAATAACTAAAAAACAATGATTTTCATGCCACGGCTAGGTTATTTCACATTTTCACTTAAATATATATGGGTGAAAAAATACAATTTTCCCACATGCATATACATATGAAAATGGAACTACGTATAGGGGAAAAGTAGTGGTCCAAGATAATTAACATCTTCAATCATTGTCAACATAATCATTAATCATATTTAGATTGACAAAACAGTTGTTGAACAAGAACAACGAGTTGTACACCACTTTTTGGTTGAAGAGATGACTCTTGTGTCAGATTGAGCATCCTTAGTCTCGCTGCTAAGCTTATTCCTGGTTCTTGTGAAAGATTGGCCAAATGTCATAATGCAGACGACACGGCTATATGTTGAAGGCAACACACTTTAACTGGCCCTGGCGGTCACCATGGAGATGCCAGCTCGGCGGCCGAACCTGGCGACGGCGCAGTCAGTGGCGAATATGTCGGAGGCGACATAGCTGGGCGCGCCGCCCATGACCGGCATGCTGGCGCTGACGCTGAGCTTGTTGACATAGTCGGAGCGGTAGGTCTGGCCGAGGACGCCGTGCACGTCGTCGGAGAGTTCGTAGAACTTGAAGCCGATGTCGAGATGCGCGAGGCTGTCCTCCTCGGTGACGCCGTAGTTGTGGATGCGCGAGTCCTGCTCCGTGATGGGCACCACGTTGGCCATTATGTCGAACACGCCGGCTAGCTGCACCCTCACGCCGTTGGTCGCGGCGGTCCTTGTGACGGTGAGGCCGGGCACGGCGGCGGACTCCCAGCGCGCACCGAGCTGAGCCGGGACGTCGACGGGCGCGCCGTCGAAGGCGAGCTCGAGGCGGTCGACGTCGTTGCTCCACTTGGCGGTCTTCCTGGCGCCCATGTAGAGGCGGTGGTCGGCGAAGCGGATGCCGAGGGCCTGGATCCAGGTGAAGTCGCGGCTCATGGTGGGGTTGCGCTTGCCGATGAAGTGGGCGTTGATGTGCAGGTCGGAGTCGGAGACGATGCAGAAGTCCTGGTCCTTCTTTCCGTGGAAGTAGAAGTTGTTGCCGTCGCCGCCGGTGAAGCGCGGGTCACCGCACGACACGCCGGGGTAGAAGTCGCACACTTGAAGATCAAATAATTTCACACAGAGAATTACACGATGTCACGATGGATCAGTAGTGCAAACGGATTAATTAGCTAGTGAAGCTTACTGCAGAAGGTCTTGCAGCTGGGGCAGAGGACGATGCACTGGTTGGGGCAGCGCTTGTCGCACTTGGCGACGCAGCCCTTGTTGTTGCCGGTGGTGTCGACGCACGACAGCTGCTGGTCTCTCTTCCCCATGTGCCCAGGGTTGATCACGTGGTAGTTGGGCGGCAGCGGCGGCGACGGCGGCTGAGCCTGAACTGCCGCGATGGCGCACACGGCCACCAGCGCGGCGAGCACACCGACGAGCTGCCGATCCATGGCAACTCAACGGATGGATGTATGTGTGCTTCAACCTCTGAGTAATTTCTAACTGTGCTGGTTGTGAGGATTCAGGACATGAGAAGGTGCCAATTTATAGGGATCGCGAGTGCAGCTGCAGCTGGAGAAATGGATGAGTGGCCGGTGGTGCCGTCGGCCTCATCTCGCCCCGGCCAGCTAGCCGGCTCCGGGCGTGGTGGTGAAGGCAGCATCTCGGGATCCGACACTTTGCGTTCACCCTGAACTCATCTTGCTAACGTACGAGTCGAAAACGTCGTCCTAGGATCGAGGTCAACAGTAACAAAATGGGGAAATTAAGCTTAGCTTGTTCTTGTATGGCTTCATGCTTAATTTGCATCCTTTCTTCAAACAAGGGCCATATGTTTTATTAACGTGTTCATTTTTCTTCTAGTTTCTTAACATCGACTACAGAATTAAACAAAGTAAGCAGCAGGCTTATGAACCTGAAAGCCGTGTACCTTTTTGTCCATCCTAATCAAGCCCCTGGCTGGTCAACTCCATTCTGATCAATACTTACGCTTTATCTTCAGATGTTCTGGCCCAATGCATGGAGCTAGCTCTGTTTAGCTATCGGTTTATCAGAGAGGCCAAATTACCCAACATGCATGCTCCATATGACACACGTGTAGTTTTCACAGAAGAGCAGTAAGTAATTAGGTTTGTAAAAACTAAAAAGTAAACCAGCCAACATGCAGAGTTAGCTAGCTGGATGGTAAATTTGGTGGCGTGGCATGCGCGAAAAGCAGGGCAACCAAGTACTCCACTCCACATGGAGGCTGCAGCTAGCTAGCATGTATTCAGACGCAAGGATGAAGCCTGCACGCTCCTGAAGCTAGCGATGCAGCTGGAAGCTCATCGACTTGCCGCGACGCCGCCTGGGCGGCCGCCTTGCACGAGGAGCTGGCTTCACCACCACGCGCGCCGGCTGGCCGGCAGCCTTCCCGCCCGAGCGCCATGCATCATCTCCACGGACCAGCCTATCAATAGGCACTAGCTCCCCCATGTCCATCTTCCTCACCACTGATCGATCCAGATCAGCAGCCATCGACCTAGCCAAATCACGTCGACCGCGCGTTGGCTACAGAGAGGTAGCTAGCGACGATGGCCAGGGCATACATGGCTGTCGCCGCGGCCGTCTTCTTGGTGGTCGTGTGCGCCGCCGTCTCCGAGGCCGCGAAGCTGCCGGCGCCGCGGCCCAGGCTGCCGTCCAACTTTCACATGATCAACCCGGGTAGCTCGGGCTTCGGCAAGAGGGACCAGCAGCTGTCGTGCGCCGACACCAAGGGCAAGAAGAAGGGCTGCATGGCCAAGTGTGACAACCGCTGCCCCGACCGGTGCATCGTCATGTGCCCCAGCTGCAACACCTTCTGCAGTTAGCTTCACTAGTTGCAATCCATTTGCATTGCACTACTGATCTATCGTGACATCGTGTAATTCTCTGTGTGAAATTTTCTGATTTGAAGTGCCATCTGGTAAATACTGCCCCAGCTACGTCGCCTCCGACATCTTCTCCACTGACTGCCTCGCCAGGTTCGGCCGCCGTGCCGGCATATCCATGGTCACTGCCAGGGCCTATTAAATTGCGTCAATCTCGGTCGCTGGGAGCTCTGATCGTTTACCCAAACAAGAATATAGAAGCTGGAGCAGGTTTGTTTTCATGTTCAGGGACCATGCATATATTGATCACCCTCATTAGATATTGGTGAGCACATAAAAATTCTGCAATTTATATTGCAGATGGGATAACAGATGCATGGAGAATATATACGATGCAATTCAATGTTTTTTATTCTTTGTTCTAGAAAATAAAACAAAATAGATTGCTACCAAGTGTACAAGTGCCGTTGGATATTCTGCTCTCTACCATGCATCTTCATTAGACCTGATAAATATTGGCTCATCGGTATCAGATGATAGGCATCACAAGCATTGACTTTGTAATATTTACAAAGTAAAAGAGCTTAAATGTAAAAATGCCACAGATATTTATTCAACCATTGTGATGCTCCCACACTTTTAACACTATAGTTAAAAGTGCAAAGTTATGGATTATTATTTAACAAATTTCTGCTTTGTCAAATAATAACTCAACATCAGATATGGTAATAAAGATCGTTAGTAGGGAAATAGTCTACCTTAAATCTGCACCTAAAAATCTTAGGGGCATCTTTACACCATCTTTTACCTAAAATTTATCCTATGTAGGAGGGTCATAGTAAGCATGAGCACTTTTATACTTAGCAAGTCATTAATAATACAATATAGATGAATGCATAATAATCTACTGATCTATATTCTATACTAGATATTATGTATCTTCATCATCATTCAAAACTCAACATCAAATCTAAGTCTATTTGTAAAAAAAGAAGTTTTCAAAATAAAGTTATAAAACTAAATTACACTCATAATGTTTGTAGCAATTCCTTATAGCCTCCAATCCAGAAGACATGTATGAATCACGATTTGATTTAGTGCTGTGTAGGTTTGTATCACTGTACCCATATTTATTTACAATATTACAAATCACGCATTTGCAAATGCTTAGAGTACAAATCTTTTTCTCTTATTTCCATATATTAGACTCCACTCTACCAACACTAATATATACGTCTAGATGAGGTTTATATATCTACCATCCTCCTATACGCACTCAATGGGGTTTATATAATATTATATCATAGTAGTTAGTATCATGTAAAGTGTAACAAGATACTAATGATACGATTTATACGGTTCCCTGATACGAGTAAGGAGTGATTAGTCCTTACATTTGTAGCATATGTAGAGATAGCCACAACCTATCACCAACCATCACTTCTTAGAGCTCCCTCTACCCACAGTATATATTAATATCTCTACCCACCATATATATTAATATCTCCATCATTATCAATCTATCAGTCATCCCATCTTCAATATTAGTATTTGAGAAGATAGTATTTTGATGCAATACTAAGGAGTAAATAGTTATGTAAAATAGATTTTTAATTGAAATAGAATAATCATATATCAACATAATCATAAAGAGACTTGCCTGAATTTCTACTATCCAAATCTAAATTAGTTGGTACTCCCAAATGGCCTATTAATGAGTTTAGTTCCTTTCCTGCATGTCATCATATACATTGAGTTTTAATTATTTATATTGAAGGATATATATAGCCAGTCTACATTGCATTGTACTACCAAACTATTCGACTAGGTGCATAATTTCTAGCATACCACTATTTAGTACTAAGCATGTAGTGGCTAATTTACAGGGTATTGTTCACTTGGTTACAGAGTTTGGCAAAACTTGTTATTGGCTTTATATTATACTGTTGTGTAGATCATTGGTGTGCACTTAGCCACTAACTATACTACTTCCACTCTTAGGGTGATTTCGTTTGGCAGACACGAGGAAAAGAAAATTCTTAGTTTCACATGCACCCTTCCTGATCTTTACGCTTTATTAAAAAAATTATAGAAAAGTTAGTTTAAAAATTATATTAATCTATTTTTTTAAGTTTAAAATAATTAATACTCAATATCTCTTCTCTCACGCACAGGCTACAGCTAGCTATCTTCTATCCTGCTGCTAATGGTGGTGTGCAAGTGCAGGGGAACCAGGTGCTGATGCCATGGCTGCTTGGTCGCTATATGCTGAAAAGGAAGCCAAGAATGGGTCACCTCTGTCTAGGTGGCGAGTTCGTCCCCGGTCGTGTTCCCGCGTTCGTCCTCGCGGATCTGCTGACCTCTCCTCCTCCTTGGGTAAATCACCTCCCCGTCTTGCCGATTACTCCTCCCTTCCTAGCCGGCATATGATGGTGATATGAGGATTTGGCCAAGAACTAGTTTGGCTACTAGGGAATGGGGATGGGAGGCTGATTCTTGCACAGCGTATGCATGGGCAAAGTTAGGCTGCGGATCTGGGGATTTTGGAGGCTGTGGCGATTTCCTCTCCACTCACTGCCACTCTTCTTGACTCTCCTTCCTCTCCCCCGCTCTGCTCACTCCCTTGCCAAGCGCTTGGGCCCTTGCATTAATCGCCATAGGCATGCTTTGACTCGTTGACTGAGGTGTGAGGGAGCGAATGAATCAAGTGTGGCTTCTTTCCATGGTGGCCTAGGTGTGGCCGCTACGAGTCACAAAATGATTGGTTGGATTGCAATTTAGGCCATGTGTTGATAAAAAGCAATATTAATTTGATTTATCTGACTGTTGATGGATAGAAGAAATTAGCGATTGATTGACCCTTCTGTGGTACCATGCATGTATTTGTATTTAGCTTTTTATTGGCAGGGTTAATTTGAATATTTATTAATTACAATGGCATGTGTGATGCTGGAATATCAAGTATTTATGTACAGGTGGATGCATCTGGATTATATGAGATGTTAGACCAGAATTTACATTGTTTACTTAAATATTCATTTGATCGATCCCCTTGATTACAATTTTAATATGTGATTAAAATTTGGGTTGTTTCAACCATCCCATTACCCATTGGTGGAATCCCTTCCTTCGACCGCGTGGATGCTCCCTTCCTTTCTCGACGGCGATGACATGCGTTGTGACCATAGTTTCATGTAGTATCCATCTACCATCCTCTCTTTGATTGCCAACGTATGTAGCCATGCATCCTTGTCGCACTTCGCCAAAAAAATTGATTTGCACAAGGGCCCATATGCAGTCTAGCTAGCTGGGCATGAAGCCTAGCATGCATGTATCGGACGAGCGGCATGCGAGGATGAGAGCGGAGTAGCATATGGGTGCAGCCCCTCTCGCGGATACCGCCCTTTAGCTTTCCCCTTGATTTGTGGTATCCATATCTTCCAAACTTTGGTGCTATAAATAAGTGATAGAGTTACTTGATAAGTAGCAAGTTTGGCTACAAGATAAGACACAAACCTTATATACTTACCAGATGTCAAACAACAAATCTCCCTATGACGATAGCCGAAATCAAGATAGTAGCAATATGTTCAATCCTAGTGCTAACGGCTGACAACCATTACACCACAACTTCATCTGCGTCATTAAGGAGTTATTGTCCTTATAGAGATATAGTCAATCGTCTGTAAGAGTTCGATGCTTTGTTAAGTGAGATCAGTTATTTAGAACATCCAATCGAGCTATAAAGTTTAGGGACATTTATATTTTCAATGGAGCTATAGTTATGAATGAATCTTCAAGGATATCAATATTCAGATAGAATTATTTCAATACACATATCTTATATCTATAACTATACATCTCTAGTGTTTCAGCCAATTATGGCATAGACACAAATAATCCAATAATAACTTTGTGTCATATTTTTATTTGTCAACATTCCTTTTCATACGCCAACATGCTTTTTCATTTTAGTTTTTAACTTATCTTCACAAATACTTATGCCAAATTGGAAATTAATGCACGCAAGTTTTGGTCTATGAACTAAATCCTCACTTCTCAATATCATTCCAACTATCTAGATATTAATTAATGGTGAAAATGCAGGTAAATCAATAACAAGTTAACAACAATGGTTCACGTCTACACAATTATTAAGGGTGTTGCTCAATAATATCTATGTGTTTATAGATTTGCTTGATTTTCTTTTTTTTTCTATGTCCCAAACGAGCTCCTTTTGTTTTTTCATCTATTGTGGACAAGTATTTTAATGTGTCGCAAAACACATCTAATCAACAATATACTTAAGCCAAGTTATTCCTTCTAGCCTATAAATTACCAATTATATGTCCTTCTAGCCTATCAATTATTCCACATGTACTTAGCCAAACATTTTTATGGAGCCTTTTGTCAGCATTCCCTCCACGAAAACACAAACATTTTGTCAGCATTTTCTCCACAAATAAAACATTTTTAAGATAACTATTTATTTTCAATATAGAAAGTAAAAATAATGATTATAAGTCATATGTTTATTAATAGTTTTAAACAGTCATTTATTGATAAAAAGCCACTCGAACAATGCGTTATAATCTATAACATTAGATTGGTAACAAATGCTACTCTCTAGTTTTTTTCATGAACATGCCAGAACTATCTGTGTCATCGAATAACATCTAGATATATTATTACTTTTGAGCATTGTTTGGAAAAAAATCTATAGAAAACTAGTTTAAGTAGCACAGATATATTAGTATTATTAATTAATACTATTGATAAAATAGATAAACTCATAGATAGTAAAATCATAATGAGTACGTAATCATAACCAGGCTTCCTACGATTTCATGATAAGTTAATTTCTGGTTTCAATTTTAAACCGTGCACAGTGACACAATGTTGAAATATTGCTGCTGACAATTATATGATCAATGAACAAGGCAATGTAACATTAAAATATTGTAGGAATATCAAAATATCCAAAAATCCATGTCAGGGAAAAAAAGAGAACTGCAAATACCAGTACGTTGCTCTGAGGATTCTTGTCTAGGAGGTTCAGTCTTCTTCACTGCAACCAAAAACCACAGGAGCAAAACAGTAATTAGCCAACCAAACAAACCATGCCAAAGTAAAAAAGAAATAGTGATCACTTTTTTAAAGAGAAGCAGAAGCAACAGAGGATCCATTAGGTTAGCGACAAAGGCCAAAAAACACTGCTACTTCCAAGTTCCAACTCTTCAAAGTTGAGAGCACCACACAAAGAATTGGACAACAAAATTTTTCTAAAGGAAGATGGCATCAAGTAAATGAACTCATGTGTAAAATTTATGTATCACATAAACTCTACCATCAAAAAACAGTTCCGCGGATGCAAAGGAATGGTCAAAATTTTCAGCACGTTGCCCCTTCAGTGAGGAATTGGAAGTGTCTTTTAAAGATGGATCCCCTTGTCTTGTTACGTAGGCTTAAGCTCTCGGAGAAATCAGTTTTACAACACTGGATTAATTTGTTGTAATTTTATTCTTTTTATATCAATAAAATTTAAGACTGCGGGACCTCCCATGCAGTGGGTCAGTTAAAAATCATTTTTATAAGAACCAAAATATTATGCACAGTGGTGACGTACTTTTAAATCGGTTATTAGGCATCAATTATTTTATTATAGATGACATAATATAGACTAAACGATTATAATCTTTATAATATTTTTAACCTTCTAGCCGTTTTGTAAAGGGTAGTTGAGAACTTGTCCCATCGTCCTTTGTTTTTTTTTCATTTTATTATAAAAACTTATTGACTGGTTTTGTGACCGCGATGTAAAACATTTTCGTTGTCTTAAAAAAAAATCAACCCACCATACAACAAATTCAGTTATTCCAAGTAGACAAACTAGCAGCTTTCTTTTTTCTTTGTCAACAAAAGAACACAAGAAAGCGTCGATCTTTAGATGCAAGGATGGAGCAGTACGAGCACGGAGTCACCGGATGTCGGCATGGCCACCACCACTGGCGCCGGAGGTGGAGACAGGAACGGTGCGGCCACCTCCTCATTCTCGTCCCTGTCCTCTTGTTCCTCCGATCACGAGACCCGAGCGGTGGCCGCGCAGCCACCATCAGACACCGCCCCTTGCGTCGCCATCTCCTCGACTAGTTCGCCGCTGCGACAGCATTATACACTTGACGGTGGAAGAATGCCAGGACAGCGAGCCTTCCAACTCCACTTCTTGTAGTCCCAACGAGGTTGCCGGGTTGGGTGGGTAATTGATGTGGCTCAATGTAATACGGAGCCTGAATCGATCAGGATGCGGGCACGGTTTCCTGCTTCCTAGTGCATCGGAAACCGACGTGGACGCGTCCATCGCAAATCGATCAGGATGAAGAGGAAATTGCAGGCAAGCAAGCAAGGAGATTGGGATTTGGTGATGACGGGTGCAGCGGCCTCGGTGGACGGAAGAAGCAGGGAAAAGACAAGGCTAGGAGTGGCAGGGCAACTGTATGATTCAGTGTTCATGGCAACTCTACTGCTGCCGCTGCTGCCCAGTATTGCAAAGAATCTGCCACCAACGAGGTTGTTCCATGTGTTACGTCACAAGACCTATCATGCTGTTTGAGCCAACTGCCTGACCCTCCTCCTCGTGTTGATACGTCCCTTCACCTGGACAGTGCGCAGATGGCGCTCTATCGCCTCAAAGCTTACAAGGTTTGTTCTATGTTTCATCCATCATATGCTATGCAAACTGTGCTACCGATTTCACTGTAAGTCTATATATATGCATGCAGTTCGTGCAAGGAATGTCCAAACGTGATCTGGAAGATGATAAATGGAAAGAGGATTGCCCGGCCTCTGTTCTCAAGGAAAGGGATATTATTGTTGCTTTGAGAAGGATGGCACCTTAGATTGGTCCTTTCACACTGATCACTGCTATCTCGCGCAACTTGATGACTACCAGCGCCTAGTCCCTCAAAATTACTTTGATAGACATGCATGTATTTCTATTGATGATGCTTGACTATTCCTTTGCCATTTAGTTAGTTCCTGTTCCATTATGTTGATCTGTATGACCGAACTGATTGTTACAATAACTTAACAATACAAAAGTTATGGTTTGATGACCATTAATTCTAGCCAAGATTTCAAGCTACAAAATAAACTTTGGTAAATTAGAGTCACCACTATCTGTACGACTGTACTGTTGGTGAATATTGGCCAGCGAAATCACAATTGTCATGGATAAGTCAAGCTGTGGCTGCAGGGCTTAACTAGTTTTGGCTTAAACAGAGCATTTTTATATGTCACATGCTAGAATGTCTGTACATCATTAGTCAATGCAACTTGGCTAGTAACTGGCAGAGCTTAACTAATTCAACTTATTACTCTTCTATGCGCTATACCTTCTTAATTTCTGTGAAACAGTTATAGGCGACTTTTCTTTTCCTGATCAATCTTTTTGAAGCTATAATTTCAGCCGCAATGAGTTTCACCGCCTATATTTTTGTTTTCTGCGAGCAATTTTTCTGAAGTTAGTACATAGCTGCTGCTCCTTTGTTAAAATTAGGGCTTGTTTGAATATTTAGTTTATGGACAATTTTACCATCCTTAAGAAAGTTATCTTTAACTATCAAAATTTATTTATAAAATATTAGCACCTCGAAT
This sequence comes from Oryza coarctata, assembly GCA_030770085.1. Lineage (NCBI taxonomy): Eukaryota > Viridiplantae > Streptophyta > Magnoliopsida > Poales > Poaceae > Oryza > Oryza coarctata. The sequence goes on from CM061463.1 coordinate 34,097,948, forward strand.
TACCAACTTTTATAATAAAAAATATGATATCTTTCGGTGCTTTCTCAAGGATGGTAAAATTGTCCTTAGTTTTATTCTGTTTTAACTGGTTTGGAAGTCTGACCGCCTAAAATCTTGTTTGGTAAGTTAGGATAAGAATTGGATAAAAAATGTTGTTTTCAATTCTCTAAGTCCAAGGTATGATTTTGATGGTAAGTAACCTTAATATGTTGCCCGCATAACTGAATACATAAACAGGACAACAGCAGAAAACCAGGTTTTGCCAAATAACATTTGCTCTAAATCCTGTCCTAGCAGGGCAACACCTTATAATTCATATTTCTAGAATTTATACATGTTTGCTCAAAATTGATAGAACAAAATTCATGATCCAAATTACCTAGGTACTTAAATAAAAGTTTTTGGTTGTAGTTCTAAGTATTTTATAGTGCAACTTAACTCTATGGTTTCCTCTCCTTTTATGTAGGGTGGTCTCGTATATGAAAAATGGGATGAATACCGTCAATTTTTTCACAGCTACGAGATTGAACAGGAATACGCTGATTATTGTGCAGAGTTATCAAAGAAACTTTAAGGTATGAACTATATGGTCAAGCTAGTCAGTGTTTAATATTCTGCACCATTATTTTCAATTTATGTTGAGCTTGACAACCTTTTTATCATTTGACAGTAGATTGAGGACTATGTGCTAGTTGAGCGGCCATTGGTAAGTATAACCTTAGTAAAAAGCATGGAATGATGCCATCTATACATTTTGTAGTGCATTGACAACTCTTTTATTTCTCAGTGGGGACCAGTAAGCACCAGAGCAGCCCACCAAGCACTCAAGATTGCTTTTGCATTTTCCAAGATCTCGGGGGATCTAGCTTATACTTGAAAAAATATGGAGTAACTATAGTTGCCTTACCTTGACTCACCATATGTTGCATGTTTATATATAGAACAAGAATTACAGATATAGATAGTTTTAAACTAGGACTTCTAACTTAAGTTCTATTCTATCTATAGCAAATTACAGGAGTCCATCTATCCTTGAGACATGCTCGGTTACAATCCTAGTGTAACACGTTTACAATCTCTAACACCCCCGCTCAATCTAAACTTTCCTAACCACCTTGAAGTTTGAGATTGCGAATAAATGTATTCATCTTTGCAACCGGTAAGGCTTTTGTAAATCCATCCGCCAACTGATCTCCAGAAGCGATGAACCGAACGTGTAGCTGTTTTCTCATAACTCTTTCACGCACAAAGTGAAAATCAATTTCAATATGCTTTGCTCTAGCATGAAACACGGGATTAGCTGATAAGTATGTTGCACCAAGATTATCACACCAAAGAACTGAGGTGCGATGCACTTTAACCCCAAGTTCGGTCAACAGTTGCTCAAGCCATATTATTTCTGCAGTAGTATTAGCCATCGCTTTATATTCTGCTTCTGTACTAGATCTTGAAACAGTTGGCTGTTTTCTAGCACTCTATGATATAAGATTACTTCCATAAAATATTGCGAAGCCTCCAGTAGAACGCCTATCATCTGTATCACCTGCCCAATCTGCATCAGAGAAGGCACTGATGAATGACGACAATACCTTTTGAATATGCATCCTGAGTCCAATGGTGTGTTGTACATATCTAAGTATTCTTTTAACTGCAGTCCAATGAACTGAGGTCGGTGCATGAAGAAATTGGCAAACTCTGTTGACAGCAAAGGATAAATCTGGTCGTGTATTTGTTAAATACTGAAGAGCACCAACTATGCTTCTGTAGCGAGTAGCATCTTCTGGACTGAGAGGAACACCATCATAGCTCGATAGCTTCTCAGATGCAGATAAAGGAGTCGTGCAGGGTTTACAGCCGAGCATTCCAACACGCTTCAACAAGTCTTGTGCATACTTAGCTTGAGATAGAGTTATGCCATCTAACTCTTCTTTAACTTCTATACCCAAGAAGTAATGTAACTTGCCAAGATACTTTAGTGCAAAGTCTTCTTTTAAATCAACAAGAAGAGTTGTCACCGCTTCAGGTGATGAGCTTGTAACGATAATATCATCAACATAGATAAGCATATAAATAGTTGTACCACCCCTATGATATATAAAAAGAGACATGTCTGATTTTGACAGCACAAAACCTAGAGTGATTAATTTGGAGCTTAACCTGGAGTACCACGCCCTGGGCGCCTGCTTCAGCCCATAGATAGCCTTGTCCAACTTACATATATATCCCGGTGTTTTAGTGTCCTCAAAACCCGGAGACTGTTTCATATAAACTTCCTCTTCCAGAACACCATGCAAGAACGCATTCTGCATATCAAGTTGTCTGAGGCACCATCCCCTTGACACTGCAATAGAGAGTACCAATCTAATTGTAGCTATCTTGACAACTGGGCTGAAAGTGTCTTTATAGTCGATGCCATAGCGTTGCTTGAATCCCTTGGCAACTAATCGAGCTTTGTATCTATCAATACTCCCATCGGCTTTTCGTTTGATTTTGAAAACCCATTTGCAATCAATAATATTCTGTCCAGTTTTTCTTGGAACGAGATGCCAAGTTTTATTCTTAGCTAGAGCTTGAAATTCCACTTCCATTGCATCACGCCACTTTGGATCTGAAATAGCTTCATCAACGGAATTAGGTTCACCAGTAGCACTAAACATGCCATATCGAATCATACCATCATATAGCTTCTTTGGTTTGATAATACCGCTTTGCAGCCGTGTTTGGTGACGCGGGGGATCAGGTGTGGCTGCTGGAGAACCAGATGTTGTAGAAGATCCAGATGTTGTAGAAGATCCGGGTGGCACAAATTCATGTGCACCTGATGCTGTAGCATGCAGCAGTGGTGGAGACTCCTCAGACGCATGCAACGTCCCAGGTGGAGACTCAGGCACCACCGCATTACCCCCACCTGTCGCCGCACTGTTGTCCTCTGGCACAGCAACAGCGGTCGGCAGCGGTACTGATGTTCCCCCAGGCGGTGTAGCAGGCAAAACAGCACCATTTGACGAGCTGGAAGGAGACAGCGTTTCCACCTGGGAGCTGCAGCCTGGGCTATGTGCGCAACGTTGTGCCGATAGCGCTGGGAGCATAGGCATGAGACCTGCAATTTTCTGAGATGATTCACTAGAAACAGCAGGTACGTCAGTAGTATTAGTAATATCAGATACAGTACAGTTATCATCCCCTGGATTTCGAAGGGAAGAAGGCAGTAGGACAATTTCTTTTCTAAGAGAGGCACTGGCGTTAGGATGGAGCTTTGAAAAGGGAAACACGGCTTCATCAAAAACGACATCACGGGAGATGTAAATGCGTCCGGTGGAGATGTCAAGGCACTTGAAACCTTTGTGCATGGAACTATAGCCAAGGAAAGCACATTGGGTGGATCGAAAAGATAACTTCCTGGAATTATATGGCCTCAGATTGGGCCAACAAGCACAACCAAAAATACGAAGATTGCTATAATCGGGTGCATCATGAAAAAGGCGAGTACTAGGAATTTCAAAATCAATAACCTTGCTGGGAAGAATATTAATGAGATAGGTAGCTGTAAGGAAAGCTTGATCCCAAAATTTTAAAGGCATGGAAGCATGAGCAAGAAGAGCTAAACCAACTTCAACAATATGTCTATGTTTGCGTTCAGCAGCACCATTTTATTGATGAGCATGAGGACAGGACACACGGTGTGTGATCCCAATTTGCTTGAAGAAAGAATTTAATTTTTCATACTCGCCTCCCCAATCCGATTGAACACAAAGTATCTTCTTAGAGAACTGTCTTTCTACTAAGTTTTGAAAATCTTAGAAAACTCGAAAGACATCAGATTTATGTTTCAACAAATATATCCAGGTGTATTTGCTATAGTCGTCAATGAAGCTAACATAATAGCTATAACTCCCAACAGAGATGGGTGCAGGCCCCCACACATCAGAATAAATCAGATCAAGAGGAGCACTAGAGATTTTATTAGAAACAGAATAAGGCAGTTGATGGCTCTTGGCCCTTTGACACGAATCACAAATTGACTCAACATTCTTGGAACTAGCACACGACAACTTATTTGAGCTAAGGATCTTCTGAACTATGGGAGTAGCAGGATGACCTAGACGACTATGCCATAACGATGTAGAAGGGACATGGACTCTAAAAACTTCATGCTTTGACTCTATTTTCTCTTCCGATGGAATGAGAGGATACAGGCCACCTTTGCATCTACCATGATGTAAAATCCTCTTCGTTTCCTGATCCTTAACGAGAAAGGAATCAGGGTAAAATTCAAGGAAAGCATTGTTATCTTTGGCAAGTTTATAAACTGAAACAAGGCTTTTGGCAGAAGAGGGCACATGAAGAATATTGTTCAAATGAAGTTTACTGAAAGGGGTATGAAAAACTGTATGCCCAATATTACTAATACTCATACCTTTGCCGCTGGCGTTATGAACTTGTTCATTGCCACTATATTTATCACGGACAGTCATCTTGTCAAGTTCGCTGGTGATATGGTTAGTGGCCCCGCTGTCCGCATACCAATTTGTATCAACACCATAAGCTCCTGCTGGTCGCCCACGGTACTGATTGTCTTCCTCATAGCGAAAATAGCATTGATTGGCTTCATGATTTGTCTTCTTGCAGATTTGACAGGGCGCCTTTTTTGTGACTTGCGAGCTATTGCCTTGATTATTGTTGGTGTAACTCTGATTGTTGTTGCTGTTCTGTCCATTGCGCGATGAATTGAACCGGCCTCCACCACGTCGACCACCAGAACGACCACGGTTTCCACGACCACGAGATGCCATGTTAGCTGAAGACTGGAACTGATCGGTCCCTTGATACATCTCGAGCCGAAGATCGTACTCCATGAGTAGATAATATAATTCAGAGAGTGAAAGATCTCCTGATCGGCCTATCATAGAAGAAACAAAGGGGTGATAATCAAAGTATAAACCATTAAGTAGATGAGCAACCACCTCATCATCCCCGACGGTGACGCCGGCTGACGCGAGCTCATCCTTGATGTTCTGCATCTTGTTGAAATAAGCTGTCGTAGTGAGGCTGCCCTTCTTGGTGGTGGCCAATTGCATGCGCAGATTTGTAACCCGCGCTCTTGATTGTGCTGTAAACATAGCCCCTAGCGCCTTCCATGCCTGCGCAGAGGTTGTTGCAGTCGTGATCCCGGCGAGGACCTCCTTGGAGACCGAATTCACCAGGTAGCTGAGTAGCTGCTGATCTTTTTTTACCCATGAGTCATGCTCTGGGTTGGGAATCTCCTTCTTCTTACCGTCGACTTCAGCTTCAAGGACTTGTCGCGGCTCGGGGATGGTTCCATCTAGAAAACCAAGCGCCTTGGCGCCACGGACAGCGGGCAGGAACTGCATCTTCCATAGGACGAAGTTATCCCGTGTTAGCTTGTCAGACACCGGATGTCCAAAAGGAGAGGACGGGTATCCTTCGCCATGAGCGGAGGACGAAGACATCTTGTCGCGGGAGGAGCGTCACGAGCAGGGGTCGCGGCCCTCTTGTCGCGGGATGTTCAGATCGCGGGGAGGAGCATCACGAGCAGGTCGCAGCCCCCTTGTCGCGAGAATTTGACGAGATTTTTATAGATCTATTCTAGGAAGAGGCGGCTCTGATACCATGAAAAAATATGGAGTAATTATGGTTGCCTCACCTTGGCTCACCATAGGTTGCATGTTTATATATAGAACAAGAATTACAGATATAGATAGTTTTAAACTAGGACTCCTAACTTAAGTTCTATTCTATCTATAACAAATTACAGGAGTCCATCTATCCTTGAGACATGATCGGTTACAATCCTAGTGTAACACGTTTACAATCTCTAACAATACTGCCTACTACGTATGATCTTAATTTTCTCACACTCACTATTTATGTTTAAGTGTGGTTACTTGTTTTTTTTTTGTTTTGATGCAGGAGCTTGTAGATAGCATGACATTTGATATGTGTTGGTATAAGGAGTTAGATGGTGACCACTTTGAGATTTGGAAGCGGGTTGCTAAACAAAAGGTTAGCACATCACCTGTATTTTGCACAAGCAGCATTACATTGGTTCTTGCTTGTCTATATATATATATGAGTGCTGATATGCTTACTAATGCATTACTTATTCATTGAACAATGTTTAGAGAAGTTTCAAAGATGCCTTAAATGAAGTCTGTAAATTGGACAAGTTCCATAATAGAAAATGAGGAATGTTCTTTTTGTTCCTTCCAGAGATGTCATAGAGATATAATAATCTTGTCATTTATATTTCACAATACTAATTATCCTCATCATTAATTCCTTTTGTTAGTTTCATGCTTGCAACCAACATTACTGATGAAGTAAGTACATCCTTCTTCTTTAATGTCAGACAATCAAGTGGAGCCCATTAGAATATATATTATTGGCTGATACATCTTTTCTTACTTTAGGTTGCAGAGGATAAAGCACAGGAGTTGATCGCAGTGGCAGTTAAAGAGCTTGTAGGTTGCTATTTGTAAAGTTGGATGATCAGAGAATATATACTAGTCTTGAAAATGATTTACACAACTGAACCTCGTTTTCTTTCAGAGGGAAAAACCGAAGTGGTATGAGCAGTACGTCCAGAGAAAGATACAGATTGCACGGGATATTGGACTGATCCCTATGTGTAGATAATAAACAAGTCACAGGACATGTTACTGTCTGTAATTGTCGTTGGATATTCTGATTGTCAATGCATGCTATGTGTAGATAAAAGTCACAGTAACGACATGGCATTATGAACTTTGTCATGATGCATCGTATTCTTTGTTTGGGAGCAGTGGGAGGGGTGGATCACGGCCCATCCACATTTTCAGAAATGGATGTGCATCACGAACAGTGCCTAAACCCGACTTGTTGGGTTGGCCAGCTTTGCAACGACTTGACTTTGACGCCTAGCTAGTACTAATAGCCTGTGTACTGTAGCACAGTAGTATTTTGTTTATGTGTCAGAATTGGAACTTTATATTTATAGAAGTAAAGTGTAGGTGAACGACGCAATCTAGCTAATCTAAGGACGTTCGTTCGGCTCTTCCTGCCCAGGATGCATGCATTATTGCGTAGACCTGAATTCATGCATGGGCCGGTAACATGCACTTTGGAGCCTTGCTAGCGAGTATGTATGTAGTACGCGGCCTTGGAAAAAGGCAAAGTATGTAGCACGTAGCTTGCAAACTCGACGACGACGACGACCATAGCTCAGCCTAGCTTTAGCTCTGCCAATTAGGAGTAGTAGCAAACGTACAATACATGCATATGTACTGTCACTTTGTCTTCCCCTACGCCACTTCCCCATGAAGCCACTTCACCTCCAATTAAGCCCAGGTCGGCGTCTTCCTCTCCCATCTCCCCATAAGAACCCTTGCCCCCCATGTCCATTCGCCCATCACCACTCGTCGTAGCGCGTCTTCTCCATCGATCGATCGATCAGCTAGCCAAACCATCATCAGCTCTAGTAGTAACTGCAGGAGCGGGCTAGCTAGCTCGGGTGAGTAGGTAGCTAGCATGGCTCTGCTGCTGCAGGTAGTGGCGGTGGCGCTTGCGCTGTCGTGCTGCGGCGCGGTGGTCGTCGTCTCCGCGGCGTCGTCTGCTTCCCCGCCGCTGGTGGCGCCGAAGCCGACGCCTGGATCGCGGCCAAAGATCCCGCCGAGGACCCCGCTGACCACCATCACGTTCAGCCCCCACAGCAAGCGCGACTACCAGGTCACTTGCACCAACACCGGCCGCCGCCCCTGCGTCGTCTCCTGCCCTTCCAACTGCCCCAACAAGTGCCTCGTCGCCTGCGCCTACTGCCTCACCTTCTGCAGTACGATTCTCCTTCAAGTCGTTTCATCGATTGCTTGCAATGGGATTGGAATATTGATATATGAATTCTGTAATCTGTATGATCAGTGTGTGATCTGTTCCCGGGCACGTCGTGCGGCGACCCACGGTTCACCGGCGCCGACGGCAACACCTTCTACTTCCACGGCAAGAAGGAGCAGGACTTCTGCATCGTCACCGACGCCGACCTGCACATCAACGCGCACTTCATCGGCAACCACAACCCGGCCATGAAGCGGGACTTCACCTGGATCCAGGCCCTCGGCATCAGCTTCGGCGACCACCGCCTCTACATCGGCGCGCGCAAGGCCGCCGAGTGGGACGACGACGAGGACCACATCCAGATCACCTTCGACGGCGAGCCCGTCAACGTCGACGCCGCCAAGAGCGCCCAGTGGGTGTCCAAGTCCCTCCCCGGCCTCTCCGTCTCCCGCACCGACACCGTCAACGCCGTCACCGTCGAGCTCGACGCCGTCTTCACCATCACCGCCAACGCCGTCCCCATCACCGACGAGGACTCCAGGATCCACCACTACGGCAAGACCGGCAAGGACAGCCTCGTCCACCTTGACCTCGGCTACAAGTTCCACGCCCTCACCGACGGCGTCGACGGCGTGCTCGGCCAGACCTACCGCCCCAGCTACGTCAACGGGCTCAACATCACGGCCAAGATGCCCATCATGGGCGGCGCGGACAAGTACCGGTCGTCGGGCCTCTTCTCGCCGGACTGTGCCGTCTCCAGATTCCACCGCCGCGCCGCCGGAGATCATGTCGCCGTCGGTTTTGCCTCGTAAATCGTCGATCACTCGTCTCCTGCAACCAAGCGACATACCCATCGATCGGCTATGAAATAAATCGATACTGATCAGTACGTACGTATTGGACCATACATACATACTCGTGCACCGCATCAAGCAAGAAATAATTAAGTCTCATTCAGTGGCGGGCGCATTAATTAATTTTATTAATTAAGGAGCTGTTTCGATTGAAGAATAATAAGAACTCTTGATTTGTTTTGAGAAGAACTGTATCACATGTATAACTTTGTTCCATTTTTTTGTCTGTCGGCCTCATGAATATTAATTAGTTAATTAACTTCTGTAAAACTTAAGTCGTGGACTATTCATATGTACAATTTCTGTATCAACTCTATTACTACCAAATTAAGTTAAGTAAACTCTAAATAAAGTGAACTAAAAAAAAACCATACATTTGCGTGAATACTAGTACTACGAAAAAAAAAGAAACACGCCCTAACTTGTTTTCTAAGGTGTGGAATTTTTCATACTTGTGGATGGGCCTGCCCAAATGAGGCCCAATATGAAGTTGGAGATGGGCCTATTTACGTCTCCAATTCCAGACAGTCTCTTCTCTCCTCCTCTCGTGTGTGTCTTCTTTACAAAAGAAAATAGAAAAAAAGTTTTTTTTATATCTTTATTAAAATATTTATAAATATATATATTTTAAAAAATTACATATATATATATCTAAGATGTTTTTTTATAAAAAAAGGACATCAAAATGATGTGAAATCCGACGTGGTATGCGTCTATTAGCCCTGGTTAGTGTGTACCGACGAATGGAAAATTTATAGACATTTTCTTGCCTCTCAAGCTGAAGGAGTTTTTTTTTCTATAACAGAGGGCTGCTTGTAAATTATTGTGGCATGATGCATGAGAGATTAGGGGCCTAGGCGCCCTCCTTACCATTCTCTGTTTAGACTTTTTTTCGTTCTTAGAGGTGTCTATAGAATTGTTAGGTTTGCCCGTGGTTGGAGATGAGGCCTAATAAATTATAGATGGTCCTCTTGCCCTATATTTTATTCCCCCATATTTTATTCCTAATGTAAAGATGTTAAATAGGAAAAAAGTGATTCTAAATAAATCTATTTTTATTTAGAGATTTAATTGTAAAGAAAACTTAGATTGAAAAAATCATTACATAGGGTTGAACTATTAATATGTTTATATACAAATAGTAGCAAAAATATTTTACGGTTATTAAAAGATTTATATGTTATGAATAAAATATAAACATAATATAAATAATATAATGGATAACACGACATAAACGACTATTTGAAACTTATAGAGATCTTCATCTATCACCCACTTAAAATTATCTATTGCTAGAGGAACCGACTCTTTGCTTATATTCTACTTTAGATGATATATGTAAAGTTATATGGTGATTTATTTATATTTATTTATTATTTAAATTCGTACTTTCTTGATGGTTCCCCTAAGAAAACGTGCATGCATAGCTATAATAGTCAAGGTGATAATAAAATTAAAATAAATTAGAAAAAATGTATAACGAACTTATAATAAAATCATCATCAAGAATGTTTGGATAAACAAGATATATTTTTTTCAAAAGTTTCATCACTTATTGATCTCACCATCTAGCAACAATCACCATAAGCGTACTTAGGATACTCTCACCATGAAGGTATTACAAGATATTACAGCCTCCAGTCTAATTATTCAGCTTGCCGACGTCATTCGTACTCCTTCCTCCTCCTCATGTATTGTTAAGGAGGAAAACCAACGACTCTTGAAGAATCAATGGATGAATAACCCACTAAATGAAGTTACATATCCTTTCATGGATTTGGCAAAAAAATATTAGTTCGAAGAAAATGTTGTAATAAGAAACAAGTGAAAAAATAGGGGCATATAATCCATACTTCATGAGAATAGTTTAGGCATTGGAAGAATCTCCTCCCACTAGTGTTGTAGTCCCTAGATGTCATAAGCTAGCATCGATCACCACATATTCAAAATAGACGATCACACCAAGGTGAAATTAGTCAAGCCAAATGATTCACTCTTTAGTCTAAATTCTCAGTAAAATTGCATTTAGCAACCATTATTTTTTATGCTATAGGATATAGAGTAAACATGTGGTGTGGGATTTGCAAGGGTACAAGCGAGAGGAAAACTTAAGATTCATTATACATATGGAGGTCTTATATAGTGTGTTGTGTTAGGTCTGGAAGATATGACTCAAGGTGTTGAAAATAACATGACATTCACATGTGGAAAGTGCCTTGTCAGTAAAAATCTTTTGAAGGCAATATGACATTAACGCATCAAAAGTTGGCAATCAAGTTGTATTGTAAGTGATGTGACGGTCATGCACCGAAAGTTGGCTTACATTATTTACCATTTATTGTGACTCGGTAGTCATGCACGCAGTAAGGAGTTACGTAAGAGACATAGCATATTTAACCGAGATACGAAAGATTGATTGACTTATAGCGTGGAAGAAGTCTTGGTCGTAGTGTCTAGGGTATTTGTCTTGTACAATGGCTACGTTTGGCTAAGGAGCATCTAGAGTGAATGTCATGCATGTGCAGGTATGAGGCTCGCACCAATTGAGGTACGCTAGGTACAATACCTTTGTGTACAGGCGCTACTTCTCGATGACTTCCTCAATCGTCAGTAACCAGTCGTCGACATATTTGTAGATACGTGAAACCTGAAAGGATCTAGAATCGCACAGAGGGGGTGAATGTGCACAGCGAAAATTAAAACTCTCTTTAAAGGGTTTGGTCATAACTACCAGAGACTCCGATTGAAGTTCACTGTTGGGCAGCGAAGCTTGGCCTGATACTTCGGTCCTAAGGTCTATATATTCAAGTCTGTCTTCATTGCTTCCAAAAAGGATGCGTAGAGGGAACAATTCAAAAGAGAAGAGGGTATGGTAGGTGATCCAAACACATTAAATAAATGTAAGAAGCACTATATAAAGAGACACATAATTTTTCATTGAAGATTGGATCAAAAGATTATACGTATCCATTGAGTGACTCTAAGGATCTGGATCGCTCTCGATCCCTAGCCTCATCAAGCTCAATCCTAAAAGAAGGTCCAGTCTTAAAGCTCTCACCAAAAATAGCACAAAGTGTAAGACAACCATCAAGATCTCTAGTATGACATGATGCTACAACCTTCTGTGAAGCTAGCTCTACCAAGACCAATCTATAAAACAAGCTTGGTATCCATTATGTTTACCTCTTTACTTATGAAGGTGAGGAAGATCTTCACAATCTTTTTCAAGTGATTCACAACTTTGAATCATTACGAACAATGCCTAGCCGTTTAGGAGAAGAATCTCGAAGAATAACAAGTGCAAATACTCATCAGGTGTCGATCCACAAGTGTTCAATTAAATCCCTAGCCCTCTCACTCACTAGTTCCAAAAGATTACTCACAAAGAAATGGATTTGGTGTAGAAGCTAAGAGAGATGTGTGAAACCCTAAAAAGGCTATGTGGAGTAAGGATGAAATAAATGAGTAGCATTTTCCTCAAAGTGGGGATCGATGGAGTTAAAAAATAAAATCATTGCAAAACTAGACGTTACTCACAGATTCAAACTCTAAAGTATCCGCCCCATGAGACCGAAGACTCCGGACACACTTGAATCTGAAGCAGCACAGCTAGTCTAGAGTATCTAGTCTATATGTGTGGAAACACCGGACAATCTTAACTGTCAGACAAAGAAAATTTTCTTGAAACTCCATTACTTAAGGCTAGAGACTCAGTCCATTTTCACTGTTAGACAGATAAACTTATCTAAAAATATCCGGTGACTTAGACAAAATATCTAGATGTCACTCTAAAGAAAAAACTCGGAGTTGTATATGATGCAAGTGTTTACTCAAGAAAAACCAAGGGATCTAATTAAGTACTTGCTTCTCAACTCAAACTAATATTTGTGTCCCTCTTGATAGTACGGTAACTCTAGAACTCAAGAAAAATAAAATACATTTAAAACACAACGTCGACCTCTTCGATGTATTTCTTTCATGGTAGGATTTTTTTCATCAATTTAATTTTTCCTAGGGACTAACTCCTCTATTTTTTTTAGTTAACACATTAGTTCACTAATTTTCTTATCATCTATCATCTAAAACCCACTAGGGGGCCTAGATGCATTTTTAGAACACACAAAGTATCGGCTACCTATTGTCACTGAATATACCTAGTTACAAACATGATGTTAGAATATGTACGAATCATAAAATCATATGTTCAATTTTATATCAATACTTACCAGTGAACATTAGCTGTCACAGTTGGTATGACTGGTAGAGGATAAAGTTGATGCAAACTGAACTGTTGCAACATGCACAGTGAATAGTGTGACTCAACAAAGATGTCTAACATCATCGACTGGGACATCAACCAATAGGCCGAGTTACGTGTGCACAGAGTCAAAAGTTCAAGCGGTGCACAAGTTTGTAGGCTATAGGGTTGTGTGGCCCCCAAACGATGTCATTCTGCAACAGCTAATCAATCTCTAGCATAAAGTCCGAGTAGGATCTCGTGACTTATAAGTGGACCTATCGTTATTGTAGAGCACGAGAGGGAGTATCAGCTAATCATTTTTTAGTATGAACATTGAATTAACATATTACGTACCTGACAATGACATCACACTATCCCTATTAGGCGGTCCCTGTGTACATGTCGTTGTTGTAGTCGTTGTGGTTTACCACTGGTTAGCCAATTACAAATCGCTCAGGCGCCTATAGTTGTAGAAGTAGTGGATAGCCAGTGATCAATGAACCTAGGTCGGTCTTCATGCACGAGTGATAAAGACCCCTGTAGGTCACTGTGAGCACAGTGGATCCCTAGCTCCGTAGAGGTACCCTCTCGTCCTCAACATCGATGATCGCCTGAGCGTAGTGGATAAGCTCCTTGTCCACAGTGTGGCCCACTATGCTGGTGAATATCACCTAACCAAAGAGCCACAACAGGTACGCCCCGAAGCTCTATCACACCGAGAAGTCGTTAGCCTCAGGATGAATCTGATCAACCTTCATACGAAGAGGTTATTTCAATAAGTCAAATTAAGCTTAAGTACACACATAACATCATAGCAATTACTTTACTTACAGTAAACTTAATAAGCCACACCTAGGTAGGGCTACCTATGGTGTAGCGAGGGAGTGCGCCCGGAGCAGCAAGATTAGGTAGGCGCTGAACGTGAGAGAAACACTCTTAGATATCATTGTGCCATCCTTGAGGTCCATGAATTGAAACTACTACATCCCTCATGAGGAGAAGACCTAGAAGTTACAAGATATCCTAAAGCGTAAAGGCCATCTTCCTGCACAACATGTGGAACATGTTCACTCTAGCCTCCAGCGGTTCAGAAGTGCTGTAAGAAAAGACTAGACTACGAACTACCTATTCACCAGGTCCTTCTCATGTGATACGACCTCGACTAACCTACACAACGAAAGGAGACTAGCCTCACGTAACCTAAAAAAGGAAATATATGTATTATCGACTGGAAATCATATTTAAAGATACAACAAACAATATAGATATCTCTTACTTTGCAACAAAGCAGGGCTCCTCATGCAATAGGTGTCATAAAGTGCATAGACAAAGGGTGGTTACATGGTGTTCTCGACCACTAAGAAATAGGAGAAGTGTGACTGATTGAGGCCATAGTCTAGCAGTTCTGCTGTTTGGTACACCATACGTGCATTGAAAATAGTTAGCACGATTATAGAAACTAAAAAATATAATATACAGTTCATACAATTTATGTAAACTTTTTGAAAGAGAAAACAAACAATAGTTACTATTACTATAAGGTCAAAAGTAAACAACATTACAATACATATAGTTCATACAATTTAGAAAAAAATATTCATGACTCTCTACATTATGAGAACTTTAGTTACACATCTACTCTTACAAAAATGCATATACTTGCACTACATGATTAAACCATCAAGTGCATGAGAACACCTAGTTCGGGATGGAGCTTACACTTTACTGGAAACCTTTGCATCTTTTGGATACATTTTATAAGTATGTCCCTCCTAGTCGTACTTTTCACTTGCTTCAGACTTATTCATGTTATTATGAATCCATCTAGTCTTCTAGAGATTTGCCTTATCTCTTATTTTCGTTAGGTCTAGAATGTAAAAAACCTAAGATTGTTGAGCTGTTGAGCTATGAAAGACCATGCAATACCGAACCTAAATACCTTGCCACTTCATGTATGTAAAATAGATTTCTTCCTAAAATAAAATGACACAAAATAATGGTATAGTATTCCACACTCCGAGCTAATGGGAATAACATAAGAATATGGTTTGTAGTATAGTCTTGTTTTTTTGGCATGAGCACGAGTAGGTCCCGTCGTCTTTCAAGACACACTCCTGCATGACTTTATTATGGTAGATTACACGCTTAGCCTTGTCAGCATACAAGATTTTGAATCTATGCTATTGTGTATCTTGAGCTATAACTCGATACTCTTGAGCCTTTTTATATATTTTTTTCCAAATACTTCATCATCATTGTGTTAAAAAAACATTGTGTGCCATCGAGGACCCAATTGCTTTGTATCGATCTTTAAATACTTACATGTGCCATACATGATAAATTCAACAATGACACCTCTCTTACACCACGTATCATCCAGTTATAAACCTTAGCCAAATTAGTGGTTATATTTTCAAACCTAACACCACGATCATCACACAATAATGTTCATTTCTCTTTCAGCTCATTGTCAATTCGATGCAAAAAATTTCTAATCTAGGATGCCCAACGCCTTCTCATTGTATAATAATCACTTGGGAGTGGTTATAGAGTTTTAGGAGTCTCGTCACTTATAGGTGTTGGCCTTTTGAATAGCTCATTTGTTTGTTTCATTGTTAACTCGTCTAAACTTCTCCAAAGTTTATTGATTTTTTTCTGTTGATTCTAGGTACAAAGCCTCTTGCAAATATCCATAAGGTGTTTATTGTTGAAAAATTAGCACTCATGTGACTCATGAACCATCTACCATGAACCTATAGACACTATTATGCATACCCCTTCTCCACGTTACATATCTCAAATAGTCAATAGACCACATAGGGTTGGCATGACGATCATGTATAAGGCATACTCCTTGCTTCATATACACAATAATATTTTTCACTTGCTTCAGAAACTAGTATCAGTTTTCAGTGTTCTCACTCTCAACGAAAGTGAAATCCACAGGTAACACCTAATTGTTCTTATCAACTTCAATTGTTGTTAATATTTATCCTTTGTACTTTTCAATCAGGAATGTCCTGTCGATGCATAGTATGTAATGACAATGTACAAATGAATACATACACACATTTAATACGAAGAAAGTCTGTTGAAGTATACTATGCTGAGGATAGAAGTGATAGGAGTGATTTAACATAGTAGTTTACTGGATTCCTCTTAAGAATGCAAACTAGAAGACGAGTTAAATTATCGTATGAAGCTTTGAATATGTCAAACCTCATGTTCACAATCTTCTGTTTCACCCTCCATACTTTTGCATAGGTAATTATATGCTTGAATTTATTCTTAATGTGTCTGATAATTGATCTTGGTTTGTACGTCAGGTTGTGCACAACATTAGGATGTAAATCTTTATTGTAACAAATACAAATATTTCTATGATATTTCTCGACTCCTTATAAGTGATAATTATGCTTGGTAACGATTGTCATATTACATTAATCTTTTCATTTACCCTTGAATGCATGCACCCTTCATAGACACCATGGGTACCCATAACTTAAGTTCACACATTTCACATTATACACCGACTTGCTTGACTTCGTGATCTAAAACTTTCTCCAAAGTGATACCTCCTAGTACTTAATTGCTTCCACTAATTCCGCTTTATATGCATAATTAGTCCCCTTAATGATCTAGTTCTCTTTATACTCATATGGCACGTGATGCCACTTAGAGATTTATATTACCGCCTTCTCGTTTGACGATTCATTATTCTCTACATGCTCATTATCGAAATCTTTCTTACCCATTACCTCAACGATGCTGCTGTCTCTCTCTCTCATTTACCAATTCTCTAGTCTCTCTGTCTCCTCCTTTTTCTTCTTGGTACTCTGATGTATTTTTCTCTATTGTTTCAACATAATCTCTTATTATATTTGGACCCTTTTTGTCTTACACAGCCATTGAAACAATGTTTTCTTTCTCGTGCATATATATAAGAATACTAGGTGGCTAACTTTGTTATAAAGCATTCTCCACGTAACGTCTCTAAATAGCAGTAGAATCCATTGGCATTAATTTTAAAAAAAACCTTCCTTGCCTGGATCACTATGACATATACGGTTATTACATTGATTTAGAAGTTAATTCAGAAGCCTCGTATTAATTAATTATACACTACTAAAAAACTTCTCTTAGTTGGCATTTCATTGCCCTTAAGAGCTGAGCTGAGCTCTAATAGATCTACACCATATGAAACATATATAATATTATTTTTTAACCGTGATATATCCGAAATACCACTTTTTGACATATATATTAAAAAAATAGAGTTAAACTAAGTAATAAATTGATCGTCATATCTAGTACCATGCTTTGATATTTCAACATCAATATATCTTCAAATATTACAAACGAAATTATCCACGAATCTAGAAATAAAACTATTCACGAATCTACAACAATACTACACATGATACTACTTTTCATCACTAAAAATAAATATTACAAATGTTATAAATCTTTACCTCCATATGAATCTATAAGCCATCAGGGTTTCGTTGATATGGCATGTAATGATCTCCTTGATAATTGCTACCAGGATAATCTTGCCTATATCCTCCGTAATAAGCTGTCCGATGATATCCTGGCATCATGTCATCGTGTTGCTTCCCAATCCAATCTTGTACTGGCGAAAACATATTTGCCGATACGCCCCTTCTGGATCCATAAGTAACCTGTGGTTGCTTTGTTCTCATCGGCAAATATACTGGCCCTTGATCAGGTTCCTTAACAATAGACCCATCCACCGTTTTCTTCATCAGATTGTGCAAAGTATTCACCAGCACACCTGATTGATTGATGAGTGCATGGTGAATAGCTGTTCGCCACCAAAAAATCCCGCGACCAGGGAGTGACAACGACTCGGTCACGTGAAGGCCTGGGAGGTCTGCTTATCTCCAGTGCAGGTACTTAAGCCTTGAGGTTCGTGAGCGTGCCAGTCAATTTGACCCTGCAATTGATAAGAAAGTGAGACGAGCGAATTCGATACAGGCGCTCGCTATCGGTCAGGTGCCGATAGGATCGGGATGCTCCTCGATCGGCTGGGGAGCCGATGGAGGAACCAAGGTGTGCTCAGAGGATGGCGAGACGCACGGGATCCCTCCGGACAGCCGAACAGTGATTCATCAGCTGGAAAAACCGATGAGTGCGCATGCGGCCTAGGCGATGATTAATACAAGAAGGCACGGGCTGCAAAGCCGCTGCCGCTTCGGATATGACAGCACGAGACCCGTCGCCGCCGTGGCAACGCCATCAACACCAAACCTCGAAGATCGGACCTAACCGAGACAGTACGAGGCCAGGGTTAGCGGCGATGATACGGAGGACGCCAGATCGGCTATACCGTGGCAAGGATAGTAGCGAACCCATCGGTTAGCTGAGTCGATGAGGGGACGTCTCTAAAGGCTGATGCGTATCAGCCGAGGGGCCGATGCCCTGTGAAGCTCAGAGTATGGATAACACATCGGCTACTCACTCCGATGAGACACCGTGCAGAAGACTATAGGGCTGAAGCTCGATCTACCGTCGGCAGCCCCATAGGTCAGACCTAACCGATGCAGCACGAGATTGACGACGGTAGAGGGAGCTTAACAGGCCGATAGGCCCTGCACGGACGTGATGTGGTACACCTGATCTGACTAAGAGTTCGAACCTAAACGATACAGACTTAGACAGTACAAAGCATATCAAGATAGTGGCGGGACTTACCCCTTTGCCGAAGATCGGACTTAACCGATGCAGTCCCGCATCGAGAGTCAGAACCCGCCGGTAAACACCTAGATGAACTAGGGTGGTGATGTGCCAAATTTGTATATGATCGAGAGATATTGTACATGTTTTCAGGGGGTCTATATTTATACCATGGTTTTACAGACAGAGTCCGACTCGTCTACGACCATCGAACATTATTTCCTAGTAAGAACAAAGGAAAATATTCCTAAAGAAGTTAACTAACCAGCTAAACCTCCCTAATTGAGTAAGGTTATAATTTACAAAAATAAGTACCCTGCCGTGGAGTCCACGGCTCTTCCACAAACCCAGTTTCATCTAAATAATCTTCTAATTTGTAACCGAGTCTTCCTTTGCTGCAACCTGATCGGCTTCTCCATTATAACTATTGGACCTTCTTTTAGTCAAGCCAATTCTTCTCCTTCCTTCCCTTGGGCTTCTCGGACCTGATCCCGATTGGACAATCCCCTGTCTTCAAGCCGATCCAATCTTCTACTAATCTGATCGGCTTTTCTATAGTTCTCCATCGGCTTTGTCTCAGTATCTCTATCGGCCGATGACTGCATTAAACCCTTCATCATACCTCTTAGCCGATCGGTTTTAGCCCCATCGAATCTCCCAGCCGATCGGCTTTAGCGCTATCGAATCGTCCAGATTTTGGCGTTAACAATAGCTTCGTCAACCATCTCTTGCAATGGCTTCTGAGGGCTAACAGGCGGTGACCGGCTCGATTCTCCTACCAAAACTGGCTTTGGCATCTGGGATTTTTGAATCGGCCCTTGTCGGGTCATATTAAAGGACTCCAGATAGAGCTTCTGTAAATTAGCTGTATTTTACTCCACCTGGTATCTTTGTTCTTCAGTCAAATCCTTCATCGTCACTGAAATCACGTTATCTATGTTGATCTCTTTACCCGCCATTGGATTACAGCTGACAAAAGGTCTTCAACGGATGAAAAGGTCTTCAGGTCCCACCGGATCTTCAGCGGATGAAAGTTCTTCTGGTCCCACTGGATCTTCAGCAGATGAAAGTTCTTCTGGTCCCACCGGGCGTGCCAAAACGCGTGCTCACCGCCAAAAAGCGCGTTGGCTGAGAAGCCAATGGAGGCGCAAGAGATAGACACATGTAACACACTAGGGGGCCTATCAGCCAAAGAGCCGATGGCGCTACCCGCATCCGATGCGCGGAGTTGGAGCCGATCCTCCACGAGGCCACGCGGGCGAGCGACCGTAGTAACGGCGTCGTTAGGACCAGCCTCGATAGATCGGACCTAACCAAAATAGTATGAGACAAGGGGCTAACGACACCGAGACGGCGGGGGCTTGGACCGAACATGATGATGAGGGAGGAGAGATAAGATGCCATCGGCTACCTACCGGTCGAACGCCTGACGTGACCCTACACCTAAACCCATCGGCCGCTCGACGATGGGGGACATAGGAACCTACGTTTAGGATAACTCATCAGCTACTCACTCCAATGAAATATCGTAGAGAAACCTATAGACCTAAAATTCAATCCTCCGTTGGTATACCCAGAGGTCGGACCAAACCGATGCAGCACGAGACCGACGACAGCGGAGTGAGCTTGATAGGTCGATAGACCTTGCACGAACGTGATGCGGTACATCTAATCTGACTAAGAGTTCGAACCTAAATGATGCAGTCTTGGACAGAACAAGATATATCGAAATAATGGCTGGACTTATCCCTTCGCCAGAGATTGAAGTTAACTGATGCAGCCCCGCGTCGAGAGCTAGAACCCACCGGTAAACATCTAGATAAACTAGGGTGGCGATGCGCCGAAGTTGTATTGTGTAGATGTTGTCTTTTTATTGATTTCCAGAGAATCTATATCTATACCCTGGATTTACAGAGTCCGACGCGTTTACAATAACCATCGAACGTTATCTCTTAACAAATATAACAGAAAATATCTCTAAAGCAGTTAACTAAACTAACTAAAACTTTCTAACCATATAGGACATGATTTAAGTAAAGATAATACCCTGCCATGAATTCCACGGCTCCTTCACAAACTCGGTTTTATTTGGATAATCTTTTATTCTTAGACCAAATTTCTTCTTGCTCCATCTGATCGGCTTCCTTCCTGTAGCAATCAGATCACCCTTCACTCAAGCCGATCCTTTTCCAATCTCTCCCTGAGCTTGTCTAGGTCTTGTCGTTAAAACTCCTCCTTAGACCCGACTCTATCCGGATAGTTCTCTATCCTCAAACCAATCTAATCTTTCACTAGTTTGATCGGCTTCTCTACAGTACCAATCGGCTTTGTCCCACAAGCCGATCAGTATTTTCATCAGCCGATCCTGTTTACAGGCTGAATCAAATTCTGACGTTAACACCTTTATTATAGCCTCATGGGGTTTTAGACCATACTTTTGTCCCGTTACTCTAATAATAAAATAGAATGTGCCTTTCTTATTTGGACATTGCTTTAAACAAGAAAGTTCTCACTCTGTTTGAACTTATGATGTTCTCATAAAAAAAACTTATGATGTTAAATTGATGGTAGGCCAATTTATCAGTTGAATTTGAATACATCTGCATATGGGGTTCCCTTTCTTTGACATGAAATGTATTCATGTATAATTACCACTGGTTGAATCCCATACAGGTGCAGGTTATCTCCAGGAGGTCGTTTGTTAAAATGCCTTATAATTTGTTATATTCTACAATCGAGTGCCCACGTCTGACTGTGGATAGGTTTGTTTTAATGTATTATCAGTGTTTTTCCATAATCAAATTGTTGGTCTTTCATCTTGATGCTGAAAAATGATTTACTGACCTTGTCCAGTGAAAAACATTTGTGCGAAGCAATCCTATGCTGGATTTCTGAAGACAGACGATGTTGTGAAAAACTATTTCCCAACTCAGTAGATGGCGAGCTGTACCTTCTTAATAAGGTACACCTCTCTGCGACCTATCTGTACAATGTTACATACTTATACCATCATATATGTGTTGCTTCCTTGGTCTGTTTATGGACTATGTTTATTTATGTTTTCTGTAATACCACTTTATTGAATATGCCACACAGATTTAAGCCTATCTTTTTCGTTTAAACATGTTATGTAGGTGAGGATATTCCTCTTACCTTTGGATTTTGCAGCAGGTATGATCCCTTGATCAAGAGCTTTTAATTGATAAAATACATTATGTTATGTAGTTCTCACATTTGATCTTTTTGCTATGTCAATACGTTATTCATGCTTTTTTATTCATTTTTGTAGTAACAAAGAGAAGCTGGGCCGAGTTCGGAAGCAAGGTAGAGGATAGGCTTCTTAATCTGCTCAAGGATAGTGTGCAAACAGTATTGAATGCAATTGCTGATTACAACTTAGAGAGTTACTGTGTTCTAATAACAGAATATTCTAAGGTTTTTATTTTAATCCACCTCTATTGTAATAATATTGTGTCTTATGTGAGTTTCATCTCTAACATGCCCTAATTTGTTTAGAACTAAAAGCCTTGATGATGATGATCTGTTGTAATAATGTTGTTGTGATATGTAGTTGTCTAGAATTCATTTTGTTTTTTGTTTTTGGTGCTTCATAAAAATAATACTTTTTTAGTGAGCACGCCGTAATAAATTACCCACAACCACTTCATGTATACCCTGTTTGAATAACTACATGGTGCTTTCATTTGATCAAGTGTTGGAAAATAGGCATATTATGCTTTACTTTTATATGTAAAAATCTTCTTATGAAACCTACAAAATGGTTTTAGGTTCAATTAATCTTTTTACAACCTTCATGTGCTCTGAGATATTCTTTTGCTATGACAAATGGCTATTCTGCATTGTCAAAAGGGATCCCGGTTCTTTCATTGTCTACTGCAGATCATGCACTTTGTTGCACTTCTCACAGATGAAGATTTTGTTTTGAGAAAATAGTGCATTCTGGATGTCCACAGATAACTACTGAAATCTTGTACATCAGTGCTCTCCACTAATCTGGATGCCTCATTTTAAGAAAAAGATAGAAATTTCATGTGCCCAAGTTGATTACCGAAATATCATCCTTTACATTGAGCTGGAGAAGGCTGTTAAAACCTCATCGTTTGGAAATGTACACACGGTGGATCTCTCAAAATGTCCAAACGTACATTTTAGCGCTGAGATCAACTGGTTGAAGTTGGCATTTCCAGAATTGAGGATATTCAAAGCTTCCTTTTGTTTGCTATTTCAGTTCGAAGATTTGTTATATCTGTTACTGACATGTCCATAGATTAATAAAATTGATTTGACTATTGATACGAGCATCATAGCACACAAGCATTAACTTAGTTCTTCCAGATTTGAAGTGTGTAATGGAGCCAAAGCTCAGAAGATGTTACGTACAAGATTGGAATCCTCAACAAAGCTTCGGGTGCTTTGCCTTTACTCTTGTCTCAGAAATTTAACTTCATTTAGCTTTCAAATGAAGGCACCGGCTCTAAGAATCTTAAGGCTTGAGTGGATTACTCCATGGGTGACAAATGATGGCTTGTTAGTCCTTATACAGAATTATAACTTCGTTGAACTTTCACTGTCTGGTTGCAAACTCCTTGACTCCTGTAAGTTCTACTTTCAAATTCAGTGTGTGGAGTGGACCACTCGTGATGTTAATTTGAGTTTTTTTGTTATCAACAGGCTCTCAGGAGTTAATCTTGCCCGGGTGGCCAAACTTGACTTGTTTACACCTTGAGGTATGCTCTAACTGCAATGTTTTGCATGGGACCTTTGGCCAAAAATTATCCTTATGTTTGTAGTTTTCATTGTAAGCCAAAATCTCAAGGTTTCAGTGAATCTCTGTAGCCACCCTCTTAAATAAGAAACCCCTAAATCTCTAACAGAACTAAAGGATATCATGTCCATACTTTATGCATCAGCATGTACTGTATAACTGTAGTTCATTCACTAGTAGATGTTTTCTATCACAAATATACTGTGTAAATTTTTTGACATCTATTAGGTATTCAATGTTTTGCAAGCTCCAATCTACAGCTGAAATTGTTATCATCCTCTAAACCCCATTGGCTTATGTGTAGTTTTGTTTGATTTACAAGAATGTGGTCAGATAACACTTGATGGGGTTTCTTCAATTTTAAACTGTAAAGCTTTGGAAGATCTCTTACTTGTGAGCATGAAAAATGGTGTAGCCATGTATTTTGGATAATCGATATGACCTAAAATACTTTGTATATTAATGAATCTGTGTAACTGTAAACAATTCTCTTGGACAAACAAAGCATTTTTAGAACAATTCTTGACAAGTCATCTCCATAAATTAGATCCAAGACGGATCGTCTATACACCTCGAGTTTAATTGAACAGGATCAACTGATTGTTTGTAATATGTCGCTACTTAGTATTTACAGTGGTACATGATTTGGAATAATTTACCAATTGTAAAATAATTATGGCGTTTCAGTTTTCTACATCATACATTGTGTAGATTCAGGATAGTGTAGCGGTAAGCACAGTGCTTGATCTTTCCCTTACAAAGGGCTAACCCGTGTGCATGACAAAAAAACAAGAATGAACACTAAATGCTTCCAATGTGCAACTATTTCTGCTAACAAGCTTTGTTGAAGATGTTTCAATTGTATACTGGTTAATTTGGTTTCTGAGACTTTGGTCGTTACAGGGCAAAGGTATTGGAAGAACCATCATAACTGATGCCATAGCAGAGGTACTAACTCATCTATAATTGGTTTTGCCATTGCAATATTATATAGGTCACATAGGTGCAACTCATTTTGATGTTTATTTCAGCTACCACTACTAAGAAAGCTGGCTCTGGATCTCTCTGATGCTTCTGAAGAAGGCTATCATAGCCCAAATGTGAATATTCCAAAGACTAGCTGAGTTGGGTTAATAATAATAATAACTTAATAAAGATGCTAATATATTTGCATTATTTTGAAGAACCTGGGTTAATAATAATAATAATAATAATAATAATAATAGTAACTGAATAAAGATGCTAATATCTTTGCATTCTTTTGAAGAACCCAGAGGAAAAGATGATTAGAACCGTAAGGATGAGCAGATGCAAGTCGATGAGGTCTTGTTTCGATCTCCCCAGGGGAAGGATCATCAAAACCAGTGCACCAGGAGACCACCATAATGAAAGAAAAACTAATACTGTAAATCTCTAGCATCATGTTCTATACCTGTATTGGGTGCTTGTGTAGTTGTGTGGGATAATACTTGGATTTATGACATTTTCTTGTTTTGTAATCTTATAAAATACGCCGTTTTTCTTGTAAATTTTATATTTCTCTTCCGCTTCTCTTCGTTTTAAGTTTTTAACTCTAGCCAAAAACAACACTTCGAACATGAAGGGGAAAAAAGAAAAGAAAAAAAAACACAAACCTTACCAGCCCAAATGCCCAAAGGCCCAAACCCAAATCCCGAAGCCCTACAGAGAAGAGAGCGGAGGCTAGGGCGGCGGAGGCGCTGATCGGCGGCGCGGCGACCAGCGACTGGCGGCGCACACTACGACGGACCCCGTCTGACGCACCGGCCGCCGCCACCACCTGCTCTTCGCTGTCCCCGTCAACGCGAAGGCGAGGGTCGCCGCACGCTCCACCGTACCACACCGGAATGGCCCACCTCGCCGCCTCTGCCGCGCCGTTCTCAAACCCTGACCCTGACGCCGGCGAGGAGGCTTCCCTCTCACCGTCGCCGCCTGAGAGGTCGCGGAGGAAGGTGGTGGTGGTGATGGGCCCTACTGGCGCCGGCAAGTCGCGGCTGGCCGTGGACCTCGCGGGCCACTTCGCCGGCGTTGAGGTGGTCAGCGCCGACTCTATGCAGGTCTACCGCGGGCTCGACGTCCTCACCAACAAGATCCCCCTCCAAGAGCAGAATGGTCTCTCCCCTGCCCCCCTGCAGATTCACCTCTCCATTTAGTTTTACTAAACCTGCTTCAGATCGAGCTCAACGGCGCTTTTTTTTTTGCCGCTTTTCCAGGCGTTCCTCACCATCTCCTTAGCATAATCGATCCCTCTGTGGAGTTCACTTGCCGCGATTTCCGCGATCATGCTGTGCCAGTGAGCCCATGATTTTGCTGCTACAAGTTCTTCAGTGTTCCTAGGGTGCCATGTTTACTGATTACCTGGTGCTTGTGAGTGAGTGGTCACAGATTATACAAGATATCTTGGATCGTGGTGGCCTCCCTGTTATTGTTGGTGGTACAAACTTCTACATCCAGGTTCATACTTCAGCGCATGCCGATTCCTGTATCGTAGGCTATTTTCTTATGAATAAGACTATATCTGATTTTTTTTCCTTTTAATCGTAATTATAGGCTCTTGTCAGCCCATTCCTCTTTGATGATATGGCACAAGATATGGAGGACTGCACTTTTAGTGAACGCCTAGATGAGATAGGTGAATAATGAAAACTTCACACATGTTTCTTATTGTTAACATGTCTAGGACTCTAGATCATTGGTTGTGTCCAATTGGTGTTTGACTTGTTAAACACTTATTAAATGCTAAGCAGGCCTTGATAATGATGATGAAGTCAATCTGTATGAACATTTGAAGAAGATCGATCCTGTTGCAGCACAAAGGATCCACCCGAACAACCATCGAAAAGTAAGAGTGTTGCACGAGTTATGTTCCTTGTGGCATTGCCCCGTTTGCCTTATCTGGTTATCCTGTTCTGCATGTTTTGCTGTGTTGCCCAGATAAAACATTACCTTGAGTTGTATGAATCCACAGGCGCCCTACCTAGTGATCTTTTCCAAGGCCAAGCCACAGAGGTCAGGATATTTTGATTTCTCTTTTAATTAATTTCTTTATTCTGTCTTGGTGCTGTTTGTAGTCTCTATAGTCCATGTGAAATGTGCAAGGACTTATTCCTATTATCATGCCTGCAACACATTTTTTGCTGTACAAGTTGGGCCTCCTGTGAACCTAAAATGTTCTAATGGGATCATTTGTTGTCAGGACAGAAGTGGGGTCGACCTGGTAACTCCAGATTTGACTGTTGTTTCTTGTGGGTAGATGCTGATCTTCATGTTTTGGATCGTTATGTCAATGAAAGGGTCGATTGCATGATTGATGATGATCTACTAGATGAAGTGTGCAACATATATGATCGAGAGGCCATTTATACCCAAGGGCTGTGGCAGGCCATTGGTGTTCGTGAATTTGATGAGTTTTTCAGATCTTATTTTACAAGAAAAGAAACCGGTGAGGTAAAGATGGATTCCTGTACAACTATGGCAGGTCTCCATGATGATAACCTGAAGAGCTTATTGGACGAAGCAGTCTCACAGCTAAAAGCAAACACACGTAAACTTATTCGACGCCAAGTAATCTCAAAACTTCTTTTTTAAATAAAAAAAGTAATGAAAATTGTATTGTGCATTTTTTTTTAATATTCTTGCCTTTTTCTAGAGACGAAGGCTACATCGGTTGAATAAAGATTTTGAATGGAATTTGCATCACATTGATGCAACAGAAGCTTTCTATAGTAAGTCTATCTGCATTTCATGTTTTAGTACAAAGTCAAAACATTTCATCTGTTCAAAATCTAATGTGTCGATTTTGCTCAACATGCCATGCATATTTTTAGGTGACACTGCTGACTCATGGAACAAGAAAGTTGTGAAACCTTGCGTGGATATTGTTAGAGGTTTTTTGTCTAATGATGCAACTTCGGCAAGCAGAGATGGTTCTAATGTAACGGGAAGCCCTAGGATGTCTTCAAGAGAGTTGTGGACTCAATATGTTTGTGAGGTAATTGGGAGGCTTTTGTTGTTCTTACAATAAAACAACTGTTACCTGTATCTTCATTTGTGCGTTTTGCCTCATGTTTTGTTGGTGGGACAGCAATTAATCTGATGTACATTCTTGCCTTCCTGCTCCTATTTTTTACAGGCTTGTGATAACCGGGTGCTTCGTGGGGCACATGAGTGGGAGCAACACAGGCAAGGCAGATGCCACCGGAAAAGAGTACAACGGTTGAAACAGAAGACTAGAGGAGTACACTGATATCATTATAACCATATAGCACCGTTCGCAGTTTCGGTATTCATGAAATTTTCTTCGTTCTCTGTAACTGTTCCCATGCATCCTGTTTGTGGTAACTGAGTCAATTTTTTAGCCGGGATGGCCGAAGGTTACTAAGTCAAATTGGCTGAAGACTACACCATTCAGAAGGTAGCAAGCGGCACATATAGTACCGGAGTACCTTTGCTAGATTCTTGTTGTGTTAGTTCCAAACTTCCAAATGTGAAGAACACCAACTCCACAGATTGGCCGACACAAGCGCGTCCGGTTGAGCAGCATCTACCCTGATGACCAGTTGGAGTTTCTCCTCTCTGCTGATCATTTCTTTACTAGTTTTTTTTTCATTATGGACACTGAAAATTGGGTAGGCGGTCTTTGTAGCAAAGTGATGCTAGTGATTAGCATGACACTGACCCATCGAATATTGCATGTCTTAGTTTTCCAGACTGCATGATTTTTCCTTTATGTGACTTGAGTGGGCCCATGCTTTGGTACATACATTAATACATAAATTCCTGGGCGTGATGAACCTGCACAGAGTTGCGTAGCGCTCATTTTTACTCATTCACACAAGAAGACACTACATGTGGAACATATAAAGATATTGTTTGAGACTACTGTAGAATAGCTCGTATGTATGTATGTATGTATGTGCATAGTTGTGACTCGTTTTTGAATGGGACGGATAGGAGCGATTTATGAGACTTTTCTTGTCCTAAATTCCTAGTTACAAAAGATGGTTGAAAATGGGAGAGGTAACTTCTGCCTCTTTTGAAATGGAGGAATTTTAGAGAATTTTTACATGAACTAAATTAATTTATATGAAAATCATGTAAACACACATCGTTTGCAAACAAGCCTCAAATTCAGGGTTCTTCTGGAACATAGGAATTTCCTTCAAAGTTGCGTGAAATTCTCTCATTCCATAGGAGGCCTCATATCTTAGGTGAGAAGTTAATTTCTTATGCGTTTGGCTGATATCCTGGTCATTTGCAAAATACATATGGTCAAAAGCAATAAGGATGCTTTTGAAATACCGTTCTTGCTTTTACACAATTCATTTTTCCTGTGTACTACTAGATATCATTAAAAAAGCCTGATGTCCAAATATATGCTCCATTTTCAAAAACAACTGACACCGGGTATTATTCATTTTGAAACTTTAACGGAGCATCTTTTCTGCAAAAGAATTGCAAATACTAAATAAAGTGCCATGATATCCTAGCGAATTGCATCATTTATAAGCATGATACTTTCGTTGACCGTAATCTAACTAATTAAGAGTAATTAGTGGTCAGAGTTTCGGAAGAGCGATAATCAACCGTGTCGGTTATTTGAAAAAAAAAACAGAGGCGATACTTTTGCTCTAGGCGATTTTTCATGTGAATGTAGAACGTAAAAAAGCTGAGTCTTTGCCAAAATCCACAACCCCACTACTGCGCAGGCACCGACCTGCCGCAATATTTACAAGGCTAATTAAGGTAGGCATGAAATCATCAGGTACGGATGCAAACGTGACGACACCATCAGAGACAATATACTGCGGTCGATCCGACAATTCCATTATTAAAAAAGAATAATTCTATTCCATTGGTGGTAGTACTACTCTAAGTAAAGAGGTTGCACGTGTTTCATTCCTCTAATTGGGAATTCCCGCGTGAGTTCCAAAGCCGGGCGGGGCCGGGGGCACGGCTAAGCGGGTCCCCCCGCCGCTATCTTCCAGTTGACACCCACAACCCGAACTAGTAGTCTTCTTCGTGTCCGCCTCGACGGCAACCTCGACGGGTCCCCGACCCGCCAACCCGACACCCCTACATATATCCAACCTCCTCTTCCTCGACCTCGCATCTCCCCACGCTCTTGCCTTCTCAACTCAGCTGAGCTAAGCTAAGTGTTCGATCATGGACACTGAGGACCTGTCGTCGGCTTCGTCCTCGTCTCTGTCGCCGCCGTCGTCTCCAAGCGGCGGCGGCCACAGGCTGCCGCCGAAGCGGCGGGCGGGGCGGAAGAAGTTCCGGGAGACGCGGCACCCTGTGTACCGCGGCGTGCGCGCGCGTGCCGGGGGAAGCCGCTGGGTGTGCGAGGTGCGGGAGCCGCAGGCGCAGGCGCGCATCTGGCTCGGCACCTACCCGACGCCGGAGATGGCGGCGCGCGCGCACGACGTCGCCGCCATCGCCCTCCGCGGCGCGCTCGCCGCCGAGCTCAACTTCCCGGACTCCCCCTCCGCGCTCCCGCGCGCGCGCACCGCGTCGCCCGAGGACATCCGCCTCGCCGCCGCGCAGGCCGCCGAGCTGTACCGCCCGACGTCGACGCACGCGCCACCCCCGGCGCTGGCATTGCCGGATCATCCGCAGGAAGTCACGAGCGAAGCCACCGCCAACTCGGAGCGTCCGGCGGCTGTGTTCATGGACGAGGACGCCTTCTTCGACATGCCGGGCCTGATCGACGACATGGCGAGAGGGATGCTGTTGACGCCGCCGGCGATGAGGAGAGGACTCGACTGGGCCGCCGTCGACGATGATCATTACCACATGGACTACAAGCTATGGACGGACTGACATACGTATTGTTCGAGTATGCTAATATACATGATTATTAGCGATCATGTTTGCTCGTACTAGATACTACATATAGACAACATATATAAGCCTTTTGTCAACAGACATCCAAAATTGAGTACCAATATAAACATTTTTGAAACATTTTGAATACCTTGAGTGGGCATCCTCTCATTAATTACTCTCTAAATACCATTATATATAAACATAAACAGTTAAGAAAAATTGTTTAAAATTTGTGAGGATGTTTATAATTAACATATATATATGATCAAGGTGACTTCATAAATTTGTTACAATAATGGTGACACTATACACTAGTTGTGGTTAAGACATGGTGTTATCTTCTACTAACGAACAACTTACAATACATAACCGCCACAAAATAAGTCTGAACTCAACACACATACAAGAATAAAAAAAAACAAATTCAGCAAATATGAGCAGTAATTTCTCAAGAGAGATTGTGTTTTCTAATGTACATAAAATTGGAGAGATGTTTTCTCAGACATGCAGATCGATGAAAAGTATCAGACGATTGATTGACAACAAGAGATATCAGATATGTTCCGGCTGTAACTAAATATGGTTTTGTTGGTATATAGATCGCTCGATCCGGCGCTGCACAAAGTTGGTCGACCGTTAATCCAAGCTTAATTTCACTAATTAACACAAAGTAGTACCAACCTGAACTTTAAGTTAAAGGCCTAATGACAACGACGGATAAGGATACATGCACATATTATAAATGTATCTCATAAAAAATAAACAACACGTGTTGAGGATTTATAAAATGGCAAAAGCACGGTGCACGCTCTATATATATTAAAAGATTAATGGATGAAATGTCTGTGACCTACTTGCACTTTTCCCACCTTATCTTACTTCTCACGACGCTAAATAATTAATCTACCACCATATATTAGAGAGTTTATCCTCTAAGGCAGTCAAATATACATATGTACCATTTTACCTGTAATACAATATATGTACCCATCTAGTCACGTAAACATATCACTTTTGGTCTGCATAGTTATAACTTTGAATATCATCTTTCCGATATCATTACTTGAAGACGCCC
This sequence comes from Oryza coarctata, assembly GCA_030770085.1. Taxonomy (NCBI): domain Eukaryota; kingdom Viridiplantae; phylum Streptophyta; class Magnoliopsida; order Poales; family Poaceae; genus Oryza; species Oryza coarctata. The sequence continues at coordinate 34,129,273 of CM061463.1, forward strand.
TTTTATTGCATAGACAATCCAAAAGGGAACCTGCAAGCTAGGGGGACTATTGCTATGGACCGGACTCTAGAAATGGCCACATTTTCATAGGCTGATGGCTTCCAGGATTGTCTCTAGAAATCATATTTTTTTTACAGACTTGTTTTGTTGCATGTACCAACTAGTGGGACAAATCGATAGATTAGCAAAAAATTCTAAGTCTAGTGGAGTTGCCCATCCATCTCTCTCATCATCGTGTGCCTGGGCACAGTGGCTAGATCTAATGGCTCTTAAGATTGGATCATCCATCAGATCTAGTAGTTGTAAGCTTAGGGTCACTACATCTGGTCCATATGCTCTTTTTCATGGCTCGAGCAGCGTAAAAGGTGCAATGATGGCAGCAACTCCTCCCACATTGATAGCTAACCGGGGGAGGCAACTGCTGCATATAAATGACATTGAGGTCAGGGTCTCACGCTCAAGCCAGATATGTCTCCTTCTTAACCCCCCATGCTCTCATCGTGTCCTCCAGGAGGGAGGAGGGATGTGGTGGGTGTTGGTGTCATTGTGCCCAATATGCTCTTCTCCATGTCGAGGTGAGTTTGAAGACGAGAGTGGCTAGGATTGTGGCATCGTCAAAGACACTACAAAATTGTTAGGGCCATTAGCGCAATGCTGTGATTCTTAGGGTGCTAATTTTTTTTTATTTTTATAATGATTATCACCAGTGGTTGACATAAGGAATTGCGCTTGTGAAAATGAGATTATCATAGGTGGCCCCTTTTTGGAATAACATTTGGAAATGAGATTATCATATGTGTTTCCTTAGTTAGATCACCAATTTCTTCACATGTGGAAATGCAACATTTCCATATGCGTTTTTGATGAAGGTGGTTGGCTAAACTGTCTTTACAAATATTACTTTAAAAATATTATTTTTTAGCAGTGTCAGTCCTATTAGTTAAGGCGAAGGGTAAAAAACCAAAATATCTCTTAATGTAAAAGTGGTATGGGGATAAATAAATGTATTGAAGAGATAATTTTTTTAAATTTATGAATCGATGGTAAGGAAAAAGGTATGAATTGATTTGTTTTAAAAAGTTCAAACTGTACAAGTTTATTTATTTTGGGATAGAGGGAATATTATTTATATTATATTGGACGCAACCATGTGCATATATATTTGTCTGGAGAATTATTTTTGGTCATATTATAATTTTGTAATAGATACTAATGGTGATAATTGTATTTTTGAAGACCATCTAAATGTCTGAAATGACATGCTTTCATAATTGGGTGAAGTATATCAAGTTGGTCACAGATAGCTAGGCGTATGTACGATACTCGATCGATCCTTGCTGACTGGCGTGTCTGGTCCTTTATAGCCAGAAATACTTTATGGTGGCTGAGGACATATATATCCAAAAGTATCGCACTTTTTAATTAGTGCTAATTTATACTAGTACTTGACACTAAAGGTACAAAATCTCATGCGGATAAGGTGCGGATGCATGATCCGGTGCTAGCTATCAACTTATCGATCAAAAGGTTTAAACTTTTCTAAAATTTCTCAAGAAAGAAAAAATATTTCTAGTGAAAAGAAGAAAATAATATTCTGTAACATCACGAGCATTGGATGGTTATGATAAATAGTACTATATATATAACTACGCTACCAAACCATTTATATATATGTCATTAATTGTTTGATATGGCTCTAATTCTAGCTGAATTAATTCTTACAGAAAACATATTTTACATGTTAAATTAAAATGGATTAATCTTCATATTCTGGTATTTATAATTTAAAATATAAATAAAATATCTTATCATAATAACCTTCTTAATCTACAAGTAGCAGCTCCAACTCCAACTCTAAGAATTTCTATGACTAAAAAACCCAGCTTCATAATACCCTTGGGGTTGAAATTGTGCCAAACAGAGGCTATAAACAGTGATAAATTTTACAGTTCTTAATAGTACAAGTGGATTTTACACTAAAATTTTGATACTTAAGGTACATACATAGTATCCAAATTTTGCTCTGGAAAAATAACTCTCAGTGGCATCTTAAGAACTGTAAAAATACCCATAAGCAATAGGTATGGCCCGTGCGAGAGAGTCATACTCTGATCGAACATGCTTCAAAGTTGATTTCGTTTTAGCGGTCGGCACAAGAGCACTATTCAAGCCTAACTATAGTAGACATCAGTCTTATATATAAGCCAGAAAAACCAAGGTCTATATATGTCGCTCGGCCGGCCCCAACTATACCAAAATTCAGATCTTTTCCTTTTAGAACATAAGGGTCCCAGCAAATTGTTCCTGCCGGAAAAGGGTCTATTCCGTTTCTAGAAAGGGCTAAAATGTGAAAAATTCAGTCGATCGGTCGTCGTCGTTGTCCGTGACGGAAAATGGTAAACAAACAACGTGCATGCCATGCGACAATGCGATACTGTGACGAAAAATTCTCTCTCTCTCTCTCTCTCTTTCTGTCTCTGTCTTTCTGCGGAAAGAAAGAGAGTGGTCTCGTCTTTGATCGAGTCCAGCAAAATTAATCGTATCGATCGTCGTCATCAGTTGCCGCACGTGTTCGATCGTCACATATTTTGTATGTAAACAACATTGTAATATAAATAAACTTGTGCATAGTAGTGGCCAAGCTATTTTCCCATGCACGTTGATTATTCCTCGTGATTTGGACGAACCTGACGACAGCTATCTATCGATATGTTTCCATCTACAGGTCACATCCACGCTGCCAAAAAAAAAAATCGATCGCATCAAGGATCAATGAAGTGGTAAAAAATTTGAGAAAACTTCTTGCCGCTCAAATATGCGCAACTCTTTCTATGTTGTCGAATTTTGGTTTGTTCTCTATATATTCTTCTAGGTTTTTATTCTGATCTCTCTATATTGTTTGTGATAAATAATTTTTTTACCATTTAATTTTATTATAAATTAAAGATTTTACTTGAGATTTATGTTTTTATAGTATAAGTATGAGAGAGTGATAATATAGTCATTTTATGAAAAATCGCACGGTCAACTAACCAAATGAATATAGAGTAAATTAAAATAAAAAAACTCGGAGATGAAGCAAATTTATCCGAGTGTTCAAGGGACAACGAAAAGAGTGGTCAACTAACCCAAAAAAGATTGAAAAAAATGTCAGGGACAACGAATAATCTGCCCTCGTTGTTGTGCTTTGCTGGTTTAATTTATCCGAGTGTTCAAGGGAAAAGACTTAATATTAACTACTGTGCTTTGCTTGTTTGCCCGAGTGGTCAAGGGGGAAGACTTAAGATCTTCTGCACTGTAGTGCGCGTGGGTTCGAACCCCACAGCCAGCACTCAGACGCTTGGATTTTTCTTCTTCTTCACCCCTTTGATTATTTGTAATCTTTTCCAATGCTTTTTTATTGCTAAATGCGTCTTCACCCTTTGGTTTTTTTCACCTTTTTCTAATGCTTTTTTATTGCTAAATGCCTCTTCACCCCTTGATTGTTTTCAGCCTTTTCCAGTGCTTTTTTATTGCTAAATGCCTATTCACCCTTTGATTTTTTTTCTTCTCCATCCATTTGTAATCTTTTTTCTCAACTTAAAAGACATCATTTCAGTCCCAAACAAATTAGTTTAGATTAGATTTGACAAAAAAAAATCACAGATACGTTAATAGCTGATTTACAAGTAATTCTATTAAAATATAAATCTTTAGCTATATATCATCTTATTCTCTCTATGATTTTATTCTTTTTTTAATCTCTTTTCATATTATTATTATTATCTTTAAGTCTGACCAAACTATCTCAACCGATATTAGATAATTTTTTCTTTGTTATCTCTAGTCAATTACGTATTTACGTAATATTTTTCTAATGCTTTTTTATTGCTAAATGTGTATTCACCTTTGATTTTTTTTTTCTTCTTCGCCCTTTGATTATTTGTATTTTTTTCCAATTTGATTATTTGTAATATTTTTCCAAGTGATGCTTTTTTATTGCTAAATGCATCTTCACCCCTATGATTATTTGTAATATTTTTCCAAGTAATGTTTTTTATTGCTAAATGTGTCCTTTGGTTTGCATTTTGTTTTTTTCCTTTTGATTATTTTTTTCAAGTAATGTTTTTTTATTGCTAGATATGTCATTTCGTTTCCGCTTTGTAATATTTTTTCAAGTAAGTCCGTAATGTTCTGCAACGATTTGGACGAAAAACACACATAAAAAAAACAGCAACTGTGGTTTTCCTCCTTTCTTTGATTCTGGACAGAAAGCAACATGTTGTGGACTGGACTAGTCACTCTTGCACCACAAATATAGTTAGGCCGGCCCTAAATTGATGCAAGTTGGCAAAAAAAATGTAGTAAATGTTCTGTTTCATCATTGAAATATACAATGGAATGCAAACAAACTTGCAGTTGGATCATCGATGGTACTAGCAAAAAAGACATTTTTCTTTTAATTTTAGTACAAGTCTTTCACTGAAGGAGATTGCAAGTTCTAACATGATGGAAAGGAAGTCACTTGAAAATTATGGGCAAACACATAATCCAGACACAGGGCAACAATGATGGGGAAGAAAATCTCATAAAAGTTGCACCATCCTCGCACAACATCTTCTTAGGATTTGAAGCAGAGATGCTGGAACAAGCTAAGATGACTCGTCTGGGGATCGGCCATCAGGCGAGTCATCTCTGTCCTTGCTCTCCTTCCACTTAACCCAGGCCCATCTCAATACAATAAGCGCTCCAACAGCATATACCTACAGAAGTAGCAAGGCAACCATCTCTTCAGAAAGATTATATTTTGAGAGAGCAGAATGAGTGAACACAAGAGCATATATATTGCAGCACAATTCAATATGACAAAAGGATGATTTCTCAGCATCCAAAAACCACATATGATTCTCTGGAGCCTGAATGAATGTGCTGATTTCTCAGAAATTTGGAGTTGTTGATTAGCAGATAGCAGTAATATTTTCTAATTTAACTAAAAAATGTGAATACCTAGGAAAAACTAAGTATCTTATTAGCAAGAATAGCAGAGTCCCAAATTGAAGATAGGATCAGTTCCTTGATTGGCATCAACTAGAGGAACCAGATTACATACCGTCTTGCTGAATTTCAACTCCTGATTTTAGTAAATCAACACTAGGTAATGAATAACTTGCAGAATATTCACATGCACATTTCACTCATAAGGAAACAGGAGTGTTTGGCAATGTTCTATTTTATTTTTCAGAATCGTGCATAGCAACTGCAATTCAGTATATGGGACTTTGAGCTAGACGGCCATTTAGTCCATAAATGCATATGCACAATTTGGATAATGTACGTGATATCTTATACTTTCGACACAGACCATTGGAAGAAGATAGCACTAAATTCTTTAAAAAGTTTGAAAAAACAAAAACAGTATATAGTAAATTCTCAAGTATAGATGTAAATTTATATAATAGACAAAGGGAACATTCTACACAGCAGCTGCTCGTGGGCATAAGCATGGATTGTATCTTTATACAACTAAGCAATGAAGATCAATCTATAATATCCCCCAATGTTAAGCATCCCAGTCTATGTCTCCTTATCACCCCTAGTAGCCAATGTCATCCGGCTATCCTCCTGGTGGTCATGGTGTTTATCCCTATGAACTCTAGCGCATAACAGAAGCTTGTATGGTTGATTATTCACCGTATAGCATAGTGCCATGAGTTTCTTACCTTCATGTTTCTCCATTCTATCCTGGATTACAGGGGGTTTTTTTGCCGGAATGGATTGCAACTTTTTTTCAGATATGATGGCAGCAAATGAGCTATTGAAACTCAAAAGTCTGTCTAAGACATGAGCATACCTACAATGTACAAAGAGTGCATCTAGTGCAAGAGTATTATGGTACAATACAATAGCAAACGAAATAGTAAACAAGGGTTCCCCCTCCTGTTGTGTGTAATTAATTGGTATAGTTATACACATATAACCAAACAAAGATATAGATAGTAGGCAAGTCATGGTTTCAGGCAGCTATCAGACTGAACCATGGAAGAAACTCATATAGATCCTAGTGTTACAAGGCATAAGAAGAGATTCGTCAGATTGTGTTGCGGATTGCAGGAAAGGACTAGATGGCGACGTCTCCCTTACAAATTGCAAAGGGGGGGGGGGTTTAATTGATTCCAGAGCAGAGGTGCTCGCGGGGTAAGGTGGGAGAGATTGGGATTTGGGAGAGTAGGTACCGTGCCTGCCAGAGGTTGCGAGGGGCCATCTCCTCGTCGGCGGAGGGCGGCGGGGGCACGTCCTCCTCCTCCAGCTTGATGGGCGGCGGCTGCCTGGCCTTGGGCTGGTCGGAGTTGGGGTAGAAGCGGACGGTGGAGGGCGGCGGGCGTCGGACCTCCGCGTCCTCCTTCTCCTTGCTGGCCTGCTCCGGCGCGCTCCCGGCGTTGCCCATCGCCCCGATCCCCCGCTTCTCACCGCGACGGGGCAAACCAGCCTCTTCCTCGATTTCTCCTTCATTTCTCGGCTCTAACTACTCTTCATTTCTATTACGGGGGAGTAATAGGTATATCACTCTTTTCTCACAAAGTATCGTAAGATAAATTAAACACGTCTCATAACCCCTACTCATCCTCAACCGTGTATACTGTTGATAGATAGGACTATAGGATGGATTAGGCTGCGTTCTTTTTTCATTCTTTCCACGGAGCAATATAATTAATTAAATATTTATTTATTTATTTATTTAAACAAGAGTATATTAATATTGTTTTTAAGACAATTTACCTATAATTTTTTTATAAAAATATATCGTTTAATAATTTAGAAACTTTTTTCCCGCACCACACATCAAAACAATTGGCTTAGCTACTGTTTAATAATCAGAAATTGAGGAAACATCCATATTAATTCTGGCCACATTTGAAGGCAAAAGGACGACGTTGTACCTTTCCGTTTGCCTTTTGTCCTTATTTTTCATGGTTTTTACTATTAAAACCCTTATAAAACGTACGAGCACACTTACATCTTAGATAGATGTATTCTGGCTTTCAGCTATCAAGAAACAAAAGGCTAACATGCTTATAATGAAACTGACCTTTCATTCAGTTTTTAACAATACGGCAGGTACCTTACGATGCAATCAGTTTAAGTTCAAAAACAATGCACAATACTTTCAAAAGTAATTTTGAATGCATCCAATTCAATTCATGACAACGAAAGTCCAACTGGACAGTGCGCTAGAACGAGAAGGACGCACCAAGTCAGCACAAATGAGCCGGTTATATGACGCACAAGCTCGAAAAGAAGGGCAGCTGCCACTGCCCGGCAGTGAAATTAGTAGAGTTTACATCTAACAGACTACTAGTTGCTGTACTAAAAGAACTTCAACTCACAACCATTATAGCTTCCAGCCCATAATTTCCTTCAACAATCATCTATACTCAACAAGAATAGCTCTCACCGACGAAGCAATAACAAAGAATGACACAGGCGCAGCAACCAAAGGTACAAATGAATACATCAACTCTGACACAGATATGGTGGTGGATAATCCCTTGCCGACTTACACAGGAGGAAACCTAAGTTGTTGATAAGGATCTAGGGAGTGACTAGATGCACAAAAAGGATTACTAGAGTATACGTATTCCACTTCCAAAAGATTATAGCACTGAGTGCTCTACAAGGGTAAACATATATCACCATCTATGGATCGGAGCGTGCTGTCTAACTCGACGCTGAAGCCTGTGACATTTGCCTTTTGATAGCCTCTTTGTAAGTCTTGTGCTGGTAGGTCAATGTTGTCTCCAGCAAATCCTTGAGAGGGGTCTTTGGGTTCCAACCTACAGTTAAATCAACATTTGGTCATTATTAACCACACTGGTTACTGACTACAACATAGACATAACATGTTATTGCAGAGAGTAATACCAAGCTGCTTGTTGATTATGGTCATGTCAGGAATTCTCTTATCACTGTCATCATATCCTTCACCATAGAACTGCTTCGAACTCACGTCAATCATGGGTTCCCCTAGTGGTGGCTCTCCTGAGACATTTGCATAGACCTGTACAGGACAATCATGTGAGATTTAGGACATGCATAACAAACACACAAAGAAAAATTGCCACGTTATTGGCATACCTCTGTCATCATTTCAGCCAATTGCCTAACAGTGACTTCATTGTTAGGATTCCCGACATTGAAGATTTGACCATTGGCACGAGCAGGATTTTCCTTTTGACATAAAGAACATATTCCAGTTCAATTAACAAGGTAAATCTAGCATAAGAGTGAAGGAAGCAACGACAAACAGAGAAGACATACAATCATCAAGTGAACAGCTTCAATGGCATCCTTAATGTACACAAAAGTTCTCTGGGACTGGCCACCATCAACAAGCTTCAGGGGCTCCCGACGCAGAAGATTCTACAAATTCATTGGTGACATACATCTTCTGAGAAAAACAACCATTACGCAACGGAGGTATTATTCTCAGAAAGGGACCAGTAGACATACGTTACTGAAACATGCCAAAACCCGAGGAACACCCTCACTAGGACCATCAACACCAGGAATAAAGTCCATCCTTGGTCCAATCCAATTGAAAGGTCTCACAATTGTGAACTCAAGGCCATTTTCTGCCCCTTCAGCTGGTGAAAACTCAAAATGCACATGGGTTACAAAGTGTTCAGGTAAAGACAAATAACAAAAATTACTGCACCCACCAAAAATAAGCCTCTCAATAAGCTGCTTCGCACATGCATAGGACCATCGCTGTTTCACAATTGGACCAAAAATGCAGGGGGATTCATCTTCTTTCAGCACATAAAATTCAGGTTCCTGTTTCAAAGTTTGAAGGTACACACATCAGATAACAGCTAATTGCGATCAAAATTAAACATGTATCAGACATATAATGGAGAGGTTTACATTTCATCCCCTTTTCAGTCCACGCCAATGCAAATGCATAGCAATTCAACTAAAAGAGCATACAACAACTAGACTTACACATTTCAGTAGGGACATCCCCTACTGTTTGTGTAAAAGCAACTTGACAAACACATTACAAAACATAGAAATCAGGAATCTAGACTCTACAGATAGGAACAAGACATCACAACAAATGATATCAATGGAGGCTAGCAGACAGGAGTGAACTTTATTGGGAGGTCCTGGGAAAACTAAGCAAGTTATCATTAGATCCTGACCCTCCAAGGGTGTTGCTAGTTGACTGCCCTTAAAATACTAAAGCACCTACTGAAATAACTAAGCACATTGAAAATACAATTAGAAAAGGGAAGCCCCTTAAGATGCCATGTGTTCTTGATTACCATATCCAATTGCAGAGCAATTTGATGCAGTAGCGTATACACATAGCATATAGCCTAGAGAAGGAACAAACCATTCCATCACACAGCACCCTTTTATGGAATACAAGGGAATGGTGACACTGGGCAATCTACACAGATGAAGGAAATTGCAACATAAGAAAGACTGACAGTCCAAGAGATGCTGTCAACTCTGCTATTCCTAAGAAAGTCAAAACATTCAATAATCCTCAGACAGAACCGCCATCACAAGACCAAATCCCAGTGCCAGCCAGCGACCAGAAAAGCTTGAATAAGAAAAACCCTTCCCAACCAACACCAAATCTAGCCCAATCTTACTGTCAAGGCCGTACTACAGCATGTACAGGATAATTGCAGAAGATCCATTCCACCCCCAATAAAGGTTGTTAAAACAGTGATCCTGAATCGGAATCAGAAGTTCTTAGTAGGATCACAATCGTAGAATCATATACATAAAAATCGTAAAATCGTATATTCTACCTATATAGAATCGTAAAATCAGGCACCTTAATTAGGATCATAAAGTCGTAAAATCATATGATAGAATCAAGATTTTGACAACCTTGCCCCCAATCCAATCAGTTTGCTTTTCAGTCAACCAACCAAAAAGGTCACACTGCTTGATATGGCGCAACCACATTATCCAGAAACGTCACAACACAGAGAAGAGAAATCCCCATGACCTTGCGGAGAGGGTGGTCGGTGGGGAGGAAGCTGCCGATGGTCTTGCCGTAGACCTCGCACGTGGAGAAGTGGATCAGACGCTTGTTGTTCTCCGAGCAGTACTTGACCTGCATCACACACGTCGAGATTGAGGCATTAATTCTTCTGTACTAGTGCTAGATGAAAATCTGGTGCGGAGAAGAGGAGAGGGGATGGCGGAGTTACCACTGGGAGCGCGTCGATGAAGTTGCTGTAGATGGTGTCGAGGGGCCGCGTGTTGTAGTCGGCCGGCGTGCAGATCGCCGCCAGGTTGATCGTCTTCGTAGATCCGAGCCGCCGCGGGGAGAGCAAGCAAAAAAATCGATGTCAAAATCAAACCGTGCAGAAATGAAGAAATGAATTCCCCACGGAAACAAATTAAATCAATTTGATGCTCGTTCACAGCAGTGGAATGCAATTAAGGAATCTACCAGGAGAGAGAGAGTAAATGGTGGGGGGGGGGGGGGGGGGGGGCAGACCAGATCGGCCATCTTGATGAGGCCCTCGAGCCTGGAGTCGTTCTTGATGTTGAGGCGGTGGAAGGAGATGCGGCCCTGGAGGTGGGGCGGGGCCGGGTCGACGAGGTGGCGGATCTTGTCGCAGTAGACGTCGACGGCGTAGACGACGTGGTTGGTCTCGGCCATGAGCTTCTCGCAGAGGTGGGAGCCGATGAAGCCGCCGGCGCCGATCACGCAGATGGTGAGCGGCGCGATGGGGTTACCGTCCAGATCCAGCCTCGCGGTCGACGGCGGCGACGACATCCTCCCCTGGCCCGCGGCGCGGTCGGATCCGAAATGCGCGCGGAGATAGATACTGGATTGATTATTGGGTGGGGAGGAGGGCGCTGGTCGTGCGAGTTGGTTGTTCCTCCTCCTCGTATTTAAGAGGGAGGAGCGGTGCCAGTGGCTACAGCTCCCGCACTCGGCCTCCTTTTCGGCTTGCGTGTTTGTTTCTTTTCTTTGGACAAGATGGGCTCACTCCTCCGATCCAGATCCTGTGGTGGGCCTCCTTCAAGTTTTTTTTCTGGATTTTTTTATCTATGATTATATATAAGTACGATATTATAAAGATATGTCTTGAAAAAATATTCCTTATATTCGCTCTAGAGGCTAAAAATTCTCGTGTTAATAAAAAAAGAAAAAAAATATTGATGGTCCATTCGTGATAGATCGTCTATCAGCAAGACGCAACCAACCATTACAAATCTCTTTTTACAAGACAATTAAATTTGTTATTGTAATATTTACATCAGGAATTCAGGTGGCACAATGAAATAGTATAACCATCCATGAATCTTCTGTAATTAGAAAAGTTAAGATGGCGTATCTTCTAATATATAAATCTTCTGTAATTAGAAAATGTTAAAAACCTTTCGTATGTCGTCTCTTCTTGTAATCTATATCAGAGGCTCTTTCTAACTATATATAATACGTAGGCGGCACGAGGTTAAATACACGTTTTAAGCCCTCTGATTATCTTTAATAGTATCAGATCTATTAAACAATAATAGATTATATCCATCTTCCACCATGTCAACCTCCTACATCACCATCATCAATCTCTTGGTCGGCCAAGTTGTCTTCAAGAAACTGACCAAGAACAACCATATACTATGGAAGATGCAAGTGCTTATCATCGTGAAGGGCGTACGCCTGGAGGAATTTCAAACAGGCGCCATAAAGACCCCCGCGTCTACCATAAAGATGACAGCAAATGGCAAAGAAGTGGAGGTGCAGAACCCGCTCTACGTTGAGTAGGGTACTACGGATCAATAGGTCCTAGGATTTCTGCTCTCTTCTATCACTTCAAATATTTTGTCACAGTTAACTGCTTACAAGACTGCTGCTGAAGTATGGAGTGTTGTCGAGGCCATGTTCATCTCGATGTCACGAGCGCGCACCGTCAACAACAGGATCACGCTCGCCACAACGAAGAAGGGCAATCTCTCCATGGCAGAATATGTCGCCAAGATGCGGTCTCTCGTCGATGAGATCGCGTTTGCTGGCAAGGCCATCAACGACGACGAGCTGGTCTCCTACATTCTCGCCGACCTTGATTTCGACTATAATCCCATTGTCTCAGCCCTAGTTGCTAGGACTGAGCCGATCAGTGTGGGAGAGATGTACTCCCAACTGCTCTTGTTTGAGCAGCGTATGGATCTTCTTCAGCCTGATAGCCGCTCCTCAGTTAATTCCGCCAACCGAGGGCGTGGTGTGTTGCAAGGCACGCGAGGCAGAGGGCACTCGCATGAGGGTGCTCCATCTCGCGAGTGTGGCCGAAGCAATGGGCAGCGCCAGCAAAATCAAAACCCACAAAATAATCAGCAGCATGGGCCTGACAACAGACCTAGTTGTTAGGTTTGTAAGATAAAAGGACATACTGCTGACATATATTGGTACAAATTTAATAAAGACTTCGTACCAGAAGAAAAATATACAAGTGCAACGTCTACGTCCTACGAAGTAGACACCAACCGGTACATGGATTCGGGCGCTACAGATAACATCACCAGCAATTTGGGAAAAATGTTGATCCATGACAGGTACAAGGGCCACGATCAGATCCACACGATGAGTGGGACAGGTATGGAAATCAGTCATATTGGTCATTCTACTGTTACAACCCCTAGTCGTGATCTCTATCTCAATAATATTCTATATGTTCCCAAGGCCGACAAAAATCTTGTTTCAGTTCATCGTCTCACATCTGATAATTCTAGCTTTATAGAATTTCATCCTAATTTTTTCTTGATTAACGATTAGGCAATAAAGAAAACTCTGCTTAAGGGACGATGTGATCGTGGGCTCTATCCTCTTCCTGCTAGGTGCACAATAAAGCAAGCCTATAGAGCTGCAAAATTTTTTTTTGATAGATGCCATTCTCATTTGGGTCATTCGGCTGCTCCGATTGTTGAAAAAATTATCAACCAATTTAATCTTTCTGTTTTAACATATTCAAATAAACATTCGGTGTGTGATGCATGTCAAATCAAGAGCCGTCAATTACCTTTTCCTCATTCCAGGTCTGTTTTCTAGCATCCTTTAGAAATTATTTATTCTAATGTGTGGGGTACTGCGCCCAAATCAGTTGGTGGACACAAATATTATGTGAGTTTCATTGATAATTATAGTAAGTTTACCTGGATTTATCTTCTTAAATTCAAATATAAGGTATTTACTAAATTTTGAGAATTTCAATCTTTTATTGAGCGCTTATTTAATCGTAAAATTATAACAATGCAGACTGACTGTGGGGTAAATATCAAAAACTACATCCTTTTTCATCCAAGTTGGAATCACACACCATATTTCCTGCCCGTATATACATCAGCAAAACGGGACAGCCGAACGCAAGCATCGCCATATCGTCGAAGTTGATCTAGCTATTCTTGCTCATACCAATATGCCACTAAAATTTTAGTCTGATGCCTTTCTTTCCACCACACATTTAATAAATAGAACACCTAATTGGTTACTATCATATGACACGCCCCTTTTTCGATCGTTCAACCAACAGTGAAATCATTTCTCTTTTCGTGTCTTCGGATGTGCTTGTTGACCTAATCTACGATTTTACAATACCTATAAACTCCAATTCCGTTTCAAGCAATGCACTTTCTTAGGATACAGTCCATTTCATAAAGGGTTTAAGTGCCTGGATTCTGATTCTGGAAGAGTTTACATTTCTCGAGATGTAACTTTTCATGAATCTCTATTTTCCTTTTAAATTCTTGGTCCTAATACTGATCATATGTTTCAAGATGAAATTCGACTAGTAGGATTCGTACCATAAGTGATCATGTGGCTGATTCTTCAATTAATCCTGCTAATAATAATTTTCTAGCACATGAATTTATGCAAGAATTATTGTCATCACATACGGGGGCACCCGGAGCTCCTTCTGTTGGAGCTGACCCCAAGGCGATTCACCTATGTCTTCAACGACTTCCGCAAGTATATCTGCCTAGGAGTTTGAGCCCGACGTATCCTCCCATGACACATTGTCTAGGCCAACGATCGCCTCTCCAACACGTACGGTCTTTATGTTAATAATATTAACATTATTAATATAATGTTAGTGATGTGTTTTTTTTCAAAACACAAGAGGCTTATGCGTCAATATATTAAAAGAAATCAAAACAATTTTACAACCAGCCGACTGCAAGCAACGGCAGTTAAGAGGGGAGAGTGTACAAGTCGGTACACATGCTAACTTAAACTAAGAGATACATAAACTCCAGAGAGAAAAAAAAAAGAAAGAAAGAAGCTAGCTAGATAGAGTGATCAGCCTGGAGGCCCAACAGGCTGCCAAGATGAAGATCCCTTGCTTCCAGCCGAAGAGAAGCCTCTTGCATAATGATTTTAATTAGAACCACGGCTGAAGTGAGAACACCCTTGAAGACATGGACATTTAATAGTCAAATGAGCCAGTTCAATTGGACCGATCTGAGGCCCTGCTACTATTGGTCCGGTCTGGTACGGTTGGTTGGACTATGCTTAAGTCAGCGATGTGGCCCATCGGTCCGACCAGTTTAGTAATTTTAGAAATTTTTTAATAATTTTTCTCACTTATTTTATAATTTTCAATAATTTTCCTTATTTTTAATTATTTTTTTAAAATTATTTTACGGACTAACAGGCTGTCAGGCCATAGCTGAGTCGCTACCTGTCATACGGCTTGGCCCAATATAACCTGTTTAGTAACCAGATCAGGCCATCCATTTAACCATTTGTATGGGCATTCCTCTCCTTCTAGAGGTGCTTCCAGAGGTGCAAGTGACGAGAATCACAAGCGAATTAAACCCCGTCTCACGGACGAGAGAGGGATCTTCCTTGTGTCCGACCACCATGTAGAGAGAGAGAGGACAGGCTATCTCTATCTGGTGCTACAAGATAGAGCCCCGGCGCGAGCGGCAGGCTACCCCCATAGCTGCCGAGAGGATGCGCAGGCGAGCAGCACACGGTAAGCCGAGACTATATTCTGCTTACATATAGATGGCAATATTTGAGTTCTTACTTTTTTTTTCCATGTCAGCATTGGAGTACTTAGCGTGGAAGAAACCACGTGGCATGAAAGTAGTACACCAACGACCTAAACCCCTTCTTGCTGTCGTCGTCTTCGTCCTCCTTGCATCCCTCCTTGTTGCCGTGGTCTTCGTCCTACCTGCAGTACACGCGCTCACCATGCTCCGTATCGCTGAGGGAACTCATTGGGGGTGCCATACTCGCTGGAGCAGCAATGGTTGAAGATGTGGTTTCTTATCTCCTCCCGGCGCTGCGAGCTGCCTGACACGACCACCACCTTGGAGCACGCTGGCTCGGGGAACATGGTGTGCTTGCCTAGGCTCTTCACCTTCGCCCACTTCAGCTAGTAATGCGTCTCGTCGTCGTCGACATCGACCAGCTCGAAAACCCGGAAAGAAAGCGCGCACCACCAACGCCAGCCTGCCTCGCAGCTCGATGAGGTAGCTGGCGTACTCATGTTGATCAGAAATTTGTTGTCGACTTGGATAGATTAGCAACAAACGCGTAAAAAGGCCTAAACTCGTGCTTCAGGATCAAACACTCTAAACACATCTTGCCGCTTTAATCCTGCAAAGTTAAGTTACATACTAGCATTAAGGTGCAAATCTGTTTATTACTAATGAAGAAAATGTGGACTTATACGTAACTATTAATACAACATTCATAAACATAAGCAATAGCCATTACATTACATAAAGCTTAGCTGTGCAGCTGGGGTACAGTGTTGATCAGTGCTAACCTTCTGCTTGGAGACCCACTGCCAAATCTCAAAATACACACCATCTAACTCCTTAAAATAACAGACGTCATAGTTCATGCCAGATTCCAACTCCTGAATCGAATGAATGCAACTGCTAGATATATACAAGACCACCAAAATAAATTTAACTAGTGTGCAAATTAAGGATCATACATACATGGCAGCCAAGATAAGCTAATTCGGGAGTAATCTTGGGGAATCCAGTAGCGATCTTAAATGCTTACTTTCCCCCACTAAACATAACAGAGGAGTTATCATGGTGATAAAATTAACATATGTAGAGATAAGGTCGCTCCATGTATTTTGTACAACAATACTTACCTTAAGAGATGGCCGCTCAAGTAGCACATAATCTTCCATCCACTGTTTCAAGAGAAAAATATAGGCATTAACCAATGTTTTGAAAGTGCTGTAAAGTTTTAAGACTTGGTTTACTTGATCTATGATGCATACCTTAAGTTTCTTTGATAATTCTTCACAGTATTTTGCATACCCTTTATCAATTTCGTATGTATGTAAATACTCGATGCGATAGAATGCATGGTGTGCATCAAGAGCATCGAGCTGGTTGAAATCAAGTTGAGTGGAAGTATCAACAGGAGGGTGCTCTTCAAGAAGCTGGTCGACGTAACCATGCATCAAACTCCTCATTACTAATATCATCTCCCAAGCCCTGTTCATTCGGCTTGATGACAAGGTTGGCTTCCTCCACGTTTTTCTTAGCATCATCGTCGTCTTGGGTGGTTGCGATTGCGAGGTCGCTGTTATCTGCATGTGTCATATCGTTCTCCTCCTCCTCCGGAAGGAGCTCATTGTTGGCGCGGTGGCGGTGCTTCCGCCGCCGCTGCATCTTGCGAGCGGGTTCGTCGGAACGGCGGCGGGGGGTTTGGAGCTGGATTGGTTGTGCGTGCATCGGCATCGGCATGCTTCTTCATCCCGATCTCTCCGGCGGCGATGCCCATCTTCTCTTTTCCGCGGCGCTTGGGCGGCATCGATCGATCGCTCCGTGCAATTGTGCAAACCGGGTTCTAATTAAGTTTTATCGACCAATCACTGGCAGGATCGAGAGTGATCAGAGTACGTACCTACGTAATTATCGACAATGAGATATCCTATACGTAAGTACACATGGACCGCTATATATGTACCCTTTTTTTTGACACCATGTAGACTGCTAGTTTGATACTACAGCTGTGAAGGAAACACCAATACAGTGCAAGTGCCAGATATGAATTCCAATAAGGAAGGAGTGTTTGTAAGAATTTGAGACGTGCCAGATATGAATTCAGGTAAGAACTTGCATATTAGTAAGAAATAAAAATGTTCTATTTTTACGTACGAACGTGTACCAAACCCAACAGCCGCCCACCCGGCAACAGACCTCGACTTGGACGGCGATTGCGCATGCATGCGCTGCACCATGGCCAGAAGAACAGCTCCCTCGAGCATGGATCATGCAAACAACTAATCGTATTGAACCTTATTAGTACCTAGCTTTAGATAGCAAATAAACCAAAACAATGCAGACAACCACTCAACCAGTCCAAAGGTTTGCTCTGTCCGATCACTCGATCATATACTTAGGCATATGAACAACAGATAATTACCTCAATAATTAAAATGGTCAAAAAAGTACACATTATTCAGAAAAGAAAGCAACAAGATGATATTTATTCAGGTGATGCACTGAAAGCGAAGGCTAGGCTGCCAGCTTGCTTGGTTAGGGCGGAAGAAGCCACATGGCATGAAAGGCCTCTGCCACGTAGTACACCAACGACCTAAACCCCCCTTCCTTGCTGCTGCTGCTGCCGCCGCCGCCGCCGCCGTCTTCTTCTTCCCTGCACTACACGCGCTCACCATGCTCCGTATCCATCAAGTACACTACGTCGCGGGGAAACTCACTGGGGTGCCATGCTCGCCGGAAGCAGCGTTGGTCGGCGTGGTAGATGCGGTTTCTCATCTCCAACCCGCGCCGCGAGCTGCCCGACACGTCCATCGCCTTGGAGCACGCCGGCCCGAGGAACAGCGCGTGGTCTCCCAGGCTCATCACCTCCTCCCACTTCAGCTCGTGCTGCGTCGTCTTAGCTTCGTCGACGTCGACGAGCTCGAACGCCCGGAAAGAAAGCGCGCGCCATGGCCGCCAGCTCCTCTCCGCCAACGCCACCCTGCCTCGCAGCTCGATCAGGTAGCTGGCGTACTCGCGGCGGTGGGTATACGCCCAGTAGTCGTAGTGGAAGTGGACACCGTGCTTTTGTATGGACAGCCTGTGGGTGGCGCCGAACACCGGCGCGCCGTCCTCGCCGAGGACTATCTCGAATTCGACACCTGCTCGCCGGAGCTGCTGTAGTGGGAGAGGCCATAGAGCTCCCCGTTGCAGAAGGCGATGTCCCGGAGAACAGGATGGCATGTCACCATCGTCCACCCGGCGCCATGGCAGCCGATCCTGCATAGACCGATCATATACCGGCCGTCGGTCATGGCGGCGAGGATGCAGTCGCTCTACGTTGGGGCTTCAGAGAGGACTATCTTCGTGATGACCAACGGGAAGCCAAGGCTGAGACCGATCCAGCTCTGCATCTTGGAGAGAGCGCCACCTCGTCGCCGGTGAAGAGGTTGACGATACGGACGGGCCCGTCGGCCGTGACGACCCAGCCGCTGTCGTACGAGCCGCAGATCCACTTGACGCGTAGGCTGCTCGGGAGGGGGACGTCGAGGAAGTCGCCATCCTCGGGGCAGTACAGCCTCTCCCTTCTCGCGGGGCCGGTGCGCGGAGTGAGCAGCAGCGAGGGGAGCGCCGGGGCCGCGCCGAGATATCGCGCCACGACTTGCGGACGGCGGCGAAGCGGACGCGTTCGACCGGGGTGGCCAGGAAGGAGCGCACCATGGCGATGAGATCGTCGGGAAGCTCCGACCATTGCACCTCCCGGACCCGGCCGCCGTCACTGCTACCGGCAGCGCCCATCTCGCCGTCGACGAGATCGACCTCGGTTAATTCTCTCATAGTTTGTTTAATTGAGTTTTGCAACGCCCAACAAACTCTCGCGGTTAACCAGCTAGAAACTCGTCTTGTTCGTTGGGTTCCTAATCAGCAAACGATACGATTGATAAACGGGCCTTAACTGGGCCTACGCTCTTGTGCAAAATGGGCCGGAGACCATGGGCCTGCTAAGCCCAACCCATCAGATGGCTACTTCTTCTTCCACGCGCGTCGAGGGAGATAGAGACGAGAGAGACCACGCCGTGATTGGTTGCCCCGTCCGTACAACCTAGGCGGCCTAAACCCTCACCGCCGCATCCGCGACCGACCGGCAATCCATGGCCGAGGAGCACGAGACGAGACCTTCGTCCTCCGGTCTCGGCCGTGCGGAGGACGCGGACGAGAGGGAGGAGGGGGAGATCGCCGACGACGACTCCTCGCCCGCGCCGCCGCAGGCCAACCCCGCCGCGCCGCACCCGCTCGAGCACGCGTGGACCTTCTGGTTCGACAACCCGCAGGGGAAGTCCAAGCAGGCCGCCTGGGGAAGCTCCATCCGCCCCATCCACACCTTCTCCACCGTCGAGGACTTCTGGAGGTTTCCCCTTCTTTGCCTTCTCACAACCTCTCCAACCCTTGCCCTCATTACGTGTGCAGTAGATTCGCTTCTAGCTGCTAAACCGATTCGATTCATGTGCCGGGCTTGCCGCTGATGCCATCTTTGCCCATGTCGTTGGCTTCACATGTAGGAGCGAGATCTATTGTGGATCTGGGAATTTTTAGTTAGTTGCAGATTGGTCGAAACGATTGGGAGACAAAGATTAAGTTCGTAGTGAATTATTGTGCTTGTTAAGCAATTTATATTTTGCGTCTTCATCATGGAGTGCGATTAGTAAATGTTCCATGCTGTGGATGCATGTTTTGCTTTGTTTGTTTATTTGGATGGAAACTTTGTTCTTTGTTTGTTTATTTGGATGGAAACTCTGTTTAAATATGAGGTTATCCTTTCTGTATTATGCTATCCTGATAACCTTCTTAGATGGAAGAGATTGTCACTTGTCAGAATAAAATTCGTCTGACTGAGGATTGGTAGTCCACTGTTGAATTGAATTCTTACTGCTGGTCACATGATTTGATTTGCCTTTCTTTTGTTTAGCCATTAGAGTGTAGTTAAATGGGCGTGCAGAGTTTGTTTACTGAAATGCTAGTACACCAATTTTAATATCGTGGCATGGATGGGAAGTCATATTATGTGCTATCCCACATTTTATTGTATAAGATTTGTGGTGCTGAGTTGGGAATTCTTTGTTGTGCATTCTGATTGCAAATAACATCATAGGATTCTGCTAGTTGGCACTTAGCATTTCTTTCCATGCCTGCGGTCATAATTATGCTTTGGGCATCCTTCCTGTTTCATGTCAGAAATATTCATTGATCTTGCTATCACATCTTTCCTGTAATGTTACGCCTTTTGGCATCTGTCTGGCCACATCATATAGCAGTTTTTTATGGTCTTCTCCAATTGTTAGCTCTAGTTTATTTTGGCTAAGCTTCTGCACATTTAAAAAAGGCCATAATCATCATTAAAAAGACATGAATTAGATCCATCTAAAATGTGTACACTCCATTTTATTTTCTCTGGCCGAATATTTGCCATTCTTTTTTACTTTCCATATAGGATTGCAAGGCAGTTGGATGATGGTGTTTTGTCCAGTTTGATAATTGTAACTTTTATCTATGTGTATTTGGTTGGCACTCAAAAGTCAAGACTTGCACCTCGAAAATCTAATCTGATATTTACTAAAAAGAAGGTTATTCTTTATCGCTTGATTTTTATGGTTAATTCATCATGAGTTAATACATGTTGAGAAATCTGAGATAGTCCTCCAAGCTGAGCCGAATAGTATATTGATCCACGTGTCACTCTGGGCTCTCTTGACAAATTATAACATGTGCCCTTATGCACAATTACACAAATTTAATAATTTATTAATTAATTCATGTTTTTCAGGGCACTTTTTCTGCCAACAGCTTGCTTAAATCTGTTTATATTTTATTTGACAATTTGCTTCATTCTTCTTGGTTCTATCTTTCCATATTATCCTTTATGCTAATAAGGTTGAGTGGTATTTCAGCCTTTATAACAATATTCATCACCCAAGCAAGTTGGTCGTCGGAGCTGACTTCCATTGCTTTAAGAATAAGATTGAACCAAAATGGGAAGATCCCATCTGCGCTAATGGAGGTAAATGGACCATCAGCTGTGGCAGAGGAAAATCCGATACAATGTGGTTGCATACCGTAAGCATCATTTGAATCACTTATTTGGGCAACTATCCTTTATACAATTTCCTTCCTAATCCTTTACCACAAATGTTGTGTTTAGTTATTGGCAATGATTGGCGAGCAATTTGATTATGGGGATGAAATCTGTGGAGCAGTTGTTAGTGTGCGTGGCAAACAGGAAAGAATAGCCATCTGGACTAAAAATGCTGCCAATGAGGCTGCTCAGGTACTATTCTCAGATATGTGCTGCAATTTGTTTGTTCCCTGCAGACAATACCATGTAGTTTTCAATGTCATTAGTTTCAAACTATCACATGTCATTGCTGTCAAATACAAGTATGTATAATAATACCATGAGTCGGTGTATAATAAATACCATGATCTGTCTCTCTGGAGACATTTATGTCTCAAGCCTGTCCAAATGTTGCTCCATACATGTGGGAATGCTCTTAGACGACATATACACAGAGTACACAGTTGAAAAGAGATAATATTGAATGGATTGCGATTTTTTGGTGTACTATGCTTAAATTTCGAAGATAAGTTTCTCATATGGAAAATTTTCATTATTTTCGTTAAGATACCATGTTTTGGTATATAAATTGCACAGCTATTTTAATCAAGGTTTGTAATGGAATTTCAAGAGTTATTGATTTCTTGGTGTTCCTTTCCTCTTATTTGTCTGTACTGTTTCCTTCTGTAGCCTTTTTGTTTGCTATTGTACCATTTTCCATGGCTGGTAGCATCTTAAGTCAACTTTTTTTTGGATCCTTATCAGTATTATAACTTGATTCACCTAGCTAGGTCAGATAAGCTGAACATGATCCTTTCTTTTTCTTCATCAGACAAGCATTGGGAAGCAGTGGAAGGAATTTCTGGATTACAAGGACTTAATTGGATTCATTGTTCATGTGAGTAGGCTTTGTTACATTGTGCCCTGGATAACTGTTTCTGATTCGTGCCCTTTTTTGGTTGTAGGACGATGCAAAAAAGATGGACAAAGGTCCCAAGAACCGCTACACAGTTTGATCCGAGTGCTCGTATCCAGAGAGTAGCATATCTACATGTAGGATGGCTTTCTTGGATGGTGTAGTGTCATTCTCTTGTAGCTCTTGAAGGCTACATCTTTTGCCGTGAATTGTTTAAACTTGAAACATAATATAACGTATCAGAGATATCTCTGTACTCCATAAGTCACTCCAGTTCTCCCCTTGGTTGTTTGCTGTCATCTATGGGGGTGCTTGTTTCATTAAGCCTGCAGCTAGCTTAGTTTCTCTGAACCTGCAGGTTTTGTGAATGAACCTGACGGGAATTGCAGACTAATCTCCTCTCTGGATGCAGGCATGAGCGAGTTGTATTTGTATTAGAGTGGTGGTGTTTGGATGCTTCTGCCGCTTCTCTGAAGGTGAATATGTTGATAGCTTGATTAGCTGAATCTGCTTGGATCTGGATGGTTATTTTGTTCGATTGACCTTCCTTTATTATTACCATCACTGGTTGTGTGGTTGGATCAGCTTCAGTTCATCGTGTTCTTCGTCGCTTATCCCCGGCCCACTAAAGCAAATACGAGAAGGCGTATGTTTCTGGAGGTTTTCTGGAGGTTGAAGTTGAAACGCTCTCCTAGATATAAAGCGAGCCAAATAGGGTAGATAAATTTACTAGTAGTAACGTTCTTCAGATTTGAGACACAATCTAATCCGTTTCTCTAACATGATTTCTCGGGAATTTGGATAACTCGGCTGAACCAAGCAAGAACAATACGTTTGAAAGGTACTCAAGAATGTTCACGTGGAACTCATGAATTCCATATAAAATAATTTTGAAGTAGTAAAATTATATATACGTGGATAAAAGGCGTTCATGTGCAACTCAAGAATTTCGTATAGAACAATTGAGTAAAAGTACACAAATGAAATGAATTACTTCAAACTCCTCTTTGAAAAAAAGAAATCCGGCTTGACCTAGTCTATTCTACCTATGGGAAAGGAGTGTGGGAAGATAAAAGATTATCTAATTTTTATTTAATGGTATAAACGATATAATTATGTTCTATTTTAAAAGTTAAGATAAAAAAAATTTATATAAAAAATAGAATATTAAAGTTTAAGAAGCATGTGAGATAATTCCTCTCTCATCCGTATATAAGCCCTAGATTTTGAATTCTTTTTGTCCGTCTCTGCTCGTCTCCTTTCTTCCGTGGGCAAACCTCTGCTTCAAATCAGGCAAGAAGAGCAACAACCCCCGCTGTCGTAGTGGGAGGGGAACGGACACAGAGATTGGACCAAAAATTGGTGAACAAAGACGTGAGGAGCCTTTGGTCATAATATCGGTGAACTGGTGCGCCGATGGTATATGGAGCACCCGAATCTATCCTAGTGCGACCTTATCATGTGCACGGAGCTCCTGGAGAAGCTGGTGAAACCAACAACACTCGGCGACGGCGTGGGTGACGGCGCGATACTCGGCTTCGGCGCTGGACCGTGATACTGTAGTCTGGCGTTTTGAGGACCAGGAGACTAGAGTGTCACCGAGTAAGACGGAGTAGCCGAACGTGGAGCGTCGAGAGTCAGGGCAGCCTGCCTAGTCTACGTCGAAGTATACGGTGAGAAAGTCGATGGGGCTGGAGCTGAGGTGCAGCCCGCTGGAAAGTATAGCCTTCACATAACGCAGGATGCGCTTGAACAGCGCGAGGTGAGATTCGCGCGAAAAGTGCATGAAGAGGCACACTCACTGAACGACGTAGGTGAGGTCGGACCGTGTGAGGGTGAGGTATTGGAGGGCACCGGCAAGTCTCTGATACTGAGAGGGATCGGCGACGAGTGAGCCATCGGCAGAGGAGAGTTTGGCTCGAGTGTCGACCGGGGTGGCCGTAGGGTGACAATCGACCATGCCCACACGCTGGAGAAGATCGATGGAGTACTGGCGCTGGGAAAGGAAGAGCCCGTGAGAAGAACGGGTGATGGAGATGCCAAGGAAGTGGTGGAGGGGACTAAGATCGGTTATGGCGAACTCGGAGTGGAGTCGGACCATGATCTGGTGTAGGAGGGACGTCGAAAACGCTATAACAACAATGCCGTTGACGTATAGAAGGAGATAGGTGGTAGCGTTGCCGATGTGAAGAGTGAATAGAGAGCTATCGGACGCAGAGGCCACAAAGCGACGTGTCGAAGGTAGGCAGCAAAACGTTGGTACCAAGCCCAAGGGGCTTGTTTGAGGCCGCAGAGAGAGCGTTGAAGGAGGCAGATATCGTCGGGACGAGAGGGGTTGATGAAGCCTAGAGGCTGCTGATAGTAGACCGTTTCCGTTAGATGACTGTAAAGAAAGACGTTCTTCATGTCAAGCTAATGAATCGGCCAGGAGTGTGAGGCAGCCAAGGTGAGAACGACCTAGATGGTGGCGGGTTTGATGACGGGACTGAAAGTCTCGTCGTAATCGACACCGGGGTGTTAGGAGAAACCCCGAACTACCCAGCGTGCCTTGTGACGGGCAAGGGAGCCATTGACATGGAACTTGTGCTTAAAGATCCACTTGCCGGTCACAATGTTGGCACCGGGAGGACGGGGGACGAGACGCTAGGTCTCGTTATCCATGAGGGCCTTGTACTCGTCGGCCATGGTTGTGCGCCACTGAGTGTCGGCCAGGGCGGAACGAGAAGTCACCGGGATGGACGAGATAGAGCAGTGGACGGCGGAGAGCCCGTAGCGCTTGGTGGGGCGGAGATACCCAGTCTGTAAGCGGGTAACCATGTGAGAGGTAGAAGGGACGGGAGCCGATGAGAGTGTAGTAGGTGTGGGAGAAACTGGTTGGGGAGGGGCGTCATCGGCTCGGGATCGACGGCTGTATGTGAGAGAAAAGGGAGAACTAGATCAACCTGAGCCGATAGAGTTGGATGGGCCGATCGGTTCGATCGGTCCGATGGAGATGGAGTAGCTGATAGAGAGGGAGGAGCCAATGGAGACTGAGGAGCCGATGGAGGCGGAGGAGCCAATGAGGACTGAGGAGCTGATGGGGGTAAGGTGTCCAATGGAAAAGGGATAGAATCGGCCGAAGCCGATGAGAGTGATGATGTCGATGGGGGTCCGATGGGAGGGACATCGGACCGAATAGTAGTGCGATAGCTGAAGGGCAAGTTCTCAGCGGCGATCGATGAGAGGGCCGATGGGAAGAATAGTGGAGGAGACCGGGATGATACGGTGTTGGTGAGGAGGAAGTCGATATCGCTAGATGAGGATCTCGGAGTAAGCAGACCGAAGGAAAAGCATGTCTCGTCAAATATGACATGACGAGAGACGATGACTCGATGGGTGGAAAGGTCGAGACATCGGTATCCCTTGTGAGATGAGGGATAGTCGAGGAGAATACAGGCGGTGGAGCGGGGAGCGAGTTTGTGGGGAGCAGTGGCGGTGAGGTTTAGGTAGCAGAGGCACCCGAAGACGCAAATGTGGGAGTAGTCGGGCGCGTGCGGTAAAGAAGAGTGTATGGAACGTTCTGGCGAACAGAGGAACACGAGGGCTGATTAAGGAGGTAAGTCGCAGTGGTTAGTTCTTCTGCCCAATAAATTACAGGTAAGTGGGCATGAAGCAGCATAGTGCGACTTATGTTGTTGAGGGTACGAAGGAGGCGTTCGGTCTTACTGTTCTAGGGAGAGGTGTAGGGGTAGGAGAGGCGTAGATGGATGCCCTACGAGGTGAGGAAGGTTTGAATAGTACGGTTAACGAACTCCGTACTGTTATCGACTTATAGAGACTTGATGGGGAGGTTGAACTGGGTAGAAACGTAGGTGGTGAAGTTAGTTAGGTGAGAGGCAACCTCGGATTTGTTGATGAGCGGAAAAGTCCAGCAATAGTGTGTGTAATAGTCAAGTATGGCAAGATAATACTGATTCCCGAAGACACTTTTAATCGAAGAAGTTCATATATCATAATGTATAAGCTTAAACGGTCGCGAGGTACAAGAGAGAGAACTAGAAAATGGCAGACGCACATGTTTGCCAAGTTGACACGAGTGGCAAACTGTGGAGCTGCTGTAGGTACACTGGATAGAGGCGCTGCGACGGAGGTTGGCGACAGCGTTGGGGCCGGGATGGCCAAGGCGAAGATGCCAGAGGTTGGTGGAGAGGGCGACGCTGGTGTGTGGAGTGGACGGCGTAGTGGGAATGGTATAGAGGTCGCCGCCACTATTGCAGCGAAGGATCTGTCGCCGGATTGGGATATCCTTCATAGAGAAACCAGAAGCGTCAAATTCGATTGAGCAATTGTTATCTCGTGTGAATTGGGGAACAGATACGAGATTATGAATAAGGGAGGGTACAATAAGGACATTGCGAAGGGGGAGGTTAGTGGTGGGTATAGACAGAGAGGAGTAACCACGACATTGGATAGGAAGAGAGTGGGCATTGTCGATGGTAACAAAGGGGGAGAAGGAGGGATGACAAGAACGGAGTATACCAGTCGATGACGCCATGTGGGAGGACGCCCCAGAGTCCAGCACCTAAGGGTGCTGTGGTTGGAGCGTCATCTGGTTGAGGACGGCGATGATGCCAGGCTGGTTCCAGGAGGGAACCGACTGGGTGGGTGGTGTCGGTAGCATCGGCTGAGGCGGCAGGATGGGAGCTAATGCCAGGTGGGCCTGAGGATAGGCGTCGAGGACTCCTGGTTGCCATCCGATGGGGCTGCGTGGCTAGGGCTGGGGTGTCCAGGGGTTGTAGCAGATCCACGGATCCATGGGACCGGCAGACTAGGCAGGGACTGAAGCAGGTCACGATTGCATCGGACCGTGCCAGTTCTTGCCCTTGCCTTTGCCCTTGTCTTTGCCGATGCAGGCTGCGTTGCCATGGCTAGAGCCATGGCCGCCAGAGCCGCGGGAGGGAGCGGCAGCGTAAGATGCTCAACAGCCATTATTGGCTACGGCGAGGAGAGTGGTGTGGGCCACGGTCTTTTCGTCGTTGGCCAGACGGAGTTCTTTAAGAACTAGTATGTCATGGGCTCTGGCAAACGACGGAAGGGGTGTGGCGTTGGCGATATCGTCGGCGGTGTTTGAGAAACGGGGGTTGAGGCCTCGCAGGAGGGCAATGATAAGTTGAGAGTTGGCCATAGGGTGGTCGACATCCCGGAGAGCAACAACCTTTATCTTGAGGCGCTGATAGTACGAGGAGACAGAGGAGTCTCCTTGTACTATGGAATGAAACTCGTTGAGGAGGAAGATGGCGTAGGGCTGCTTGTTTGCGAAGAAGATCCGCTCGATAGCCACCCAGAGATCCTAGGCGGTGGGGTCAGTATCTTCCATGGTGAGGTCGAGGATAGAGTCGTCGACCGAGCCGAGCAGCCAGCTGCGCACGCAGCACTCAGCGATGTCCCACTGGGGGTCATCGGGTCGAGGTGGAGCGGAGCCATCGATGTGTGACCGTAGGCCGAACTTTCCACAGAGAGATTTAAAAAAGAAAACCCACTTAGAGTAGTTGGTGTTAAGGTCAAGAGAGATAGGAACATGAGATTTTATGTTCACAGCAGTGTAGGGGGTAAGAAGATTGGCGAGGTGGTGCCCAAGGTGTGGTCTAGGGCACCGAGAGCCGGAGCAGATTCGACGACTGGGAGAGTGCCGGAGCTGAGGACGGACTCGGTGGCCATGACGAGAGAAGAACAGGGACAAGAAGCCGATGGAAGTAAGAGGTCGATGGGAGGAAGTCGATGAGAAGAGAGATCGGCCGATCAGAGAAGTGAGAAGCCGATAAAGAGTGGGCCAACCAGCCGATGGGGAGTGGTTGACCGATGTGGAGTAGGCAGTGGAGTAGGTGAGGGAAAAAGTGCTGGCAGAGTAGGTAGGTCAGAGAGTGATTGGGTCACGGACGTGCGAAGATTCATGTCCGTGAAAAGAAGATTCACGTCCGTGGACTCGTGGAGACCAAGGAGTGGAGCGGACGCGAAAAACGCAGAGAGGGGCTGGACGCGAAGAGAAGAGGTTCGCGTTTGGGAGGCAGAGATTCGTGTCCATGGACACGTGGACACGTCAGAGTGGCTCGGACGTAAGAGGAGAAGGTTTGCGTCCGAGAGTTGTTGAGCGTGTCAGAAAAGCGGGAACCGAGAGAGGATTCTAGCCGATGGAGGGTGGACAGGTCCAGTCGATGAGGGGCGGACGAGTTCAGCCGATGGAGACGATGGGCGCAGAGGTGCACCGACGTCAGAGGAGAAAGGATGCACGGAGCAAGAAGAAGGACGAAGACGGGTGTGAGGCGAGACGAGGAGGCGGATGAAGACCATCGCCTTGTTGTGTGGAGGAGAAAGGGATGGAAGAGGGTGGTGAAAAGGAGAAATAAAAAGCGTATGCGAAGAAGACGGGAAGAAGAAAGAAACCGAGATGAAAGAGCGATGAGGGAGTACCGGGAAGAAGGTCGGTGACGAGAAGAAATATCGATGATGGGAAGAAAAGGTCGGCTCGTCGGTCGGAGAATGTTAGCGTGCCGAGGATGTCTACTTGTTCTGATATCATGTAAGAATGTGTACAGTAAGACTAAGACTCTAATTCTATACAGAGAGAGTCAGGTTTATATATATACAGCCGAGTGGTCTAGTGGTCTAACACTCTCTTCTCCTTCTGCTGTGCGTTCATGCCCTTTTGGTTGGTGGGGATCTAAAGAATTTCAGGGAGTTGAGTTATGCTATCAATCCTGCCCTGCCTGTATAAAGGCATCAAATTTTTTTTCTAAAGATCGTAGCTGCCTGAAGAGGTAGCCTTTGCATGCCGATCTCAAAACAATTTTTGTGCCTCGATCAGCTGCCTGATGCAGGAGGGAAGGGCATGTGCCTCACCGACACGCTGCTCGGCCCCGAGCTCGCCATCCAAGTCCTCGTGCAGTTTGACAAGGTGGTTTCATAAGGCTTATAGCTCTTGATTATCGCTGGCCCATTCGGATTGACAGGTTACTTATGTTTTTAATATGTATCTTGATGTTCTTGTTTCAGTCCATGACTAGCGCTTTGGAGAATCTGGTGAAGAGCAAGGTTACTGTCAAGGTATACCCTTTCAATATCAACTGCTATGATATTTGTGACTCTGTTCTACGCACATCCACAGATTTCTCTGTAATGCAATAATGAAATAACTACTGATAACGCAGTCTATAGATAAAATAATTACTATGTCATATTGGCATGTCATTTTCTAAGTTTTCGTGCCATATGAATCTTCTATTAGCTGTACATTTGTATTTTTTGTGGAAAGGCAATTGCAACTTGCTTAATAGGCTAATACTCACCATTTTGATACACTTTCTGTGAGAATGATTGTCACAAAATTATGGCGACAATAAGTTAGCCTTTTGGGGGAATATAAATTTACATGAAAATAAGAGTTTATCCTGACGTTAATTTCTCAAGGTCAAGGTCAAGCAGCATGCACTGCATTTCCAAGCAAGTACGGACTCCTGTTTGGACAAACCTACAGATACCTTGAATATTGATTGTTTATTTCCTTTTATTGAGCATCATGCCTGTTCAAGATGGTTACTTCTGCAAATTTTTGAAGTAACATGATTATCATCTGCAACCGTGTTGTACTTTCTGGTAGCATGGAAATAATTCAAAGTCTGTATGGCTTAGTGTGCATCGAGATTACACTATTTATCTTTGGAAGTGACATATGCCAATAGCTTTTCACTCAAGACTCGTCTATGTGTTACATATATCTTAACTGGATTTTATGTTTAGCACATTTGGTGTGCTTGCCAGTTGCCAGCAACGAGTCCTTTTGATTTGAAAGTACACATCTATAGCTCAGACTGCCTGCATTTCCCGCGTGCAAGCAAAGTGATGGTTTTGCTTTCCTTTTCTCTGCACAGGGCCATCTGCACACCTACAGGTTCTGCGACAATGTGTGGACTTTCATCCTAAAAGATACAACTTTCAAGAACGAGGAGATTACAGAAACAACTAGCAAGGTGAAGATCGTGGCCTGCGATTCCAAATTGCTGGAGACTAAAGAAGAGTAATTTGCGTGCCGCCTTGGCAGAGTCCATCCTACTTCTCTTGATGCTACAGACCTGGCGCACCCGGACTATTATGTTTCATCTGTTTTCCTGTTCATATCATGAATCTGAACAGTTCCATGGTACTAGAGTATCGTGTTCATGGCTGCGTCTGTCTCCCATCGGCATCCCTCACGGAGATTTCTCTCCTCTGTGGATAATCTGACATGAAAGACCAAATGAGAAATAAAGAGTGTGATGTAACATGAGTACTCTGTATCTAATCATGCTCTCAGCGAAGGCAGACCTGCCATTTAAATTGAAAGTCTATGAACAGGATGTTCGGATTACTTTGATTGTCGCCTGATACTGTTCTTTTGTACTCATAGCTTTGTTCCAACCAATGGGAATTTCCTAGAAAAATCTGTACAAACCAGTGAATAAGGATTAAGGACAGATAACATCTTTATGCTTTAACAAAAATATGTTCAACAACTGTCTCCACCCTCCAATTAGGGAAAATAACCAGGGCACTTATTCAAACCTCTCCATCTAGATTATTTTTTTAAAGAAACCTCTAAGAGATGGATGAAAACAAGAAGAAATGGCTATTTACATCCAGTGAGGAACTTCAAAAATTAAATGTGAACATTGATTCTACAGGTAGCTCTTCACAAATGAACTTGAGTTCATTCTGAAATCTCTGTAACACAAAGTGCTCATCCTCTGTTATGAGGGTTGTCACGCTGCAGGCTGACTTGGAGAATGGTTCCCTTCCAGTTCTTCCAGCACGATGCAGATAATCGATAGCTGTCTTAGGAAGGTCAAAGTTGTATATGTGGCTGGTTTGCGGGAGGTCAAACCCTCTGCTTGCTATGTCAGTTGAAACTAGCAGAAAGCCTTTTCTCTTGACCTCCTGCAGAAGAACAATACATGTGGTGGTACAGATATCATAATCTTTATGCTGGAAACATCAGACAAAGCAAGAACTGAAAGCGAAGCACTAACAGTGAATGAGGTAGCACGAGCATTGAAATTCATATCTTCTTCCAGTAGAAGGGCCTCTAGACTTCCCATGTACGTATTTCTCAGGAACTTGATGACAACGGTAGTTGAAGGAGGGTGTCCAGCTTTTTTTGACTTCTCAGACTAAGAAAACAGTTCAAAGAGTTACCAAACAAACTGCAAACATGATGTTGCCACACTACTATTCTGATTAAGTAATATTCATTGTTCTCAACAAAAGAGGTGCTAAGAACTTGGTGAAAAATAAATTATACTGCCCAGCCAGTAAACAAA
Source organism: Oryza coarctata (assembly GCA_030770085.1). Classification (NCBI taxonomy): domain Eukaryota; kingdom Viridiplantae; phylum Streptophyta; class Magnoliopsida; order Poales; family Poaceae; genus Oryza; species Oryza coarctata. The sequence goes on from CM061463.1 coordinate 34,160,597, forward strand.
CTAAATTGCTACTTAAACGTCTATGGGTACTAAACATATGGTTTTTCAAAATGGAAGTATTGCAAATGAATTATAGACCTATTTCCAACAAATATTAATGTATAAATGTTATGGTCTGGAGCTGATCATTAATCATAGCCTCAAGATAGTAGAATGGAGGCTACCATGATATGTTGGACCCTGCCCCAAACAATGCCAATAGGCTCCATGACCTGTCCTTTTTGGTATGCAATGATACATGAGATTTTGATTTTGCAAGCCTTACTAAATGTTTTGTTTCTAGCCATTGGAAAGAAAAATTATGAAAAAAAAAGAGACCGCTAAAAGGGCATATTGATTGGTTCACAGCTGATGGACTTGGGTAGTGATTCCCATGTGGAACAGAATATCAGATATTAAAACCTTCGGTCATACCAAAAATGTAAATTATTCCATACTAGTGGGTACAGAGAAACAATGATAAATTATCATTTTGTATTTACATATAGAACTGAAAGGCTGTGTTGAGTTGAGTTAAGTATATAGGATAGTATTATTAGCCCATCATAAGAAACCTTGGCCAGTTGGCCTCTCTAGAATAATATCTAACTCCTAAGTTCGCACATCCCATAGCTTTGGAGCAATATTATAATCAACATACCATGGATTAATGGAATCCACAAGGAACAGTACCTGTTCAGCAACAAATATAATCCCTGCCTTTGGTGCATCCTTCTCAAGTAATGATAGCAAAACATGCAACCTTTCCTTTTTACTGCAGATCTGAACATTGATTAAGAATTTACCATAAATCCATAATCAGTAAGAATAAGAACCAGGTCCAAAAAAAAAAAATTTCAGGAGCAAGGGGATTGGCTGTGCAACTAGTCAACCAGACAGGCACAAATAAGTAAAAACGAAAAATGTCCTTGGTACAAAGACTGCTTCTATATTCTACTGAAAACCACAAAAAGATGTGTTATGTGGTGTAAAAGGACTAAATTTTGTTATATTCACATGCATGCAGTTTAGTGAGCTTGTGGGAGGAATGCCTGTGGCTGTGTTTAGCATTGTAAGCACCAATTAAAGCATGGGAATTTTTCCAGGTTCCTACAGGAATTTAGCTTTTTACTGAATTCAATACAGACCACATCTGTAGGAAATGATTGAGGGAAAGTTATCATACAAAAAAAATTATATGCTCACCACATATCTGTGGTATATGTGTGTAGGCATGGGTTGTACAGGGTTGACATGAACATGAACAACATCACTCTGCACACAGATAAGACAGAATATGTGAACAAACACATGTCATCTGAGGTCCAAAAGGTCCATCTTTTTCATGTAATAATAAGAGTGTATATTCAGGTCATATAGATAAAGAAGTCCAACCTTAGTCCACTTATGTTGCACACAATCATGCACAAAGCGATTGTGCTGGGGAATTGATGCGCTAGCAAATATGGTCTGACGACTGGAAGCTGCTGAATAAGATGTTAATATTTTGCGAACAGAGCTTACTTGCTTTGATGACCCAAAAATAAAATCAACCTATCAAAACAACAACGATATATATATTAGGTATTACCTCTTCCAAAAAAAAATTGAACTAAATGAGTTCCGATGGCCTCTTTGGCTACTAGCAAATTTAAAGAGAGTCAGAGACTGCATTGGCAGACTGAACTTATACAGCATGTAATTTGATTTAGGACTCAAGAATACAATAATCACCTCATCAATAACTAATACTTTCATTGATTGAAGACTGAAAGCATGCTTCTCAACCATTTGACACAAACTTGCAACAGTTGCAACAATTATTGCTGGGGGCTCTGCCTGGAAATAGAACATTACAGTTAGCAGGGAAGTAGAGAACAGGTAAAATAGGCCTACTCTTCATGCGTCAAGTACAAAGAAAAAAAATAAATGGGCATGTATGTCAGTATGAGGCAATTTCGTCGTTATGTTACACTTAGCCAACAAATACATACATCATGACAACATAAAGCAGCCTGAGAACTAATATCAAATGAGATATTGGCCTAACCATGGCATGGCTAAAATGCTACTGGCACTTGTGAGGAACTGAAGAATTAGCTATTCAGCATAGGCTCACCTTTACCCAACTCTTTTGCCTCCTTAGCATTCCACCATCAAGCAAAGCCATAACAGTGCAGGCCTTTGCTGCAAGTATTCTAGCAACTTTGGTAACCTTACAGTGGCACAATAATAGCAACAAGCCAACAAGGTGAGTTAGAACGCACGCACAAGGCAGGTGAAGGATAATTGCGACATATTTCAAGCAGCTATCACCTGCATGCCAAGCTCCCTGGTTGGGACGACAACCAATGCTTGCACCGAGGATCTCCCAAAGTCTATGGCCGAGAAAACTGACAATAGATAGGCAAGTGTCTTCCCAGAACCTGTCTACATTCAACTAGCAATGGTAAGATGAATGAGATTGCGTCATTCTACAACATGAAACAATTCAAGCAGAGTAAGCAAAAGCAAAGCAAAGCTTGAGGAGGAAGAGGAGGAGGAGCACCACCTGTGCGTGGAGGATGCAGTCTTGGCCAGACAAGAGGACGGGCAAGGATTGCTCCTGCACCTCGGTAGGGACGACATAGCCAACCTCCTCGGCCCTGGAAGGAAGACGATGTGCATGCGATGCGAGCGCGTAATGAATGCATTAGGAAGCTTGCTCTGCAGCTTGCTAGTGATTCAAAAATATCGAAAGGGAAAGGGAGGAAAGCACCTCTGGAGGAAGTGTTCCGGGACGCGGCCAGCGCAGACCTCGCGGAGGGTGGCGGCGGAAACGCGAAGCCGGCGGTGGCGGGGGCGCAGCGTGAACGGGCCGAGGCAGGAGCTGAGGCCAGAGCGTAGGGTGCTGGAGAGTGGAGAAGCGCAGCCAGAGAACGCGACCAGAGAAGCGGCGGCGGCCATGTGGACTGGGCGCCGGCCGGCCGGCGGCAATTGGGTGGGGGAAATGCGTGAGGCGGAGCCGGAGACGGAGACGAGGGATCAGATGACGCCAGAGATTGGGCCCAATGGGCTTCATTTTTATTAGTGCATTGCAAGTGTAGTAAATGGGCCAACATATGAAGCCCTCAGGACTGTGGGCCTAATTCAGCCCACCATACGAGCAACATGCAGACATGGCACGGAGGTGCAGGAAGAAGAGGATCTCTTCACTAACACAGTAATACTAGAGGATTTTTACGGTAAAATATACTGGCACCACGATTAAGGATGTAGATTGGTTTTATTTCACACTTACTTATATTGCATTATAAATTCTGAAAGGGTAAATTTATCTTTTTATGCTATTAGCAAATTGCTCGTGCATTGCAACGGTTCTTTGGAATTTCCTCACACTAAATTCCGTAATTTGAAAGCAGATTCATTTTTTCCCAATCAAAATAATTTCTTTTTTGCACCAATCCGCCCTTTTCAAAATTTGCTCAACTTCTCCATGGATTGAAATCCACCCAAATGATCAAGTTTTCAACCCAAAATATTCTCCTCCTTGGGTGGGCCCAACCAACGACTTCTTTTTGCTGTCCCTCTTTCCTTCAAGCTGCTTAAGTTTTTTCCCTAACCCTTCTCTTTCCCTTCTTTCTAGTCGCGGCGGCCCACGGCTTCCGCCGTGCACAGGTTGGCGTATTGTGACCAACAACGGATGAAAATTTTGGATGACGAAACGATTAGTAGAGAATATATTCCTCAATTATTTTCTGTTTTAGCAAAACAGCCGTGTGTTTTAACAGACGAAGACAGTTTTAATTGCACATACACCTTAAAATAAAATTACGTTGTATAGACTATTAAGTTTGTGGCCATCATAAAGTAGTTAGGTCATTATCAGAGTCTGTTGCAAGCTTGCAATGCACGAATATTTTAGTAGTAATAAATAATCTAGCACAATACTACAATTGGCAGATTAATAATGGCTGTCACTTTGGTCAACGGTAATATCATTTGGCGATAAGCTACTGCTCTATGCATCGTTGGGTTGCCGCTCGAAAAGGATAGCCGGACAGGCAACCAGCCCCACGAGGAGAAGAAACCCTCGCCATACTGGTTTTCTGTCAACTCGCCTATTTGCTTCCAATATGCTTCATTAAAGCCGCGACTCAATTGCGCAAGCAAGGAGTAAACGGGGAATTAAGTGAAGTTAATTGAGATTTGAGAACGACCTGGAGACAATAATTCTCTAGCATCAAGCTCCTCCTTCCTCTTTCTACAATCTTTATTTAGATGACTCCTTAGATTGAGAAGCCTCGCAAAAGTTAAATCATGAAATTACTAGAAATACCCTTCTCTTTACAAAATTTTTGTGATAAATTCCAAATATAGACTTGTAGTATGTACTGCCAGTATATAAGTAAAAGTTCTTTACTACTTTGCTTATCACTATCAGCTGCATTAATTAATTGTTGGCTTGCTGCAGATAATGCATATTATCAGATGTGTAATTATCTCATCAACGACTGCACTTACAAAACTGAGTGCATGCGTGTTACATTGCAACTGAGGAAATCCACACCAAACAAGTTCTTAGCATGCATCGACATATCTTTTGTTGTGTTGTGCTTGCTAGACGCATATATCGTAGATGTAATTAATTTATTTCTCTCATTAAAGAATCAATATATCTTTGCGTTTTCTATATACCCGCGCATGTATCTTCTTCCTACTACAATACGGTCTGGCTTGGTGACCATCCATGTACAGACATACAAGTACATTTTCTTTCCACTTGTAGAGTGTAGTTAATCCGAGGTCCGGCCTGCAGCTACCTTGCATCTTGTTCGTTGAGCTGGATGACCTTGTGCTGCACGGTCCTGTACTCACGGCTCCTCGACCACTCGTCGATCTCGCGAGCTCGCATCACCGGCAGAGGGTGCGAAAGCTCTCTCGTCTGAGCGTTCCTGCACCACACACATGTACACTTCCTCAGCAAAAAACCTACCAAATCATCACGACTCCAAGAGTAGCAGTAGCAGCAGCATGGCGGAAACGCGAAGCATGGTGGCAGCTCACCGGATGTACCACCCGACGGGGCTTGACGAAGCCTTGTCGTAGGAGCGAGCTTGCTCCAGGAAGGCGTCCACGTTCAGCTGGTCCGCAAGAGACGGGCACCCTCCGGCAAGTTTCATCAGCACACATATGACAACCTCTTGACAATCAACACATCAGGTCAGTCACATTATCGCTGTCGCAATTCACAAGTACAATGCCACAAACTAACTGAGATGCTAGCCAAAAGATTCACAAGATCGTAGCAGGTTTAATTACCTTGGGGTCTTGCACTACAAGAAGAGCTGCTCGATCACAAGTCAGCTCTGCAGCTCGGAGCCACCTGTAGAGCTGCTCCTCCAGAAACCCAGCAACCATGCCAAAGCCTGGGGAGATCAATAGGTGCAGCTGATCAATCAATACTAGTGTACACCCAATTTAAGGTGTTCATGGTCAGATTGAGAAGAACCTACCAGGGACAGTGTATGCTCCCATTGTTAGTATGTTGGCAAATGTAAGCCACACGCCATGATCACACTTGAGGTGCCCCAGTTCATGAGCCAATACAGCCTAGTCAAATACACAAGCCTTCACACCATGAGTAACTACCAACCACCATCGTTCACCATCTTCATGGTTAACAATGCAGAGATTGAAAAGAGCGGGTCAATTGATTAGAGAAACATATCTTACCAAGTACACACAGCTACTGATGATCACTATCATGAATCATGTACCTACCTGTAGTTCTTTTCTAGTGAGAAGCTCCACAAGGCTTGTATGAACAACGATGAATGGCTTTTTGCCACTGATTGCTAAGGTGTAAGCATTAGGAACAGGGTTCTGCCGAATGTACAAGTCAGGAGCGTCTGTGTTCAAGAGTTTTGCTGCCTCTGTCAAGATCTGATGGAGACCTGAAAGCTGAGGAAAACAAACAAAACGGCCAATGCCGCAATGGTGTAAGAAAGAAATCGTAAGATATATGCAGACAGGAAATGGTAGAGCCAGTGTATGGTCGGATATCAGTGTGACTTATGGTAAGCACATTGTTTATACAATGTTCTACATCAAGTTTATTCTTTTTCACGAAAAAAATAGCTTATATTCTATCCATGAATTTGCCTGAATGTCTTATGCCCCTCTTTTGCTAGGATAACTCTACATTCATAATGGAAGTAATATGACGATTTGCATGGTAAAGTTAATCCTCATGGTCATGGGTTCTACCTTTATTGTTGGTTTGTCCTTTTTATCTTTGAGGAACTAATTTCACATCAACATGAAAGACATACCTGGTTTTCAGAGACTAGCACAGATGATCCAATGTTCTGAAGTACCATAACTTGCTCAGAAACTGGTCCTTCATTAGCATTTAAGGGGAAAGAAAAATTAACAACGAAAGAGGCACGGCATGGAGCAATAAGCTGTAAATAACATTGGGAAGCAAATAGCAATTCGACTAAGGTAAGATTAAAAAAAAAGGAATTGATCAGTGAAGTATGATAATTGATAAGGGTAACCTAAGGCTGGTTCAAGGCGTTTTAACTAAGAATGAGAAGTAGTAGATCTGGAAAAGAAGAAAGGGTAATTATTGAGTAAGTGGGTGACCTAGTAAAGCCTTTCCCATTTCATTAAGCCCTGGAATTGCTCTCAGCAGCAGAGTGTTCTGCAGGACAAGGAAGGAGAAACTCAAGAATCATCAAGGACATATATACCTGTATATACACATGTAGTTTAAGCAAAGCTGCAAGCAGCATGAATGAATAGCATAGCATAAATACTGCAGCGAAAGCCCCACCTGCTTGTCGAGCGGGTGTCGGAAGTCGTCGGCATCGAGGCCCCGGGCGGCGCGGGCAGAGATGACCAGACGGCGGGGCCGGTGCCAGTAGCGGCGGACGTGCTGGCGTGGGAGGGCGGAAGAAGAGGCCGGCGGCGGCGGCGGCGGCAGGAGGCGGGGAGCACAAGCCGCCGCCATGAAGGGTGTAAGTTTGGCTGCGCGGTAATTTCTGATCTGCTGGTAAAATACTCATGCCTTTTTTATTTTGGTATGGTCAATTTCACAGATTATACAACTTGCTTCCACAAGAACAAACAAATATACGTAGATATTATTATCGAGGGTACGAACGAGTGATGCTCATGCCCTAACGAGCTAGGGAAGCAAGCACACATCACCACTCGTACTACGTACTAGTAGTAGCAACAAACAAGATGAGCACGTCCTTGTCTGTCTGTCCACTGACGTGTTCCATCTCAAACCGCTATTATTTACTCTCCCTAGCATAGCCTTCCTCGCGGCCGAATGAAAGAGTTCTTTTTACCTTTGACAAACCTGAAATTTACGGAATGCATCATCATCTTCCAATCTGTCTGAATTTGTCAAAGATTTAATACAGATGGAGTCTAGGAGAAGTGATTACGCACAGCTCTTCCTGCTAATAATAATTCGAAGTTGGTAGATAAAACAGCTAGTGATTACTATCCCTTCTCTTTTAAAATATATAACATATTTTTATTTTATTATTATATAATTTTTATGATATAAATTTGATGTTATTAGATTTGTATTAAAAAGTTATATTTTTTAATATATTAATAGAGTAATCGTTGATATTAATTAAATAAAATATGTTTTATATTTTAAAAGAAAGAAAGTAGTAAAGTAAGCTTTTAATTTTGTATAGGGCTGACGTCTCCAACATGGCAAAGCACGTTCGGAACTTGGGATGGGATGCGGTCATGTGGATGAGAGGACAGGCCCTGCCCTCATGGACCAGGCCTAAAACAAGACAACGGAATACACGGCTAGTGGTATGCTAGGCCTTAATTTTTAATTTCTTATAAATATATATATATATATATATATAGTATTGCTTAAAAAATTACATGTACATGAAAGGCTTAAAAAACTAGGGAAATTTACAAGCTGCAACAAAATATTTATTTTATCCATTTTGAAAATCATTTTAAGATTAACGCAGCACACACTACAGAGGGCGGCACAGGGGAGATAGCGAACCAACGGCTGAGCCCTTCCTGGCAGCAGGCCGTCAGCAGCTGACCGATCAAACCCAACAACCACAAAACTGCAAAACCAAGATGGCAAGGGAAGCAAGCATGCAACCTGTAACCAAGTCCCTGGAAAGAAATGTTGAGGAAAACTGATGAGGAGACATGCCGGTACATCAATATGCCCCATGCCGATAATATTCCGCGTGTATTATTGTTGGCGAGTGCTGGAGGCATCTTCAAAGGAGAAATATCTGGAGCATATATAATCAATGTTATCACTTCTTTCTGTTCACAACCTTTATCGTACCAAACTCCGTCAAACATGGAGTGCTTGAATTGACACAGAAGAATATATCCACCACATTAGCTAGTACTACCTACATTTCAGCCACAGTTTTTGTCTCGCGCCTTCTGCCGGAAAGCTATATCACCCAAACAACTCTCTGCGTATGAAAATAAAGCAAGGACAAAGTATTCCCCTGCACGTGAAAAGACGACTCGAGATCAGGAAGAGCAGCCAATAGTTTTTTTTTCCTGAAAGGGAAAGGGAATCAAATCGTTCGTTTAAAAAGAAAACAAATATCAGAGAATCACAAGGAGAATACTTTTCAGTTAGTGGAAACGTGTTAATAGAATAGTACTTGCAGAATCCTTTCTTCAGATTGGACTTCTAATCCTTCACAACATTGTCTCAAATTCATGCGAACATCTAATAAAGCTAAGAAACATGCCAGAAAAAGTTGGCTTTTCTAGCTGTTTTTATTCATGCTGTAGACAAGATTATACCGTGTCTAGTAAGATGAATCAAATGGAATAAATATTGCTCTGTATGATGTACAGTTTCTTTGGGTAAGAAGGACGAAATGTTGCTCACTAAATTTCTACTGAAATTAACAAATGGAATAAAATCTACGTAACACACTTGGGAATTTTAATAATCTCTAAATCACGGTTCAGTTTTACAAATCTTATATCTCTCTTTCAAATCCCATCGTGCATTATACATAATTGGTCTCATGTCAGGGTATGATTGGAGGTAGTTTTTTAAGTCAAAGGGAGAAAACAGCTCGATGCTTCCTACTATGAGTGCTGAGAAGAAACTGCTCAAAGAACTTAGCTTAGTTAAAACCTAGGTAGCCAAACTATGCAAGCGATAACGGTGAAGTCGTGTGCTTCCTAACAAATTTGAATGAAGAAGACAACAATGAAACAAGAAAGATTCGCTCAAATTTGTCAAAAGTAGAGAATAAGATTCTCACTTATCCTACGAAAATTATCAGCCTCCGTCGCCTATAAAAGAGGACCAGAAAACATCACTTCTGCAAACCAATTCCAACCCTTCCTACATTTCCTCAATACCACAAGGAGCCAAGTAACAATGTTTCACCTTCACACACAGTTACTCCATTCCCAAGCCCACGGGAAGGTCAAATTTCAGGATAACCTTGCCAATATTATGAAAGAAGTACCGAAAGGAACAAATGAGAAGCCAGGGCATGTCCAAAGGAAAGATGGCAAAGATGTGGATTCAGTAGCTTCAGAGTTCATCAAGCTCAATCACAAGAGTTGGGCACTCCAGAAGAGCACAACCATGTTGCCTTCTTGAATGCACCAGGGTTCCAATAGTATGGTATTCTCCACTTATGTTTCGACTACATAGGCTCTAGTTTGAATAAGACATGTTGCGTGAAAGATCCATGGGTATCGCCAAGTTGTGCTATCACGGTATTGCTATCTACAATATGAATAATAAAGTATTGTGTTTGTACTGTTATTTGCAACGCCGGTGTATCATATGCCTTTTGTGTTAACATGGTAATATTTTACATTGTTAATATTGTTATGTGGAACCATACTACTATTGTTTGCAACAGTATGTACAGTGTACTCTTTTATGAGAATATGAGGGCATTGTATTTATACTATTATTGCTCCCAACTTATTTTTTTGTTTGAAAAGTTACACATTTAAAAACAGAGAACAGACCCAGGTCAGCCACTTTTGACAAACCCAGTCAAGAATAACATGGTATGCAAGCCATCACAGCTGCAAGCGGGTATTGATGCACAGGTCAGACAACAGACGGTTTTGAGCAACCTTTATTCAGCCCAATGTAAAAGAATATAGATTTCCTGCCATATTAATCTTCTCTAACCAGCTAAGAGGAAGCAAACCTATGGATTATTTAAGTTTCTGAATTCTCCTTAAGTTACAATGCAAAATTGCAAACCATAAGATGTTGATCAACATGGTATTTAAGCTAAAAAAGAAACAACAAGGTGCAACTCCAATCCCATATTAGTGCTAGAACTAGACCGCTAGACCACAGGAGCATATAACGTAGAAAAACATTCTGCTAACAAAATAACTTTGACAAGCATGTTGTAGGAACCAAAGGCTTCTGAGTTGGACATATGTAATTATAACATGAGCACTTACGCAAGTCAAGTTTTTCCCTCTACTAAGAGATCATATAGCATGATTTTTATGTGGTACAAATTAATTTTTATCATTGAGCAACAAAGGATTACATATTTAGATAGCACCATTAGATATGTGTTGCTGCATCCTGCAGTGTAATTTTAGGTTAATCTATCAATTATCAAGTACTACAAGGGCAGAGCTTCTATTTTGTTAATCTATCAGTATAATTTTAAGTTATCAAATGGCCAAGTCATCCTGCAGTATAATTTTAAGTTAATCTATCAATTATCAAGTACTAGAAAGACTATAACAGTATAGCATAGTTGAGGCAGCAGACTATGGAGTTTTTACAGCTAATGGCAGATGAGAAAGGATTTAAATTCTGCTTTTCAATCCAGACTTTGGCTTTTTTTTTTTTGGGTCTCACCTTTTTCTTTTGAAAAACAACATCAAATAACAAATACAGAAATAGCATATTTTCTCTGGTATTTTCTGCTCATGGTACCATAGTACCCACTTTTCTTAATATGCGCAGACAACATTACATGTACTATAGTAGTGTTACTAGAAGAATTTCACTGTAGAATTGCCAAAAGAAATGTGCACATGTACTTGAATCTGATTGGTAACTTTGGGGGAAAGCCATCTGCTGAGCTGCAATGATACTGTCAACAGTGACAATAAACAGGGATGGCACATAAAAGAGATAATTTGACAAAAATATCCTTATTAAAATTAAAACCATGTCACAACTATCACACCGTGATTGCTAAACAACAGCTAGTGAGTATGAAAAGGTAGGCGGTTGCCATAATCTCACCAATAATTTCTTGCACTTCCTCAAGCAGCACTCTCAACTTTTATTGATTCAAACAACTTGGTGACTTCAGGATGCTTGCGGATATGGATAGGGCATTTATACAGTAAATCCTGAGCTTCTGAATATCTTCCCTCTGTGAAAAATGACTTGAAAACATGCACATAGGCAGTGGGTGATGGGTGGTTATTCACTGTTAAGGCCTTGAGAAACTGCCTTGCATCGTCAAATGTCCCGTACTTGGCGATGTGAATAGGGAATGGGTCTGAAAAAGGTGGGAATTTGTGTACTTTCATTGATCTCAGGAGACCCAGAGCCTCCTCAAGTTTCTTTACCCTCAGCAATTCACCAATTATATACTTGTAAGTGCCTTGCCAAGGGCTCAGCTTGGCCTTCTCCACCATCTCAACAAACAATGCATAAGACGCATCAACCTTGTCATGGCTGCACATACCTTTCACCATCACATCCAGCAAATCTGCATCTGCCTCCAAATTCTTCTCAATCATCTCCGTAAAGTACTGCAGGGCCTTTTCCACCTCACCAGCCACACAATGACCTTGGATCAACACGGTCCAAGTCTTTAAGTCTGGGATACACCCTTCAGCTTCCATTTCATCAAGCGCTTTGCGAGCCTCATCAAACCTGTCTGCCTTGCAGAGCCCAAAGATCAATTGGCTATATGTAATATTGTCCGGCTGATGACCTTCACCTTTCATCCTCTTCACGATCTCAGCAGCCTCGTCAAACCTCCCATTACTCGTCAGCACCCTATGGATGCCATCAAAAACATCCTTTGTCTTGAACTCCCACACTGCCTCGAACTTCCTAACCACACGATAAACCAGCTCAAGGTCCGGCGAAGGCCCCAGAGCAATGCGCCTGATGAGCACCGGACCGTCCTGCTTCGTCGGCTTGTATGGACTATCCATCATGAGCTCGTAGAGCTCCACCGCCTCCGTCAGCATGTGGAGCTTCTGAAACCGCCTTGACAGCTTCACATAGGTGTCGATATCGACGTGCATCCCGTAGGCCTTCATCTCTTGGATGAGCTCCCAGAACTCCACAATGGACTCGTCTCGCCCGAGCACCCTCACCATGGCATTGTAAGCCACCGAACCGTGCTTGTACCCCAACTGACGCCCCGCCCACCTGAAGAAGGCTAGGGCCTTAATCGGATGGTCCCTCACCTCCCGGAGCACCCTGGCCACGGCGGTCTCCGTCAGCGGCAGGTCAACGCCCTCCAGCTTCTTGTCGAGCTCCTCGCTAGTCTCGGAGCCCTCGAGGCCCCGGACGGCGTCCGCGGCGGCGGAGGTGGGGGTGCCCTTGGCGTCCTCCTGGGCCTTGGCGTAGTGCGCGGTGAGGGAGGCGTAGTCGGCGGTGAGGGAGGCCTTCTTGAAAGAGGCGAGGGCGGCGTGGTAGGTGCCCTGGTCGATGGAGTGGCCAGCGTCGTTCATGTCGCGGAGGAAAGGCCAGAAGTGGGACTGCGCGGAGAGCGGGTGGGAGGCGAGGGTGCGGAGCATGAAGTTGTATGCGGCGGAGCCGAGAGGGTGGCCGGCGGCCTGGGAGCGGCGGAAGAAGGCAAGCGCGATGCAGGGGTCCTTGGAGAGGGTGCGGAGGGAGTAGAGGACGGAATCGGGGGTCGGAGAGGTGGCGGAGGCGGTGGAGAAGAGGCGGCGGAGGAGGGAGAAGGCAGGCGGCGCCATTCTTGTTGGCCTCGTGGGGTTTCTCTAGGGCTTCTGGTTTTGGGAGCCAAGTGCTCGACGAAATGGGTGGGGAAGAAGGCATCAAGATGGGTTGGGCCATTCGTGCCTCGGCCCACCATGTCTAACTTCAGTACAAGTCCTTGGCCCATGCCCCACTTGGAGGACCTGGATTTTTTTTTCTTCTCATTTTTAGAGAAACCGTTGGTTTGAAATAGCCAAATAGGTCCATTGTTGGAATGGTATCTGTGTAAAATTCATGCATTTTTTTAGCATACTCTTTGTAGGCTTTTTTACATGAGGAGGGAATTATATTAATCACTTCGAATAAGGATTACACAAAAAGGAAACTTATCACACCAAACAGCAGAGTGTTTTAAACGTTTCGCCAACTGTGAACGCTCACGAGCAACTGAATTTTGTTCTCTCTTCACGGTCCGGTAGTAGAAATCCAATATTTTTTTTGCAAACACAAGAATGTCCATGGCAATGGTACTGTAGCATGGTCGCTGATGGTTAGGTGCCCTCAGTGACTTTGCAATATTTCCAGCAATCAAGCTCTAATGTTACCGGTTGCCTAATCCATTCAGCGGCAAGAGCTAAGCCTTCCATTACTCTTTCTAGGTTTTAGACATTATATATCTTCAGTTTCTTCTTGGAAATTCATGCAAGAAAAATGTTGTCCCAAGTATCCAACTATAGCAAAACACAAAGTTCTGTATGATACATCTCCATAGGTTATCTAGTGTTGCAAGAACAGTTCCAAAACAAGTGGATTGTTCGGTTCTGAAAATCAAATGGATTGTCTTGTCAGCGTCATAGGCCCCATTGGCCAACTAATGGAAACAAAGGAAATCAAACGTCTAAGGAAAAGGAGTGGCATGCATTTTCATGGAGGCAAAAAGGAAAAAAAGGGAGAAAGGAGAGATCCCTAGTTGCAATACAGACAATAACAGCATCATGGTTCGGATTTAGGAAAAGCAAACTGGAGCATTCATACTCTTCTCCATTAACATGATGCTCTCTCATTGGCCTCTAATCCAGTAAACAAAACGAAGCCTACATCTGTCGCTGTAATCCTTTTCTGAAGAAGAAACATTAATTGGACGTAGCACACGCCGAGAAAAAGTTGGTATGAATTGATCTAAAATGGAGAGAACTAACTGAGCTGACTCAACACCAGGTCACTTGCTACGCAATTTCCTAACATCAGAGGGCAAAAAGGACCAGAGCACCGTCATCCACCAGGTTTATACACCTGTCGAATCTAGGAACACGTCTGACAAAAGTTTACAAAGACCATCCTACCATCAGTAGACAGAAGTAGGGTTCACTGTTTCGGAATGCATAAACAGTTTTTTCTTTTGAGGGGCGAAATTTCAGAAATTTGGAAATGTAGTTTTTAAAAAAAAACAAACAATTTTTCACTGAAATTTAATATATTTTTGCTAAATTAAAAACAAAATATGCCAGAAGTACATGATCGCATCCTACCGGTTACAAGGGCCACCTCCCGTGTCAAAAAAAAATTACAAGAGCCACCAGTAGACCTGAAATTTCGAGAATTTTGGAAATTTCAGTCCAAAATTGTGACATCTAGCTAATAATGCTAATAATGTGAGAGATTGAAGCTATGTATTTAAAAGAAGAAAACAGAGGTAGGCATGGCCGCATTCCCTAGCTAAAAGGATGCATGCAGTTGACAGTGGTGTACTGGTGTTAGGTTGAGAGGTTGAACACAAGTGGTGGTGGGACAGCAATAGCAATAGCAGGACCGACTAAGAAAGTTCTATATAAAATTAATTTGTTTAAAATAAGATAATTTATTAACATATAATTAATTATATATTGATTATTTTAAATTTTAAAAAACAAATTTATTTGTAATTTTAAAACATTTTTTTATAAAAACATAATTTAATTATGATATGTTGTTTAATGTGAGAAAATTTGTTAATCCCAAACTGGCGGTAAAGAACTCTTTGGATGTACCGTTAAGATTTCTATTCCCGCTTTTAAAATCGTTAAACCATATGTTTTTATAAAAAAACTAAAATTACTTTTAAAAACCATATTAATTTATTTTTAAATTTATAATTAATCATAGTGCACATCTTTCTCTCCTCCAACACTGCCGAACGTGAGTCCATGTCCATCCACCCATGCTTTCAAGTGACTGGACAACTTTTGTGAACAACATGGCCTTCTTTTTTTTCTTCTTTGATTCAAGTAGGACAATTCTCATTGCATTGGGAAAGCTACGCAGCATTATATTATGTTTGCTGTTGATTTTGTACTTTGTGCGTGGAATTTGATCCGTGTTATAATATTGTCCAGAAGATGGCAGGAATCTGGCAGAAATGATACTATACTCCACATGTAGCTGTCTGCATAACTCCTGGATAGTTTGTTCATTCTTTCTCCATCTTTTTTCTTGATTAAGTACTCTTTGCTGATCTTTGAGTGCAGATCAAGCATACTATATCTTGAATGGATGCTCTCATTACCCAGACTTCGAGGAATTAATGGCACAGCTCAACACAGATGGATGAAGCCTGAAAACTCAAATAGTAGTCTCTATGTGCAGTTACATCAGAAAAAAGGAAAATGATAATCTTTACACTGAAACAGGTTCCCCACTTACGTTACTTTGAGTAGATAAATATCTGCAAATGAAAACAGGTATCACAATTAGTGGATAAGATCTAATGAAATCTCAAGTGTAATGCCACAACAATCAGACAAATCAGAAATATGAACAGTGGAATGGCCCAATAAGGAAGATATAATTTAGGCAGATCGTCATTCAGACAAAAAGGTGTCCAGCAACTGCATAAAACTACTTTCTCCTTGCAATTGCAAGAGGAGGAAGAGCAAAAAGAAAAAGACAGTGCACTAGCGCTAGCTGATGCAATGCACATCACTGTTATTCAATTGAATCGAGTGACCACAGCTGCTCCCTTTTAAGCCGAGTTCGATAACGTTGGTTTGGGCTGTTCGGTGTTGCTACTGGTTGGCTGGACACTGTGTTCATGCGCTGTTGGGCAGCTGGCTACAGGGCTGGCTCACGGCGTGCTCACGAACAAATAGTAGATGGCGTCAGGCTTAAGTGCAGCGGGCAGCTGCCAGTCCGGTTGGTGAAGTGCAAGACAATAATTTTAAAATAACAGTTAAATAATAGTACATTACTTAAAATTATATCATGGAATATATAAATACAAAGTAGATATAAATCTATCTGACTCATAGAACCAAGACAACAACAATTATACGTAGTTTATTGAAAAAGCTACGTTTAGCTGGCGAACGTAGCTAGACGCATAGTCATGCTCATCGTGAACTCACTATTTGGTGTAATTGGTATTATAGGATGATTATGGTATAGCTGTTTATTTTCCATTAATTCAAGGTCTCTACTATCTAACTTAAAATTGTGCCAGGATGATGTTGGTTCTAGCGACCTCGCCAAGGGATTCTAGTAATAATTTGCCATGATGTTTTCACTACCCTATATTTCCTTTTAATTGCATTTCATAGCTTTGTGTGTACGTAGTTGTATGTTTCTTCTCATTCTTTGGGCACCGGTCCATATTCACCATGAAATTGATCTTTTTGGTATCTGACATGTGGAAAGGGCAAGAAAACTTAGATATCCCGAGTCCACTAGAAAATATTTTCCTAAAATTGAACCTAAACGATAAATATGTTACAAGATTTACTTACCCTCAAGTGATCTAGGAAAATATTCCGAATAAATATTAACTACATTCCTCAATGCATATTGGTCATGCATTGAACCAAACCACCCTACATCAGAGAAGACAACTCTGTCGTTCCATCATATCACAACAAAGCACATTTCTCATCATGCGAATTTAATAATAACAACTATCTCAAAGTCATAACAACAATTACTTAACAAAACAATAACGACACCAAATTAAAAACAACATAGTAGATAAAGACAACTGGTAGACTTCATAATCACAACATGGTGCCACCATTTGCTCCACCTTCACCACCAAGGCCAAAGCCACTTGGTCCAAATGGGTCACCATCAAACCACCCATCTAAGCCTGATGCACCTCTAAAACATGTCAGAGGGGGGAACAAAGGGGCCTCATCTTCAAGTGGGAGTACTACTGGCGAAGGTGCTAGAACCCCATTCTTCTTTTCACAAGTGACTTGTATGAATCTAATATGGTCCTATGTAGTAAGGCAGTTACCTATGAAGAAAGGATTGTAGTACCCATCCTTGAACAGATCCAGCGCAGCAACCAAAAGTCATTGCAATGTAGGTTATCGTTGGCCTCCACCATTTGGAAATAGGCCACCGCGCCCTTCACCCTCTTCTCCTTCTCCCTCCTAGCATGACTTTTCATAGAATCAACCTTCAAATCAGCAAGCCTATAGAGAGTATCGCTAGTAGAGTCACTACAAGTCCTCTTGAATGATTCCCTAGAAGTGCCACTTTTGACAGCTAGCCTCTTGTCTCTAGCCCTTGTACATACTGATGGAGTGGAAGTAGCGCTCTTGGTGTAGCTTGTAATGCATGTACATTGATCCTTACTTGCCTAGCTAGTTGCTAGTCAAGCATTGCTTGTGCACCAAGGACATTAGAGTAATCCTTGACAATAGTGCGGCCTCGAAAAATAGCATGGTGCAAGTCAGAGCATTTGAGAGGAGTATGCTTCAAGGACTTCACTCCTTTCCTCTCCTGCTTGACAGTACAAATAAGCAAATATATAAGCAAACAAGAAATAGCTCAAACAAACTACAAGTGATATACACATTAAGAGAGCAAATATTTAAATATAGATACAAACTAACAGAGAAAAAAATAGGACCAAAGTGAGTGTAAATTATATACAGCAGAAATGTATATGAAGTGAAAAATAAATAAATTTGAGATGAAATATGCATTTCAAGCTTTTGCTAAAAGTTACAACTTGAAGCTTTGATTATAAATAAAAAAAAGAACATCCTTCCTAGTAGTATATTGCAAATAGTCTTTTGAAAATACTTTATATACTAAAAGTTGTTTTTAAAAAGAATACTTTAACATATAGCTTAAATAGTTTCACTATGACAACATTTTAGTTCATAAATGATAACCCGATATTTCCCTGCTCTAACCCCATTGTAATCAATAGCTTCTTATGTAATAAAAATAAGATTGCTATGATCATATTTTGAGCTACCATCGTATAGAAATCAACTAATATATTTTGAGCATCTATTTCATAAAGGCAACCATTGTGCATCAGCTAATCAGTACTTCAAGTAGACATTTCTAGGTTCATACAAATCATCTAGTATACACATTCCTAGTTTATAAAAATCATTTAATGAACACATTATGCTTTCATCTACCACAATCCTACTTAACTACGATGACAAAATTCAAAGATATTCTCACAACATGTCACTTTCTAGCTTTCCCACCAGCCGTTGAAGGCTTGGATGGCTTGAGTAACGAGGTGATGCCCAAGTCTGATCGTCTTTGATTCTAGCTAGGTCCATTGATTGAACTTGGTGCAAGAGGTTTCTGAGCGTCTCTTTAGTTACTTTGTGGTGACCTCCTTCCCTGTCATTTTCCACATCTTCTACTACAAGTTGAGGTAGGCTTGCACTTTCAAGGTGTTGGAAGTGATGTTGTATGCTTCAATCTTCTTCAAGCAAGCTTGGAGGAACACATAGAACTCCTCGATCCAATGAGTGTGACCATTCGCCATCTACCGAATGAAGTCAAGCAAGTAGGAGGATTGGAAGTAATGGGGAAAACAATGAAAGCAATACCTTGCTTGCCTTGCCAGACGAGAAGAGGTCCCAATCAATGGATCACACCACTCTTGACAGGGTCACTCACCGGACAAATGCGTGGATGACTTTTGGCGACTTGGCGATGACCTAGCTAAGGACTCAGGAGGCAACCTCAACATCAAAGTCATTTGTATGCCTAGAAGAGATGTCCGATAGAAGTGAGGTACACGAGGCCTGGTCTAAGTCTAGATCTACCACCTCCAGTCGTCGAGCAGCCAAGGCACGAGTCCCGGATGTAGGAGAGGACAGAACTTATTCGGTTTTGTCCCCCTGTACGCCTCACTTACGCTTCTTGCCTCTATCGTCCATGGAGGCAAAGGGGTGGGGGCTAAAATAGAGTGGAGCTCAAGTTCACCTCAGCAACAACACCTTCTTAAGGACCCGGGGGAGCGATTCAATGCCCACTCGTATGCGGCACGTGAGAAGACCAAACGACCGCCCCATAGGGAAAAGGGTGCACCTCTATAGCTCTAATCAATCACATCGAGAATAGTGGCCACGTCAGAAGTCTTTCTCCGACCTCAAGGACACCTCGTCGTTGGAAGATTTGCCTTTCTTTCACCCTAATGCAGCTCAATGCAAAGCGCCCTGCTCTCCCGATGCACACGTGAGCAGATGCCGCAGTGCGTGAACAAACCATCACTTTCATCCTAGAACTCGGATGCGATTGCTCAACCTTATGTGCGACCACTGGACAATAGAGTGATCCGTGCAAGAGGATAATGAGCTTGGGCACACAGAGGGAAAGGGGATCAAGCGACGGGGAAGGGGATCAGTGAGAGTGATGTCCGTCACGGTCTGAACAGAGACTTACGACCGTTAACCGCGTTTGCTCCACGTTCACCACACATGCACACAAATAAAGTGGTTGTTGCAGCATGTTCCAGCCAAGGAATTGATTTTGCGCAATTCCCACCAACCCGACTCGCCCTTAATTTTTCTACAGGGCTGGAGTGGCTGCAAAGTCCAGAGGCCGTAGCTTTCTGCGCATGAAGGTGATCGGGTGAGTACATTGAGGAATAACAATAACTCTCTCTCATGATATGAGATGGCTTCCACCAACCATACACCATGGGTAGTAGCTTTCAGCTTCATTGCTGACTGGAAAGATACTCACAACACACTGCATTTGTATTCATCACATTGATTCATTTGTAGCAAGAAGAACTCATCAACTTCTCCTTTTGTTTACTTAGCTGCTACTGTATTTTTTTCATCTTGCAAAACAAATTAGTATCAAATTCTTCAGCAGGATTAGAAGAGCTCGTGTTATTATTCACAGGCCCCGATGATTTGCCATGCAAAGCAACCTGCTGCACTTTGGGACAACAGGACGGAACTGAACTGTTGAGCCATGTGGGAGACAAATGCAATATCCTACTTGGCATGTGAAATCCAAGAAAGATGATTAAATGGGCAAGCAAAATGACCTGGATGTGGGTACAGCTATGAGCAACATATAACCATAGAGATTAAGTCGGTTCTAATAATATATTTGTTTGTTTTTCTTTAATCTATGTACACAACAAAATCATTTATTTGGTGACCGTCTGATTCTAATATCTTTTTCGGTCAGTAGTCAAATCAGCTGTCATTGCTTTTGGCTGAATTGATGAAAACAACTCCTTCGTAGGGAAGAAAATTCCTTGCACCGCACGCAGCCATGAGCTTTTCTTTTTCTCTATATTCCTAGTCATCAGCTATCCTCTTTATTCAATTTCCTTTTCTCTTGTATTTTTTAGACACCAATAATGCAGAACACATTTATTTATGTGGACAGAAAAGGGGACCTTGAGAGCCATATATATTCAGGGCAGAGGCTCTGACCCCAACTCCACTCCACTCCACTCCCTTTTGTGTTTCACTTGTTGCCTTTCAGTTACACAGCACACCTGTTCTCCAGCCTTGTAGAGTGGTCAGGAGAAAAGGAAAAAGGGAAGCAGTGGAATTCAGGCTCAGGTTCAGTCATGGAGGTCGAAGCTTCCTACAGCTATGGCTTCCTTCCTTCAGGCAGGCACCAGCCTTATGCACCGCCTCCTCCCCTCCCTGCAGGTTTATGCTTGCTTGATTCTTGCAACCATGTATTCTTGTGTCACTTATTACTTTTTGTTCCTTCAGTTCTTGAATGAATAGTTTCTGCTTATTGCTTCAACTCTTCACTCAAATTTAGTATCAGATTGTTCTCTACATCTGTATTGTACTGTAACAGCTTCATGTATTTGGCTGGCCTTTCTTTGCCTTCTCTATGAAGAGTCTAGCTATGTTCATTCATCAATCTCTATGCACCTGTTTCCTTGAGTTTTCTGTCACATTTTTGTGGTTGTTTGCAAGCATTTAGAAGCATTAGCTTGGTCTTCAGATGAAACAAAAAAAAAGCTTCTTTCTTGCCTTCTCGTTTACCTCGACTTATGGGAATCATTGCAAGATTGAGAAGAATGCTGAACACCTGGCCTTTTTTCTTCAATAAAAGGATTGGTATAAAAGAAGAGAAAATGTTTGATAAAATGATGGCTTGACATACAACATTTTAACTGGTTTCTTGTGATTTTGATTCAGAGGAAGGAGAATTGTGGGAGTACTTTCCATGTCCTTTCTGTTACATCGAGGTAGAGGTGCCCTTCATCTGCAACCATCTTCAGGAAGAGCATTGCTTTGACACCAGAAATGCTGTAAGAGAGCCTCTCAACTTGTTTTTCCTCTCTCTAGGTTGTTTCTTGGAAGGACTAATATGCAAAACCAACTCATTAATCAAAGCCTAGTATTAATATAATCAGCTGCTCATGATGAATATGCATCCATAACTTGAGATTGTAATCATTATACTAGTATATGCAAGGGAACAGTAGTACCTTTCTTGGACCACTTTGTGAATAAGCAATCGAGTTATAGTCTTCTAGAGATTACTAATATGTTATTGTTTTTTATTTATAAATTTCAAGGAATTGAACCTAATTTCCTCTCATCAAAGAAGAAAACTTTTGAGAAGTGTTATCTCTGGATGAAATTATCTTGCTTAACCAGAACTTGTGTTAGCTACTTTGAAAAGTAAGCAGTGCAACTCAAGTTACCCTGTTGCCAGACTCTTATCATTTGAATGCTGAATATGCACAAACTACATAAAAATCCATGTTAAATTGATCGATTTTGTGAGCTTGCTTTCCATTATAAAGCTCATTTGATGATTGGTTAATGGTCTCCTGATGGCATTCAGGTTTGCCCTGTGTGCGCCGACAATATAGAGAGAGACATGGCTGCCCATTTCAGAGTTCAACACTCCCATCTTCTGAAGGTACTACTAATCCTACTTCAGAAACAATGGCATTATTAGGCACAATGATACATTCCCTTCATCATCTGATCAACATAATTCTGAATTTGGTCATGTCAGAGGAGGAAACCTTCCAGGACCAGCAGCTCATGGCCTAGACCCTCTAACAACAATTCAGACCCCTACTCTGAGGGGCCCCCACAGTACATGGTGAACAGTCCATACCAAGATCCTGTACCTGATCCACTGCTCTCCCAGTTTATCTGCAGCATGGCTCAAACTGGCGCTAACTCGGATAATGCAAACACTGTAATTGCAGCTTCAGCAATCTCTGATGATCAGAGGTAAGGAAGATTTATGTTTATTGTTCAGTAGTTCAGAACTTTATAATTATAATAATTAATTCAATCGTCTGTACCTTTAAATAGTTATTCAGTTATTCAGCGAAAAAAAACAGACCCTTAGTGTTACTGAAAGGATACTGAGCATGAATGCTAAGTAACGTGCACCTGCATTCTTGTTGCAGGTTGAATCAGCGTGTGACTCTGGCTGATGGTGGATCTAAGCTGGAACTCAAGGAGAGGTTGCAGAGAATCGAGTTTCTCAAGGAGATAATCATGTCGACAATTCTTTAATTTGTTGCCTAGGGCTACAAGTTTTAGGTATGTTTTGTGTTATTGTGAACACAGATGGATGTATCACAGTCACGTATGCGCAACATCTCCTGACTCAAATATATTATATTTATACTGTAATGGTATTCTAGATGAATGCTTACATACTGTGGCTCCAAGTTTGTTATATGAATTATCTGGAAGAGGAATATATACATTAAAAAGAACTCCATTATAGGAATCGTCTGTTCCAGCTGACTCAATAGCATCTTCCAATTAAGAGGACGACTAGACAATGCTTCTGGATCACACTATATAATATTATGCTATAATAATAATAATGATAATAATAATAGTAGCAGCAGCAGCAGCATAGAGGAAACTCAGGAAAGAATATTAGCAGAAACAGGAAGGAGAGCCGTGACACTTCATGAGAACAGCACAGCAAGGAAGGAGATCAAGCAGAAAAAATTGAATTAATAGATAGACATGACATCTCAGTATGCTCTACACGTATCATGAATATCATCATCATGTCTAGCTTAGCTTTCTACACAAGTGCTGCCACTATTGTATTGGGGCTAAAAAATAGGTGAGCGGATTAACAGAATGTAAGGTAGTACAGCCTAGTGGACAAATGTTACGTTTGGAGGGGGAACGCCCATCATCTCGTAATACGACTTCTCTGCCTCCGCCATTCTCGTCTGGAAAATTCCCCATTCTTTCCGGCAACGCTCCCTCACCTGAAAAAAAAACCACAACAAAGTTCAGTAACAAGCATTATGCACACTTCTGCGAAGGAGATGATACAATCAAAGAATGTTGTTGGATGCCTACCCCTTCCCACGGCGCCCTTCCGTGCTCTGACTGCCCCTGTGAGTTTTCAAAAAAAGACGAAGACATTAAGCAAAAACATTTTTAGGTATCTCGTTCTCTATAGATGTGATTATTTTGATCCTTACCTGGTTTCCGAGAGAAGGAACCACTTGGTGTACAATCCATTGGGAATCAACAACCCCGATTTTCTCATGTGCAGGCTGCAAAGATTAAAATAATCAGCCAGACAGATGAAAATGATATGGATAAAAGCCATAGACAAGCGTGTGTGCTGCATACCTCTACACATTTTCTCAAAGCAAAATCAAGACCCCATCCATGAACCAAGTCATTCTGCAAAATCAAGCAGATTATCAACCATGTGAAGTGGACAGCAAGAGGGTACCTATGAAAATTATGGTATACCTGAATCATATGCCATACACATCTCCATGCATCTCTGGAGAAGACTGGCGCCATTATTTCCACAAAGCTGTACATCAAACACAAACAGTTAGCCCCTCTTCACATACATCAGCCAACCAGAGTAGGGGAGGAGGCTACATACGCAGCACAAGGTGGAAGATGAGGGTCAGTGCACCAGCCTGGTCTTTCCTCTGTTACCCTGTAAAAACGAATCCACAAGATGGCTTTATGAGATTACACAGGGAAAAATATGGTGAAGTTCTATAAATCAGAAATTGGGCTAAGTTTTTTTTTTTTTTGCCTTGCACAAGACTTCAAATTTTGAATCCTTGTTAAAAGCACATTTTTAGGAGCATAGATCAAATGATGTATCAAACTCACTATGCAGCATGAGTAGATGTATGTTTGTAGGGGGCAAACCATACAACCCTATGTAGCTACCGATGAAAGTCCTCCCACTTACTTGTGAACCTGGTGATCCCCTCTTCTTTTGGTCATCTGCCATGTCAATCCCCGATCTGGCTCTAAACCAGGTTGTGAGATCTCTAGCTGATATTTCTTGACAAGTTTGATGTACCTGCATTGTAAATCCTGTCAGCAGATGACCAGAAATCTGAAATTGAAAACTGTTGAGTGAAGATTGAAAGCATACTCCTCTGCGTTAAAATGCTCAACTCCAAGATCCTCATCCCAGATAAATATATATTCATACGAGGCCACAATATCAGGGTGTAAGAATCTCTTGGCATACCACCTAGAATTTAAGCAGACCATTAATCTTTAGAATTGCCTTCCGACTTAGACAGTAAGAGGATATCAAAGGACCAGAGAATACCATTTTGCTTGCCGCCGAACACTTATATGTATAGCTCGCTTTGACCACTCAAATTCATCCCATTCACTCACCCGACCATCATAGTGAAATAACAGGATGGCAAAATTATCAGAAAACTGCAACAGCCAAAAGTTAAAAGATTAGGTGGTTCATAAGTTACAATTCATGGCATGTTTAAATAAGACAAAGTAAAGTTGCCACTGACACAAACATGCTCTGTGCAAGAAAAGAAAGAGTGGCTGTTTGACTATACAACCTTTGGGTGTTATAGTACTTTCAAATGGTATCGTATAGTTTAATTTTCAAGTTCTCTCAAAAATATGTGTACATCTAGTTTAATTTTCAAGAATTACCTTCTTGACTGCCCTATTTATGTTCTCTTTCTGCGAAATTCCAACAGTGAAAGTAACAAGGTACTTTGGCTTGAAAGGTAGATCCTGCAAAATCAAATAACAGTATCAGTGATAAACAAATATAAATATACAGGCTATAAACTTTGTAAGAGACATTGACGCTATTTTTTAGGAATAATAAAGGTCAGAGAGCAGAAATTCTTGCCATTAGCTAACTTTGATGAAACATTAAGGAAAAAGTAGATTTTTTTATTTTAAAAAAAAGGCATCTCTCAGATCTTCAGTATTTTGCATGATCAGATCATCAATATATGGCAGCATGCATCAATTGCTTGAGAACAACTATTACTGAAAAAACTGGTGTGAGAACAAATGAACAATGCATATGCATAAAAACTTATTTAAGAAAAAAGAGATGAGAAGAATATAGCCTTTTTTCTCTCTTTTTAGCTGGAAATATAGCATAATCAAGTGAAAAAGGAAAAAGAGAAAGCGTTGCAAAAACTGAACATATCCTAACAGGAATTAGAGTTGATATGAAACAAGCAGTGGATGCATGAATATTACCTCATCTGGGTTTCCCCATAACCTGCGCGGATGAAAATCGGACTCTGGTACAACAATACCAGGTGCTAGGCTCTCTGCACCTCTGGGGTTTGTTGGTACATAAATCTAGAAAGTTATCAATCAACAGCGGTGTTAGAATAACAAATACATCAAAAGGCAAAGGTTGGTCAGAAACAAAACAGAATTCTCCTTGATGTAGTCATTTAGAGGGAAAGAACGTATTCTCATGCAACAAAAAAGATCGGGGAAAGAAGAATGTTTGTGGTGCATCACTCAATTGCAGAATTAAAGCAAGTACAAAGCATTGTACCTTCATGGCAGTGCCTGAGCTTGATTCAGTATCATTTCCCTTTGCATTCCTAGCAGTTGTCCAAGCATGATTTAGTATAGCTTGAGCTGTCAATGCTGAGTTCTTGTCTTCTATGTATGAAACAATACTAGATGGAAAATGAAGCTGCAACATATGCAAAGAGTAACATGTTAATCTCTTCTTAAGAAGCTACATGAGTGCAATAAAGAAGCTGCATGATAAGCCATGTCCATACCTTTGTTATGCTAACTGCTGGGAATGAAATTCCAATAAAGAAACCTAACACCACCCCAATAATTGTTACCACAAGAAGCCTCATGCTTTCATTGGGTTTCCTAGGTGCACTGCATGAGCGCCAAGAGAAGGATCAAAACAACGTAGCATAGAGAGGAATATGTGATAAGGAAAAGGAAGCAAAACAAACCTGCGGCCAACTATCGGAAGTTTGGCCATTGTCTAGTATACTGGTACAGGAGATGGAGTCATGTGAGTGCAACTTCTACGCATTGCGCAGTGATGAGAACATAAAGGCGATAGGAGGAGTTGTATATACACCAATGGAAGGCAAACCTGAAGAACAGCGACACCTAAATGAAAACAAGATGGACGTAGTTGTGCAACACGTTATCTGAAACCAAAAGTGCATTAGATTTATAACAATACCCTGAATGGGAAAACTGTTTGCGAGTGGAAACTAGACGTTTGTAGGTTGCAGTAGTTTGTGGGAAGGCCTTGGGGTTTGCATGTAAGGCATGAGAAATTTCAGGTGGGCAAGGGGGGCATAAAAAAAGGGCGGTTCTTGGAGGGTACTTGTAGTACAAGCTAGTAATGGGAGGGGAGACGTACAGAGTAGACGGTTGATGAATGATTAATTAAGGTAAGAAGGGGGTTAATAAGCTTGCAGAATATAGAAAAGCTGTGAACTGGCAACCTACCGGCGGACCGACCTAGTAACAGGAATCAGTTCATCCTGTCTGTCGCGGCATCCCTACTTAAGTAACATTGGGGGAAAAGACAAACTTTTTTTAACAGGAAGATAACAGTACTGTTTTTTTTCTTCTCTTTTGTGAGCCAATCCCATAGATAGTCCATACAGCGCGAAAAGGAAAAGGCTTTGGTTGATGCAAAATTCAAAATAATTGGTTGTAAAATTAGGTGAAGAAGAGCTGTCTGCCGTGGATTAGGAGAGGAAATCTGCAAGCCCCTGTGCGTTGGTGGGGGCAATTGCAAGAAGAAAACGGAAGCAGTTGGGGGGGAATTGGAGGGAGTTACGTACCTGGGTGGAATACGTGGGGGCGGAGCGGCGAGGGCGAAACCCTAGAATCTGAGAGTCCAATCCAGTGCGGGCCGGGGGCAGGAAGGTGGTGCGCGTGAAGGAGGAGGAGCAGTAGTAGATTGGGGGGCAGAGGGGAGGGGTTGGCACTCGGCAGGCGAGGCAGAGGCGGACCAGGACCAGGAGCAGGAGCAGGAGCAGGTCGAGATGGGGGATGGGGATGTGTTTGCAGGAGGAAGACGAAGACGAAGACGACGATGGCGTGGCTGGTCCTGACCTGACCTGACCTGACCTGACCGGAGGCCGAGCGGAGGGGGCTGCGCTTCGAAACCGCGAGGCGGCTTCCGTCCGTTTCGACTCGACCCGACCAAACCAAAGGCACAGCCGGTATCCTCATGGTTGCGAATATTCTTTATTTTTGAAACATTTTTAATATTTATTTTAAAAAATAAACTCTCTCTCAAATATATTTTTAAATCGTTTGCCACGCTAATCTGACTAGCCTGACGTGTTATTACATTTCCACCCTCTATCATAAATCACACAATCAATAAATGTACTTTTAAATTTATACCTTTACCCATGCTAGTCTAACTAGCCTGACTCTTTATTACATTTCCGCCCTCTATCATAAGTCATATCCTAAATAAAAAGAGTGGTGGGATAAATCTCTAGCCACCTAAGTAATAAAAATAGCTCAAAAGCTAAAAAAACATATATTTTAATAATTAAGTTGATATATGCCAACTACATATGATTTTAGTAGTGCAGCATCACCATGCATAATACTACTATCCTCCGAGCCAATTCAAACAAAGATAACTTGTCCAATATTAGATATTTTTTTATTATCAAATATTTTATCATTTCAGCAACGCTAAATTAACCAACTGGACTTACCTTAAATAAAATCAGTTTTTTCATAGATATAGGCACTCCCATAAGTTAATTATAAAAAAAATTGGCGTTTCAGTGTGGAAATATTAAAAACAAAGAAAGCACATTGCCATACAAAACTAGCAATATGGCAATAAAAAAACATGTGTACTTGTAGCATTTTTTCTTTTTATTAATAGCTTTTTGCACGTCTTAGTCTACTATCAAGTTTTTTTTAGTTTCTCGTCTAGTCACTTTAAACATCTCTGAAGCAATCTTTTAAATACATATTGTCATCTTCTCCTACATATTATTTACATTGTCTTTTTTCTTATTATTTTTCCTTATAAGAGTTCTCTTCGATAAATCTTTCCTTAAAAGACATTTGACGTCTCCCCTTTCAACTTTCACGTTATTGTAATTTTGGCTTGTCCATCTCTAGGAGCATATACCAAAAAGAGAAAGTTGACTACCACCAGGTTATGTTGAGAAATCACACATTCTCTATGTATTATCTTACAATCTATACATGCTCGTTTATTCACTCTTCTCATAAGGATAAAATCATTTTGACTAGAGTGTTGGCAGCTATTAAAAATCACTAAGTAAGATCTTCTCTTTTATAAATAAATGGTTGGCTATCATCATATTAAATGCTATAGCAAAGTCTAAGATTTTATCTACCTCTTGATTTCTACCACAATATCTAAAATCTTTATGCACCACCTTAAAAACTATATATGTTATACCTACATAATCATTAAGATCTTCTCTATAAAAAATTTCTCGCTAGTAGGTACAATTATAACCAAATCATCTAAATCTTCCTAGAAATATCTCTTAGCACTCTTATTCTGACATACTTGAGGGACATACGTACTAATTATATTTAAAATTATATCATTAGTGATAAGTTTAACTAAGATGATCTTATCCATTTGCCTTTTCACCCCACCATACCATCTTTGAGACTCTTATCAATTAAAATTCTTACTTTATTTTTATTTGAAGTTATCCTGTGTACCAAAACTTGAAGTCGGTACTGTCCACCTCTTTCGCCTTCTGATATTTTATTTAATCTCTTGAATGCACAAAATATTTACATGATTCCTAACCACCGTCTCTACTAGCTCTCTTAATTTAGGAACGCTATATTCCAGCTATCTAAATAGATTCTACTTAACTCGACTTACTTACTTACCCTTCGTATCCGTCGAGTTAGGTGTAAAGACATTTACTCATTTTTCACCATAGGAGGCGGATATAGCATACTGATGTGACGATCCGATCCTTACTTATTTGATATTATACACGGATTATAACATGACGTATCACGGAGGTAATGACTTGGCCCTTGCCCATTTAATACCATACCCGAGTTTTAATATGACGTGTCGCTAAGATAGCTATGCTATAATGGGATTTTTTGGGGTTATATCTAGCTAATTTTTTATATTATCTTGTCAATCCACAATGAAGTCTATATGTTGAGATACTAAACACAATGAAGTCTAGAGAATCCACTGCGTGCCCACAGAATAGGGTCATAAGCCCTTTGGTCTGCCTTTATACACCGTGAGAGCAGCTGAGGTCGGTCTTGAGGGTATCCTTTAGCTTACGACCCAACCATAAAGATAAAAAAAATCGTTCTTTCCTAACTATGGGCTTTTTTTCGCTCCTGGGTCCCACCTTAATTATGGTTAGAGTTGGCAGTAAACATCACAGCCTGTTTTCATCGAGAGAGGAACTAGCTACGTTAGAGGCGTCAAGGGTACATGGGTGATACAGTAGCATTAGACAGTGGTAGGTATCGCACACAGATCGGATCTGTTCCTTGTTGGTGTGTGCAGGTGTGGATGGGGGTGGCTGTGCCCACCAACTAAACTGACTATGACTCGTGGGCCAGCCTCAACACACACCCCATCCGACCTACTTCTACTCCCACTCTCGCGACTCTAGTCTAGTCACTCTTTCCTCATTCCATCTCCATCTCCATCTCTTTCCTTAAGCTCCTCCTTGCCTCGTCTCGTCTCATCTCCTCTTCTCTTCTCTTCTCTTCTCTCCTCTCCTCTTCTCTTGAGAAGGAGGAGGAGTAGGGCAAGATCAACATGTCTAGCAACAAGGTGCTCACCCTCGAGGAGGTCT
Organism: Oryza coarctata; assembly: GCA_030770085.1. Lineage (NCBI taxonomy): Eukaryota > Viridiplantae > Streptophyta > Magnoliopsida > Poales > Poaceae > Oryza > Oryza coarctata. The sequence goes on from CM061463.1 coordinate 34,190,860, forward strand.
CTAAGCACAACACCAAGGACGACTGCTGGCTCATCATCGGCGGCAAGGTAACGTGAATCCACTGCCTGCCTGCCTCTTTCCCCCTCTTTTACTCTCCACCTTTTCTCTGTTCTTTTCTTTTCTTTTGATTGTGAAAGAATGAAAGAAAGAAAGAAACAATTAGGAACGCATACTTTGCTTACAGCCCCCCCCCCCCCCCCCCGGTCGTTGTCGATCTGATTTTCTTCGAATCCCTGGATTCCTCCTGGTTCCGTTCCGTGTGGGTGCCGTACTGCTAGTCCCAGCCATAGTATGTTCCTTGGATGGATCAAGATCTGCCAACAGACAGGCAAATTTTCAATTTTTATGTTACTTCATCGCTGCCAATAGATCTTTTACTGCTTTAGCCCACCCGCCGGTCTGCCACAGTGATGAAAGTTTTCGCTACCATGCAGACGTTTTGTTCTGTGGATCCATCCCATCTTGCAGACAGCCAGGTCTCCAATTCCTGTTTATATCTATCATCACTGTTGATGACTAGCATGCCCAATTGAGCATGGGGAAATTTGCTTCGGTTCCATCAGATTTTGTTGTCTTTAGGCTGTATCACAACTCATGAATTGTTTCTTTCTGAATCACGTCTAATCAGGTCCGACCCTTAGGGGGTGAAATTAGCTTGGTTCAATGTCATTGTATCAACATATTAAGGCTTGCTCAAGTCTTGGAAGTCTCGCAGTGTACTTCACTAAAGTTCACAAAAGCTTACTACACCAGATGGACTTGCATAGCGCTTACTTGTGTTATTCTCTTTCTTTTTCTCCAAATAATCCACCAGTATGAAACACACTCTTGATGGGAATTTTTAGTCAGATCAACTTTCCATCAGTGTACGGCTTTCCAGATAGGATAGGACAGTATTCCTAAACATGTCTAATAAATGAGCCTACGCCGACTTACTTTTTGTTGAGTATCTCCTGTTGCTCGTATTTTCTGTAATGCTCCTAAGCATCTTTTCGTAACATGTTGTTTTCATGGTGCCAACTTTTCCATACAAGTTGTATTCGCTAGCCCTAGAAATCTAGCAGAAATACTTGGCGGCTTAATGCCAGAAACCGTGCTTTGTATCTAAATGAGCAGCTCTTCTTGTCATGTTTTGTTCCATAGGATTCACAGCTCTGTTACTATGCAAAATACCTCAGATCCTTGACTTTATAAAGCCAAACCACTTTTGTGTACTTCTCTGTTTCCAGTTCAACCAGCTAAACAAGTCCAAAATATGGTTGGACCTTTAGTGAGCTCATATGTTCATGTACATGTGAGCGAAACTAGCTTTGCAATTTAGAACAATGTAGCTTAGCTAATTTCCAATTCAAAATGTAATATATTTTTTCCAACAAACTGTTAAGTTGTATTGGTTATTTCGGTCATTTGCTCATTTATGTACACTTGTACACAACAACTATAAACTGACATTTGCCTACTTACTAGCATCGTTTTTTTTTTTCTTTTAATCTTGACAAGGCCTTATATGGTGAAGAAGCTTTCCCTTTACATGAACCAAGTTCATAGAAGTATTTGTTTTGCTAGCGCAGGTGTACAATGTGACCAAGTTTTTGGAGGATCACCCTGGAGGTGATGATGTCCTGTTGTCTTCAACTGGTAATGCCCCATTGCTGCATTGCATACTTGTTGGTACAATAAGGTTTCGAGAAATTTGATTTCAACTTACAAAGGCGATTGAATATTGCAGCCAAGGATGCTACCGACGACTTTGAAGATGTGGGCCACAGCACTACTGCTCGGGCAATGATGGATGAGTACTACGTCGGTGACATTGACGCAACCACGATACCCACCAAGGTGAAGTACACACCCCTGAAGCAACCGCACTACAACCAGGACAAGACACCAGAGTTCATCATCAAGATCCTCCAGTTTTTGGTTCCTTTGGCGATATTGGGATTGGCTGTTGCTGTAAGGATCTACACCAAGTCGGAGTCTGCTTAGTATTGTTGTCAGTCTTTCAAAAGGTCAGGAACTTAATAAGTTAGTGAGGGTCTGAGGATTGCGTATTTTGTACCAGCATGGTCTGTCATGGTTTGTTATGGTTCTAAGACTAATACTGGTAAAATGTGACTAAATCAAATGGATTTTTGATCCTATTTTCCATGGTGCTGATGGATATTTGATCCTATTTTCCTTGGTGCTGATGGATATTTGATCCTATCTTCCATGGTGCTGATGAATGTTCCAGAATGGCTGATCTAATTTTATGTCACTTTGTATACCTTGCTCAACTCAGTTCCATTTCCTAGACATGCTTCTGGATGTATCTGCAGAATGTATTACATGTTCTGTACGATCTGATAATTTCAGCCAAACGTCGTTTGCATGCATCGATGTTCAACTATTTTATCTAGGTCGCGTCAAATGTGCCCATCAAACTTGCTCAAAAATTGTCCAAGGGAATGGTAATAAGTTTTAAACTGGAGGGACTCTTAGTCTTAACAGAGATATATGGAATGATAACAACAGCGATTTGCAGATTTCAGTGCCAAGTGCATCAAGCAGGTAAGCAACAATTATCCGGCGTATGTTTGTTGGACTTTTATTAAGCACAGCCCGGATTCTTGAACTGCTGAGGGGATAAAGTATCGTTACCAGCCTACAACGTTTTTACTACAACATAAAACCTCAACATAGTTAACAAACCACTGTTAAACGACAACAAAAGTAACCTTCCCAGCTACAATATGAACTTAGGAAACTATATTGCTCACATACTGATGCATGCCTCATTTTTTTTTTTAAAATGCACATGTGAGCATAATGTGTAATCAGTTACAAACATAAATGAAATATCAGGTGCATTCTGACGACTTCTTGCATGGGCTCTTGCTGAAGGCCACGAAATGTCCAAGATCTGACAGAAGATCCCGCTGAAGAAGGAACACTGACATGAAGAATGTCCTGAGCCTTGATGTTCGGGTACTAGAAAGTAAATAACCTTCAGTCTTCAAGACCTTTAGCAAGCCGAAACTGTTCTTGATGACATCTTCGGAGAGTAGCATTCAGTGGATCCCTGAAATGGGTTCATGTCAGGTCGTCAGGATAAAAACAAAAACTTATGCTAGCTGGAACTGATACAAAGCCATGACCGTCTTTTTAAGAAAGAAACTAGGCCATGCATTTCGATGAGCATATCAGCCTTGATTCCAAATAAGTTCCAGTTCATGTTTTGAACTATTTGATGTTAGTCATGTTTGTATCTTATCTAGGAGTCTAGGACCACAACACCAAAAATTACTTTGTAGACATGAAAAGATGAAAATAATGTGTTTAGCAGATTCTTTTGTCCTCGTTCCCCACGAAGATTGGAATTAGTTAAAATGATGTGGGCATATTAATCCACTGCAATATGATAAATCCACTGATCTGTGAAAGGCAAAATAGTTTATTTTGGTTGCATCTGAGACAGAACACGCTACATTAACAGTCAAATTAGTGTGTTCCCCCTTCATCTATATAATGGCTACTCATTTTGTACCATGAAGAATTTTATCTTGGCAAAGACTTGCAATATATATTTAAATTTTGGTTATTGAGATGAAATCGGAGAACACCAAGTGCAGACATCGCCCAGGAAATACATAGCATCCTCCTAAGATAAATCTCATTTCCAAGTAATGCTTGCATGTGTTAAAATAAATACTACATATTATTACAAAATGATTAGAAACACGTGTTGTTCAAAAAGGAAACTAGCATACTATTCACTGTATCAAACAGCATATGCTCTATAGCAGAAAGTTGCATCGCCAGCAGGCCATTAAGGTACTTGAATGGTAAATTATAACTTCACTAAAATTTACTGAAACGAAGCTGCTTTCTGTATCAAAATACCAAATTTTCAACTAGAAAACATTGCTAATAGCAAACATGGGTTCATACAATCAGCTAAGAAAAGCTTGGATGCTGTAGATTAACAGAATCTGCATGACAAAAGCTAGGTGCAAAATCTGCTATTCTTAAATGCAGCATTGAAGAAAACTTAAAATATTGAAACTACGCCTGTAGTTTTTCATTACATAACTTGCGAACTTCTTAGCCATATCATAGTGTCAAATCTAGGGGCTTGAATTCCAATTGATTCAGAAATTAGAGTAGAATGATTAATTTTTAAATTCAGTCTCGAATGGAATTTCTTCCATTAGAAATGTTCTCCATGTCTGTGTCCATGTCTGTGTTAAGTGGCATCGTATACCTGATACCCAGAATTGGATTAGCACAGGCATCAGGTCACCTGATGGGTCCTGGAAATTTTAAATAGTTCATTGCTTACTTACAAAATCAGGAAATATTATCTGATATGTTTAAGGAGACACCATATGTCTAAGATGTTATCTCCAGTTAAGCAAGAAATTATCAATCTATCTCCACTCTCTACATAGTGATCACTCTGAAGTTCCTTGCAGATCTCCACCTACCCATCTACTCATTACCCACCCTGATTCCAGGTCAGTGAGGCTTACGGATGAAACATTCCATCTAAGAACATGGCATTATATTTCTACAAGTCATACTTCCATTGTCTGTCAGCAAAAGCAGCTCCAAAATTACAATGTCAACCCAAAACTACAGATTTATATCTGTCCCAAATGCCTGACCAACAGTTTGGAATTGGGAATCCTTCAAAAAATTTCAATACCAACTCAGTACTCCATGAATCCAGAATATCACTATTAAAGTCTTCCAAAATTACATCACACAACATCTCCTTGGTCCTAGCTTTAAATATAAAGGCTTAATACTAGTTTTCTTCTGTGATACTTGGAAACAATGTACGCATATCATGGCTGTAAAAAAAGACACTGTATTACAAAACTTATGCAATGGGTGAACACTGAACTATTCTTACTGGATGTAAGTTGGGTGTAACTAAGAAAAAACTGCATTGCTGAAACCTCTTTTTTCTTGTCGGGATCATTATTTTTAAAATTTCCAGGTTATTAAGATCATTGGAAGAAACTACACCTTTAAATTTAACATGAGCTATTGTTTGCGGTGTTTCATTCAAGAAGTACCCTTATAAATTATACCATGCAATTCTTTCACTATATTTCTCCTATAAATTGAAATGTTTATTCCCATCCATGGATTTCTGGCAACGTCACTCAATTTCCAAACAGCTACAGACAGAAACACAAAATCATAGAGCCATGCACTTTATGATGTGAAATGACTAAATAATATAAAATGGATTCAGACATTCAGTATATATCAACTTGTTCAGTTGTAATAAGTGATCCTGAGAATATTAGCAATAATACAATTTGCAGAATCTAGCTCAGTTATACGGGCTAGAACCACTGATGATGGAGAGGTTGGGCGTGTGCTCACTGCATTCAACTATTGATGTAGGAGGTTAGTTGACCAATACAAATCTCATGCACTGTGGACAGAAGAGAAAACAACTCTTGCCACCCTCGATAAGTCAAGACTTCATAAACTTCTTTTGCTGTGGACACTCCCTATAAGTGAAACTAATAAGATTAGATGCACTAAGAAGACAATGTATTCATCATGTTTGCTGGTTCCAGATATTTGCTTACCTGGAGTTTTTGGCCATGTAGCATCTCGGCCTCCAACTCATCAAAAGACCTGTCAGAATGATGAAAGACATAGTAAAGTAATCATCATACGACAAAGAAAAAATGTCTAAGAGAATTCTTTAGTATAGGCCATCAGCATATTTTGTTAATCAATGCTCTATCAAAGTGAAAGTATAGACTTAGACAAGTAACCTTTTGCCACCATTTCTTGCAAAAGGCCTCAGCCACTCTTCTGCTCCTCCCACCAACTGCCATCAAAAACTCGTCTTTTCAGTGTTTGTCAGCTAAATGGTAAAATGAGAACTACGAGATACATACGACATGTCGTTATTAGGTCAGCCACACCACAGCTCTCAAAGAAGGTGTTGCCTCTGACTGAAGGAAACAGAAACTTAGAGAAAGCACGCATTTCCCGCAAACCAATCCTCATTATCACAACCTAACAAATAGACAGCACAGGCCATTAAACTCAATGATACAATGAAAATTCTTCTCTGTTAAATATGTTTTCAACAAAAAATAGCATACCTTTGTATTGTTTCCCATATCCAAACCATCAACAAGGCCTGCAAGTTAATTCCATCACTTAAACAGTACAATTTGAAAGGAAACAATGAATATAACTACAGATAATAAATATTTATGCAATACCTGCTGCAATGGCCACAATATTTTTCAGTGTTACACATAATTCAACTCCCTCAATATCTTCTACCTGTACATGAAGGGCACAGGTTTTTCATTTTCTTCTGAACTATTGCCAGGCATCACTATGGTGAGAGGATCAGAATGTAGTAATTTCATTTCAATGAGATTTATGGTTGAACTTACAATAGAAACCAGGAGGTAAGGTGTGGTGAAAAGTTTAACCCATCGGGTCGCCACTTCCTTGTCTTTATTACATCCAATTGTCGCTTCACTGAACTTGTCAACAGCAATCTGCATTTGGAAGGTGCACCCGATTACATTTCACCTTTAGGGAGTACAAGAAACTTAGCATGGGAAGTTCAACATATTCTTGACTCATTTGCAATGTTAGCACCCATAAGGACACAGCAATTGATTTCAAGTATGTTTGTAATTAATTTAGATATCATGAATGGTCCTTCCATCTTGACCTCCATGCCTTTGATGAGGGAGATAGCCTCAGCTCCTGGCCTTAGTTTACAAACAAGCTTCTTACATATACCCTCCACAAATTGATGGGGAGTAACAAAAACAAGCATATTTGTGTCTTTCACTGAAAACCAAATGAGACTTTCATGGGTATTTGTTTGACAACATGAAAACAGTATGACGTAGGCAGGGAGCCTAGAATGATGATAGCATGTTGCTTATGAAAACTATATTACAACATCTTTTTTTTCCAAAGTAGTATCCAATAACATATCAAATCTAGCAATTTGAGTATATCTGTGAATAATTTCCTTGTACTGAAACATCTGCTGACATTTTTTGCTTGTTAACTAGATCTGTAGGTGTTACTGTAGCATCAAAGAGTAATCTATCTAATTAAGAACAATCAGGAATGCAATGTAGTGTGTTTACCAGCACTCTCCAAATCAGGATCAGCAATTACATTAGCTCCAAGCTTTTATACCCGGTAAGTATTTGCAGTTCTCCTGTAATAAGCGAGGATCATGCTAGAACCATTTACTGATTCTAGAAATAAAATAAACCAGATGGAATAAGTTTGAATTCTTACATTGGCTTGGTTAATGGACTCGGAGAGTTTCTTGCCTTTTGGTAATATTTCTTCAAATACCCACATCCTTACTTCATCTACAAATAAATTACCCCACAATTAGCACTAGTAGGTACAGGATGTAGGGTTATCATAAGAACTCATGCAGAAAAAAAAACCATATATAGCATTAGACTTACCCCAAGTACCCAACAAATACTAGTATGTTTGTGATAGATAATTTGCAGACTACAACATGGCAATCCAATCGTAAGTAGAAAGTCAAAGCAATGGCTGTACAGTTTAATAGCAACATTTATAGGTGCTTCGCTCAAAAAACATCTTATAGGTGCCAGGTAGAATGCGGAAGATCATTTTCGTTACCAGTGGAAGATACCAACAAAAAGACCAGGGTATAAATGGTCTCTGGTTGCATGGTTAGAGAAGACAGTTACAAACAACTATAGACATGGCAACGACCCAACGACCCAACAGTTGCAGCAAACACACCGCATATGCTGATATGCATAGCACCGGCATACGTGATGCATAATTCAGGCAGCAATGTAACACATGGGGGGTTAATGGAGCATTGTGAGAGGGAAGGCACCAACCATGGAAAGAGGGCAACTTAGCGGTGTTAGAAGCGATAAGGCGGGAGGCGACGCTGCCCCAGTTGCCACTGCCAATGACGGCCACCCAGTTCTTGGCGTGTCCGTTCTCCATCCTGGCGGCGGCGGGCGACATGCAGATCAAGAAAGGCCCTGACCGACCCAGCCAACCAACCAGCAAGGGGGAGAATAAGAAGCAAACAAGGAATAATGAAGAAGAATAGGAAGGAAGGAGCCAACAAGAATGAGAAAGAGAAGTACTCCGTAGAAACAAAGAAAAAGGTGAAGAATGTATTTTTCAGCAGCAGACCATTGGAATCGATAGGGACATGGCAGTCAGGCACAGCGACCGCCACCGCCACCGCGAGCGGGAGGAGGAAGACGACTTGGTCGAGAGGGCGGTGGCGGGAGGAGGAGGCAGGTCGCTACTCTGTCTCGGTGGCATCGGAGGCAACAGGTCACTCTCCTCTTCTGGCTGGGCTTCTTTGCTTCCTTGGCCCAAAACACAAGGCCCAAGCCATCTCCCGCTCCCGCAATCCAGTCCCAGACCTTGCCACCAAACCATCTCATGTCTTGCCTGTAATAACTCACAAGCCTTCTCTCAAGCAGCAAACCGAAGGCAAATCCCATGCTTAACGAGGCATCAAACTGCATGATACAGTCATCAAGCAAGATAACTACTCCACTGTATGAATGATTACTCAAAGTGATCCTCCTTTGGTTTACTGAGCGCCCACAGGCAGACAGACAACATGGATTCTACCATCAGGACAGGCCAGTAATTTTCTGATTTTAATCTCCCTCTTGGCCTGTTCGATGGACCAAACCAAGCCACTTGATCTTGACGGTCGAATTGCTTGGTACAAAGTCCCAGCAGCTCCTCCCTCGGTCTATGGGAGTTCCCCTGCAAAATTGGGTCAATATTATGATGTGCAGAAAAACAATAACAAGCACAAATTAAACAAGAAAAATCACCATAGTACTAACCTATATATGGGTCAAATAAGTAGGCCGCCTTAACTCTAAGGAAAAAAAAACATCTTGAACTTCGTATAGAACATTGCAACGAAAAATGAGCGAAAATGCTATACACACGACTAAAACATACGACTCTTATACGACCACGATGTCCGCCGTCCGTGATGTCAATCGCGGTGAGCTGCAGTGTGGACCGCTAATTCATTGGGCCTTACAAAAGCTCAAGTCAATGACTGAGCTCAACATCATGTTTTGGCCGTCGCTTCATGTGCTCGATATTATTGCCTAAACATGACTTTCCATCTTCTTTTATCGTAAACCCTTGGCCTAATTTCGTTGTCTTCTATCTCTAATCAATCACTTGAGTTCAATCATATGTACTTTGCGGCAACAACATGGAGTGTTCACGTTGATCACATCACATAAGATACGTGAAAGCTATGCCCAACATGTTAGGTTTTGGTTTTGTATGTCTGATGAACAACTTCATTAACCTCTTCCCCCCACCAATTTTTTTAATGCTTACAAACATTTGCATCAACGGTTTTGTTTGATTTAATTTAAAATCGATTTTTCCTTGCCAAGTTTAGGTGATGGAAACATATCTATATTGTGATGAAGAGCAAATAAATCATGTCATATCAGATGAAGACGACTTTGTTGTTGAGGAGGTTCAGACTGATTCAAATGGCCAAGTAACAGATAAATTTGGACTATTTGAGCCAACTAAAGTCATGTTATTTGATAGCGAGGACATTGCTATAAAAACTATGCTCGCAAGATGGGATTTGGTGTGATAAAAAGAGAATCTAAAAAAAAAACTGATGACGGCAAGGTGAGATATTTTACACTTGCTTGTAGCAGACAAGGCAAGACTCAATACACATCAAAGAATAAATTTAGACCCAACCCCTCAACAAGGCAGCACTGGCCGGCTAAAGTTAATGCTTATGCTTAGATGCAAGTCCTAGCAAAGCAAGACACCTCAGATGTCACAAAAAACTTGATTTGCAAGTTAAGAAAAGGCTAGAGTTAAATGATTAAGCTGGAATTTGTATAAACAAGAATTTTAGTTCTCTCGTTACACAAGCTGGAGGCTATGAAAATCTTCAGTTTGGTGAAAAGGGGTGCATGAATTATTTACAAGACGTATGGAAGTTTAAGCTTGGTGCTAGAGATGCATATGCAGTTTATCAATATTTTCTTCGTATGCAGTTCAAAGATCCAAACTTTTTCTATGTTATGGACGTAGACAAGGACTGCCAACCAAGAAATGTTTTATGGGTGGATGTAAGAAGTAGGGCTACATATAAATCTTTTTCAGATGTTGTGACATTTGACACTACATACTTGACTAACAAGTACCACATGCCGTTTGCTTCTTTTATAGGTGTAAACCATCATGGGAATCAGTTCTATTAGGATATGCTCTACTGTCAAATGAAGAAACACAGACTTTTGTCTGGTTATTCAAATCATAGTTACCTTGTATGTCAAATAAAGCACCAAATGTCATAATTACTAATCAGTACAAAGCAATGCAGAATGCTATTAAGGAAGTATTCTTTGAAGCTCGACATAGATGGTGTTTGTGGCATATTATGAAAAAGATTCCTAAAAATCTTAGTGGGTACTTAGAGTATGAAGATATTATCTCTACATTGTCCAATGTGGTGTATGATTCCTTAAACAAAGATGATTTTGATATGGGATGGATGAAGATGCTCAATCAATTTAGCCTACAGGATAATGAATAGCATACCGAATTATACGACAATAGACATCTAGATATATTTTGGCTAGAATGTCTTCGGCACAAAGGAGTGAGAGTGTAGATGCTTTCTTTGATGGCTATGTTAATGCTAGAACAACACTTCAAAAATTTGTGGAGCAATATGATAATGCACTAAGACACAAGACAGAGAAAGAAAATAAGTCTGAATGTAAATCATTCCAAGAAATAATTCCTATTCGAGGATCAATTTTAGGCAGCATATACTAACGAGAAGTTTAGAGAGTTTCAGGACGAGGTGAGAGGCAAAATCTACTCCTATCTAACTCTTTAGAAGAAAGAGTATTTGGTTACTTTCAGTGTAAGAGAGGATCAAAAAATTAGAGAGAAAAAGATTGTTTGAGAGCTAATTGTTTCATTCAACCAAGAGGATTATGACTTGCATTGTGAATGTCGGCATTTTGAATTCTAATATATCTTATGCAGACATATCTTTTCCATACTTCCTCTTGTGGTGATAAAAAAGTCCCTTCCAAATATATACAACAATGGAGAAATGATTTCAAGTGAAAGCACACATTTATTAAATGCTCCTATGATGATCAGCTTGATACACAGGTGTGAGGCGTTTTGATAACTTGTGCAAGCGTTTTAATGAAGTGGCAGAGAGTGGAGCAGGATCAGATGCATTGTACAACTTAGTGATGGATGGTCTTAATGAATTGCAAATAAAGATTGATGCACACAATGGCAGCAAGGAGAATATCAGCAAACTGAAAATAACAAAGATGTGGTGTCATAATGAGGGAAAATTGTGCTAAGCCCAATATCAGTTCGTAGAAGAGCTCGTCCTCCTTCACTGAGGAAAAAAAATCAAAAAAAAAAAAACAAATCAATGTGCTGTGAAGGAGGACCCATAGATATAGTGTTGTAGGAGACCAAGTGTATCGTTGACGTTGTTGACTTTAAGGGACATGTTGACGCTTATAAGTTTGGCCTTAGAATCGTATATGGACCTTAGTATGGATTTTCGTATGACGTGAGAGCAGCAGCCCGTAGGAGTAAGTCAGTACTGACTCACGCCATCATGTATCATGTGTTTCGCCGTTCGAGTCGTACTCTAGTCCAACGAGTGCGTTGGATGTATAGCAGGTTGCAAAAAGAGATGCAACGAAATAGCACTACCAATAAAACAAGAAACAAAAATACCCTGCGAGATGACGAACACAACAGGTACACTCGTCTCTTCTTCATGTCCTTTTTCCCTGATCACACGGAAAAGCAAACTTAAATCCTTCCCTGGTTGTTTGACACGTAGTATTTCAACTAGTCAAGTATTCCTATTACTGAACTCAACTGAACTGTAGATTAAGGGTGTGAAAACGTAGAAACAGTAAAAACATACAAATAGAATATCATATCCATTGAATTCTTAGAGGAATTAAAAAAATATGAGAAAGTTTTAAAATGTGACGTATAGAAGAAACACATAAATTTAGTGTCATAGAAATAATAAAACACTCACGTTTATTTTTCTCTAAAATCTCTATAGAATTGTCGAATCTATTGGAATTTTAAAGGAAATGATATGTTTTAAATACAATTTTTTCTATAGAATTAAAATTTTCCTATGTTTTTTATAAATTAAATAGGCCTGGTAATTAACAAGTTAAAATACATGCCTTGAACAACACCGACCAGATTTATGCCAGCAACGCCTCACCTCCACTCCACAGGACGGCCACAAAGCTCCAAAGTTGAGTGGAGATTTCGTACCAATTTGAGCTGGTGACCAGGCAACTTTCAAAAACAGTAGAAAACAACAAATTATTGCGATGTAATAGGACAACGATTTTTTTTTTGCAAATTTTGTATGAACACTCTTGTTTGCGTACATATTTTACTGCCGACATAATAGCTGAAAAAAAATCAGAAGAAAAAAGAAAAAAAACATCGCCTGTGAGAGTGACATGGCCTCCTCCGCCTCCACCACCCACCGCTCCGTCTCCATCTCCTCGCCGACGCCACCACCACCTATTCGACTCTCCCTACGCGCCTCCACCTCACCGCCCCTACTCCAACGAGGTCTCCTTCCTACATCTCTTCCTCGCCTGATCCATTGCCCGACATCGACCACGACGACGATGAACCAGAAGACCACTAGGAGGACTAGGACGATCGCTACGGTTTTCAGATCTAGGTCTGCAAGCTGCCCAATCGCAACCGCCGCCTCATCTAGGCCACGCTCACCGACTACGAGGGCCTCGCCGACTTCATCCCCGGTCTCTTCGAGTGCCGCCTTCTCAGCCAGGTCACCAGCTTCGCCCTCCTCTCTACCAGGTACAGTACATCTCTCCGCCACCACGTGCGCAATCTCGAGCCTCCGCCACACCTTTAATACGTGTTATTGCCACGTTAGATTTTATGCTGCGTTTTTTTAAAAAAAAACTCCCAAAGACATTAGGAGCAGTGATCTATAAATTTTTCAAACAAAATATATTTTATTATAAATATTTTAATATATATATATATATATATATTCTATGATTTGGTGGGGTTCGGGGAAGAAATTGTCCAACCCCCACAGGTGGAGTTCTGGGCCGTGGGCCGTTTAGTTGGATCTGGGCCCACCTCAAAGTGACCGACGGCCCAAAATGCGGGAGATTTCTTCTCCGACCCCAATCAACTGCAAAATTAATTCCATGTAATTAGCACAAATCTTTAGAGGGCAAGCAGGAATGAAATAGAAAATGTACCCCCAGCTGCTGCGCGGCATCCTCCGCCACGCCGACGCGCGAACCCCGCGGGCCTTCGTCCACCTCATCGCCGCCGAGCCACCGCGCCCCTCCGCCGCAGAGCAGTGCCATGCGGCGGCCACCAAGCTCGGCTTTGCGTACAACGTCTTCGCCAACACCGCGCTCCTCGGTTTCTACTGCCGGTCCGGCCGCCTCCGGGAGGCACAGCAGCTGTTCGACGAAATGCCCAGCAGGAGCACCGTCACCTGGAACACGCTCATCTACGGCCACGCGCAGTCAACCGCGCCTGACCTCGCCGTGGCGGCGTTCGCGCGTATGGTGCGGGCTGGCGTCCCCCTCACCGCGTCGTCCTTGTCCAGCGTCCTGGTCGCCTGCGTCAGGCCGGAGGATGCCGGTGCTGGAGCAGTGCTGCACTGCGTTGGACTCAGGTGTGGCTTCTGTGCTTCTGTCGTTGTGGGCACTGCCTTGGTGGACATGTATGCAAAATGCCATCGTCTACGCGCAGCACAGCAGGTGTTTGGGGAGATGGAAGACAAGAACGTGGCCACTTTTACGGCGCTCGTAACTGGGTTCGTTTTAAGCAAAAGGCCTCATGACGCCATGGTATTGGTCAGAGAGATGGAAAGATCTGGTGTAGCACCAAACTTGATGACATACAGCAGCCTTCTCAGCTCATTCGGGAGTCCGGAGGACATAGATCATGGGCAGCAAGTCCATTGCACATTACTTAAGAAGGGTTTGGGGCATGGTCCATTTGTCGTGTCTGCACTTGTGACGATGTACTCCAAGTGTGGCATTTTGGAAGATTTCGTCCAGGTGCAGATGGCTGTTTCATGTCAAGATCAGGTTTCATTCAATTCCGTGATCTCTGGGCTCTCCTGCCTGGGAAGAGGTAAAGAGGCGTTTCAACACTTCTTGGAGATGAGAAGGCATGGCACTGATATGGATGTGTTCACCTTTGCCAGCATATTGAAGGCTATAGGGAGCTCATCCTCATTTCTAGAGGGAAGGCAGGTTCATACTCTTATTTTGAAGATTGGGTATGATTCTGTTGTGGATGTCCAGAACAGCTTGATTTCCATGTATGCCAGACATGGTGCGATAGGGGAGTCCAACAGTGTTTTCATTTCGATGGAAGCGCCTAATTTGGTTTCCTGGAATTCACTAATGTCAGGATGCGCTCAACACGGCCATGGAAAGGAGGTGGTTGAAATGTTTGAACAGATGAGGAGTCTACATGTTCATCCAGACCACATAGCCTTCTTGTCAGTTCTTACAGCTTGCAGCTATGTTGGTTTGGTAGATAAAGGGCTCGAGTATTTCAACTTGATGAAAGACAAGGGCTATCTTGTGGGAGCAAGGACAGAGCACTATGCTTGTATGGTTGATCTTCTTGGTCGAGCAGGCTATCTCAATGAAGCTGAATATTTGATTAATAACATGCCTATAAAACCTGGTGCATCAGTATACAGAGCTCTGCTTGGTGCCTGCCAGATTCATGGAAACCTTGAGATTGCAATCCGTGTGTCCAAGCGCCTGATTGAGCTAAATCCTCATGACTCATCTGCTCACGTTCAGTTATCAAATGCCTTCGCTGGTGACGGTCATTGGGATAATGCTGCTGAGATCAGGGAGGCCATGTCAGGTAAAGGAATAGTGAAGGAGCCATCTTGGAGTCGTATCGGGGAACAAATGCAAGTCGGATAATAAGCAGCTTATGTTTACAAGATGCATGGCACTGTCTTCCTTGCTACCTAGAACTGAGTTGAAGACTGAAGCTTTGAGGGTGATGCTTACTGCATGAAGCGAGCTAGAAATATGAGTAAAAAAATAGGTATGCCAAAAGTTAGTGATAGAATTGATGACCTGATCATAAATTTTTGCAGGTAAAATAGTTATTGTATGTACAGAAAGAACAAGGAAGAGATTCCAGCTAAGTATGATGCATATATAATTAGTGGGCAACTATTGCAGCATCAGATTGGATGATTCTGGTGTCATAAGGATGAGTGCTACTGGAACCAAGATAACTGACCCTCATCTAACCGAGATAGCCTGATGTAACGAACTCAATTGCCTGTTTCTTGTTTTGTGTAACACTAATGTATATTTCAGTTAAACAAGAAACATCCACTTTCTTCTGTAAATAAGATTGGTTATTTATTTTTCGGCGTTTGCAGCCCTCTATGACTCTATATGAGTTTATTGTAGGACCTTTACAACAGAACCAGAAAAATGTTGCACCCTAACTTGCTATACTATTGTCACATGATATTCAGTAAGTTCTATTCTTGCAATATTTTTGTTCACTGCACATTGAACAAATCCGTCAACCCTGCGATACATCCGACGCACTCGTTCGACTAGCGTAGGGCTCGAACGGTGAAACACATGGTACATGACGGCGTGAGGCAGCACTGACTTACTCCTACGGGCTGCTAGCCCATCAAGCCCAAACTTATAAGGGACACAACGTTGACATGTCCCTCGGAGCCGCACGCGGAAACTGCCGGATATGTCCTCGATCTTAATCCGTTGCTTGGTAACTTGGTCTTTACCATTCTCTTGTGTTGTTTCCGGTATTTTAGGCTTATTTTTCAGTTAAGTTTCTTGATGCTTTCTATGTGGTATGAGCGAGCACCTAAGGTCAGCTCTTATAACTAGATTGCCATTTCTTAATAGGCCATAACACGGTATTGAGCTCGGTCAAAGACTTGGGCTTTTGTAGAGGTCAACGCTACAGCCCACAGTGATCAACGTCACGGACTGCGAACATTATGGTCCTACAAGAGTTGAACTTTTTAGTCGTGTCTGTAGCATTTTCGCTTTTCTTGTCCTGATGGAGCACGCAAGCTCGCTAGCTCGTTTGTTGGGAGAGGCATCATGATTCACATAAAATGGAGTACAGGGATGGATCCCAATACAGCAAGCATTACTGAGCTCTGCTAGTCTTGTCCCGGGACACCTCTAGGCAATCCATACACCATTAGTAGCACTAGTTTGTATGGATGAAACACTAAAAGAAGTTCGGTATTTGCCCGGCAAAAAAAGTTTGGTAGTAGGACGTATGAAAGAGTACTGAGACGTGGCTGCTGGTCATCGTGGAAATGCTAGCGATGGATGGATTGATGCCAACTTGGTATGGCCATGTGACCGCGATATAAAAGAAAAAACCAGCATCGCAAGCTGCTCGGCTACTACTCCTGTTGGTTAGTACAATCCAAACCAAACCAGACACCATCAGAAGGGAAGGGAAGGGAAGAAAAGACAGGACAACGGTGAGATTTGCGTTTGCTTGTGCGGCAGGAGTATTTGCGAGGTGATTGGTGAACGAAACATCCCATCCAATTCCAAACCAAAGCCAATTGAATTTTCTAGGCTGGGAAAAGAGCATGTCTATGTCGTATAAGATAAATAAGATAAATTTTATAGAACGATAATTAGATTTATTATGTTATATATAGAGTAAAATGTTAGGCTATAAAAAGTTATCATATTTAATAGCTTAAATACGTATGTTTTGTTACATTTATAATCATTTAAAAATATATCGAGTACTATACGTGATCGATTAGAGGTAGTAATAATTTTAAAAAAATTATTCAATATTAGTTAAATTAGTTTGACCATGTTAAAAAAACCCAAAGTCGCTATTGCATTTTAAAATAATAATATAAAGAGAGAGACTAAGATAAAAATTAACATGAAGAAAAATAATAACAAGAGTATAATATATCTGAAGATATAATTAAATAGTAATACTTATAAATACTGATGTGGTTGAACCGTGATTTAGATATTCTTATTAATTTTAACTCTATGTAATTCAACTTGCTTATTAAGTTTTAACTGCTACATTGGAATTAAAAGTAGATATAACGGCGTTACTATCAATGTATATGTGTATATATGTATATGTGTATATGTATGTATTTCTCAGTTCCTTTGTAAAAAAAAAAGAGAGTATGTGTTCAGTGCCCTTCGTTTGCAACGGCAACTAGTAGCACGGTAGAGTAAGAGCATCACAATTGCAAGTAAAGGCGAATCAGTCGAGCACAAGTATGGATCATTTTTTGGATTCCCCGAATTGAAGGGAAGCATGATGTGTTGTCACGCAGGTGCAGACAGACTCAATCAATTAACAGTTAGAATAATTGGCACATATACTTGGATCGTCGTTAACAGACAGTTTACAATTACGGGCCCTTCCTAGCTCTCGCTTACTTAACCGTTGATTCATTCTCTTATTATTGAAACATAATACTGGCTGGTTGGTACGGCATTCATATACTAGTAGTATATCGATATGGTGATGGATATATGAATGAATTGAGGAGGAGGCGGCAAGTTACAAGAATGAAATGAAGTTTTATCCTCATTGATCCATTCACTTGTCGGTGTAGTAGTGGTGCGGATAAGAGGAGACGGTGGCGTAGGCGTTGTTGTAGGAGGAGTGGTGGTGAGGCACTCCCATGGGGGGCATGGCGTAGGGTGGGGGAGCAGGAACCTGGCTGTCGTGGAGGGCGGCGTGGGGGACGGGGGTGGAGGCGAAGATGTGGTCGGAGGGGGAAGGGCCCTCGTTGGAGAGGCCCTGCATCCGCTTCACGTACAGCCGGTACTTCTGCAGGTGGCTGGCCACGTTCTCCCGGGTCAGCCCTTCCACGTTCATCAGCTGCATGATCGTCTTGGGCACCGCTTTCTTCATCCCCAGGTGCGCCACCACGTCCACGAACCTCTTGTGCAGCTGCGGCGTCCACACCAGCCGCGTCCGCTTGCTGCTGTTCCCTGCCCCCGACGCGGCGCCACCTGCAGCTCCCGACTCCACCTCCGTGTCCGCCCCCGCCCCTGCTCCCTTCGACGCGAACGCCGGGAACGAGCTCGAAGACGACGACGCCGCGCGGCGCAGCCGGGAGACCGTCGCCGCCGACGCCCGGTGCACGTCCACCAGCGTGCGGCCCGGCTCCGGCGGGATGCGGAACGCCGCCGCCAGCCCCGCCGGCACCAGCGGCTGCGACAGCGGGGTCAGCTCCTCGGCGCCCGGGAGCCCCGCCTCCCACTCCATCACCCGCTCGTGCTCCCCGCCGCCCAGCATGTCCAGGTCGTACTCCTCCGGCGCCTCCTCACCCATACCCACCCACAACCTGATTCCAATCAACCAAACAACTCCTAATCAAATCTCCGACTCGGTGGCTCCTCTCTAGAAGGATCCAGCCCCTTCAAGCTAGCAAATCGGAGGTCGAATCGGCGGTGGCCGGAGCGAGGGAGAGGCGGTGGGTGAGAAGAGGAAGAAGATATTTGTGCGAGCCGAGCTATGGCGATGCCGATGTGGAAGGGGAGAGGGGAGATAGATAAATATAATGATAAAAAAAGGGGGAATAAGAAAGGGGAAAGGGAGTGGGGGCGGAAAAAGCGCAGGCAGATCACGGTCCACGTGGACCGGTGAGCCGGATATTTTTGATTCGGGGGTGCGCTTTTGCATCGCAGCCGTCCGCTCGCGACCTTTTGCGGTGGCACGATCGATATTCCCGTGCTCTTTTCAGGGCGCTCTCGGAGCTGATTAGGACCGGAGATACTTCCTCAAGATTCGGATAGGGAAAATCCGACGGCGTGCCTCCGCTCTCCGCCTTACCCTTTGTTTCTGACGCGACGCGATTCGTTTCCATGGATTAGGATTGGATTGCTCCGGTCAACGGTGCCATAGTGGAGCAGCAGATATTTCTCCTCCTTGCCTCCCTCCCTTGAGCAACCAAAAATCTTCTCTTCCAAACTTTTTCTATACTGTACGAGTAACTGTTTATTACTACTGTTAAATTAATGAATTTAGATCCCAGTATTATCCAGAACCAGAAGCAAAAGATGCCGATGATGATGCACGATCTACTCTGAAAAGAACAACCAAGCAACTAGTAGAGTGAAAAAGCAAAGCTGAGATTAATAGCTCCAGCTTCACCCACAAAACAGTTCAAGGTAGATTATCTGCCTGTATATGTTACAACAACACGCCCTGATATGGATTACGGGGCCAGATATTTAAAATAAAAAAGTACTACTTGCTTTTTAAATTTAAAACAGCTAACAACAGCTCTCTCTCTCTCTCTCTCTCTCTCTAGTTCTAAAAAAATGTACAGTAGAGGTGTCTTGATCCTCTCTCTCTTTACACACTTCAGAGCTCGTACACGGTACACATGAAGATTTATCTTCCTCAGCTACAGAATGTACACTCTCCGGTGCAAGCTACTAGTCTCTTTTATTTCTAACAAGGTCATCACACAGAGCCTTGTACTTGGTAGGGTTGGTTTCGATCGATAGATAGATAGAAAGATAGACAGAAAAACATGACGCCAGTGCAAACCTAGCCACCGTTAGCTGTACAACTAGATAGTTTATTCTTCTTCAGGCCGCGGTTGATGGTTGAAGCCCAAGCCGCTTTTCTGCACAAACACACACACAGAAACAGCTTTGTGAAACAAAACTTATTTCCATGTGAAACAACAGCGAAAAAACACAGAAGATAAATGTGCCGCACCTCCGGCTGCAACTAGCTTTTCTACGCGTGCCACTATATGTTTCCCATAAGTATATTTCTTCAGTGTGTTCAGATGAGCTTTTATCCTTGTAAGGATCATCTCTCTCTGATGATCACCACAGGTTTCTAACACCTTCTGTACCACATAGTTTGCAAACTGATCTTTCATCATCACCTTCAGATTTCAAACAAAAAGACAAGTCACTTTAGCAAAGACCAAATAACTTTTCACAATAAATGATTAATTTCTGAGAGGCGGCAGTCCAAAGATGTTGCAAAACTGTATTGCATAAGAATAACCAAATATATCCACAAGTTAAACGGGCACAAACCTCAAGATGTTCGCTTTCATTACTGGAGCCAAGCATTTCACCAATCAGGATTTGGCGCTCCACAGGATTCCCAAAGGCTAAGCACTTCTCAATGACATTTGAAGCAAATTTTTGCTGGCTCATTTGTACTATCTGACCAATCAGCTTCTCAATAATAGCAGATCTCTCGTGGGGTTTTCCATGTTCCAGAACATGCTGTTAAATAATGTTGATTATTAAAGAAAGAAAATACTTCTAGGAACAAAATGTCTTTTGTAGAGCAAGTGCAAATGAAGGGAAATAAGCGCAGGCATCAACACATCCATTTCAACACTCCAGGCTTATCATGTTTACTTGTGCAACTGTTAAATTCCATCGACCAATTGATCACGATGATACAAACTATTTTCATCACTAACCTTATACATAAATGCAAAACGGCTTTAGGTGGGAAAGGGGAAGGAAAAGCATATTCAATTGAGCGAGTTTATTACTCTTGGGGAAACACGGTTGGGTAAGGCCTCTAGACATGTCATAGGAAGCGGTTGTAATCATTTAATGTTACCATGATTACATATCGTTGTACTGAAAAAAAAACTAACTTTTATATGTAATTGATGAACATTCAGGTCAGTATGTCATGTAGTAGTCAGTATTCAACTGAGATTTTGTTACTCTTGGGGAAGCGCAGTTGGGCATAGCCCAAGAAAAGTGAACTTTCCTCACAAAAACTCTATTTCTAAACTCTAGACATGACATATGAAGTGGTTGTGATCATTTTTAATATAACCATGTTTGCACATTGCTGTACTGAAAGAATAAGAACTTTTCCATGTAATTCATGAATATTTGGGTCAGTATGTCATGTAGTAAATCGCCATATACCTATTTTAATAAATCTATGCTCAAAAAGAGTCAAACTGTGAGATGCAAGAAAACAAAAAACAAAATCAACAGTTTTTTAGGACAGCTAAAGTTGGGCAAATCCACCATAAATATACAAAAAAGTAGTGGTTTAGCATCTTCAGAATTTTTTTGCCACTGACCTGGACAACATAGTTACCATACTGGTCTGTAGCCAGCAAGCAAACAGATTGGAGAATCTCATCCATCATGATTTGCTGGGTTTTAGGATCATCACAATGCTCCAGCACCCTCTGCATCCAGTAAATTTGCATGACAAGATTAGTGAAAGCTATGAAGCAGCATCAATACACCTGGAAATTTAAGCAATCATGGGATAACATGCTGTGCCACTACAAGCATACCTGTATCACCCGACAACCATATGGATGGGTTGATAGCATCACAACTTGGCCATAGAAGGTTGAAACAATGAACTGGATAGCATGCTGTGGAATGCATTCAATACATTTCTGTATAACGTGATTTCCATTTTGATCACGTACACAGCGCATCACTTGTCCATCAAGCTCAGCAACCATTTTAGTCTGCTGATCTAAATCAACAACTTCTATGGCCTGCATGAATATTGTCCATATCATTAGTTAAACATCTTATTTGCTGAACCTTCAAGCCCCTTCATGCAATATATAAGGGTTTCCTATTTGTGCGTGCACACAAATAAGTGGATAAGATCAAGCATGCCTGCGGATGCCAATATGAACTTAAATAACCAGAGATGCATTATATGTCAAAGACATCAATGCAGGAATGGACACACAGTCATAAATATAAATTGAACCTAACATGCCTTGCACACTAAGAGTTTTGCTGATAACTAGGTAACTTGTACTCTCTTTGTCCCCAAATATAGGTTGCTAAGGATAAATGTATCAGATTGTAAAAGTTTGATTACTAGTACTAGCCTACTTGGAAAAGTGAGATAGATTTGACTAAGCAAAATAATCATATTGAATTTAATTCAAGAATCAACAGGTGATTTTCAAATTATCTGCACCTTCTGTATAACTCGGCAACCATACATTTGGAGGCTGAGTGCTAAGACACGCCCAATTAGCTGATCAGCCAACTCCTTTATCTGAGCTGTGCTCCCATGCTCAAAAAACTGGTTCAAAGGATTATGGTCAGCAGGTAAAATCACGATGGCTATCATACTGGCAAAAAAAAGAACGTTACCCATACCTTCTGAACAACATAATTTCCGAAGACATCGGTCATCAATGTGAGAGCCTGAGGCATAATTTCAGCAAAAACCATGTCTTTTTCCTCAGTGCTGGCTGTTTCAAGCTTTTGCTGTATGAATCTACTTCCATATTGATCCGCACTAAAAGTAAGCAACAAAAAATTAGACCAATAACCAAAGTTTTCAAGGCAAGAGATCGGTGTATATAGCTCTTCCAACAATTATGGAATGGATCAATTACCAATATTAGACATTTTTTATGCAACAACACAATCCTACAATCTAGAACTCATACATGCAGTTAGTGCTATCCAATATGGGGGTTTTCCATAAATTTCAATTCTCCCCATTCGACTACATTTCCTTGAACATTTAGTAGGTTATACAGAAACATATTAATCCACTGAGAAGGAGGAGTACCTGAACTCAACAACATGACTAGCGATTTCAGAGAGTTCATATGATTTGCTTTTGTTGCTCTTAAATTCTTCCAGAAGTGATGGAACTAAATTGGCCTCCATCTTGCCACCCAGATCTGAATTCCAGGATCCAAAGGAGCCACCAAAATTTTTCATCCCAGATGGATAGCACATGCTGCGATCCCCATGCCTAAGTGGATTATCAGGTCCACCTGGTGATGAGGGAAGAACAGGACTTGTTAAAGAGTTACCAGCATAGCCAAGACCAGCCCCAAGATTTCCATAGTGACCATATTGCTTCTGTGACTGAAGCAATGGACTAAGGTATGCCTTCTGAGGGCCAAATAGATCCATGTAGGAACTTCCCAGGTTAGCCCTATCCATCAAAGGATCATCACAGTTAGCTGCAAGGGCAGCAATTTCTGCTGCCCGAAGGAACTGAACATACAGTGGGTCAATAGGCATCTGGTGAGCAGATGCTCCGGTTGGGCTTCCAATTCCCATATAGTTTGGAAGGTTAGATGCACCAGTTAGATTTTGCCATGAAGATAAACTCCCAGCCGGAGACCGGGATCCAAGCCTAGGGGAAGCAAAGACAGATCCCACTGTCGAGTTGTCAAATGATGTGAAACCACCAGCATTGATCTGACTTCGCATAACAGAAGGATTCATAGAAGCACCAGAATATTCTTGAGGCACCTTGACATGACCTTGTTCAGAACGTTTCATGTAGGAATGCCACTGATTGCCATTTGTTTGATCCATGTACTGATCAAAAAGGAACTTACGGACATCATCGACATCCTGATGAAGCTTAGAGTGGTCCATCGTATTTCCATTCATTGCGCTTGATGATGACAGGTTCATACCAGACAAGGCAGACACCAAATCATCAGATTCAATAATACTGGGAGAACTACAATTGAAAGAAGATGAGCCACCATTATTCTTCTTATCTGTAGCACCAAGTTTCACACCAATTGGGGGGAGACAAGGACTAGGAACTCTCCTCAAGAGCTCAGGATCTGGAGAAGCACTTCTTGAAAGTGATGATCCTATAATTGATGCATATGAGTGTGATGATTCAATCTGGTTTTCTGGAAAGCATGGTGCTTTGCTGTTTGAGTGCAGGCCACTAATAGCACCAGTCTCACGATGTAGACCATACTGCACTTTAGAAGAACCCAACAAGTCTGTACCGTTGCAGTTGGCACCCTGCCTATCCGTATCATGTTGATATGACTCATCCTGCAACATTTATAGGTCAGAGGTTTTTTTTTCTTTAGCCTTGAATAGAATTATAACTGAAGAAAAGATTGATTCTCTTGAGAATTGAGGTGCAGTGCACACAACACATATGGGAAATGACCTTCGTGTCAATGTAAGATGATAATAGTGATAATGCAGTGCATTTGGCGAAAAATGTGATGCCCCTTCCCTAGCAGGTGTAGGAGCCAACAATGCAAGAGTCCACATCATGTTGCACCTTATAACCCATACAATAACGATATAAACTTTATTGAAAAAATGATATAAATATGATATTTGCTGACCAATTATCATATTGCACTATTCCAGCATGTGTGGCAAGGGAAGCTTTTCCAGCACCATTTTCATCTAACTGTAACAAAATATACTGCAGAAAATATTCCTACAATATTATGCAGCTTCCTAGGAATCTAGACCAAATTTTGTGTATGTGAGCTATATAAAGTATCTTGACATCCATGTATATAACATTACTCTGATGACTGAGACAAACATAGCATAGGGAATGGCTACCGATCCAAGAATGTGACAACAAACAACAAAAGTAAGGCAGTTAAATAATAATTTTGGCTGCAAACAGCACCAATACTTCTGCAAGTCCATAGCAGAAAGGCATTTTATAGTGGCAAAACCTAACAAATATCACCTAGAACTTGAGGTTTTATCATGCAAACTAGCTATGAAGGTGACAAAACTATTGAGTTATCAGTCACAATAAACCAATCTATTTCAGTAACAATAAAAGCAGCAAGAGCGTACACTGGTAAAAAAATTAGACACGAGCATGACTAAAACGAACTCATCTACTTGACCGAATGAAAAAGGCACCAAAACTAATCAAACTCCTACACTTGAACTCAACATCTATAGCATAAACCACTGACATAATCAAGCCATGAAAGCTTAGCTGCAAGCAATGAGATGACAGTTAAATAAGATAAGTTGTTCTTGTGTAGCAGAAGCACCACCTGAAAGATACCGGAGAAGCTATTCTGACGGCCAATCTCGAGACCGGGCATCCCAATGAGGCCATCCCCAGGTCCCATCCCTGCAGCGCCGCCGCCTCCACCTCTCGGCTTCCTCCCATCGCCGATCCCACCCAAGCCAGGGCGAAGGCGCTGCGCGGAACGCCAGTCCTCCTTGGACAGCTTCGGCGGCGGGAGGCGAGGGTTGATGTTGCCGTAGGAGTAGTAGTAGGAGTGGTAGGCCGGGTCGAACCGGAGCTCGTCCTCCAGGAACATATCGGCAGCGGCGGCGGCGTGGAGCGCCCCCATGGAGCCCTCGACCGTGGGCGGCGCGGAGCCGCTGCGGAAGTAGTCCAGCTCCAGCTCCAGCTCCCGCTCCCGCTCCCGATCGGCCTCCGCCTGCTCCCCCTCCTGGCGCCGCCACGGCTCCCCGCGCATCGCCATCTCGGTCACCATCTCCAGTTCTCCGCCCACACCAAAAGGCGGCGGCGGCGCCTCCCGCAACAGCAACCTCCACGTAGGGAGTGCCCCCCAAAACACTGGACCCTAGATGGTTTGGCCGACTAGAAACCAGACATCTCGACGATTGGAGAGGCCATTGCTGCCCAAATCCCTCCGATAGCCGGCGAGAAGCTACCAGAGCGGGCGAATCAAGGCGGAGGCGTCCATTTGCGGGAGGAATGGGGTGATAAATCGGGTGATTAGTTGGGATTTAGGAGGGATTTGAGGGGGAAAGGAGCGGATGAGCAAAACTTTTTTCTTCCTTCTCTTTTACAGTGCAGTGCGCTCGCTGTGTGTGTGTGGCAAGTGAAGAGAAGGGAAGATATGACAAGTGGCTTTGCGGCTGCGTTAAGTACAACGTCCGGCGATGCCTGAGCCGTCGGATTTTTGAACGGACGGATGAAATCTCGCGGAGGGGTTTGGGGCCTAGGGTTTTGCGGTTGCGCACATGGGGAGACGTGCCAGCCACCCTCCATTTCTACTACTGGAAACGCAATTTTGCATTGCTACTACTGAAATCCGTGGTGCATGTGGATGGCGCTGCTTTTCTCTTTTTCTCTCTCCTCATTTTGAGGTTTAACACTTTCTACCTCAACTAATGCTATTGACTTCTTTTTTTGTCTTTTTTATAAAATTTGCTTCTAATTTTAGTGAGTTGTAGGCTCTAGGATAAAACCATTTTTCTTTAACATGTAAACAAAATGTGACGTCACTTTTAAAAAAATTTAAAAAAAAAACAAAAGAGAGAACAGTTATAAGTTACCTAACTTTACTTTAAAAAAACCTACACTCTAAATAAAAATAAAAATAAAAAGATACGTCAACATGCGACTGCCTTTGAAGCAACTAAGTATGTCCCGCTATTTGTTTTTGCCCCTCTTTTTATGCTCCACCTCCAGCATCCTTTTTAGATACGAGGAAAAAATAACACATCTCTTATCTATTTCTTGTATTTTTTTTAAAAGATTGTTATAAAGTTTTTGAAGGTCAAATCTATTGGTCATTCTGTATTAGTCATTCTGTATGTTTTTTTCATGGTGAACACAGATGATAGGTGCTACATGGACTAGTGTTGTGGCTGTGCTGATCTGTTTATATCTCTTACGGTATTTTAAAGATGTAAAGTCTTTTATTTTGTTTTGATATATTTTTATTTCTATGTTGCGTAAAAAACAGTTCGTAATCTCTTCTCTTATTTAATATAATCTACCATATTTTTTTAAAAAAAATTGTACATTGGCCAAAGTTACATCAATCTAAGCTCACATTTTGGCTTAACACCAATTATTTTGCGATTTTGCTCGATCCACGACCGGTGGCCTCTATCCATATCATAGGAGCTGAATCTAACATGTACACCTCTCTAGCTATGCGTTACTAACGTGCAAGCGTGAGCTATGCGTGGCCAAAGATGGCTTGAGGCTGGAGCTACGTGGAAGAACATAGTATGAACATATCGAGCACGTGGTGGTGCTCTGCCTAATTTCGAGGAAAATGAGTGTGTTCTCATGCATCAACTCAGTTTTATACAGTAAAGTGAAAAAATGGAATCGTTAAACGTCTAGAACACGCGTTCACGTTATCATACTGAGTTATAGTTTTCTGCAATGGATATAAGTACCATCCAACACTTGGTAAAGGCGAGAAAAGTAATATTGTTTTAAACCAGATTAGCGAAGGAGGAAAAAGGAAAGTTGCTTGAACTTAAACGGAAATTTGATTGGATGAGTTGATGGTCTGCATAGGATATCTATATCTACTCTCAAGTGAACATTCGTGGGCTCCATGCAAATGGTGAATATACCCAGCGTAACAGAGCAGTTCAGCGAGTATTAACAGATACTGCTGGTAGTAGTAAAAAAAATTGGGTCCGTAAAAGGAAACTGAAATGCTGGAGCAGTAGAGGGGAGATCAGAGATACGTTCTGGAAGATTCCATCGGTTGACACGCGCTGTGAGTGAAAAGTGAAATAATAATGTCGTGGCAATTTGATCTTGCTACTACAGGTTTAACAAAACTCAGCGCCATGGATCGCGGGCGGCGTGATCGACAAGCTAACCGCCGGGATTTATACCCTGCTCGGCTCGATCAAGCCACCATTTCTCGTCTTCCTCCCCTCTCTCTCCCTCCCTCCGCAAGCCAACCAATTCCTCCTCCTCCTCCTCCTCCTCCTAGCACAAGCCCGTGGCGCAGTGGCAACGCCGCCGTCGTGGGCACTACTCGCCAGCGTCCCTCGCCGGAGCGCCGACGACCCGCGATGCGCCTTCTCTCTCGAGCTCGACGCTCCTCCGGCGGCAACGTATCTGACGCTCGCCTCAGATAGCATCAGCAACGGCGAGCCCTCTATCCTCGCCGCCAACCACTCCGGCGGCCTTCTCCTCGGCGTGAGCTCGCCCGGCGGCGTCACCCTCCACCTCCTCGGCAAGCATGCCTGCTATCCCACCGCGACGATCGTGCGAGGCCCCATCCCCGACCTAGCGAGCGTTGGCTTGATGAGTTCTCCCGGCGACGGAGACGACTACGGCTGCTACGTCGTGGCCGATCTTTAGTGTGATGGAGATCGATCAGGCGAGGCTATTGCAGCTTCTGGTCCGCCCCAAAGTTGAGATGTCTCGGAGCGAGACGAACGAGCCCTTTCCCGTCGTCTACGGCGGATGGACATGGCGTTGTCAGCGTGTGCTCTGTTTTCAGGATCGGATTTGGTGGGTGGATTTTGTCCTTGTGCTTGATAAATTACAACCCGATGAATTCACATGCCGTGATCTAGTTCAAGAAGCTCCCGGGAGTCAGCCGCGTGATGAACGACATCGCCAGCGCCGCGTGGGTGTGAGCGGCGGAAAGCTTGGGTACGTCGAGATCAACAACAAACACGACAACGAGAAGGCTGGGGTCTCTGTTTGGACGTGCTGCGGTGGCGCTGGTGTGGACAACCCTCAGCCATGCGCTCGGCCAACAGGTTCGCCGACGTCTGGGCGGACGCACACTAGCCTGCCGCCGGTTCTCGAGTATGTGCATCCCTCTCGAACGGACCATCTCTATTTTCCTCCTGGACGGGCGTCTCTTCGGCGTTGATGTGTCGGTGAACAAACCAACTCGTGGAGGCGGTCGTCACGTTGCGCCAGGTAATGCATCAACGAATCTAACTACTGCTACATTGGACTGCTGCTTTGCTTTCTACTTGATTCAATTCGTTCGTATTTACTGTATATGCTTGTTGATATGATTTGTTGTTTTGTCGCGTCGCATCATGTTGACACATTTCCAGAACCTTTGATCTGCGTGGTCTTGAGCGACCACATAATTCGTTACCTCGATATCACCGATAACCACGACAAAGCGTAAGGCTAGCATATATCTGAGCATTAACTGTCCGGTTTTCCATAAGCTAACAAAGTTACTAAAATATATGCCACGTATGAACCTTAAACACAACTTAATTTTGTACTTCTAAAAAATTGCTTTATGCACTGTGTGTCTCCCCAAAATACATTCAATTTGTCGATACTTGACTTTTTTTAAACACAGCACAAAATAAAAAAGTCTTTTTTTCACTCGAGTGAACGTACACTCATTTTATGTGTGTCACCCAAAAAGTAATCAATTTTTTTTACTTTGTAAACATGCATATTCAAATTAAATAACAAATATATGTACTATTCCTTCATGGTTTATATTTGTTATTTTTATTATTTGTACCTTCTCTTATTATTTATAACAATACAAAAAATATAAGGTATGATGTTTTTATTATACTTATACTAAATTATTTTTAATATATAAGTTTGAAGACAACTACTTCTAAACTTATCTCTAGTTTTAAAACATGTAAAATAATATATATTCATCTGTAGATTAAAAGTCAGTCAAACAATATGTATAGTGTATTGTGACACTTAGATTTACAATAAATGTCACTCTCTATTTTTTTTAAAAAAAATTATTTATATTTATAGTCCTATCTATATTATTGAATAATATTTACATATGTTATATGTTATTGTTTTAGAGTATTTTTGAATATCTCTTTCGATTTGCAAAAAAAAAGAATACAAGCTAAGCAGCATGGATGAGAAAATAGATAAACTTATTTTTAAATAATTATAAATTGATGACTTGGAGTACGCGAGCTAGCCACCAATGCTCAGACGCAACGCAAGAGGCTAGCGCTATACTATCATTATAAGAGTTAGTAGAGAAGAACGAATTACTATTAAAAATTTGTAGAATTGTAGTATGAGTAACGATATTGTAGATAATGTGATAGACAAGTAGTACGGATCAATGTTGTGGTTGGTGCGTGTGCAGATGCCCAAGGTTATTTGCGTGTAGCATTGTAATATGTATTGGTATCGTATATTGTATCGTAAAAAAACAGAAATAACTTTGTTGTTTTACACCAACCAGGCGAAAAGAGGGATGGCCCTTCTACTACGAGTACAACTACGAGGAACGCGGTAGGAAAAGAGGTGGGAAAGAGAGAGCGAGTAATACGCCGCGTGCGCGTCGTGTTTCTTGTAAATAAATGAATGAATAAACAAAAGTGCGTGAGAAGAAGCGCGTCAGGTAGGCCAATCAATGTGACGCGCAGCCGGGCCGCACGCGCTTCCCCTTTCGCTTCGCTTCTTCCATCGGAGTCGAGTTGACTGGTCTCTTCCTCACACCACCCGTCCCACCTCGCCGCCGCCGCCGCCGCCGCTTTAAAACGGAAGGGAAGCACCGGCTCTCTCCCCCATCTAATTCCCATCTGCGATTCATTTCTTCCTCTACTCATTTGCCTTCGCTGCTGATCTCTCGCTCGCTTAATTGCTTTCCTCGCCGCCCGCCATGGACGCCACGCCGCCGCCTTCCTCATACTGGTGCTACAGCTGCGACCGCTTAGTCCACCCCACGCCGCAGCTCCACCCCCAGGCCGTGCTCTGCCCCAACTGCAACGGCGGCTTCCTCGAGGAGATGGACACCCCGCCGCGCCGTTCCCCCTACCTCCCGCGCCGCGCCCCACACGCCGACCTCCGCCCCCGCCGTGCTGCCGCCGCCGCCGACCACTCCCCGTTCAACC
The DNA here is from genome assembly GCA_030770085.1 of Oryza coarctata. NCBI lineage: Eukaryota > Viridiplantae > Streptophyta > Magnoliopsida > Poales > Poaceae > Oryza > Oryza coarctata. The sequence goes on from CM061463.1 coordinate 34,221,366, forward strand.
CCGTCATCGTGCTCCGCCGCTCCTCTCTCCTCCTCCCCGTCCCCACCTTCGAGCTCTTCTATGACGACGGCTCCGGCTCCGGCCTCCGCCCCCTCCCGGACACCATGTCCGACTTCCTCATGGGCGCCGGCTTCGATCGCGTCCTCCACCAGCTCGTCCACATCGAGGCTGCCGTTCGCTCCCCCTCCGACAATCTCCCGGCCTCCAAGGCCGCCGTCGACTCCATGCCCACCATCATTATCGCGGCCTGCCACGTCGCCGCCGATTCCCACTGCGCCGTCTGCAAGGACCCTTTCGACCTCGGCACAGAGGCCAGGGAGATGCCCTGCGGCCACATCTACCACCACGACTGCATCCTGCCATGGCTTGCGCTCCGCAACTCATGCCCCGTCTGCCGTCACGAGATGCCCACGGAGGCGTCAACGCCACCACCGGCCGCCACTGATTCTACTGGAGCCGATGACCTCGAGACCAACGGTGCTGCTGCTGCTGCTGCTGCTTCTGCCGGAAACGAGGAGGACGCCACCGTGGGGCTCACGATTTGGAGGTTGCCCGGTGGGGGCTTTGCCGTCGGTAGGTTCGCCAGTGGGAGAAGGGCCGGTGAGAGGGAGCTACCGGTTGTCTTCACCGAAATAGATGGCGGATTCAACGGCGGCGACTCGCCGAGGAGGATCTCTGGGTCATCAAGAGCCCGGAGCCGTTCGTCTCAAAGGAGCATCATCACACGCTTGTTTCGCAACATGTTTTCATGCTTCAGGCCTGGCGATGCAACTGATTCGGGAGACTATTCCTCAAGGGCTGGGAGGAGCTCCTCCTCGTCAGTGTTCACCCGCAGCCTGAGGAGCCGGAGCACGAGCTGGAGATCGGAAGACGGGCACGCCGATGCGATTGCAAGATGATCTGATTGCACAGTTTGGGAAATATAATACATTGGTTATCAGCTGCATATGTTTGATTTTTGTTTGATGCTGTTGTATTTGCAGAGAACAAGATCGATTGTAGAGATGGCAAAGTTTCTGCTGCTTTTTACAAATAGCAGATTGATTAGACCCACTATCCAGATTCGTAGTACTATTTTGGAACGGGAAAGTATTGATCAAGATTTTATACTGTACGTCAGCGGCTGAATATAATACCAGTTCAGAAATTTTGCACTTCAGTGTCAAGCTTCGTCAGTTATTAAAATGGATATTATTGTCATGTTCAACTGTATCTTTTCATCCCTGTTTTCTACTAGCTTTCTTCACTAGGAACAGGGAACTGTCTTGTTGATGATGCCTAATGACTTTGAATTCCTTTTGGACTCTCTGTTCCTATGTGCACCAAGAGATGCTCTGTCCCTGATTGTTGTTAGCTCCAATAATTTAGGCATTGTCTAGTCTTATTCCTGGCATTGAGCACTGATCTGGATGTTGAGCTGCAATTTCATAGTGCTGCTGGTGACTGCTGAAAGATATCAGTTTTCTGTCTTTTCTAGGTGCATATGTATGTGCCACTACTGCTGAAAGAGTGTCATTTCAGTTTGGGTGTGTTTTGCTGGTTTCCTTCTCATTGCGATTACGACATGGCATTGAGCACTGATCTGGATGTTGAGCTGCAATTTCATAGTGCTGCTGGTGACTGCTGAAAGATATCAGTTTTCTGTCTTTTCTAGTAGGTGCATATGTATGTGCCACTACTGCTGAAAGAGTGTCATTTCAGTTTGGGTGTGTTTTGCTGGTTTCCTTCTCATTGCGATTACGACATGGCATCTTCAAAACAGCCAGCATTCAGGAGATAATACTAGCATGAAACAATCTTTAGATGTCTCCACCTGAAACATGTGCATGTTTTAATGTCTCAATCTCATGTGGTGTTTGTTTTGTAATTGAAATTTTGCATCGTTTGGTGCTGTCTGCCACCTTTCCAGGTCACCCATTTCATTCTTGGTTAGACGCATGGATGGTGGAGCTGAGGCTAATTAATTTTCCAAGTGCAAATTAAGCTTCCCATTTGCCTCCCAATCCAAAGCTGCCTGCCTGTCTGTAAGCACTAGACTATGCAAGCAGAGGCAAGTTCTCTTCTGCTATCTAGATATTTGGGCCGTTGTGTTGGGCCGTAAGTTCATCTCTCCAAAGTCCATACTCTATACGTTGAAATTCACAGGTTTTTTCTTTAAAAAAAACAACAAACCAGCTTTATTCATGGTTTGGTTACATCAATCAAACCTAAATGGTCGAGACTGTTTCGTCCATATATTCTGGCGATTAATCAGGTATATATCACCACGTACAGTCGTACACACACTAATTTAAATCACAGAAATCGAACATGTGTACACAGCTAATTAAGGTTTAAGCAAGGCAAACATATTCCATACACGCATAGATCGAGCAAGCATGATCAGTCCCAGACCATGACGGCGACGCCGAGGAGGACGGCGAGGGACTTGAAGGACGGCTTGTCGGCGGCGATGGGGTGGTGCGGGCGGTAGCCCTTGGCGATGAGGTGGTTGATAACTACGTAGATGAAGACGCCCGTGGCGGGGCCCGTCGAGATGGCGTGGGGTTTTGACTGTATTTTGGACAGGGGTTGGATTTTAGGAGGAATTTTGGGAAATAATTGATAAGGAAAAGAAATGGGTTAAAGGAGATTTTAAATTCAAAATTTGAAAACTGGGTCAAGGATTTAGAAATGGGATATTTGGTAGAAGAAGATGAATTGGATATTTCAACTCAAATTAAATATTTAAGCTCACCAAAATATATATATGAGCCTCCGGATTGGAACTAGGATAATTTAATCATGGATTTAAATTTTAAAATAATATTTAAAGAGATTTGAGGAAGGGAGTGGAGTGAAATTCGCAAAGACATTTTGAATTTAAGATTTGAAATATGAGCCGAAGACTTAGAGGATAGATTTGTGGTTGATTTGGAATTGCAGGAGAGGAAAATTCTATTCAATGGGATTTTGTGAGAGACATTCGAATTACAAAATTCGAGTATCAAGATTTTAGATGAAAATTTTGAGTCAGAATTTTTAGGGTTTAATGGAAGGATTTAATTAAGATCTTAGCACTTACGTCCAAAGAACCAATTTTTTACTTTTATTAAAATAGTTTTTTAACGGCCTAGAAGCTGAGGCGTTACAATCTTTTTTATAAATTTTGAAGTGCCTGCAAATCCCTAAAGTTTATTTAAAAATGGAATAGTATTTTGATATACAACATTTTCTTCAATTTTTACAATTACAATTGTCTTTTGCTTAAACCAAAAGGTAGTTGTCTTACACAACTACATTATTGATCGAAATCATCTAAACTCATCTTCTATTTTTACAAATACAATTGTCTTTTGCTTAAACCAAAAGATAATTGTCTCTTTGTAGCAACTACATTAATCGAAATATATATATTATTATAATCAAAACTCATCAAGATCAATAGAATATATCTTCCCCTTTTTTTCTTTAAATAATGAGATATTGTTTACACATGTATGGATGGACGGACGTTATGCACGTGCATTTGTGTGTGGTCAAATTGCTACCATACAAGCAAGCAGCAGGTGGCAATAGTGACAGGAGAAGGCTGGCCCCCCCTGCTGTCCTGTTGTTGCAGCTGCACGACCCGCCTGCAGTGGAGTGGAGCGGAGTGGCAAAAGCTAATCACCACGCACTGTTGACGCCTCCAACTCTCAGATCTGGTCTGCTCTGCTTTCTCCTCTTACAATTGCGTATTTGCATTGCATTTGCTACCTCGCATTCATGCAGTTTCACATACCATACGCAGAGGATTATGGATGTAAGAGCATTCATACATGCTTTAATTTTCAAGTTTTGTAACTGATGTGATTTATACTAGTACATCAGATAGAGCAACTGAATTAATTAAGGTCAAGCTAATAAATAGCGGATCGTGGATAGCGGACCATAAAGTCCTATATGGTCATTTAATAATTATAATATATATATCATAGATAATAACTTGCAACTAAAATAAATTAATGATGACATATAATTTAAAAGTGTAAATAGAGATAGAGTTGGTGTCTTGTTTCAACTTAATTTAAATTATTTAAAAAAGCAAATGTAATGTTTTGCTCATTAGATATCATCGAAGAATAAATGATTATGAAAAACAAAACAGCAACTAATAAACTATATATTGTTATTATTTTCGGAAACACCAACTTTATCACCTCATGATCATGATCATGTTATAGCGAGCGCTAAGTCAAGCTGCGGACCTGCTAAATCAAATAGTGGTCGCTAATTTCTAGCCTACCCAACCCGCTGCTTCGTAGCGATAGTGTTAGAAGACCACTGTCACTGTAGCAGGCAAACGGTAAGGTAACTGGAGAAATTAACCTCTGAGACTGAGTAAATTGGAAGAGGCCAGTTAGTTAGCAGTTGGCAGGAGGCGGAGTATGGTATGTACGGTGCGTGGTAGCATAGCAGGCAAAGGGAGGCAGATCCATGAACCAATTAACGTGGCCAACAGAATCTCGCACGTGCGTCGCATGTGGCCGTCACGCCCAGCTACCTCCGTCGATCACCTGCTCTGCTCTCGTAGTAGTATCATCTTTTCCTAGACTGGTTTTCTGCGTCTGAATTCTCAAGTTGTGCAGTTGCTGCTCCGGCCGACAGCTGCTACGGTAGCTATTCAACAGCTGCTTGATCAAATTGAAATACATCCATATGCATACACGGTTGATCGATCATATAGTAGTATCAAATAGGAGCCTAATGTATTGAGCTAGCTAGAAACTAGATAGAAAGATAGATAGTTCGATTACGCATGCGTCAATGCAAGATAGGAAGCAGCAGGAATTGAAGAGGGCTCGGGTGGACAACGACACTTGGTCTACGCACACACGCTGCTTCATCAAACACTCGCTCAGCCTCGGGACCAATCCATTCACGCTACCTACCTTACTCCGCTGCTGCCGCTGACACACACGCACACCCTTACGAGCTAATAAGGGTCTCTATCTACGACCACAACCATCCATTCATTCACTCACTTACTGGCAGCAATGGCTTATCGATCCACCACCATCATCATCAATAATGAGATGAGATCCCTAGCATGCTTCATTGGCTGGCCTCTCATCGATCCATCGCTATCATTGACTCGCTTTTTGGCTTCAGCCACTCAATCGACTGCCTTAATTGCCTCCTCTCCTCACACAGCTCTAGCTACGTCTGCCTCCAAATTCCGGTTTACATACAGCCAGGTCGATTGGCATTAAATTGATATTCCAAATCTTGATCAGAGAAACACACGAGCGAGTAGATTGAGGAACGGTCAAATTAATATCTGCAGCAAGCAAATCCCGGACCTGTATATACATAATACATACGTAGTAGATAGAATCATAGAAACGAGCAAGATATATACTAGTTATATAGCAAGAATCAAATAAAGAAGAGAGGTGCAGAAAAACAGAGTGATGCTGATGCATGGAGCTAGCAATGGGGAAATAAAATAAATCAATTAAACTGTTGTACAAGGAAGAAGCTAGGAGGAATAAGACTGAGGTGAGGTGAGCTAGTAGTCGCGCCAGCAGACGAGCATGGAGACGCAGCGTCGGACGATGTAGAAGCGCGCGCGGTGCTCCTTCACCGCCTCCACGCACTTCCTCGACAGCCGCTGCGGCGGCGGCGGCTGCGAGTCGCTGCTGGCCCCACTGGACCAGGTAGTGCTACTGCTGCCGGTGACGCTGGCGGAGTAGCTCCGGGATAGCGTAGAGGCGCTGCTGCTGCTGCCGGCCGCAGTACCGGAGTCGGGGGAGGAGTACCTGGAGTAGTAGCTGCTGCTGCTGCAGGATCTGCCCGATTTGCTCCTCGCCTTGCTGCTCGACAGCTTCCACCTGTCGTCGTCGTCCATGGATAGGATGCAGACACGCACGCACACTGATGGAGCTGATCTCTAGCTCTAGCTCTCTATGTAATTTAGCACGCACTCCGGCGGTGGACGGATCTATTTATAGAGGGAAGAATGAATGAAGGTGGCAGATCGAGTTAGCAAGAACTGTGGACTAAGAAGAAGAAGAAGAAGAATGCAATGCGGCAAGACAGAGAGAGCAACAGACAGACAGAGGCAGAGGCAGAGGCAGAGTGCGAGTGGAGTGGACTGACTAGGGGAGTGTGTGTGGGACCCAATGAAGCCAGTACTACTAGTACGAGCCCTCTCTGCCCTGGCCCGTTGGATCCGACACCCGTGCGCTAATCGCAACGCACAAGAATGTAATGCTGTTGCTGCGATGCTTGAGGGTTGAGACAGACAGAGACCTCCTCGTCTCCTCCCTACCCAGCAGCAGCCGCGCCTCTGCCCTTCGCTCTCCTCTAAATATTCCCTTGGTACCTACTCCTACCAACCCTGGTAATAGTAATACCAGTAGCTGCACGCTTTCACTTTATTAGAACATATTTGTATTTAAAACTACTTCCTTATAATTATATATTTATGCCACATACATAAGTGATATATTAATAATTTAATTGTTGATAAAATTCTTACCCTTAAAAAAATATGTATTTTATTTTAAAATAAAGCCTGTTCTTCAGTGCAGTCAAGCGTCATCTCTGAATCATCACATGATTGCCAATTGTGTGTTCCCTACATGCTGCTGCTGCTGCTGCTGCCGCCTTCTCTTTTCTTCTCTTCCTCCTCCTCCGTCCAAGCCCTTGTTACTAGTGTGATTGTAGCCGTTGCACTTCAGACTTCACCACCATGACGCTTTTTTTTTTCACTTTTACCGCCCTTGGCGCCCCTCTCGTTTCAATCAACAATATAAACTGGTCAGCTCAGCTTTTAGGCAAGCTACTAATTCACCTTCACATGGATGAAAATGCAGGAGCATCAATGTGACTAACAGTGTGCGTGCGTGCGAGTCTTTTCTTTAATTTCTTCTTATTAATTCGCAGAAAGAAGGGGAAAAAAATTAAAAATGCAGAGTTGAACTCATGCATGCACTTTTGATCTGGCATATGTCGCTCCAGCATGGGTCAACATTATTAAGTAACTGATACTAGTGAAAAATTAAAAATTGTAGAATGATTACTCATACTAGCTAGCGTACATTATTGAGGTAGAGAGTCGACCGATCGATCGGCGTGATAATGTATTTTTTTCAAGGATTCGATTGGAGGCCAGGGTTTAAGTCTGGCTTTGTGAGGCATTTGCATGCAGGGAAAATCAAAATGTTGGTGTGGGGAAAAGCTATCTATCAGCAGTGTAGCGCAGGCGATAGGAACAGAAAATTTGCAGATCGATCGAGGAGACACGCATATATATGTAGGCCCAGGTAGGGTAGGCTTAGGGGGTCGCACCCACCCCTGAGTCCCATGTTCTTTTCTTTTCTGATAATTTGTTCGATTATTACTGTAAATTATTTGACACGTGATTTTAAGAATTTGTTTTATAATCTTTTATACATCACTCAGACTAATTAATTTGTAAAATTTATTTTTAAAGATATTTAATTTATCTATATAATAAAATAGATAATACATAATAATAAACCGGTCCCTCGCTCACCTCACCGAGGAGCAGGGAGATTAATCGATCCAATGTTCGGGGACTCCTCATGGATTACTCTACATGCATGAATCCTCATCATTTCCCTTTCCCAGAAATTCCGCATTGAGTATTTTTCCTGCAGCTAACTAATTAATTAAACCGACCAAATCTGATCCTCGCACGTACATTAACGACGATGACAATGCCAGAGCGGGCAGAGCATATATATACTCGATCGAAGTGAAAAGCAAAATAAGTTTTAGGGAAACAGGTCAGATTAAGGGAAACTAAACAGAGATTAATAGCTAAGCTCTGTCCGAATTGCGACGAGACGAACTGGTGGGCAAGATTATGAGCCAGGCAGAGGTGCAGCGAACCGAATCGATAAATAGGAGAGGGTAAGGCTTGCTATTGCAGGTTGGGCCAGAATTATAAATAGGCCCTCGCTAAAAGTATTGTAAATGGGCCTGTATGAAGGATTGGTTTTTCCGGGAGGAAATCGATAGTTTGAGGGCCCAAGCGGAGTAGTGAGCTGAAAAATGAGTCAGAGGTCACGAGTGAATGCTCTACAACGTTGTACAGGATCGATGAATAATGCTGCATTCAACCGTGTATGCGTACCCCGAGCTAGCTAGCTACGTATAGGCATAGCTAGGTACGCGTCATAAATATATGTAACGTCACCCCTGGTATGATATGGTTTATTTATTGCGAAACAGAAACCCCTAGCAGCTAACTAGGGTTCCACAGTAGTCTGCTAGTATACATACAGCCCACAGTGACGGCCGCCGTGTAAAGTGTGTATACTTAGAGTACGTGCGTAGGTATAGCAGCCTGGGTACTCGGACGTCCGTACGTATTGACGATGGATTAGGGTTTAGCAGCTAGAGCATTTCTGCCTGATGCATACGCAGTGTAAATCCCTGCTCCTACCGTACCGTACGCTGCAGTGTATGTCGCGTCGAATTGAATCCCTGCAATAATCCCCTGCACCCGCGATCGCTACACGACACAAACACATCTTACAGACCTGCAGGCTATATATGCATATCTATCGTCAATTAATGCCAATATGTATACACAGGCCCTAGCGGCTTCCCAATAGGAATAATGTATGGGGGCTCAGGCTCCCTTTTAACTTAACTGTTCTATGATCTCGAGCATGTGATCTACGTTGGAGGATTTTTTTTTCCTTAAATCTTTACGTGCTATACTTGATGAGCGCAACTTGTGATAATATGACAAATCTGTTTATCCAGATTCAAGTCTAACTTAATAAGAGTATTCATAGTTTTCCAATATTTTATTTGACCTGCATACGGTGCATGCACACATGGTGGCATAATGCGTTTTTAGACTTATGCGTTAAATTTATTGCGTTACCTAGGAACATATGTGGATCGATGTGCGATATGTGGAGTTGTAGAATGGTCTCGAAGCTTAACGGGTTGAGATCGCACTGTGCTTTCGTTGTGATTATATAATTTTCTTGCTTCTTCTCTCAGTTTCAAGCACGAGTGCCGTATCTTCTTCCTATCAAACATACTTGTCACGGACAGTATTTGAAGCCATATATAACCAGTCCTCCAAAAAAGAAGACAAACAATGAATTTCAAATGTCAGTCAATTTCACAAACCTATACACTACATTTGGCTAATCTACCACAAAAGTACAAATAAGTCAACAGAAATAAGTGATTACCGGCATGCTAGTCAATGCTTCAGAACAAGGAAGGAGCTCGACCGCCGGCGGCGTTGAAGACGATGGACCATATCGCCCTCGAAGGTGAATTAAATTGAGTCATTAATTTCCGATGCAGCATCATCAAGATTCCCACACATGCACATTCAGTAGCTTCGACCACTCTATTCTCAGATCTATTGATTAATCTCATCCCCCCGGCCGGCCTCAAGGTCGGTCCAGTCGCATCGATCGATCATGAGTTTATATATATATATATATATATATATATATATATATGCAGGCCAGGGAGAGAAATTAATCGAGATAAAAGTATAGAACTCCAAGATGCATCGATATTTATTCATGCATGCATGCAATGTGTGAATCTTGATGATGCCACGTCAGAAATCACCGACTGGCCTGCTGCAGCTGCACACACGTCTCCTTTGCCCTCGATATCGAGATCCCTCTATAAAAATGGCACCATCCGGTCACTCCCCTTTGCTCTCTCTTCTCTCTCTCATATATATATATATATACAGTGGCTAGAAGTTTTAAAAAAAATAAAAGGGGAAATTAACTAGAACAACAAATAGAACCTGGAGGCGGCCGCCTATACACACAACCGCTTGCTAAAGATATTTAAAAAATGAAGCTCTATCGAGCAGAGGATGATCTAGCTAGCTAGGAAGAAGATGGATGTCGATCATGGAAGCTAGCTAGGTTGGGGCAGGGCCATTTGTGCACATATGCGTGCAACTGCAAGGTAGAACTAATGGAATAAACTATCAAGCAAGAATCTTCAGAAAGACGGAAGAATATTATGTAAATAACACACAGACATATATATTGTGTACACTGCTGCAAAAGGAGCTTGCAAGGGAGGATGGAAGAAGGCTCTCTCCAAAAGATGAATCTAGCTAGACATTGATCTCTCAGTTACTCTCTCGAAACAAATAAAAGAGAGAGAAGAACTGATGATCTGGACAGCTAGCTTTGTCTGAACTGACCGAGCTCGCATGAGATCGAAGAAGAGGAGGGAGGAAAGAGCAGAGAGATATGCTTATGGCAAGCCACCCAGTAAGGATATGGCACATATAAATACAGAGGAAACGGCTAGCTAGCAGCTGGCTTATCTGCAGTCAGGGTGCCCTGCTCGCTGCCAAACAGTAACGCACTGTGTCTGCCACACACTCAACACACACACACATGTACAACGGACGAGCTGAGCTGAGCAACGAGGATGATACCACACATGTACTCGTAAATATGGTGATGGCCTGATGGGTGTGGCTGGCTGGGGCGGCCAATGCATCGATACGTACGCGCATACGTATACAAGACGTAGTGTCTAGGTAGCCATTCTGGCTACGACGACGTACTTTACGTATGCGTAGAGTGGTGGTTAGACATCGCCATCGGGGGAGGCCTAAAAGACAGAGGCTTTTACTGGCTGCTGCCCTCGCCAAGTTGCCTGCATTTGTACACACTCACCCACGTACGTCATGCGATATCATCCGTGTATGTATAGATCCATCCATTAATCGAGCCGTGTGCATGTACTGTCATGCAATATCATCGATGTAAGGCCTTCCTTTGGAGGAAACTAAACAAACTCTCTTCAATGCATGACATCTACACATGGCCTCTAGCTAGCTACTATAGTACCTGGCAGGCTGTCTGTACACGACGATACTGCATGCGTACCTGTCGATCGATCGACCGATGTATACTACGTGCATCGTCTATCGATCCATCTTTGTATCTTTTGCGTTCGTTTCAAGCGACATGGCCAGCTAGCTCAGCTTGGCTGCATCAAGAAAAGTACATACCATTTCTACCACATTGAGCTGCAGCTACGTATAGTGTACATATATGACCATATATACCAATATATGCCAGCCTGTTATATATCTCCCTCGTGGTTACCACACCCACACCCAACCTATTTAATTTGGCGCTACCTCTTCAGATCATCCTCGCAATATCAAACATTTTGTCAAAGTCGCCTAATCTGGCCTTTTGGATGAAGATTAATCAAACAGCTGCCTGTTTTTCTAGTATTAGTTTGCTGTTAACATTTTTTTGTCTTCAAAAAATTTCCTGCGGCTTCATACCTTACAGAGAAGCATATAAGATACCCCACGTATATGAAGATTCTTTCTTCGTAGCTAGCTCGCTCAATACAGTACAGATGCATGCATGAATGCATGTGAATTCATCAAGGCCAGGTCTGATCGATCGACCGTGGCATCGGCACCTGCGATTCTGCATGCGTTGCACAGGATCCCATGATCTGACCACACGATCGATCGATCGATCGATGTACACTGTGCTCATATATGCATGTGCCATTTACGTAAGCACGACCTGATCGATCAATAGAAAAAAAACATACGTATAATACATGATCAGCTAGGTACCTGCAACTACTGCCTGGCTTGCACGAGACTTTTGGGCATGCATATATATGCTTGCAGTCTACTACTCTTGCTGTTGCATGCATGAGTAGAATATATATATATATATAATAGGAGTATACTACTACTACTAGTGAGATCGAACTAGTGATCGATCGGGCACACACGTAGATGCACGGATGCTGCAGAATCTCCACAGATTTTGTCCACTTCTCATGTGAGCAAAGGCCAGCCAGCCTTACTTTTGTAACACTTGCATGGATATCCTCCTGCCACTAACGTACATGGATGCAAGTCTTACTGCCTGATACCATCAATCTCCCTAGGTAAATGTGAAAAAGAAAAGGCTCATAGCACGCGCATGTGTACCACATACCAGCAAGTGGAGCGCAGCACCATGGCTTTGTTTTTCATTCTCGAATATTCCAACTGTACTTTAATAGTACTATGGGTTTTTGGGATCCATCATTGTGTTCCTGAACAAAATACAACTCTTGTCTACACACAATGCTGCCAGATCTAATTGTGTATAGATCGAATCTATCGCTCGACTTCAAAACCGTCCAATAAGTAGCATCACATCTTGAGTCCAACGAAAATTAAGACCTCTTTTGGAGAGTATAAGTTCAAATATCCGGAGTATACGGATTAGCCTCCTTTACATCCTTTAAAATGTTTAAATGATAATTAAAGAAGATAAACCTTAAGAATAAAGGAATTAAAATAATAGAAAATAAAACATGTAATAATATACTAGGATAATCAATTTTTTAACGAAATTCAAATGGCATGAATTGCATGGATATGTATCACGACTCAAGACATGGCATAACCGAGTGGGGAGTGGGGAGTGGGAAGTGGGAGAGGATGAAGAGATCACAGATCTTGGAATGGTTCGGGAGATTTAAAAGGTGATCCATATTTAGTGAGAAATCAGCTGACCGATGAATAGACAAAACTCATGGAACATATACTGTACATACTTCTATTTGTGTTTTTTTTTCTTCTAAAAAACAAATACGTACTCGTCAGCGGTAGTAGGGTCGTCAGGGAAAAATAACTCAACGGTGTGGACTGCATGCAGAAGGGGTAAAAAGAGAGGGCGGAGCAGAGCAGTTATGTACGTACTGTACAAGCATGCATGATACAAGATGCACCTGAAAAGATTTTGATCGATCGGAAGCAGCATGCTGTTGTGCTATTTGCAGAAGATGTTCTCGAGCCAAAGCGAGAGCCAAGCACATGTCGTTGCTGCTGGACAGAGCAGAGGAGAGCGGCCTCTGTCTGGTGCAGCTAGCTCTGCAATTCATGCATGCATGCAGTCAATCCAATGAGAAAGTTACTACGGCTACAGTTTAGTGTATAAAGCCTGCACCTGTCAAGTTACCGCTGGACCGCGGCTCCCCAAGTACATTCTTCCGTCCAATCCCATCCATCCATCCCTATCTCCATCTCCATCCATCAATCCGGAGCGTCCATCCGTGTCCCCGTCAATTTGTCACCCTCCACCTTGCTTAGCTGGAGCAGCATGCAAAGCTCGTTTTCCTTGAGTTGTAGCATTCCCCACAAGCAAGCAAGAAACCAACCAATCCAAAGATGAAAGCAATGCATTTTCAATCCTCGCTCCTCCGGCTACCAAACCCTAAAGTTCGCTACAGAGGGTTTATATATAGTGAATTTTGGCGGTTTATATATTCATATAATTTGAATAAGATTGATTAGCTACAATCCTCGATAAATAGTACGTTTATACAGTATTATATACTGCTACAGTATTTGCGCTATCCCGAAATAAACCAATTCTTTAACACGACGAATCTGGACCTAGATAATATCCAAATTCGTATCTAAAAATAGGCTGTTTTTAAATGGAGATTGGAGAGTGTACCCCTAAAAGTGACATGATCCCATCCAAACCCATGCATGGATGAATCACTGTGACACCGATAGTAATCTACTCCATCTCCTTCCATTTCCCGATTGGTTTCTCTTGAACAAATCGACCTAAGCTGACCCTGGCCACATTAACACGAAGAGACTTGCCTCAAAACTCCACCTTAGTTAGCATCACGCCAACCACGCTGGCAGTGGTAGTTTCATTTAATTTACGGATCTCCAGAAAAGCTATTTTCAGCTTCTTAATTTGGTCTGCCCGTCCGTCTGATATTTTTTGAGATAATGAAAGTTAATTTCGGCCTTTGCTTTAACATAAACTACAACTAGTTATTACAAAGCGCGCAGCACATATAAGAATGCGAATAACAGTTAGAAATATGAAAAATATGAAAAGGAGTCCAAACAATTATAATGCCATACAGATAGAGATATTTATTTATTTAGATAACGATAGAGATATTTAATAACCTATCATTACTAAGCCTCTGTCCATAGTTGACAAACTGCACTGAAATTTCTGTTACTGCAGAACTGAACTGAAATTTCTACGTTCAAATTCCAATTCCATATGCATATTATGCTTGCGGCAGCATGCATGCATGAACATTGGCCGAAAAAAAGTATACTACTACTAGAGAAGAAGGCGACGAATGAAGCTAGTAGCCGTCTAGCCAATGGAGGACGATATGATCCGGTGGCTGGCCGGCTCTTAGACAGACAGATAGCTATAGCTAAGAGAGGGATATATTCATATATACACACTTAATCGCAAAGAAAAAAACAAGAGTATAAAGGGCTCGATTAACGAGATGAGGTTTTTGCATGCGAATCGCCCTGCGCGCCCGTATCCATCTTGATATATTCTTGAAGGAGGTAGCTAGCTACTCGATGGATCGATCGGTCAGCTACATGGAAAATTGTTGCTGATGGACAGCGAGGTTTGATTGGATGCAAGCTTGGTAGGCGATCAATCCATCCGTCCGATCCGAATCCGATCGATCCCAGCAACCGTCCAACTGCAAGCATGCCTGCTTGCCTGCCGGCGGCTATTTGCACATCACTGCTACTAATTCTCAGCTCCATATATCGCTTCCGTACTGCACTGTGCTGTGTGCGAGCGAATCCCTTCGGGCATGCATACAAGTCGTTTTCCCCTCCCCGGCCGGCCAATGTTAGCTTATGGATCACTTAAATAGATTAGTGTAGTTCTATTGTAACATTTGCGCCTTTTTTAGGCCGATACAAAAGACTAACCTAAGTCATCAACCACCCTGACATAAATCAAGATGGGTTTTATAGATCAAACTGACTAATCAATCCAATTCAATAAATTAGGGGTAAACACTTGTCTTGTGAGTAGAACAGAATGTTTTCGTGACAAACATACAAAGGGTTTAGCACTCTCGCAGGTAAGGAGGATGGCTTATGGCGCAAATCGATAAAGTTGGATGAACTAAAACTAAACTAGGGTAAAATGTAAAGGTAAACTAAAGAACCATTCAATTGGATTAATTATAAATAGTGTATTATGTTTTTCCAATTGAGCCGGCCTTAGCCCCTTGTAAAGGGGTTGGACTTACCTCCATAGCGTTTTTTTTCACATCCTACTTAGATCTTAGTATCCATAAACAATTAGAAAATCCCATGCATACTGAAGAAAACACGAAAAGATCTCAGTCAGACTCAAACTCAAACTCCGCTAGTCTAATTGGCTCCTTATGGGTGGTCGGACCGGTCTAATGGAAAAGGGTTGGGTCTATTCCAAATTTTACATATTCTAACCTATTGCCAAATGTATGTGTCAATGTGTAACAAAACATCTGATTCATGAATTATCTATAAAAACATACACCAAACAATTATCTTACTACATACAAATTACTAAAACAACAATCAGCACTATACTCTCCTCTCGATCCCCATCCTTTTCACCGTTTGCCCTCTTGATCCAAATATGTGATGCTGCCTACACCTCTCCCTTTTCCACGTTCCACCCCCCTTGCCACCATCACATTCGATGCCATTGAGTCCACCAAAACACGTCCTCTGCCATTCTCGCCCTCTCCTTCGCCACGATCATATTTCTCTCCCTCCATCATCTACATCTCCATAAAGCTTACCTTCGATACGCTTACATCACCCATTTCTCTTCTAGTGTATCACCTACGTTACCTTATGTCTCCTAACCTCCTTTTCTTTTCTTTTTTTTGCTTTTGCCCCCGCCTCCAACTCGGATCACCACCCTCTTCCGACCTAGTGGCTCTGACAGCACCATCAATGCCTCCCCAACCTCCCTCTAAACTAGAGAATTATCCTCTCTTTCCCCTCCCACCGGCTTCTCTGCTCCCACTGTTGCCCTGAATCTAACTGGATGGCACGGTACTCACTGTTGGAGTTCAGTGTGACTGATGCACGAATCATCAAGCGGATCGGGGGTCAAGAATATCGCAAGATTTAACCCTTATTTTCATTCAAATGTTGTTTAGCAAATCCGTTTTATATAGCTTTTAATTTGTCTAGTCACGCAGACTGCAGTGGTAGGACACGCGTTGTGTGTGCTGCTGCCGCTGCAGGCCGGGCGGCCGGTGTCAGCCAATTAACGGAATCTTTACTGGAAAAGAAGCCGCGGCTGGGCCTATCTACATCAAATGCATGTATCTACGTACTTACGTACTTGTGCCTTGCACGAGCTACGTATATATAGTTATTAGCTTGACAGATGAACTAGCAAGACACATACGTGTCTTTAAGGACGGACAGACGGACAGGTCGAGCAGTACGTAGCAAGACATGTATGTATATACGTGCATGTTGCTTGTTGCATGGTAAGAGTATAACTATCTAGAGAGTGCTAGCCGGCGTGCAGCTGGCTGGCAGTTTTCAGGGCCCTCTGTGCGTACGTAGAGTGCTAGCTAAACCAGAAACCAAGCACGCACTGCTTGCAGTTTGCACTATGTGTGTGTGACGACTGATATGATCTGCGTGCAGGGTAGTGGTGCATGTCTCTGAACGATCGATAGAAAGATCTGCACTAGTCTCGCCATCGATCCATCTCTCACATGCTTGCAGGTATGCGTCGGCGATATTATGGCCGGCTGGCCGGTGCCTGCAGGTGCATGCGGTTGTGATGAACTGCAGAATGCAGAGGCAGTACTGCCTGGCCGGCAGGCATGCAGGCAGAGGCAAGGGATGTCCGATCCATGCATCGATCATCTGTCATATGGATGTAGCTCTAGCAATAGCAAGCATCATCAGAGGCATGCATGCAAGGCACGAGATCGGTCTTCAGATATGCATGCCAAGTAACGAGTGGACACGTACGTACGTTGATTATATCTTTCTAGCAACTGAATACTGTACCTAGTATATATACTTAGTACTTAAATATGTTCATGCAGGAGAGTATGTAGGAGACTGGATAGATTTACTGCCATATACTACTAGCTAGTTTATGCATGCATGTATGGAATTTCAAGCTAGCTTGCGTTTTGACCTGATGGAACGAACGTCAACGATCGATCAAAAAGCTGCAGCTTGCTGTTGGATCAACTACATGCATGGGCAGTAGCTAGTCTGAATAATTCATGCCAGGGTGGGCGGTTGCGCAGTATGCATGAGCTGGAGAGCAGAGCAGGGCATAGTAGCGCCGCTGCGGCATGCTGCAATGGATGGTATAGTGCAGTGCCATAACCTGGCCTAGCTAGCCTGCCTGCAAGCACAAATGCATCCAACCATCACCTGTCGACTCCCGGCTGCGTATAACGTGGACGTGGAGCAGCTAGTTGCTGTAGCAGTCTCAGCTGCCCGCAGGTTGGCTGCCCTGGAAACCAAAGTTGCTATCTTTTATCCAGATTCGTATATATGATAGGATTATGTCAAATCTAGATTTTTATATTTGGGATATAGAGAATAGTACATAAAATAAATAAACTGGTTGAGATCGACGTGGACGACTGCTTGCTATTGCTATGCTAGCTGATCGATCGATGAGATGGATGGCCAGCTCCAGCTCCAATTATTTGGCTGAAACATGCACGCATGTCTCCCGGCTCTGGCTCGTGACATTCATGCCTTCTTCATCCTTGGATTTGCATTTTTTTTTTCTTTGAAGCTACCGAAAGAATAAATATATTAACCGAAAACTGAATTAAATTTCAGAAACAAGTTTCAGCTGGTTGCCTGATATTGATCGTTACAGCTTGATTTTGGTAGAATAACATGCCGATCGAAGCCAGGCCGCCCCATCCATCCAGTCATGACCTGCCGCGAGAAGACGAAGACGACGAACAAGCAGCCGCGGTTCGATTGACACCAATCAACAGCCCACCACCACGAAATGGGCCCAAGAGTTCGCTCTAGAGATTAATTGGGCCATCCATTAGTTGACTACGCGCATAATGGCGAAGTCGACCCGTGACTGCAAGTGGGCCAGAAGACATAAGGGTGTCATTCAACTTGGGCCAAAGCTATGCAATGCCAGAAGGCGATCGAGTGATATAAATGGGCTTTCTTTCGGGAGGCATAGGCTCACCAACTGTGTGACTAGTGTGCCCCAATGTCCCCTTCCGAAGCCCCACCGTATTGAACTGCCACCTCTAGATCCACGCCACCCTCTTCGTCACCGCTATGGGGCACGTCTCACTTAGGAGCATAGTTGCACTTCACGCCTCTCTAGCGGATGCGAAGTTAGTGACGGAAGCTTAATGGGAAGGTGACATACGTTGGAGGAGGAAAGAATGGAGTCGCCAGCTAGAGCTCACCATCTTGTGCACGGGAAGGTGGTGGGCGACCGTCGAGAAAGGAGAGAGGAGTCTCGATTTGGTCACAAGTACTTTTTTTTAAATAAGGTAATAAATGATTTTATTAAATTCGAGTCAATTACATCAATAATATACAATTATACTGAAAATACTTCTATAGTGCGGATATACATATCCAAGCACACACCCCCTCGAGCTTATGAGATAAAAATATACAGAATGTATCATGTCCCAACAATCCAATCTGACTACTGATTTCCACCTATGTCCGTGCTTAAAAACTCCATGATTATTTGCTCCAAAGGCAGACATGCTGTAACCACTAAATCTTTTAAACCCGGCTTTTGAAGTATAACACAAGGTATGGAGTCCATGGATAAGTAAATATATAACCAGCAAAGAAAGGAGAAGATATTTTTTTAAAAAAATAAAAACCATATCATTACTGCATAAATAAGCGATCATCAAGTGGAAGTCGCCGGTATGACATGAGGTTTTAAAATAAAATCATGATTAAATTCATATCTTGAAAACCGTGAAAAAGAAAATGTCAAATACTTTTTACTCTCCCCAAAAAAGGTCCATTCCACGATACTGTTGACTTTATTTGATATTTAGTTTGCAACTTTAACCACTATTTTTTGTTAGAATATAATAACAATATATAACAAAATCAAAATATTATAAAAGTACTTATAAAAAAAATCTACTCACATAATTTTGAAACTAAATATTCTGAGGTTGACTGATGATCAAAGTTCTAAAAAATTGACTCAACAGTGTCACATATTTAAACACGCAGAGAGGAAGTAGTTTTACTGGGAAGAGAGTAATGTTGGTATGCATGCGTTGAGCCTATACATTGATATAGTTGGCTAGCATCTACTGCATTTTACCGGTAAAACTCCGGGTCGACGGGGCCATGCATGCACCACGCAAACAACAAGGTAAAGTGGTGCGTGCGTATATATGCAACATGTCGGAATGGTCCAGCTGCTCGCTAAGGCCAACAAACCCCATCCCATGCAGCCGTGCAAGTTGTTCGAATCCCCGAGCTAAGCTGACTACGTATACTCTCGCATCCTTGTTAATTAATTTTATCACTTGTAACTAGCTAGTGCTAGCTCTGACTTTGCTGTTGATCGATCGATCGGCCGGTCTGTATACATGCTACGTACGTCAGAGATCCGGCTGGCTGGCCTCTCTTACCTCTTGGTTAACTTAATTAATCATTATGGTGCGTGCCGTGCATGCAGGATCTGATCGACTGCCCCACACGGTATACGTATGCATCGATCGATCGAGCAACCACGGCAACATATATGCATATGGTCTGATAGATGAGAGTCTGACTCGATCGATCGATGAGTCTAGCTAGATCGATCGCTCGGGGCCAATGCACACGACAAAGATAGATCGTGCATGCTTGCTTGCTAGCTACTGCGTCACGCACACTAGCTAGTCCGTCCTGCTATAGCTGCACGCGTGTAACATGCAAGAAGAGATCGATTCAGCACAGCTAGCTGCAGGTCAACCCTTGTCGTATCCCATGGCTTCTCCCTAATTAATTCCCCTTGGCGATTTGCTCCCCACTGTCAGTGGCCCACTTCATGCATGCACTGCGTAATCATCCACCGCCCAAAAGGTCAACCCTAGCTTGCGGATTATTATTACTATTATAGATCCGTTTCTTCGTTTTCACCGGCCGATAATTCCATCACAATGAGATCAATCGAGCTGTAATAACAGTAGTATGTAGCACACAGCTGATGGCTAGCTAGAGCTCGGTCGGTAATTATTCCTGCGTACGTACGTCGACATTGACCATGCATCAATCGACAAGCAATTAATTAATATAAGCTCATGCATGCGGCCAGTGAGTCTCATGCATGCGTAAGAAGGACGATGACTAACCAAATTGCGCAGCAACAAAGTCAACCTTCAAATGCAAGACGCCGAAGGACTCTGATTTGTATTCTTCCCTTCCGTTGGATCATATCGTGGGTGTGGATGTGTACAAAGCCCTTTTTTTTTGGATTTGGTACGGGCCACGTAGGAGATACTAGATAGGCACAGGTTCCTTCACAAGAATGCATGAACCATACAAATCCAATTCATTCACCTTGTGCATATGTGCAATATATATATATATATATATATATATATATATATATATATATATATATATCTTGCAGTAGTCCAGATGCAGCAGATGAAAATTTAAGGTAGGCATAAGGGTGGCCAAAATGTCCTTCGATCCGGGGCGTTTTCTTCTGTTTTAGCACTGTTTTTTTTGGCGAGGTGTTTTATCCCTAGTTAATCGATATTAATGTTTTCCTCCTACAACTTCATATGTGCATATATATATAAATGAAAATAATCTGGGCCTTGCTATAAAAGGAGGAGGAAGTAACAGGATTATATATACAAAGGCGGCTTGTATTCATTTGGAGACTAAAAATTTTCGCAAACAATGGGTGGAAGTTTAATAATAATAGAGAATGTGTATTTTTCAACTAGAGCATTTCCAACAAATTAGTTACTGCTTTATAGCGTAGTCACTAAGAGTTATAATTACGTAATAAGATATGGCTATGTGCATAGCATGATGCAGAGGTCGGAATAACTTTATTCCATTAAGAAGAACTAATTAAGAAGATATATATATATATATATATATATATATATATATATATATATATATATAGCTAGCTGTCGATCTGCACATTAATTTTGGAGACATGGCTGAATATTCAAAGTTTTGCCATAATTGCAATAACATATCCAAAAGTATGTGATGTAGCCAGATGAATGATTTGTGGGGTTATTATATGGTACTTAATCGGCACGTTTGCAAATAATTTAGCCGATGTGCGTGTTGGCCAAAGTGATAAAATTATTAACAAGCAGAGCTCGACAACTTTGTTGGGCTCTTTTTTATGGGACAAATGGTATTATGAGATTAGGTATAGTATCCAGCTGCTACCTAGCCAGTTGCTTAATTAGTTATTTCTTCTCCGGCCACATATTCAGCATACTTATATAGATTTCATCAGTGCGGTGGTTGATTAATTAGTTGCATGCGCGTGCAGAATAATTCTCCCACGATCTATCTCTATTGACAGAGACGTACGTAGCCTTCAATATATTCTCTCTAGTATTAATTCCATAGTCCACATATGGTATACATAGTTTAGGCTCTCCTTTGGAGGCAGTGTTGCATGCATGTCCTAGCTACGTAATCCCTTTGTATTTTAATATATAACACGTTAATTTTATCCAGGTAAACTTTTAAAACGTCTTAAAATATTTAGTTTAAAAATAAAAAAAAATCATATGAAAGTACTTTTATAACATTAATCTTGTTACATCCTAATAGAAAAATAGATAGTGTTCAAATTTTCATATAAAGACCAGATAAAATTAACATTATCATACATTTAAACCATTAACATATCACAAACTGATACGACAGGAATTAGGCTATACATAGCAGCAGTTTTTTTTAACTAACCACTTATTTTTTATGTTTTTTTTTCGGAGAGATGGTGATTGTGCTTCGTGCAACGTGGGGGTGGTGAGGAGATGGACGCCTGTGATTTTAAGTAGCAGAGAAACGGTACTGATTATTCGAGCAGTTCAATTGATCGGTCAGAGAATTATTAGGAGGAGCACAGGGGTAAAAGCAAGTGGGGAAAAGGTGGTGCATATATGCATGCATTGGTTGAAACTCGATCAAGATCTCCCGGACGGTCTGCCGGCCGTCCAATCATGGACGCTAACTTTAGTGGTTGACAAATTGCATTAGTTACACCATTGTGTTGGGTTGGTTACTTCGATTGTCAGTTCTTGGCAATAACAGAGCTTAATATACTTGCAGTGCCCTCAACATGTATGCACACATCTAGCTCGGTTATTACTAATTAAGGGCAGGCCGGGATATCAAATCTCAACCAAAGGGCACCTACTACGTGCCTGCACCTAGCTTCAACAATTCATTTCATTTCATTTAATTTGGGCCTGCTTCAACTTGCACCACTTGAATTAACTGTGCACACGTACTCGTTTCAACGTAATTTGCTTTGTTTGGTGATCAGTGAATATAGAATTCATGCTGTAACACTCTATCCATCAGGGGTATATTGGTCATTTGGGTTGATGAAGATCGAAGAGTTTCTCTCACTATATATACACGCATACCCTGGGCAGGGTTGGTGAATTAATGAACTACTAGTCACGCACTCACACTAGCTAGTTAGCTATCTTGGAAGAATTAAGCAAGTAGCTTAGGACATGGAGGCCATGCAGGAGAGCGGCGAGTATTGGCGCGACGACGATGTCGGTGAGGAGCTCTTGAGAGAGCTCCTCAACCAGACCGCCGCCGCCATGAATTCCAACTCCAATTCCAAAGAAGAGGAGGAGGTGGTGGTGGAATATTTAACAGCAGCGGATGAGCAGTTGCAGGAGGCGCCTTGCCGGCGGCGCCGGGAGTCCATGGTGAACAAGCTCGTCTCCGCGGTCTATTCCGGGCCAACCATCAGAGACATCGAGAGCGCGCTCTCCTTCACCACCGGCGGCGACCAGCAGCTGCTCGCCGACGGTCACAAGTACACTACAAGTTGTAGCCCAGTGTAAGTAGCACTTATCAAGCTCTCTATATATGCGCTTATATATTATTTACTTCAATTAATTTACTTCATTGCTACATCATTATCTATATATGTACCGATGTACGTGCATATGTTGACTAGGGGATTAAGTAATTAATTGATTGGTGGAAAAATGACAGAATTAAATGAATAAACAAATATATATAGGTCTTTCTCGCAGGAGAAGACGTCGAGTAAGACGATGGAGAACAAGTACACTCTGAAGATGAAAAGCTGTGGGACTAATGGTGGGCTCGCTGATGATGGGTACAAATGGAGAAAGTACGGCCAGAAATCGATCAAGAACAGCCCCAACCCTAGGTATATATACTTGTACTACTCTCTCTAACTATGTACATATAGTAGTATGTACCATTTGCATATATCATCAGCTAGCAAACCAGGCGGCTCAATTAATTAGTGATACATCTTGAGAAGCAAATCAAGGAAGGTTGGGAGCTAGTTTAGGTAGGCACCAGCTGTGCAGTACTGTAGGCCTCAAATGGCATGTGAAGTTGTATCCCTTCTGATCGAGGACAAGAACATCATCCAGACGTGTCGATCGTCTGCACTCTGAAATCTGCATGGTAGATTGATACATATATGATTGATGCGTGCACTGGTTAGCTAGGTTACAGGCTTCATGGTAGCTAGTGTAATAAATTGATGTATTATGTACTTGTACATGCAGGAGTTACTACCGCTGCACGAACCCGCGGTGCAACGCGAAGAAGCAGGTGGAGCGAGCTCTGGACGAACCGGACACGCTGCTCGTCACCTACGAAGGTCTCCACCTGCACTACACCTACTCCCACTTCCTCCACACTGCCCACCTGCAACAGCAGCAGCCTCAGCCTCAGCTGCAGTTCGGCGGGTCCAACTGCAAGAAGAAGCCCAAGCTTCACCTGCACGACGACAACCCACCCCCACCGCCACCTCCAGCTCCTCAGCCGCCGGCGCCGGCGGCAGCTGACATGGACTTGATAATGCAGAGCTTCAGCCAGCAGCTGCCATCAGCTGCTGATATGGACGATTGTTACAGCAGCTGCAGCTTGATGGGCTTGGACGGACACGCCGGAGACGAGTCCGGCGGACTCCTGGAGGACGTTGTGCCGCTGCCGGTCCGCCGCCCCAGCTGCAACTACTCGCCGGCCATCACCTATACCTCAGACAACGACGGCCCGGCCTCCTCGTCGGCGTCGCCGTCTCCCTCCCTCTCCTCCTCCGTCTCCAGCTGGACTACTACTCCCATGTCTCCCTGCATCGACATGGCCGTACTCTCCAACATCTTCTAGCTAGCTAGCTAGCATGCGTGGTTGCGTTCCAGTAGTAATTATTCTGCATGCAAATGAAATTCTATTCTCCAGTAAGTAGTACAAGATAGGTATGTATGCGTGTGTGCGGTGTAGTACGTAGTGGAGTACTACTACAGTATAGCTCTAGCTGTTGCCTTTGCAACTGATCGAAAGATTTATGTACGTGTGCATGTATCATCATAGTACGTAGTATAGAACTAGTGTATGTAGATCTATATATATGATCCATCAGTACGAGGGCATGCTTGTACGTGTGCTGCGGAAATCTATATGCTTGCCAGCTTAATTGGCGTTGCAATAATAATTTGTATCAACCGTATAGTGAGATATGACGGTACAAATTAAATCGTCCTGTTGTATTTGTGGCTGCGATGAAGACAAATGATATTGGGGTTTGGGCCCAGCATCTGATGAGTTGGCCCAACACAAGCAAGCCTTTTAAAAAAGGCCCATGTATGGGCTTGAATTCTCCATGGGGCTTAATAAAAGAGAGCAGGGAAGAAGGTGGCGTGGGCCCCACATGGCAACGGTAGGGCCCGCTGTCATACGGAGACTCCTCCTCCTAGAAAAAGTTGCCCGCTCCAGCCGAAGTGACCGTTGCCCCCACGCTCGCCTCCTCTCCCCTCCCCTCTCGTCGTCGACGTGCCGCCGCCGGCGGCGGAGCAGCAGCAGACCAAGCGATCTCTAATCTTTCTTCATGGCGGCGGACGCGTCCCCCAAGCCGGCGCCGCCGCGCCTCAACGTGCCACCGGCGATGGCGGGGGGGCTCCGCCTCGATCCCGCCGTCGCATCCCCTGCACGCCTCCTCCTCGACGTCCTCAAGACGCCCTCCCCTTCCAAGACCACCTACAGCGACCGCTTCATTCCCTGCCGCTCCTCCTCCCGCCTCCACAACTTCGCCCTCCTCGACCGCTCCTCCCCCGGCTCCAGCGACGACGCCCCCTACTCCCGCCTCCTCCGCGCCGAGATCTTCGGCCCGGACTCCCCCTCGCCCGCTCCTTCCTCCCCCAACACGAATCTCTTCCGGTTCAAGGCAGATCACCCCTCTCCCAAATCGCCCTTTGCCGCCGCTGCCGCCGCCACCGCAGGCCAGCACGACTGCACCGCCGGCTCCGCCGAATCCTCTACACCGCGCAAGCCGCCCAGGAAGGTCCCCAAGGCCCCGCACAAGGTCACCAGCCGCTCCGATCTTGCTTCTCCTTCTTGGGCATTTCCACAAACACCCACCGCGCAACTACTACTACTGCTCCACAATTGATGAGTTGAGATTCTCGACAATCGTTGCGTTCCGTGATTTCTCAGGTGCTGGACGCGCCATCGCTGCAGGACGACTTCTACCTGAATCTTGTCGACTGGTCGTCGCAGAACAAGCTCGCCGTCGGCCTCGGGAATTGCGTCTACCTATGGTCGGCTTCCAATTGCAAGGTCACCAAGCTCTGCGATTTGGGGCCGCGGGACAGCGTCTGCGCCGTGCACTGGACGCGAGAAGGCTCCTATCTCGCCATTGGCACCGGCCTTGGAGATGTCCAGGTTTCCCCTTCTCATCTCGCTACCGAATAAATTACCTACAGCATACGGTGTCTTCAATTTATTTATCGACTTAATTGTTTTCTCAACTCTTTAGGTTTCAATTCAACAAGTCGCAAGCTATATAGATTTTCCTCTCAACTCAATTCAACACAGACTTAGTACAAGTAAGTTAGGGTATGCTAATAGATTTTTCCTCGAAGAAAAAAAAACAAACTATATAGATCAATGTAGTACAGATATCTTAAATCGTGGGCTGATGCAATTCGCTTCATTGACTATCTCGTATGATAGATGTACCCTAGTAAAAAATTGAAACATAAGCACTAGTGTTAAAAATCCAAACTTTTATTTGCTTCTCGTACTAACTATCACTATCACAACACATAATTTGATTCTTTCAATGTGTCAAGTATGTATGTGACAGTTTTGTCTGCAAATCTCGAACTAACTGTACTTGAATTAGCCTACTATTTTGTTCAACTCTGTGAATTTATTCTTGGCTATCAAGAATTTGATTCATAGATATACTCCCAACAGATTTGGGATAGCTCTCGCTGTAAACGGATTAGGAGCATGGGAGGTCACCAAACACGGACTGGTGTATTAGCGTGGAGCTCCCACATCTTGTCCTCTGGTAGCAGGGACAAGAACATATTGCAGCATGACATCCGTGTCCCAAGTGACTATATCAGCAAGTTCGCAGGGCACAGATCAGAGGTGAGCCTTCAAACTACTTCCAAGGCATATGTTCTGGGGAAACAACTTATCGGCTACGCAAATTAAAAGCACCCCATGTAACAACAACATTCCAGAACCCTGTATGTTCTTGAATGACAATTTTTTCTCAGGTCTGTGGACTGAAATGGTCACACGACGACCGTGAGCTTGCATCCGGTGGAAATGATAACCAGCTACTAGTATGGAACCAACGTTCGCAGCAGCCGGTATTGAGACTGACAGAACATACAGCGGCGGTTAAAGCAATAGCATGGTCACCACATCAGCAAGGCCTCCTAGCATCAGGTGGTGGAACCGCTGATAGGTGTATCAAGTTCTGGAACACGGTTAATGGAAACATGCTAAATTCAGTGGACACAGGCAGCCAGGCTAGTAGACTGAACAAGCCTGTAAGGTACCTGAATTTTACTGTCATCCTCACCAGCTGCTTTCTGTTTTCAGGTATGTAATCTTGCCTGGTGTAAAAATGTAAATGAGATTGTGAGCACTCATGGGTATTCCCAAAACCAAATCATGGTGTGGAAGTACCCAACTATGTCAAAGGTAAGCTTAAAACCAAAGTCAGGCCTCCTAATTCACCAGTTATTGTGCATCATGAAATCATTCATTCAGATAGAAACCTGAAAAGGACTGGAAGTTATGTGACTAATTTCTCTTAAGTTTGCTTCGGAAAAACTCATTTTCTTCCTGTGGGCTGAGACATTGACTTAAGGATTGCTGAAACTCTTAAAAGGAAAACAGTATAAATATGGTTGACAAGCATGTAATGTGTAAAAATAACAGCATCAATATGGTTGCAAACCCAAGTGAAGTATTTCACAAAGGGGCTATTTTCATTTGTATTTGCAGACAAGGATAAGAGTAGAAGAGTTCCTTTGAACTTTTAATATTTGTTCGAGAAAGATTCCTGCTAGTACAGTACCACTAAGTACTGAATATTTCTGATAAACAGGTCGCTACTCTAACTGGACACACGCTGCGTGTGCTTTACCTTGCAATATCACCTGATGGACAAGTAAATCCTTTTCCAAATTGCACACCATGTATCCAGGAAAATATTCCTGGGAATTCTCCTAAGTGATGCATATTTTTCATTTGCAGACAATAGTAACAGGAGCCGGGGATGAAACCCTCAGATTTTGGAATATTTTTCCTTCAATGAAGGCACAGGTAAGCATCTATTGTTGAATATAGAATTTTATTTATTTATTTGCTTGTAGCTTGAACTGCCATATTGTTTGCATCAGGCTCCTGTTCGTGATGTTGGACTCTGGTCATTCTCAAGAAGCCACATCCGGTGACCATAATAGGAGGCAAAGAAGATGCATATGTTTGTGTGAAACATATTTTTTCTGAACTTGTGCAGTTCTTGAGCGATTTTTAAATTGAGGCCTAATCATTCATTAATTGTTTGTGTGCGCGCGTGTGTTTGTGAGATCGAGGGAAAGGGAGAACTCATTAACATAACCAATTCTTTGTATTAGAAGCTCATAATTCGGCTAGTTTCTTGAAATTCTTTGCAGAGAAACAAGGGCCTTGTAATTTACCATACAAACTCTTGATTGTATTATTCTCACCCTCTTTGTGGAACTTTGGTGACTTCAAAATGGATCAATGGATTATGTTTGTTCAAAGTTCAGTTTGCCACAGGATTCTGCATTCAGACTGGTTAAGTTGTACTCTTGTTCAGTTTACTATAAAATTTTTGTTGCTTCGTTGCTTCCTTGCATTATGCAGACGGGTAAACGGCATCCGATGCTGAGACGGTTCTCGAGAAAGAAGAGACGAAGAGGAGAATTTGGAGATGCCTTGAGCCGGCATAAGGGAAAGACCAAGACCATACCGGCGTGGTCGGTGCAACGCCAAGCTTGGTCCAAACTTAAAGCTTGCCTGTTTAATATTGAATTCTTGGCCGAGACCTCGATGATGATGATCTTTCTTTTTTTTTTTACCATGCTTCTTCCTCCCTCAGAAAGTCAGCTTTATTTTATTTTATAAATAGTAGCAAGTATTAAAAAATAATAGGAGGAATAAAAAATATAAGTTTAGAATATACGTGGTCGATTAGTATAATTAAAATTTTTTTCAATCCTATAATAATGTTATAATAATGTAAAGAGATAGGAAGAATAAAATTAATATAGGGAGGGATATTTGAAATAGTGAAATATAGTGAGATATAGTTAAAGATACGTGATCAAATATAAGTTGGTTTTTGTGGTCGGGTTACACGGGGCAGCCTGCAGCGAGTCATGAAAAATGGCGGTGTAGTCGGTTTTACTAAGTTGGTGCCGAACTGCCGATGCAAATGCAAGAGGCAATTCACCAGTTGCGTAGCACCAGCTGATCGAAATGAGCTGGCTGTGATATCATAATAATGCTTCGATTTCAATACCAGACTGTTACTCCTCTTTGTAGAACAACAATAGTACGATACCATCTCTTCCTTAACTTGTCTATTTCTTCTCTTGTAAGGATTCTTGTTGCTGTTTGGAGCAAGAACCCAAGAAAAAGACTCCACCTTTAGTTCTCACAGTTCTCACTGCTCTGTTTTGCCGATCAACTTGGACAGATAACTGGATCTTTCAGAAAAGAGGAAATGAATTGGACAGATAACTGCACACGACTGCTACGAGGACATTGACTTTTAACAATATTAGCTGCCGCCCACCCATGGTGGCCTGCGTCAATAACATCTACGTTTACTCACAGTTGTACTTGGATAGTTGGGTTGCATCTGATGGTTGCAAATTGACCCCGAATAACCAATACGTGAAGAAGAAGAATCTTGTCACGTTTGCTACCTGCCATTAGTGTACTACTCTCTGCATAGGAGTAATAATATCAGCAATCAACTGCTGAAATTGAATTACTCCACAACAGCCAAGTAATCAAACTTATAAACATCCGATATCAATATCTTCATGAATATCGTTTAGGAGCTCAAGGAACATGTGGCCATTTCGTTCCATTCTATTCGAAGAAGAAAAAGAACATGCTCGCAGGCGGCAACCCAACGCCTCCTCACTCCACCACCTACATATACGGCCCGTTCCAACTTCTAACTGCAATCTCCTCTCTCTCCCCATCCGATCCGCCCCTGCGATTCTTTCCATTCCCCACGATTTCCTTTCCTGCTTTTCTCATCACTTTCTTCACTTCGCCGCACCGGCGAAACAATCTCAATCTGCTGCCGTAACACAATTAATCCATCCCAGGTCTGTTTTTCCATTCCCTTCTTGTTGCACCAGTCAAAATTCCTCCTTTTTCTTTTCCGGTAGAATGTCAAGGATGTCGGCAGTCCATTGGGGATCCCTAGTCAAATCGTGTAACAGTCCGTGCTGTAACGCCAAAGCTTAGATCTGAATCGGCTATCTGTCTTCCATCTTGTATCTGTAGTATTTTTTTTTGTTTGGGAAGTAAAGTTGAGAATTTTGAGGTTTCTCTGTGCGTGTACAGATCGAGATGGAGTACGAAGGCAAGTACAACAAGGAGCAGAAGCTCAAGTGTGACTGCCTCCTCTTCGGTATGCGACTCATTTCTTGACTTCATCGCTCAGCTGCCTCCAATTTCATTCAGAAAAATAAATTTCATTTTTCTCCAAAAAAACTCCGCAAGATTCATATCATCTTGGCATTCATTTCTAGACCTTGATGACACGCTGTATCCGGTGACTTCCGGCATTGGAGCCGACGTTGTAAGGAACATCCAAGGTACATAAACAGTCCGCACAACATATTACCGTCTTTGCTTTTGTTGGAAAGAGATGTGCGGATGAACTGTTGCTGTTTGGCTGATTCAGCTTATATGATCGAAAAGCTTGGTGTTGAAGAGAGCGTCAGTTTGGAACTATGCATCCTCCTCTACAAGCAGTATGGAACTACCATGGCCGGTTTGAGGGTCTGTGTGCTTTACTCTATTCCCCAGCAAAGTAAAGTTGCCCTCTTTTTGGGTGGTTACTCGCATCTTACTTGCTGTTTCGTAGCTCTTAAGTATTGTTCCTTTTGTTCTTATGATGCAGGCTGTTGGGTACCAGTTTGATTACGACAACTTCCACTGGTATTGGCTTCTCGCCAAAAATTATGTCTAAAGTTTTTGCCAGTAATCTGGGTTCTTAATTGCTTCATTTGCTGTGCAGCTATGTTCATGGAAGGTTGGCTTATGAGAAAATCAAGCCTGATCCAGTACTTAGGAACATTCTCCTAAGCTTGCCAATCCGCAAAGTTGTATGTGCAAAAACCTCACGTTTAATTTGTATGAAATATAAGTATTTGATTCTAATGATGAAGTTTTAATTGTTTTGACCAGGTATTCACAAATGGTGACAGAATTCATGCTTCAAGGGCCCTCAAGAGGCTAGGAATAGAAGATTGCTTTGAAGGAGTTGTGTGCTTTGAGACATTGAATCCAACATCCCCTCCTTTGGCAGCCTGTCAGGATGAAATCTTTGATATAATGAAGCATCTGGCTCATCCAGAGCCAGGGGTTGAACTACCAAAGTCACCAATCCTGTGCAAGCCAAATATAGATGCCATGCTGCAAGCTCTCAAGGTTGCCTCCATCAATCCAAAGACATCGGTAAACACTTAATGTCCTGCCTGCTCATTTCTCAGAATCACAGGTCTCGCGCTCTTTGGTGTGTTAACTGATCACATGCTTGAAACACCTATCAGATATTGTTTGATGACAGCGCCAGAAACATACAGGCTGCAAAGCAAATAGGAATGCATACTGTCCTGGTGAATACTCCTTTCTGTTAATGAATTTTATGCATAACAATCACCTAATGTTTAGGTAAGTAACTCATAATAATGTGAATGTACCAGGTTGGAACTTCTGAAAGAATAAAAGGTGCTGACCATGCCTTGGAAAGCCTTCACAACATGAAGGAAGCATTGCCTGAGCTGTGGGAGGAAGCTGTGAAGGATGAGGATGTCAGGAACTCAAGCAAAGTTGGAATTGAGACATCTGTGATCGCTTAAAATTCTCATGAATGTTTCTGACGGAGAACAGCATGAGATGAGTGGATCGTTTTTCTGAACTCGTCTCTGCACCATCTGCCGTCTGAAAGTAGATGTACTAATTAGAACGAGTGTCATGACCTCCTTAAGGGAAAGACGTTACTCTTCTTCATGTACTATTCACTGTCCAGTAATAAATAAATGTTCTATGAACTGACAATACGATTCCTGGTGAACTTGTTTTGTTCTCGTTTGGTCGTTAACATGTTGGGGTTTAGTTTTTCTTTCTTTGAGACAGATTTGGCTGCAAGGTTGGTGGTGTTGTATAAAGCATGCACACCGTAAGTCAGCCTTGATAGGCCACGCATTTCTTGAGACTTGTCATTTCTTTGAAATGGAAGAAAAAACTTGTTGTCGTTAACCAGATGATTCGACTGGAGGAGGCTAGTTATCCAGCTATGCTTTGCTCTGTTCAACTACCTCCATGCCTGGACTACAGGCAGCCACATGGCAATGGATGTGCTAGTTCGTTAACGTTTGTGAATTGATGTTACTGAAACGCTGGAATAAGGCCGGCACGTTGCTATCTCAATCGGTGCTCACTTTGCTTACATGCCATGCATTAGTGGTCAAGCAAAACAAACTGGATGCACTTGCAGCTCTACGACGCTATGAACAACCGAGTAGTGCTCAAGAATGGCGAAATTGCAAGATTGCTGTGAAGTTTGGACATCCCCAAAAGACTGCCCACTTCACTGTCTTGTATCTGAAAGAGAATTTGCTTCCTTTCGAACTCATTGATTTGTTCTTGCATCTGAAGAGAGAGAGAGAGAGAGAGAGAGAGTTTGCTTCCTTTCGAACTCATTGATTGTTCCGGCGAAATCATATGTTCTAATAGACAAGATAGGGATCTTACTTTAGTTGCCTTTTACAACACGTATATAAAATCGAGACAAATGATCAGATCAAATTATACAGCTTCGTGCAATAACAAATTGTTTGGAATGATAAGTAGTAACACAGGCAATTTCACAAACGGGATCAAACACATTTATATTACAAGCAAAAGCTGGGAGCCGCACGCTCCAACCATGCTCGCAGTATTTAGTTCAATTTCATAGTAAAACTGCGCAAGCATAAAGGTACAATATTAGTTGCACGCGAAACTGTTTGCAGACAGAGTTATATGATACAGCATCCAGTGTGCCAACATAGCGATCATAGTAGCAGGGAGCATATCAGAATTACCTATAGTGCTATACTGGAAGCTTTCATAAGATAAATACTACATCCCTGCTCAAAAGCACTGGCTGCACAAGGTTTTATTTGACACATGATCAGCTCTGTTGCAAAAGGGAGATATAAATACTATTCAGTTTTATCACTGCCATAGGATGATGGAGTCAAGATGAACAATGGGGAGTTCGAAATGGATCTCCCTGCTTCTACTCAGAATACAGCCCATGCTAGCAAGTTCAGCGTCTTTGTGCATGAAATCACTCCATCACGGCCATCTAAACTCAATGTCATTCCTACGGTGACCACCTGAACCCATGCTACAGCCATATTGCATCAAATTGTACATGAATGTCAGTAGTAGCTTGTGCAACCCAACTGACTCTTGGACTGTTCCTAGTGCCTATTGGTTGCATCTGCAGCCTGTGAACAAAAAACCACTAGGTAAGTATTAATAACCAGCTAAAATTGTGCTGAGGGGACAATACAATGCACTTACCACAACATGTGGGGAGTGACGAGTGCTAGATAGCAAATTACTAGTATGGGCTCCTCTCTTAGTAGGATTATCTTGATTTTTCACCCGACTTTGAGAATGACTTTTGTTCATGGTAGTGGTACTTTCACTTTCAGTATCATTTGATAAAGCTGGTGGTGATGAATCTGTTACGGATGATGTGTCTGGACAAAATGAGCTAGCAGGAAGAAGACCTGTAGACAGCACCAAAAGTAACATGAAAAAGGGATAACCAGTGTATTTACATCTTACACCTTTTCAATGGAACCATGAAGAATGTTCTGTTTAACTCCAAAAACCTGGAAAACTAGAGAACCTCTCATCATGAAAGGACAATTAATATTAATTTTGTTGTTAGGTCTATGTCCATTTGACTTTGGGAAATGGATGTTTATCTTCCTGTATGGAACCTATTCAGATGTCGTACCCATATCCTTTTCAGCATGAATTTCCTACGAGATATGGGGCTTTTGATCCCTTCTCTTAGTATGATTTTCTTGACACCAGGTTTATTACTTACAACCCTTGTAGCAGTAGTTTTTTTTTGAAGAGAGAGGTGGTAATCTTGGTAAATACATGCACTGACCATGTGTTCCAACCTCACTTACAGAATTACTCTAAGGAAAACTCTAACTTCTAGTTGGGGGAAAAAGGAACTCAATGCAGATCTAATGAAAACATGCAATATGGAGTACCATTGATTGCAGCAGCCTGGAACCTCTCTCTCATGATTCTCACAAACTTGAACAGATCATTACTGCAATTCAGATCCTTCACCAATTCTTCAGAATCTTTTAGAAATGGAACACATTGAAGTACTATTATCAACACAAAAAAAGGCATTAACAACAACACTTCTACCATATAATAATATTTAGACAGTACAATTATATGGATATTAGACAGTTGTAACTCACGGTTGTATCTATCTTTGTTAATCTTTATGCAAAACAAGTATTCATTGTCAGGATTCTGAATGTCAATTTTGTTGAAGACGAATTTCACCCCTTGCAAAAAGATAATTGTCACTTTATCAGCAGAGACGACATTGAGCTAATTTAATTGGAAATATCACTAAAATTTCCATTACCTTCACCTCCAACAATTTGAAAACCAAGAAATTTTTTGTACCACATAATAGCTTCTTCTAGATTCTTTTTCCCTGTTGCATCACTTTTAGCTTCAAGGGCTTCAGTAGCTGCCAGCAGATGAAGAGATATTAAGGCCTATATACTTTCAGTTTTTGTATCGCCAATAGTAATAATTCAGATAAAAGAACCAAAATTGGCATAGACGCAGCTAGAAATGTATACATAAAAAGCTAAACTAGATCATTAGAAAAGATTTGAGAATATGATGTGTTGGACCTAAGAGCACAAAACAACTCGCAATGCACTTGTAATTCTCTATGCAGTTTGGGTCTTAGAGATCAGGCAACAGTTGTGCGTGCCAATGCACCAAAACCGGTGTTCCCTTAATAAAATAAAAAACCCCATAAATGTCCATTAAAAGATTGTGATTCTGAAACTGACTGTGCCCAACTGAAGTCATGAAGGTGCTTATCTCACTCCAAATTCTTGTACTACAAGCATGAACTTATGTTACCTTCAAGTTGATTTGATATGACATGTGCATATTCATCTCTTCTGGCCCTCTGATCCATGACTAAGCTCCTGAGCTGCTCATTAGTTGCAGTTGCACGCGAAATTGATTCACGAGTAAGCTCATGCTTTGTCTTTTTGCTAACTTGGACTGAAGAGGAAGTTTGAATGGTTTTAGACCTTCCATGACCTTTGCTTACTTGAAGAATATCCCAAAACACTACGAGTGAGGAAAAGGTTGCACTTACTGGACAGAGCTTCTGCAAAATCTGCTTCAAGTTTCTGCAGCTCATCCTTTAGTTCGTTGGATTTTTCTGTCATCCAGACAGTCACAAACCAATAAAATTAGTTCCCCACCTTTTATCGTCAAACCGAATTTCTACTCACAAATCCCAGTGCGAGCCCAAAACTATATGAGATACACCTGCAATTATCGCTTGGAATGGCTTAACTGAAGATTGACTGAATAGTTACTGCACGCTCAATAACAAACTAATTGCAGTAATCCAAGAAGGCAAAGTTATCATGGCCACACACACACACACACAGCTTATGCTACAAAGACCAACAGCGTGCAGAAGCAGGATTAGAGAGAGGAGCATTCCGAGAAAGTACGGGGACGTTTGCAAAGAGTCGAATTTCCAAAATGGAAAAGCAACACAGAAATTGCTTGCGCGGATCCCACGGAAAAACCTAAACCTAACATTCTCTGGTCGAGAGGAGACCAACGACCGACCAAATACCAACCAAAACCAATCCAGTCCATCCGTATTGATAATTGATACTAAGGAAGAACTCCCGATACCTCGTTGGGATATGGTGTGGCTGGCGAGGGAGCGGGCGGAGAGGATGGCGGCGCTGAATGCGGAGGCCGCCGCCCTGGTGCGCTCGCGGCCGTCGGAGATCTGCCTCTCGAACGCCAAACACTGAGCCGCCATCCTCATGCGCAGCTCGATGGCTCCGCCGCCGCCGCCGCCTCGTTCCATGGTGGTGCAGCCGGAGCCGGAGCCGGAGAAGGGAGCTGTCCGTTGGGCGAACCACTTGAAAATTTTTGGCCTCCAAGCGAAGCCACGATGCTCTCTCTCTCTTTTTTTTTTTGCGGATTTATCCCCTCCAACTGGGCCGTTGGCCTTCCTAGTGGGCCTTTTGTGTTTTGGGCTTACTTTAGGCCCATTTCACCCGTCTAGTTCGGCCCCGGAGCAGCGAGTCACTCATCAGCATCCGTTGGTCTCGTCTCCACCTCCGACAGAGGCGAGATCCCGGTGACCTCGCCGGAGATGTTTGGCCTGCAGGCGTGCGTCGTCGTGGGTGCTGGGGCGGATGGGCACGGACGCACACCTCTACGACGACCCCGACGACGCCTCCATCCCGACCCTGCTCGACTCCCTCAAGCGCCTCCTCGCCCTCATCGCCCAGGGCGTCGATGTCGCCCACCTCTTCCCGCAGGTTCGCTTCTTCCCCTTCCTTCATTTATCCTTCCTTCCTACCGCTCTGTCCTTGCTCCGTACCTTGTTAATTGCTTCTTCCGGGATTCTCTTCTTTCTTTCTGATCTGCGTGCGCCGCAGGTTGTCAAGAATGTGGCGTCGCAGTCACTGGAGGTCAAGAAGCTCGTCTACCTATACCTCCTCCACTACGCTGAGAAGTAAGCTGCCTCATAGCATCCAGCTTGCTTTCAATTCATTGCGCACTGATTAGGGACAGCCCAGGATGGCAGCTCCTTTTTTATCTGCCTTATACCAGAGTAGCTGTGGTTGTTATGCGTTTCAAATCCTAAATTAGGCTCATGAGTGCCATCGTTGCTCACGATATTCTATCCATTTTGGAAGGCACACAAAACTGCTCAAAGTTAGAGCCGTCGTACTGTTGTACAAGGGGGTGGGGATGGAGGACGATGATAAATAATGATATTTTTGTTGCTACCTACGATGTAGTGATGCAGAAAGTATCTACAAGTTAGTTAGTTA
Organism: Oryza coarctata; assembly: GCA_030770085.1. Classification (NCBI taxonomy): domain Eukaryota; kingdom Viridiplantae; phylum Streptophyta; class Magnoliopsida; order Poales; family Poaceae; genus Oryza; species Oryza coarctata. The sequence goes on from CM061463.1 coordinate 34,258,146, forward strand.
ACTGTAATGATAGACAATCTGATGATGAAAACTTTCATATTTCTGTCAGCTAACTGTAATTTTGAGTAACAAATTTAAACTATGACTCCCTATGATCTTGACTTGCTGTTGGAAGTGATTTCACCTTTTCTTTTTTTTGCTTGATGTTACTACAGGTGCCAAAATGATGCTCTTCTTTCAATTAACATATTTCAGAAGGATTTATCTGATATAAACCCACTAGTGAGGGCCTGGGCACTACGAACTATGCCTGGCATTAGACTACATGTCGTTGCTCCACTCGTGTTAGTGGCTGTAAAGAAATGTGAAAGGGGTCCATCAGCATACGTTCGAAAATGTGCTGCCTATGCACGTTGTAAGCTGCACGACTTACTTCCAGAGGAAACTACATCCTTGGAAGAGGTATGTCTAGTATGACCTTTTTTTGTGCATCGATGCTGAAAATCATATGTATCTGAATTCTGAAGCATGCTAATATGGTTGCATACTGTCGATGTTTTGTTCAGCGACAACTCCCCTGGAGTAGTGGGACCTATTGCCGTTGCCTTCAATTCAGTTTGTCCAAATTGTTTACCCTTGATAGCAAAGCATTTCCAAAGGCTATGTGAGAGACTCCCAAATATTGAAGAATGGGCTTAGATTCTTCTAATTGATATCATCTTGCAATATGTAATAGCTAGACATGGATTGGTGAAGGATTCTTCAATTTTTGCTTCCAATATGCCTTTCAAGAGCTAGGGCAGTGGAGATTCAACTCCTATTGGTAATGAAACTTGTGGCACTATATCAGCCATCACATTATTCCAACACTACATTGAAGAATATTCAGGATGCTTAGAAGGCAACATAATCAACTGTTCATATGTGACCAGTAGCACAAACAATGATGTTGCACTACTTTTGAAGCGCACATCGCCTCTTCTGTGGAGCCAAAACAGTGGAGTCATACTTTCAGCAGCAAGTGTTCATTGGATCATGGCTCCAGTTGACCAACTGAATAGAGTTGTTGTGCCAATTTTGTTTACTGTATGCTCATCTCCTGATACAACATATGTGGTAATCGCGAAATTCTTTTTCCTGGCCCTTATCCTGGATTTCAACTAAGAAAAAATATGGAGCCAAGCATGTTTTACACTTTTACTTCACTTGATTTGTTGTAAATACTCCCACAGACTTTTGATAAAGTCATTTCAACAATTTTTAGGTGTATACTTGATGTATCTGACTGCTTTTATAATTTTATTTGAATAAATCCTTCTGTTCAAAACCAGCCTACTTTTGACCATGCTATATCATACTGGAGCCAAATTACATCCTTCAAAGCCCAAGTGCTTCTGTGACACTGTCAACCTTGCTTTCTGTTTCTACTAATGTTTTGAACTCATTATAGAAGACATGCCCATGGTGCATTAGCATTCACAACTTTGTGTTGGATCAAGCTAGCAAGTTGAACGTTAATTTTAATTTTGTTCTGATAATCAAATATTGAGATATTTCTTTGAAATGATCATGTTCTCTGACTTAAAATTGTTTACTTGATGTGATAACCTTTTTATATTCTTGCAGATGCTTGGCAACATACTAGTTTTTTCCAGGACAGCCCCACAATTGTTTGCTCCATTCTATGAAGATTTCTTCATATGCACTTCAGATCCATATCAGACTAAGGCTTTGAAGCTTGAAATACTGACCACCATAGCCACAGAGTCCTCTATTCTAGCAATTTTTGAAGAATTTCAGGCACTTGTTTGTACAAGCAATGCATGCTCTATATTTGGCTTGTCTCAGTGACCTTCAATGTTCTATCTGATTCTCAACGGAAGGTTCATTAGAAGTTTTCCTTATGGTTATTGGTAGCCAAATTCATAATACACTGTGGCACTACAATTCTGAAAACGAATTACCTTAGCTTTGTTGAATTTTATGTATAGTAAACAGCATATTTCTGAATTTCTTCTTGACATTGTTTACTTGTTGCCCACTCTCTAATGTGATCAATAATATCTATAATAAACAAAAATTGTTATTGTTAACACACCCTGTTTGTACATTTTTCTTGTACTTATTCCTGACAGGATTATATTAAAGATCTGGAGAGGAGATTTGTGGCAGATACAGTTGCTGCCATTGCTCTGTGTGCCAAGAAGCTTCCCTCTATGGCACTAGGATTTAATGGTAAGACTGCTATGTCTGCATATTTTTGCGGTAAATGATTCTTCTTGAATATAATGTTTGATTTTAACTATTTTACAGAATCGTCTATAAGTAATTCTGTTCACTTTGATGGAGGAGCTGCTGTTTTAGTTCAAGCAATTTTGTCTATCAAAGCAATAGTGAGAACAGATCCAGCATCTCATGAAAAAGTATTCCTTTTAAATAAGTTTAGCAATCTTGTAACTCCATAGGTGTCTCATTTGTATACTTCTCAATATACGCAGAATGCATATTTGATTTGACCTCATGTTGCCCAATCAGTAATGTAGCCACGGCATGCATGGAACCTTTGTTGTATTATACAACTTACGTTTTTTCCGTGGTCTCCTTGCACCAAAACAGTTTATTTTGCTCTTTTGTTAGTCATAACTTGGTTACTGAAGGGTGCAAGAATTTTAAGATGATATGATGTAGTTTATCTTATTCTTTGTTATTTTAATTAGAAAAGGATAGTCCATCAAACTCCCTTTAAGTAACCTACCTTTCAATTTGCCTGCCATATTTCATTTTTGTTTACTTAGCCCCCCATAAGTTAAGCAGCCTTGTAAATACCCCTCAATGAGTCATGTTACACTATTTCTGGTAGTTCTATTACTTTTTACATTTCTTAACTTATGTAAGTACATGTTTAATGATTTCAATAGTTGTTTCCATGGTTTGAGTGGCTTTGGTACTTGTCAGATGTACCACAGAAATTCTTGAAATTACAGAGGTACTGAAATCATGCGATAAACCACACATTCTAGTAAGAATTTACATCAAGTAGTGCAAAAGATGGTAAAAATAACAAGAATTAACTTAAATGTGTATCATTTACTATTATAGTTTTTTGGGGGAGCAAGGGTGTATTACACAAATCTGAACATATAGGTTCGAAGTAAATGAATATGAGATATAGCAAACAATTTGAACAATTGTGTGACATTCAAGTTTTTTTTTTTGCAGTCTGGTTATGTATTTATTGGAACCATATGCAATAATAAATATGGAATACTGGGTGTTACTTTGTTCTATTGTTTGAATGTATTTGTTTCTTCTTTATACATTGATTTGATATCTTGGCTTTTTTCCCCCTGAAGGTGATCGTACGCTTGGGCCGCAGTCTCGACAAAATTAAGGAGCCTGCAGCACGATCCCTGATTATTTGGATTGTTGGAGAGTATAGTTCCATAGTAAATCTCATTCTAAAGATAGTCCTGCTGTCCTCAAGTATCTTGCATGGTCCTTTACGGCTGAAGTGTTTGAGCCAAAGCTTCAGATCTTAGATGCTGCTGCAAAGGTCCCTCCATCCTCTCTGTCTCCCTCTGTCAAAATTTAAATGTTTCCTCCTTTTTTGTGGAGATTACTATTTGGTTTTCCTTTACAGGTTATCATACATTCGCCACAAGAATTCAAAAGGATAATGGCCCATGTCATTAAGTTGGCAACATGTGATTTGAATTATGATGTCCGTGATCGTGCTCATTTTATATCAAGACTTCTGCCATTCTGCACAACCTATTTAAATGTAAGCAACTCCTCATGTCAATCACATAATGAAGATATGTTTAAGGAGCTGGTTAATCATATGTTTGATGGGAAGATGACATCAACATTCCATCCAACCAACAACTACCGGATTTATCTTCCTGGTTCCTTGTCACAGGTTGTTCTTCATGTAGCTCCTGGTTATGCACCACTTCCAAAGCCTCAAAGTATGGAATTAAGTCATAAGACCATGGAGTCAACCAGAGGAGTAGGCAATTCTTCTACTACTACAACAACAATAATAAAATATTTTAGTCTCAAGTAAGTTAAGATAGACTAGAGTTACAAACCTAAAATAAACCTTAAACAAGAATTGCGATTAGGCAATTCTTCTGAAAGTATTAATTCTGATTCTGAATCTGGTTCTTCAACATATGATAGTGGTTCTGTTTATGATTCAGAGAGTGAAGGTGGTGATTCATCTGATGGGGATGCTGCTGCATCTAACAAAAAAGGATAATCAAGAAGGCCCTTTGGCCATGTTTATGATGCAAGTGTTGATCAAGGTTAGACGGCTAGGGATATTGAGGAAAATTTTGCATCTCTCATCACTACAGATTTGACTGAATTAATGTCAAAGTCAGCCTTGGAACACATGGCTTGATGAGGCTCCTGCTGAGCCAGTTCAGGCTTCTACACAGACATCCTTTGCCAGAATGTCTTTTACCAATCGGAGCTTTGAGTGAAAACCCAAATTGCATATTTTGTTAGACCCATCTAATAGTAATGGTCTAAGTGTTCTTTATGCCTTTTCATCTGAGGTTTCACCCGCTTGCTAGTATGTGTAGACTTGTTATTTGAGAATGTTTCAACAAACCAACTGGTAGATATAACAATTAAATCCGAGGAGGCTTCTGGTAGTGAGGGTGGCTTGGACCAAACATCACAAGGATCTGCAAGGTATGATCCAGCTCTAATTGGTTCATTTTAATGTCATTTCATTTATGTCGTCAGAATGCTTGCAATGGCATTCTGTTATCTGTTTGTCTTTATTAACTTGTTTCAATTATTGTCTCATTTATTGTAATCATTTTGGCTTGCAGTGTTCCGATTATTGTTCTAACAGCAAAGATGGTTCTTCAGGTTCACTTCCATCACCATCTATTGCCCCTTGAGTTGTCTGTGTTCTGCAATGGGAAAAGGCATCCAGCAAAACTTCATCCTGACATTGCTTATTTTGTGCGGCCACTGCCCATGGACCTAAATGCTTTTCCATGCAAGGAAAACCAGCTGAGGGGAATGTTTGAATATGCTAGAAGGTCGGTAAATCTCCACCTGTCTCCACTATGCTATGATTATGTTCATGTTACGAGACTTCCATTCACACTTCTATCGATAAATATATGCTAGAACTAATATGATGAAATCACCACAGGTGCACCTTCAAAGATCATCTTCAGAAGATTGCGCACATCAATGATGCAGAGCATGCTGATAAGAACCTTCTGATAGCCCAGATCCTTGTGTCGAAAATACTCAGCAATGCCAAATTTCACTTGGTCTCAATGGATATGCCAGTGACCTTCAGCATCGACGATGCTCATGGCTTATGCTGGCGATTCAGCAATGAAATCCTGAGCACTTCAAACCCTTGCCTAATTACCATCGTTGCGCAAGGGCATATCTCGGAACCACTGGACCTCACTGTTAAGGGGGACTCTGAAGATACCGCGTTTGGCCCAAACCTCCTGAACAGAGTTGTAGCAATCATAGAGTGAAGCGTTACGTTTTAACATATATCTGTGCATTTAGTTTTAAATGCCACTGGATACTGTAAATTGTTGTACATTATTTGCAAGCTCTGAGGGTTTTATAGTAAAGGTACACAGCAAATGTATGGACGTCCGGTACCACAAACGAATGGAAATGTTAAGTCATCCTTTTGAGCATCCCAGAACTAGGCCGTATGAAAATACCCCTATCTTGTGGGCACATGCCGTATAGATAGATATCCAGGAGCAATCATTTTTCAGAACGAAAGGCCGATTCCGTATTCTATGCCATATGAATGATGGTTCTATAGAAGCCTCATGTCTACTTTATAACGCTTGAAAATTCTACATCGGGAGCACTGAAAGCCGAAGACCACTCCTCGTGCAATATCAGCTTTGCAGTGCAATGGACTAATGATCAGCATTGTGTGGCCATGAACTCAATTCTTCTTATCAAGCTGGTACGAGGTTGGGCTCTGAGGACGGTGATAATTCAAGCAGTGGGTTCTTCTGGAACTCGTTTCTTAGCTGCCCACAGGCTGCATTAGCATCAAGCCCACGGGTTTGTCGAACGCTTACGGTTATCTTCCGAGCTTCTAGCGCATCAACAAACGCTTGAACCTGTGCATACCACCAGCATAAATACAAGCAACTCAAATTGAACAACTCCTTACTAATAGTAAGATAGGCATATAGGCATACCATTTTTCTGTAGGGCCTCTTGTATTCAGAACCTTGTATCGGATTATAGGGAATTAAGTTCACATGATAACCACCGCCACATGTGTGCAGTAGCTCTGCAAGTTCTTCAGCATGCTCCTTTGCGTCATTAATCCCAGCTGGAGGGAATTCAGCAAAGGAGCGTTAGTTTGGTAACACACCTTTAGCATTCTTCCTCTTAAGCACATGGATCCAGGCATAGTGAGCATACCTAGCAGAGTGTACTCAAAGGATACCCTTCGTCCAGTTTCGAGGAAGTAATTCTTGCAGTCATCCATTAGTGCTTCCAAGGGATATGACTTTGCACTTGGAACAATTGTTTCCCGTAGTTTCTGATTTGGAGCGTGCAGGCTGATTCCAATAAGACTGGTCAGCAAACAGATTGCAGAAACAATGCTGACCCAAGATTAATAAATCACAGTGCACTTCAGTCAACTATGATAAGCTTCAGGGTTTAGACATTGTGAAAAGGGCAGGCTATTTTGAATTAAAACCAAGCACTACGCAGGTTTGGCAAGTAGGAAGAACAAAATGAGACTACGTTATAAATCCTTGGTGTGAAGCCAGGTTTTTATTTTTTGGGGAGCATACCTGACTGCTAGTGTCGACTGAAGCTTGTGAGACGCTAACATTTTTATAGTGTTGGGAACACCTACTGTGGAGATTGTTATCATCCTTTGCCCAATTTTTAGTTCCTGCAAACAAAGTTAAAATATCAAGTTGAAAGGCATGCAAAGTAATAGAATGAGAATGATTCACAAAAATGACTTGAGCACAAGGAACTAAGAACAAAATTTGTCGATTTGACAGACCTTGTTCAAGCATCGGTGTGCCTCTAAAACCGATTTCAGGTTCAACATAGGTTCACCCATCCCCATGAACACCACATTTGTCACTCTGTGTTTGAACATCTCCTCTATGGCCAAAACCTGCAATACCAGAACATTAATCTGTAGTGCAAGAAAAGGCACGGTTTACTTTTTTTCTACATCAACATTGTACTAGGTGGATTGTGGAGAGAGGACCTGCTCAACAATCTCATGTGTGTGAAGGTTTCTTGCAAACCCTCCCTTGCCAGTGGCACAAAATGAGCAACGCAAAGGGCAGCCAACCTGCAGAACTAGTGTCAAACTGTAAAACATGCATTCGCACTGACTATGATAATGTCCAAAATCCGAGGTACAAATTCCCCAGCACCTGCGATGAAACACAGGCAGTGAGCCTTGACAGGCCTTTGTCATCATCAACAGGGATTCCTACTGTCTCGATCAATCTGTTGTCCTCCAATTTGAGGAGTATCTACAAGGACAAAGGGAGAGTTTATAAACCTCAAATTTTGCAAGGGAAGATGCGCACGTGTACCATAGCAAGCATGCACGCTCAATGACAGTTTTCACTAGTTACAGAATTATGAGATCGTAATTTCCTATTTATAGGCTCAAAATACGCCAAGTGAACACGTGAGGCGCGAACATGACTCATAACTGGGAGGCACATTAAGGCATTTTTACCTTAGTAGTGCCATCAGAGGCCGTCACAGCATGGTGCACTGGCGACCGGCCAACCTTCCAGCCAGCGCCGACCAGCGCCTCCCGGAACACCTTCGGCACTTCACAGACAAGCGAATCCAACAGCGCAGTCAAGAACCACAACTCCGAGCAAAACAACAAACAGGTGGCGTGCATTGTCCCCAGCAGGAGATGTGTAACTCTCACCGTGGCTAAATTCTTGGATTTGCTTGGCCCTGGACTTGTAGAGGAGGTCGTGCAGCTGCTTCCCTCTGTAGCTTTGCTGCGCAAGTGCGTGCAAAAGTAAGGCGCAGGACAAACAATCGAAGAAGCGAGGATAGGGCAAGGAAGCATGGAAAAGCGGCGGTGTTTTGTACCTGGTCGAGGTCGACGGCGAGCTGGCGGAGCTCCGGTTCGGAGAGGCCGAGGAGGGCGCGTTGGGAAGCTTCCGGAGACCACGCAGACGCGGCGGCGACGCGCGTTCGGAGCGCGCGCGCGAGAGGGGCGGCACGTACCTGCACCAGCTGCGGCGCGGCCATTCTCCACTTGTTCCTTCCCACTCCCCAACTCATCCACTTTCATCTCATTCCCCTCTCATCGCCTTCTCTCTTTCCTGTGGTGGCCCGATTTGCTGCTGTTCACGGCCTGGCCCATCTACTGGGAGATATTTCTCTAATCGAGTTTGATTCGTGTCCATGAACCGCAAAATCGGATGTTACTCTTGCGTAGCACATTACCTATCTACGAAATTAGCAGATTAATTTAAAAAATTAAACTACTAAATACCTTATTATATACTCGATTATATACTCGATAAAGATGATGACCATCATTTACTCGAGTATATTCCATGTGTATACCATAACACACATGCATGCATTTTAATTACGCATTGGTGGTTAGCTCCTAAATCCCTATTAGTCGTCTTGAGTATATACGCATCTAGTCGATGTTCTCCATATGGAGCGCGGTGTCTTGGCCTAAGGCTAGTCGATTCAATTAATATCTTATTCTTTTAAACGGATCGAAGTTGTAGAAGGCCATGGTGTTTTAACATTCTCCTACTCATGCAAAACAAAAAAATAAGAAACAAACGTGCCATATGTAATCAATATATGAATTGATTAAATAATTAATAGATTAGAATGACAAACCCGATATCTTATTGGGGATCAACTTTTTTATAAGTGCACAGCCTTATGGATGTTAGTTTAGAAGTTATCGATCTAGTTACTTGATTTGAGGCTTTGAGAACAATAATTTTGAGCTACTTTTTTTTCACGACGGCGATTTCTTAAAGCCGTATCGATCCTAGTAGATTGAATCATCCAAAATTAAGATGGTAATGGTTTCGATCTAGAGGCAAACATACTCTGATCAGATCATATCTTCTTATCCAAAGTAGTCACAATATCCCTAGTCAAAAAATCCCCTCTCAATGTCATGTCTTTATGTACGTGACGTTGAGTTACCAGATCCATGAATGTAGTTATCTCTCTGATAGCCGCATATGTATGAAAATCCTTCTCAGTCACACTCACTTGTGCAAAACCTATTTGTCCACGTGCTCGCATATGATTATGTGCGGGGAGCTCCTCTGGTATGGTATATACAATTTATCAGTCACGGGTGTCAATTAGGGACTATCAACTTATACTGTTGTTTTTTGGACATCTCAAACTCTACTAGTCATAAAACACAGGCTAGAGGTCAACTTAATTACTTGTTAATACTGCATCAGTCCTAGGATACACAAGCTGATACACACATAATAATAGTAAAATTAAAAATAACTATCTTTTATTATATCACTCCACTAAGAGTGGTCCTTTGTCATCATTAATAGACCCTATATAGGCAACATAGCATAGAAAACAAAAGCAACAAACAATGACTAAGTGAAAGCTACAGCGAAAAGCAATTGAAGTGGCGAAACACCAGGTACAATACTTAAATGGCTAATTTATTCCATAGTAATGGTTTTGGACTATGGCACTATGCACTATCAAGGTAAGAAAGCAAGCACCTACGAGCGAGGAAGAGCTATAAAACTCACACACAAGGAAACAATTTTCATAAAATGGAACCAAACAAGTGCATCATCCCATATGGTGTAATCGGACGGTATACTACTTTCTCACCATCCCTCCTCCTCCCCCTTCGTCACCATCGGCAATGGGCACTCTCTCCCTATAAAATGTCATGGTGACTCCCTCCTGTCTATAACCACAACCAATTTTTCACTTCGCAATGTCCTCATCGTCCCCTCCCTCATCTACAACCTAGTATCTGTCTGCTAATTCATAAGAGATAATAATTGCTCAATTGAATTTGATGTTTCTGGTTTCTCTATGAAGGATATCCCGACTTAGCGTGAGATGTTTTGATGCAATAGTGGCGGCGATCTTTACACCATCTCCACTGCGCCATCCACTCCGCACGCCAGCATCGTTATCTCCACCAACCTATGGCATCTTCGCCTCGGTCACCTTAGCCTCGACGCTGTCGCCAATCTCTGTCGCAGTGCCTTCATCACGTGTAACCACAACAGCTCCACTGTCTGCCATTCTTGTCAACTTGGCAAACACGTACGGCTGCCTTTCTCAAACTCTATGTCTTGTACCTCACGACCTTTTGAGTTAATACACTGTGATGTGTGGACTTCTTTAGTTAAGAGTGTTTCCGGTAATCAGTACTATCTCGCAATACTCGATAACTATACACACTATTGCTGGACTTTTTCACTAACCAGCAGGTCCGAGGTTGCCTCCCACCTCATCAACTTTACCAACTATGTCTCTAATCAATTCAACCTCTCTATTCAAGCCATGTAGGCCGATAATGGTACGGAGTTTGTCAACTGTACCATTCAAATATTTCTTATCTCCCGTGGCACCCATCTCTACCTCTCATATCCCTACACCTCTCCCCAAAACGACAAGGCCGAACACCTTCTTCGCACACTCAACAACATGAGTCGTACTATGCTACTTCATGCCTACCTACCCGCAACCTACTGGGCTGAAGCACTAACCACCGCGACTTACCTTCTCAATCGACGCCCTTGCTTCTCCGTTCGCTATAATGTCTCCTATACCCTTTTGTACAACAAGACGCCTAACTACTCTCACCTACGCGTCTTTAGATGTCTCTGCTATCCCAATCTCATCGCCACTGCTCTTCACAAACTTGCACCCCGCTCTACCGCCTGTATTTTTCTTGGCCATCCCTCATCCCACAAGGGATACCGATGTCTCGATCTCTCCACTCACCAGATCATCGTCTCCCGCCATGTCGTCTTTGACGAGTCCTGCTTTTCCTTCAGTTTACTTCATCCCGGACCCTCGTCTGGTGATCTCGACTTCCTCCTAACCAACACTGTAACCTCCTGGTCCCCTCTATCAATCTCACCTCCGGCCTCCCCATCGGCCGCTCCTGAGCACTTATTGTACAGCTATCCTACTCCTCTTCGCTCCGATGCTACTCACATCGGATCTCCATCGCCCCCACTACCCTCATCGACTCCCTAATCTCCATCGGCTCCAGCTGATACTGTCTCACTCCGATCGAACACATCAACTCCATCGGCTCCTCAACCTCTATCGGCTCGCCCACACCTATCGGCCCCTCGGCCTCCATCGGCTCGCCACTCCCTATCGGCTGCTCCGTCTCCATCGGACCGCCCAACCCCATTGGCCCATCAACCTTCATCGGCTCACCCACTCCCATCGGCTCAGGCCGACCTCGTTCAACCCTTTTTCCGAACATACAGTCGCCGATTCCGAGCCTTCCCCATCCCGTCCCCATCCCACTACTCACACTCTCATCGTCTCCTGCGAACCCTACTGTCCCCCTCCACCTCTCATATGATCATCCGATCATAAACCGGATCCCTCAGCCCTACCAAGCGCTACGGGCTCTCAGCAGTTTATTGTACCATCTCGCCTATCCCAGCGACTTCTCGTTCAGCTCTGGCCGATCCTCAGTGATACACGGCCATGGCCGATGAGTACAAGGCCCTTATGGATAATGAGACCTAGTGCCTCGTCCCTTGTCCTCCCGGTGTCAATGTTGTGACCGGTAAGTGGATCTTTAAATATAAGTTTCACTCCGATAGATCGCTTGCTCGTCACAAGGCACGCTGGGTAGTTTGGGGTTTCTCCCAATGTCCCAGCATTGACTATGATGAGACCTTCAGTCCCATCATCAAACCCGCTACCATTCGGGTTGTTCTCACTCTCGCTACCTCGCACTCTTGGTCAATCCACTAGCTCGACGTGAAGAACGCCTTTCTTCACGACTATCTGACGGAAACGGTCTACTGCCAGCAGCCTCCAGGCTTCGTCGATCCATCTCATCCCAACGACGTTTACCTCTTTCAGCGCTCCCTCTACGGCCTCAAACAGGCCCATCGGGCCTGGTACCAGCGTTTTGCTGCCTATCTTTGGCACATCGGCTTTGTGGCCTCTGTCTCCGATACCTCCCTCTTCATCGTTCACATTGACAACACCACCTTCTATCTTCTCCTCTACGTCGACAATATTGTTCTTACAACGTCCTCGCCGCCCATCCTACACCAGATCATGGCCCGACTCTACTCCGAGTTTGTCATGATCGATCTTGGTTCTTTCTATTACTTTTTTGGCATCTTTGTCACACACTCTCCTCATGGGTTTTTTTCTCTCCCAGTGTTAGTATACCATCGATCTCCTCCAGCGTGTGGGTATGGCTGAATGTCACCCCACCGCCACTCCCGTTGACACTCGCGCCAAGCTCTCTGCCACCGATGGCTCTCTCATAGCCGATCCCTTCTAGTACTAGAGTCTTGCTGGTGCCCTCTAGTAACTCACACTAACACGACCCGATCTCATTTACGCCATCCAGCAAGTGTGTCTCTTCATGCATGCTCCACGTAAACCTCACCTCGTGCTGCTCAAGCGTATTCTTCGTTACGTGAAGGGTACACTCTCCACCGGCTTACATCTCAGCTCCAGCCCCATCGACTCTCTCACCGCGTACTTCGACGCGGACTAGGCAGGCTGTCCCGATTCTCGATGCTTCACATACGGCTACTGCGTCTTCCTCGGTGACACTCTAGTCTCTTGGTCCTCCAAGCGTCAGACTACAGTGCCTCGGTCCAGCGCCGAAGCTGAGTATCGCGCCGTTGCTTACGCCGTCGCCGAGTGTTGCTGGCTTTACCAGCTTCTCCAGGAGATCCGTGCACCTATCCCCTTTGCGACTATCGTCTACTGCGACAACGTCAACGCCGTTTACATGATCACCAATTCGGTCCATCATCGACGCACGAAGCATATAGAGATAGACATTCACTTTGTACGTGACAAGGTCACGCTAGGATAAGTTTGGATGCTTCATGTACCATCGACGCACCAGTTCACCGATATTATGACCAAAGGCCTACCACGCCTTTGTTCACCAATTTTCGCTTCAGTCTCTGCGTTCGTTCTCCTTCTGCTATGACTGTGGGGGGTGTTAGACCAATAAACTTATATATATATAGTCCCAACCCTCCTGAGTTAGAGTTTTATTCTCACTGTACACCACATTTTTACAGCAGCTAACTCGTTCTCCGTAATACACACAAGATAGATGCAGTCTCGTCAGACTTCTTAAGCCACCAAGTGTGACTGTCAGATGGAATGAACAGTTAGAAAGGTGAAGATATTGGACTGGGTCTCCATTCCCATTCGACAGAAGTGAGCATGGGAAATTGTAATTTGCCTCGTATCGGATCAGCATAATTGTGAGTTCTTCGATCCCTGGCTTGACAGCAATCTGAAGCCAATTGTTGAGATAACAAGAGCCCTTTGCACTATAATCTGAACAGATCTGCATCTTGAGTTTTTTTCACACCGATGACTGAGTGCCTTTTGAGAATGGGATCGACTTTGCCATTGAAAACTCCAACCGATTCGTCCTTTTGACATGCATTTTTATTCAAGCCTAATGTTTCACTACTGAAATTGAGGTTGGGATGGCATCTCTAGGAACTTAGAAAGGAGGGAGACACACCGGCGGCTCGGGCAGCATCTCGCATTGGCATCAGGCAATGTATATGATGCAAGATGTCCTGCATGCACAAGCATGGGGGAGAAGTTCAACATGGGAATTGTAAAGGCAAATGGTTGAATTATATGGAAGCAAAAAATAAAAAGTAACTTATGGAGTAATATTTTAACCCAGGTCCAGTGCTACCTGCCTGATTATAAACTACGGACTGTATAGTTGACTTCTGCTAGGCAAATATGCCCTTACCCAAATCAGTTATGAAGTGCTGAGAACTATTTGCTTCTTTGCACTTGCACCAGATAAAATGGATGGAATGATTTTTAATTGTCTAATAGCATGTTATTTCAATAGCAGCAAAGGAACAGAAAGTACCGATAGTACATCTGACTATTTAAATAGCCAGGAAGCCCAGGCACAGAATCAAATACTTGTCTCTAAGCAAGTTAAGAGACAGCATGGAGATTACTGGCAAGTGCTCATCATTGATGTTGACTTGAGCAACTCCCAGTCTAAAAAACACAGGTTTTTATGCATTGGAGGGCTGAAGATGATTGTTATGCTTAGGGACAAACATTACATGAAGACAATTTGTAATTGAAAAGTTATGTGCAACAGCTGGAAATGCCACAGGGCGGTAGGAGGTTACAGCATCAAAGTGTTGGGTTCAATATAAACTATAATAGCATTGGCTCACCAATTTGTGCAATCCAATTCGAGTCGTAATTTACTTATACTACACTAGTAGCAGGATGTTCCGTTAGCAACATTTTTATTTATGGTGTACCTCTGGAAGGCTTGGTATGTCTATATGTCAGCAGCACCCTGAGAATCGCCATCTGGTTGGCAGGGTGAGCCCTTTCTTTTAGCCCGTGAAGCAATCAATCCATCTGCAGCACAAGATGAAAGCATGGTTACAGACATTTGAGGAATAATAAAACAGCAAACGCATTGCGATCATATACTACTCTCAGACAAACCACCTTTAATCTCCTAGTGAATGAAACACGAACAAAAGGTACTCCACACAACAAACTAGTTAGAGTGCAGGAAATTAAACATCGATCCATCCAACTAACAAAAACAAAAATAGGGCTTTGGCTTTGGCATGGGAAGAAGGAGATCGGAACTCGGAAGGACTTGTACTCTTACTACGAGCACTTGGTTCCAAAACAACCATCCGTGCCGTGGATAGGCGAAGAGAAAGGTGCACCAGACCGAGGTCGACGGCGAGCTTCCGGAGCTCCGGCCGGCTGGAGACCTCGCAGACACCGCCGCTGCCGCCTTCTCTATGGCGAGCTTGTGCTATGACGCAGCTTGTGCTATGACGCAACTTGTACGTACGAATCTCAAACGCTCTAAAATTCGCATGATGGGAGATACGATTTTCCAGTCCCATTAATTAATTATCTTTTCAACAAAGAGGCCTGACAGTTTTTCAATGCAGAAAGCAATTATTTCCGAATGAATTTTCTTTCTCTTCTTTCTTCCTTAGCTCTCTCTCAAAATAAAGTCAAGAGCTGCATGTTAAACTCACTCCAGCAGAAAAGAAGAAACTGGTGATTTTCTTTTCATTTTTTCTTTCTGGGTTTCATTCAAGGCATACAGAATTGGTGACTTCAAAGCAGTGCAGACCAAAAAAGTACAACTGTGTGATGCACGAGCAGAAGGAGGGAGAAGACTCCATCTGATTTGCAGCAGGAAGAAGTTTAACAACTTAACGTAACTAATTAAGCAGCTGCATGCGGATGCGTCCAGAAATTAATCAATCTCTGCCTCTTGATTTACAATTAGGTCACTCATCATCAGGAATCTACATGCATGCGTCGCAATGGCAGCTCACTCTGGCAGAGGCGACGCCGACAGTCGCCTCGGACGAGCCGACCTGCCGCCGTTTACCGGCGTACTCGTCGCTTCCGACCGCCTGCTGCCGCGCGACCAGTTGCCGCCATTGCCGGTGACGGTGAACCCACGGCCGCTCAGCATCTTGCTCTGCGGCTGATGAGACGTCTCCTTGGCATCCTGAAGCCGCTCCAGCGCCGCGACCACCTGCTGCATGCTCGGCCTGTTCCTCGAGTCGCCGGACAGGCACTGCAGCGCCAACGCCGCCGCCTTCTGGGCGCCGGCGAGCGAGTACTGCCCGCCCAGCCGCGCGTCCAGGATGCGGAATATCCGCCGCCTGCTCGTCAGGTACGGCCGCGCCCATTCCACCAAGTTGTGCTCGCCGGACGGCCGGTTCTTGTCCAGCGCGCGGCGACCCGACAGCATCTCAAGCAGGACGACACCGAAGCTGTAGACGTCGCTCTTCGCAGTCAGATGCCCTGCAAATGAACATACATGTTGGATTTTGATAAAATATTATTATTATTCACAGTCCATTTAGGAGGTCATCAGCTGACGTTGCTGTTCAGATGCTGCAGAGTAGCCGACAATTGATGGGCTTAATTAACAAGTATGGACAGATCATCTGAACATTTATATATAATACTAGAACCGTACTAAACCTTTGACTTAATTGGTACTCATCTGAGTAGTATTTTTTAAATCCTCAAATCTTTCTCGGCTGCATGCGTGCTTATCTAGCTAGTAGCAGTACAAGATTGTGCAGCATTTTTAGTTCTATGGATGATCGATCACATGCTGCTATGTAATTAAACTATGTGTGATTTGGTTTAGCACATGTGCTGAAGGGATCCGGTCCACAGTTAGCAAGCCAGTTAGGTCTGAAACCATGACAAAATTGGACGAGTTGTCTGCACCTAACTCTGACTTCAACTCTCAACGGGAAAAGAAGAGTATTCTTTACTGCTTGGTCTAGTGCTTCAGGACGAGCACGAGCTGCCAAACAGACCAGCTTTTATCACAACTTTTAATCAAGAACATATACCTACTACTGCTGCATAACAACGACAGCTAGAAACCCTGGCAAATGCAGATTGTCTTACTACTAAAAAGTACCTGACCTTTAATTATCTAAACAAGGTCTGACCTTTAACATATACTAGTAAAAACTGAAATGCTATAAATAGTTGTAGAAAAGGCTTCAGAAAAACAGAATAATCAAGTTGAAATTTTGCAACGCAGGCCATTGAAAATTGAATTGCTACCTGTCGCAAGATATTCAGGAGCAGCATATCCGTATGTGCCCATAACCCTTGTAGAGACATGGCTCTTGTCACCGGTTGGCCCATCCTTTGCCAACCCGAAATCAGACAGCTTTGCATTGTAGTTCTGCGATATATATATGAAAAGAAGATTCAGGCACCGAACCATTTATCAACAATTTGTCACTCAAATTAAGGATAATGTATAGTACCGAATCAAGAAGAACATTAGATGTCTTGAAATCACGGTAGATAACTTTGGCCTTGTCGCTGTGGAGAAAGGCAAGTCCCTTTGCTGCTCCAAGGGCAACTTTCATTCGAAGATTCCAGGAGATTGGCTGAAAATGTGAGCCCCCTGCATGACATGCCCATCCAAAACTTTGTCAACACCACCATCCGTTTCAGACTTTGAGTACTTCACAAAAATCAAAATCAGCTACCCCGATCAAAATAAGTACTAGTAATAACATACTACTAATACTAATGCAGAAGAGGTAAATTATTAAGTAAAAAAAAAGGCAGAGACTTACTCCTGAAAAGATGATTCTCCAAGCTCCCCCGAGGCATGAACTCGTAGACAAGAAGCCTCTGCTCATCTTCGAGGCAGTAGCCTACAAGCTTTACAAGATTGGGGTGTGAGAGTTGTCCAAGGTAGTTCACTTCGGCCTGCAAATGCAATGCAAGAACCATGCATTCACGAATTATTTCTTGGTTTCATTCAAGCAATATATATGCAGAGAAAGAACTCTTTTCATACGCACCAGCCATTCCCGGTGGCCCTGGAAGCCGTCCTGGTTGAGCTTCTTGACGGCGATGACCATGCCGGTGCCGGGCCTGGTCGGGACAAAGGAGTTCTCGTCGACCCATCCCTTGAAGACGGAGCCGAAGCCGCCCTCGCCGAGCACGCTGTCGGGGCGGAAGTTCCTGGTGGCCGTCCTGAGCTCGTTGAAGGCGAAGCTCCTGACGTTGGCCGACTGCAGGATGTCGCCCTCGCTCCGAGGTGTGGGCGTCGCCGGCACCGACGCCGCCGACACGCGGCTGCTCGACGCGCTCAGCCCCGCCCCCTTCCTACTCCTGCTTGACCCTGATAACCAATAGTGCAGTACAATTCAGCAGATAACCAATAGTACAGTACAATTCAGCAATGTCACACCAACGCCACCGCACAGCATGCAGATCAACGCACACTTACTCTTGCTCTCTTTTTCTTCTGCTTTTTTAGTTTGTTTCTTTTAGCTCTACAGATGAAGCGATCTAAAAGAAGAATTCAGAGATCAAATAAGTAAAGAAGACGACGGTGGGAGAAGCCAAATCGTGATTTAATTGAACTAGTAGCTAGTATGCGCAAGCATCTGAACTGGAAACCGCCATGACTCGCTCGATCTCAACAACCTCAAGCTAGCTATCTAGAAACGATGAACAGTTACCTCAACACATAGAACATGTGAATCAAGAAACTAATTAGTAGTAGTAGTCCAAGTGAAATAATATGATGAAGAGGGTAACTAGAAGATTACCTGGAGGGGATGCGCTTCGGGAGATGACATCGGAACATCCGCAGCAGAAGCAGTTGCCCATGGCGATCGATGTGGCAGGGGGATTGAGAGCTCGCTCGGTCGGTCTGAAGAGGAAGGGCAGCTTAGCGTAGCTATAAAGGTGAGAGCTTTCTTTATTTTGGCGGAAATAAAGGGAGGGGAGGTCGATCTCTACAGCTAGCTGCCAGTGCCGGTGCTTGTCTGAAGGATGGATCACGGGATTTATGGGGGTTGTGCTGTGCTGCTAATTAATCATCAAGGTTGACCTCTCCCTCTCTTTACTGTCACGCCCACTTGGGATTGGGATAGCGATTATTGGAGGATCAGAGATCGATCCAATGGGGCATTGATGGATGGATGCAGGAAGAAGAGGAGATCGATCGAATGGTTGCTTCTTCTTCTTGCCGCCTCCAGATTTCAGAACAAGAAGCTTTGCTTCATTTATAGCGATTACTAGTAGTGACTCCATCCCTCGGCTGACCTGACCAATGGGCCCTCTTGTGCCTGTTGGTTAGCCGAGGTGTCGTGCGTGGTGAGGACTTGTGCCATCCGTTGGATCAATATCGGACGGCCAGCTAGCATGTGTTTGTTTGATCTGTTGGTTGTAAATTTTGGCTATCTCCATCTATTCTCAGATCCGTACGGATATATCGATCGATCGGCCGGCCGGCCGGCCAAACTACAGCATTTCTCTTGCATCAGCTGATATGCTATATCTCAGTTTTTATCTGCATTTTGATTACAAGCTAATTGAGCAATTAGTTAGTACTAGTAAAAATATAATGGGACGCAACAACTAGCTAGTATCTGGTGTGGTAGGGAATTAAGGATCGATCGGCAAGCTTTGAATGGCAAAGGTAAGAGATGCATGAACGAAAACGAAGAGGCCATGCATGCAGTTCGTTGCGCTTACTTACCTGCACCAACTAATTAGCTCGCGAGCTTAATTAGGTGTGAATAATCACATTTTTTATCCTGGCCTTTGCACTAGTACGTACTACTATTGTCGACGCGCCTCCTATACGTTAATTTGTGCCAGCGGTGCGGAGAGCTGCCACAATGCAGCAGCTATAGCCTCGTGACCTTCTGTTTGACTTATTGGCCTTTACCTACTATAGTCCACTTGATTTACTCGACATGCATGCACTGATGCACTATTAATTAATTACTACTTATATTGCACGGCACAGCTAGTTGACACTACATTAATTCTTTCTCCATTAATTTCCTCTTCCTCTTTTACTAATAGCACAACTTGTTTTACATATCTTCCTCTTCGTCCCTTCCACTTAAACTCAGCCTAAACCTCTCTCTCTATATTCATGATGGGAAGAATAACAAAGTCGTTTGATCCATTAAATCTGTGCATAAGCATAAAGTAATTAACTTATGCATTTTCTATTAAATACAAAGAATACCTACATCTACATATGAGTTTGTGTTCGCACAGAATCAGTCATTTGTGTTCACCGAGGGAGTTCCAATGGAACGTCGTGAACACACAGAGACCTAAGAGATCTACTTTACTTCAATGCAGGTCTTTCGGCTTCGAGGTCTCTTCATCGAGATTGTTAGAGTTGCGAATGTGCTAATCAATTTGACTCTGTAATTAATGAGAAAATAAACCAATGAGTCAATCGACCGATAGGTCAATATGAACTTCTACTATCGGTTGGTTGCCAATAGAGACTGAAGGACTCATCCATCGACTGAAAAGCCGATGAAAACATAGGCAAATGATGACGAAAGGAATAAAAGACATATTGGCTATAGAGCCGATAACATTCTGAAATAGAATGACATTCTGAATAAGATAAACACATATCGGCTGTAAAACCGATAGCGCTTTGAATAGAATATGCGATGATGCTTCGGATAAGATAAAAGATCCATCTACTGCAAAGCCAATGGAGTTCTGAATAGAATGTGCAATGAGTAGCAAGGAGCGAGATCCGATCTCCTGAAAGTACAAGACCTAGTGATTACTATAACGGTACCGTTAGAGCCAGCGTTGATAAATCGGATCGAATCAAGACAATATGAGACCGAGACTAAAGACATAGAGATGGTAAGACTAGATCAGGTGTGCAGATAGAAGGAATAGACGAATCCATCGGCTAGCTAAGCCGATTAGAGAAATTCTCTCTCTATATATATATCGGATGAGAAGTTGATACATTACATATGAGGCTATGTGTATAGATAACTCATCAGCTAGCTATTTCGATAAAACGTCGAGTAAAAACTTATCAACTTATGGCTCAATCTACTATTAGCAGTCTAGTAGGTCAGATCTAACTGATACTGTACGAGATTGATGACTGTAAAAGGAGTTTAATAAGCCGATAGATCCTATGCGAACGTGATGTGATATATTCGATCGGACTAAAAGGTTAAACCTAATCGATACAGTCTTAGACAGAACGAATACAACAGAATAATTGCGAAACTTACCTCTTCGTTGGAGTTCGGACCTAACCGATGTAGTCCCACGTCGAGAGACATAACTCGTCGGTAAGAACCTAGATAAACTAGGATGTCAATGTATCAAAGATGTATTGATTTGAGAGATAATTTATAAGGTCTCGAGAGGTCTATATTTATACATTGAAATTATAAGAGACCGATACGGTTACAAACAAACGTTATTTTCTTATCTTACGATAACATATTCGGTATACAAGTAAAAGTATTCTATTGTGGTTTTACATGTACTTCTCAGATACTGAACCGAATTTATTCTTAATCCGTCTAATTGAAACTTTTATATAAGTCGATTGGCTCTTTAATCATAATATTTTGTTACAAATAGTTCGTAACAAATAGTTCGTAAACAGACCACCGATCTGCTGTTAGTTAGTTAGTTGCACAGTTAATAATTATCTAGATACAAGTATGCAACTGTGCATGAATGCATACAACGCAAGCAGATGCAGGGCAAACATATTATCCTATACCCTGCTTGGTTGTGTACGCGTGTTGAGCTGAATTGTTTTCATTGCCCTGCAGCTGCTCTGCGCCCCAGCTAACTACGTACTAGCTAGTAGCATTCATTCGGTCGATCAATTATTGGTGGCGGTGAGCTGTGCTACGGTCGATCGATCAGGCAGCAAGTCAGAGTACGCTGGAGCTAACTAGCTACTATACTGAGAAAGCAGTACTACTAACGAACTTGTGCAAGTGCAAATATATACGCCAGCGTATGTACGTAAGTTGACTCCGTGGATTTACAACGCAATTAAGTCTCCATCGATCGCAGATCGTCTCTCGACGATGCATGCATGGTCAAGTCAACCAACAAGTTGACACTAATTAATACTCCTAAAGCATAGTGAGAGTGGGAGCTTCTTCTGCATGCAGCTGCCGATCGATTGAGCGGTGCATATATATGTGGCTACATAACGATGCACGGATCAGTGGTTACAAAGAGACAAACCAAGCTGATTCAACTAGTTACTAGCTAGTTAGGTCTAACAATTTTGTGCGAACATCTTCGTATCAATCAATCAGTAGCCAGTAACCACTACGGCATGCGCTACCTCTCCGCCCATTAATTACCTACTACTTCTACTCTAGTTAACCTCTTGTTTCTTCTCTGAATATCATGCAAGGTCAGTAGTAAAGTAGGCTGCTGGCTCCAATTTTATCCCACTCACCTATAGCTCTTCTTGAAGCCTGTATATACAATAGCTAGCTGTATTGCTGGGCCATACACATTCCCATCGTATTAAAATAATGCAACATCAATCCCATCTCTCTCCCGCGTCATGCCCCCCTCATCAGAATAACATTGTCTTTCGCTTGTCCTCGTCGCGTGGTCATGGGGAGCAGGCAGGCAAAAGCAACCGATAGCGGCTGGGTCCGTGCGCCCTGCATTGAGCCAGCCTACAACTGTCCATGGTTTCATCGAGGGCAGTGAAAGGCAGACGGTGCACTCGCTACGCGTATCGTCAGCGGTGGCGGTAGCCTTTCCCGCATGCCCTTGTCCCGGCTGTACGTTCTCGTGCGGCATAGAAGGGGTGGAATTCGTGAATTCCAAAGGTTCAAACAAGTGGGCATAGGCTCGACCACCCTTTATTTGGCCTCCGTCGCTCCTACGAAGAAGAGAGAAAAGAAGCGGAAGCGATAGCAAGAGCTCTTAGCGACCACACCTAGACTCGTTGGCTATAGTGCCATGAGCTCGTCGGCTAGATTTGAGTGAGGGGTCTTGTAACTCTTATATCTCCGAAGCCAACTCCACTAAGGTTGGAGACAACGACGTGATAGTGACAGTGGCCTCCTCACCAAGATCCGCACCAAATCTCCACAAGCCATCCTCGTAGTCGTTCGATGAGTTATCCTTGTAGCCGTTGTCTGTTCAATTGATTGGAACCATCCTTGTAGTCGTTCGATGAGTTATCTTTGTAGCTGTTGTCTGTTCAATTGATTGGGACGTCCTCTGCAACGGTGATTCTAGCAAGGTAATGCCCTTGTTATCCTTGTTTTGCATTGTAAGGATTTTGCTTGACTTTGGTTGATAGATGACATATGACCGAACCCGTTGGACTGATATGGAGCTTTGCACGTTTCTTAAGAGCTGCTTAGAGGAGATTGAAACAAACACCATCACAACTTGTCCAAGAAGATGTTACTCAAGTGGTAAAAGCATGTACAAAGGGGCCAAGTGAAGTACTTATATGTCGCAAGTGGTTGATCATATGGAGGTAGCTAGAATTACAAGCTACTGACCTCAGTCATGACCCCAAAGGCCACTGTCACCGACAATGAATGGTGGAGCTAAATGAAAGGGTATGTCATTGTCGCTCTGCAAACTTTACATTTTGAAAAATTGAAACCATGGTTCACCTGAATAGTGCATTGTGTTCTAAGCTCATTGATGCTTAGTGTTGCTTTCATTACATACTGATGGTATGTATATTATGCAATATGGTATGGTATTATTCCTTATGACTGGTTTCTTTTAAATGAAACAAATTATTATTTTCCATAGTATTGTAGGACCCAAATAAATTGACCCGCCAATGATATACATGTATTCAAACCCACATATATCAGTTGCATGACGAATCTTAGTTTACCCACTTACATTGCCAGCTCGTTGCCGCATCATTTTTTTTACTTGCTCTCTGCTAACTTCGGTTTGTATATTATGAGTTGAGTCGTCCACATGACGCCTAGATGCTTTACAATGGATGGATGCTCACTGAACAGATGAAAATGCAATAGTGGAATTAAAAGGACAGTAACATGATCATGTCCCTTATATATGATTTCATCTATATGTTAATTGTAAACTGAAACTGGGATAAATTTATTATACTTAACAACTATGTATATTTATATTCATAGTTGTCAGCCCGTACTATTTGATCGCTTGTACATGCTGTGCTATAGAGACCTTAATGTTGTTTAAATGAAATATATAATATTTCTTCATGTTTCTATTAAATACAAAATAATAAATAAACAAACCAGACTTCTTCATAACTATTTTGATTAGTTGTTGTCTATATTACTTGCATCATGACCATACAGCTAGTATGGTACTCTTCCAAATGCATATGTATCTCTCCTAATTTATATTATTGATACAACCCTACTGCTGAATGTGGAATGTTGTTTTTCTTACTATTTCATCAGTTTGCAGTGAAGCATCCTACTAGCTGTAGTTGGTAAAAAAAGAAAAATACAATTCATGCTATATTCCTCCACATTGTTGTTTCAGATCTCTTGTGCTTTATGTGAACCAGTAATTCTTGTCCCCAATATGTCCAGATTGTAGTTCGTCCTGTTTGTAGCTTCAAATTTTTTTATGAACTTATGCTTCAATCTCGCAGTAATTATTGGACATTCTGGTAGTTTACCCATTCTATATTCCACTTACATGCTTGGTTGCAGATTTATGCACTTAACTATTCTATGTTTTTGGGGAAATTGATAAAATAGCAATATCTTGGAATTATGAGAACTGAGAACTGAGAACTGGAACTATGAGAACTGAGAACTGAATTTTTTTATGTTTTTGTGATCGAATGCAACTGTGGAAGACTGCCAACCATTACCTGAAAAATAAGTTACTGCTAGCTTAGATATTTGTTGGGAGTTTTTGAAACAAGATTCACTTTTGGTGCGAGTTCGGTGAACTGAAGAGTTGGTAACCAAGTGTCTTGAACAGAGTGATATAATTGAACTCAACAGATTTTACCTAACCAGTTCTAGTCAACAGAGTGATAAAATTGAAGTTGGTAGTTAATTTTCCAAATGAATACTTTCTTCACGCTTTTGAATAAATTCTTGTGTGATAAAATTATTGCTTGCACCGCTCACTGAAGTCGTTTGGGCTAGAATACTATTTGTTGCCGTATATGTTATCAGCCGTATCGAAATCATGTAGTTCTGATCTCATTTTTATCTGTTGGACATCTTATGTTTTTTTTATCTGCACCATTGAGTTTTTAGAGGTCGCACCGTCATTGGAACCACTCCAATGTTACCGGCGCACAACCAGTATAGTAGCAGCCATCACAGTGGCAAACCATCCACATAGCGCTGTTGACAAACACATACATGCTGTCTAATCCACCAATACCAACCAGTGCAAGTAGGGGTAAGGAAAAGAGGGCTGCTACTAAGAGTGGCACCTCAAGGGGTTCTTCGAAGAGGCTCGAAACGACTCCACTGGTGAGGTCCTCTAAAGGCTTGCAGCCCTACGGATTGAGCAGATAGAGAGTCGTGTCATAAGAGAGGAGGAGAGATTATAAGTCGTGTATGGAGTTGGTGGTCACTAATGATCACCTATCCGACACTCTAGTGTGGTTTGCTATGCTTTGTGTATTCCATGATCCGTATTAATATGGCTTCTTTCTTACCTGCTCAACCCTCGCGGATTGTTTGTGGTACATTGAAGTTACCCACCAATCACCGTCACCACTGACTTATTCTGGAAGCCTATCGAGGTTTGGTGGGCACTATGGGGGATGACCAGGTGGTTCTGGTGGTCATGGTGTTAACGACAGATCTTTTGTTGGTGCCATGTGATGAACATAGCAATGTCGATTAGCTGCTAGATGTTTCTCTGCAGTTCTAATTTGTATTATGTTAATTTGTTGTGCGTTGTGTAGGTGGTAGTTCAAATAATTAGGTGTTAAATTTGTGTCATGTCGTATTATGTGTTTGAATAATCTTGTTATGTACTAACATTTGTCAACTATTGTTTGACACACGTGTGCTACAATTCTAGTTGTTTTTCTGTCATATAAATTTTTCAGGAATATAAACATGACATATTGTTTGCTTTTCGTACTAAGGTACTCTGGCATATCAATCGAATCGTGGGGTTTAAACGTCATGGGGGAGTACTGTAATGTAAAGTGAGGACGATGCCATAATCAATGGCCAACACAAGAGCTGCGCGGCAAGATTCGGTCCAAATTGGGATCCACTAGATAATGAAAACAATGGGTAATGCGGTGCAGTGTCGTGCCATGTTTAGGTTGACTGCCAGTTAAATACACAATCTGCATGGACTACTCACCACTCAATACAACCTAGGCGACACACATGAGGTATGCACGATGGAAACACTTAGGATGTTCTTATATACAATGGTAGGAAATCGTCCCAATAGGGACAAAAACAACCGATGGGTCTGTACCAGCTCAACAGTGTTGATCTATTTTCATAGAGTCCTTAACTCTATATATGCACTGGCGGCGCATATCTTGAAGCCTGTTGATCTCAACTTTGCCGACATTTACCAATGTGTACTAGAAGATCCCGACTTTAGGACTTTCTATAATTCTATGGGTGTTGTGGATGGCACACATTTCTATTATTTCTTCAGCTAGCACGTCTATTGAACATAGGAACCGTCACCATGTGACGACGATAAATGTGCTATTCATAGTAGATTATGATGGTAGAGTTATATTCTATGATGCTTGATGGCTAAGTTTGGTACACGATTAACGGTTACTGATATAAGTAATATAATTTTATTCAAACCATTTTCCAAGGTTACTGTGAGGTAAGTACAATTTTGAACTATAGGAAAAATATATTTTCACAGAAAAAAATACTATTAATGATAAAATGGGCTTATATAGGGAGGTAAGGTAAGACCATTCACACTGCAAGCCACTCAAATTGATTGGTATTAGGTGCCATGTAGGCTAACACCACTCATCCAAAAAGTTTTTCTCCCATATTACTAGTGGTTTCATGTGTTTGCCCTTAATATTTTCTAATTTAGTCCTCAAATTTTTTTCAATTTATTTGAAAGTCCAATATTTTACACACATCTCATAACCTAGATATTAATGTTAATTTCTCCTTACCTACACAAACCACCTATACCTACAGCTCACTAGATCCTACCCTTCTTCCCTCCATCAGTGACCCACTCTCTCCTCTCCCCTCTTCGGTGGCACCACCGTCCACCTTCGTCATCTCCACCTTCCTCCTCCGTCGGTGACATCTCTTCCCTGAAAGGATCTTGAATCTTATAGAAGAGAGGTGAATGTGTAAACTTTTAAATTTAAAATGCATTAACAATGAAAATTAGTCTTACCTTTAGAGTCTCCAGTCCTAAAGTCCAGAGTATCCGAACTACTATTTCTGTTAGACAGAGAAGCTAGTTCGGAATCTTCGATAGTATAATCCAGAGATTCCGGACCTTCTTCAAAATATCTAAGGGACACTTAAAAGAGATGAACCCAATGGGTTGGAGAAGAGGCAAGGCAATAAAATCATAGTACATATAAAGGGTAAAGATAAGCTAAAAGACAAAATATTTTTTTACCGAAGTTCGGATCAACTAATCCTACGTCTCCGTTAAGGTACTTCAAAAAGCTAGATCCATTTCGATCTCTTGACTCACCAAGTTTAACCGTAAAAATTAGTTTGGCCTTCAATCTCTCACAAAACGTGACATTTAGTCCAAGGCGACAACCAAGATCTCCACTAGAATACGTGCTCCCACATACTATGGAGCTTGTTCTACTAAATCAATCTCTAAGGAAGAGCTCAGGAAATCACTAGAATACATCTTTACTTGCGAAGGTGAGAGAAACATTCACAAATTTCCCAAGCAATTCATACGTTGAATTCTCACGGACAACACCTAGTCGTCTAGGAGATGATTCTTCAAGAGTAACAAGCTTAAGTTTTTACCGGCATTGATCCACAAATGCTCATACAAATCACAAGGTTTGACTTCTTCCAAATCAACCAAAAAGCACTCTCAAAATGTGAGTTTAGCTTAAGATTTGAGAGTATAGTAAAAGATCTCTAGAAAGCTTTTAGGAGAGAGATAGCAATGAATGAGTAGCCAACCTCTTAAAATAGAGGTTAGTGGGATTAAATACCCACATCTCTCGAAGCTAGCTATTACTCAGAAAATTCAAACTTCGGAGTATACTGTAGGAATGTCCAGAGACTTCGGACAGACCTTTTGGCCTTAACAGAAACTCTAGTTTGGAGACTTTGGCCAAATAATCCAAAGACTCTGGACAGCCTTTTTGACCTAGACAGAGACGTTAGTCTGAATATTTCGACTAGTGGTCTAGAGTATTCGAATCGCACTTAGCCTCAAGAGGAGAAAGGTTTTGAAGTGTTCGGTTTAAACTTCTGGATACTCCAGACAGGTCTCTTTGTCAGACAGAAAACTCAGTCCAGAGACTCCGGATAGGTCTCTCTGCTAGACAGAGAAGCTTGTTCATAAGTTTTCACAAAGCTTAGATGCAAGCATCCAAAACACAGAGGATAAAGAAACTAAAAATCCCAAGATGTACGTGGTACGGGTGTTCACTTATCTAAACTTAAATATTTTATAGAGCACTTGCTTCTTAATATGGTTAAACTTGAGCTACTCTTAATAATATGAGTTGTTCTAAAAACTCAAGAAAAAAGAGAAAATTATCTTCTCCATTCTAGTCTCCTTTTTTTCTATTATTTTCTTTTCTTCACGAGGATCTTTTTTTAAACAAAACACTCTTAATTTGATGACTTGCTACGAGATTTTTTATTACAAAACGTTAACTCTCTAATTTCTTTGTTATCTATCATTCAAAACCCACTATAGGATTTAGGTGCACTTTCATCCACTTCATCTTCACTGACGCCGCCGATGCGCCACATCGTCCTTATGGCCTTACCCTCCTCTGCCCTCTTCCATCTTATCCTCTCTGATGGTGGCAAATCGAGCCTTTGTGGTGCGAATGGAGCTTCAACGATATGGATTGAGCTCGGTGGCATGGATCCAGTGGCACGGATCAAACTTCGGCGGCATGAATCGAGCTTAGTGGCATAGGTCAAGATCGATGGCACGCATCGATCTTGGGCGATGGGCTCCATGGCAGAGTGCCTACAGCGGTGTCCACGATTGAGGTCATTGTCACTTATAGGCCCCTCTTTTCTCTCACGCCGTGCATGTTCTTTAGTCCACCGCTTCTTACCACAACCGCTCTGAGCTATGGGAGGTGGATTAGGTTGAAGGAGAACCGTGTTGCGAGGTGTCGCGGTGATGCCCTAGCATAGAGTGGTCTCGCTGTCGACGGGATGAGCCCACCTTCGTGGGAGGACGAGGCTCCTTGCGACAGGAGTCTCCGCACTAGCTCGTTGGGGTTGAACGCCACAGGATACTCTCTGAATGGTGTAAGCGCGTGCATGGGAGACGTAGGACATTCTCGGAATAATCGCATACAGAAGGAATGAATATTCTCTTGTAGTAGCTAGTGGTAGACTGGGTTGGTAGGTATAGTAGACTAGTAAAATTAGGCAGGCAAGGAAGGGTAAGCAGGGCGTTCGCTATTCTAATTCGGGAGCCAAGGACACGGATGATCGATCGATGGATGGGTCGCTTTTGCCGACAAGCGTGCACACGTATATATGGCCTACCTTGCACTTTGTAAAAAATTTAAATTAAATTTTACGAGTAGTAGTCTACTTTGCATTGAGAAGCTATAATATGGCCTTTGAAATGTTGACCGACATGCAAGTAGCAGTAGTGCATCCATCAACAACTTACGCATGCATTTCTGTCACGTCCCATTTCGAACGAAAAGTAGCTACTCCAGTCAACAAAGTTGAGCTCGTGAATACATAACATACTATCTGCCTCATGCATGTGCGCTCGATCTGGCCTGCATGAATCATTTGATTCATTCCACGCTGCCCGGTCTACCTGCATTTAACAGTTTAATTTGTTGGCTATTTCCTTAATTGATTTTTTTTTGAATGGAGAAAGTATATGCCATTTGTTTTTTTTCTTTTCGGTTGCAACAGAGATGTGTGCATCCTCATATATATCGTGCGCGCTGCTGATTAGTAATCAATCACAGATAGTAGTTGGGGGTCAAATGTTTGTGATGAATAGTAGTAGTAAAATTCAGTACTGAAGCTGCCAGCGAGTGATCGATCGGTCGACTTTCTTTGTCGTTAATTTCACTATCCGTACGTACCATACCGGCAAACTAATTAAATCACTTTTAATTAATTGTACTCGCATGATTTAACCAGATCGAACGTAGGGTTATTTCACATTCAAGATTGCATGCATGTACAGCGGCGACCTGGGCAGCATTAAATTCCTTAATCTTGCGCGCCAAGAAAGAAATTACGCACCATAGTTAAATTACCTGAAGGCACGTGCACGCAGATCCATGCATACAGTAGTATATGATGATGATATATCGATATCATCCATCCGGCCTCTCCCAAATAATATTAGGAAACCAATATTAATCTACCTAATCATAAACACAATCGAATAGATCGATAAATTAATCATTGCATCAGTCCCCCACTAGCCACCTAATCCATCCGCAGGCCATATATATAAACTCCCTCACATACATAGATTCTTTTATTTTAAATCTAACTAACTTAAATACCGTCTCCATTCTAAAAATATATAGGTTATGAATCTTCCTAACCAAAAAAAAAGTTAGTCATGGTGAACTATGGCTGACAACCAATAAACCCTTTAATCAAACTGTCAAAGAGGGAGAGGTCCATTAACTAATTAAGAAACTCTATCCTAAGTATGATTAACTAACATCCCCGAAAGATAACCAACCGCAGATGGGATGGAATGAGATCCGACCGTCCAATCCCATAAACCACGATGCCACCACCAATTCAAAAGGGTAAACCCGCTTCCCGCCCGTCAGGCGCTGGCTATGCGGGCCCACGTGTCAGTAGACCTGCCGGCTATAAATAATAGCAACAACCGCGCCGCGCTGGCCTTCCCTTCCCCATTCCTCCTTCCTCTCTCTCTCCCCAAAAATTCGCGAGATCTCGTCGATTTCTCCTCCCCAAAAATCCCTAAAATTTCTCCTCCCTCTGATTCTCCAATTGGTCCAGATGATGCTGCTCGCCAAGGAGTTCGGCTTGTCGCCGCCGGCAGCGGTCACGCCTCGCCGGAGGGCGCCGGCCAGGGTCGCGCCGTGGAGCTTCTCTCCCTCCGGTGGCTCGCCGGTGGGCGACCTGTGGCTCCGGACGGGGGGAGCAGCAGGAGGAGGAGGCGCTGCCGCCGCAGACGGCTTCGGGAGCCACAGCCACGAGAGCGAAATGGATTTGGCCATGCTCGTCTGCGACTTCCTCGAGAAGGACGGCAGCGGAGGCGCCGACTCGCGCTGTAGCAGCGACAGCGAGTCCGGCCTCTCCGACCTCGCCCACCTCACCGATAAGATTTCGGTATGCATACGCTGCTGCTGCCCTTTTGGCTTGATTTCTCCTCACCTCTCTCCTCTGCATCCAGCCGTGTTCATTCGCATACTTCTATGTTGTAGTATTCAATCCCCCCTTAATTTAATTCTACTAGTTAAGATGGTGATTTACTACCAAAAAACCACCCGAATTCGTGTTTTCAATCTATGATTGGGAGTACAAGTTAGTTGCGTTTGTATTGTGATTACGTCTTGTGATTGGGTAGCTTATTTGTTCTAGGCTTACCCGATGATAGCTTAGCTGGTTGCTGTGTTTTGCAGTGTCCTTAGCAGAGTCTATTAAGAAAATAAACCCACCTCTATGGTGAGCTGCTACCCAAGGGGTTCATAACATCAGACTGTGCATCATTTCCCACCCTGCCATAAACCGGTGCTACCAATTTGCAATCAATTGTGCCACTCGGTTATCTTTTTAGTAGCAGGCTGGATGCACTTAAATCTCTTCCTTGTAGCTTACTGGTTCTATCTAAATTGATGAGTGCATAGCTTACTGTTGGATACAACAAAGATTAGTATGCTAAATCTGTCATAACTCAGCATTCCATCTGCGTGTTCCATTTTAGATGTACAAGCAAGGCGGCGATGAGAAAGAATATGAGCTACTCTCCATGGTGCACTCGCTGTTATTCTCAATCCATGAGTCAGAACTTCTGGCTTTCAAGAGAGGTCAATGCAGTTCCAGTTGCATTCGTCATTTACTTGTGAAGCTCTTGAGATATTCAGGATACGACGCAGCAGTTTGTGTATCAAAATGGCAGGGATTTGACAAGATACCTGGAGGTACTCCCAATCAGAGCTTGGCTACCCATGCTTGAAAGTTAAAACTAACAGTCGATCCTTACATTCTCTCTATTGGAATTGAACTGTGTAACTTAGCTGTTTTTTTTTTCTCCCGCTGATTAGGTGATCATGAGTATATCGATGTCAAAATGAATAGTGATACTGAAGATCGTCTGATCATTGATATCGACTTCAGGAGCCATTTTGAAATAGCCAGGGCTGTTGATTCTTATGGTAGTCTGCTCAATTCACTTCCGGTGGTCTATGTTGGCACTCTTCCCAGACTGAAACAATTCCTGCATGTGATGGTAGATGCTGCAAAATGGTCCCTTAAGCAGAACTCTATGCCTCTGCCTCCTTGGAGATCCTTGTCTTATCTCCAAGCCAAATGGCATTCCAAGTATGAGAGGATAGACCTGCACATTGGGCAAGACTTCCACAGCACAGCTCCAGATCACGCACTATGCATTGGACACCTCAAAAGGCTGAAAGCCTCCCTGCAGTCAGAATTGGATACCGGAAAGTTGCTCATGATGCCAATCAAGACTGCTATGAAGAGGAGGACAAAGTTTGAGAGGCAGCGGCGTTCCCTGCTCAGTTTCTGATTCATATTTGTGCTTCTTGTATACTGAAGTACTGAGAGAAGGGAGAATAGCTTCCTATACTTTTTTTCCGTGAGAAAAAGGAGTTTTTTTTTTACAGTTTTGGGCATACAGGGGATATAGATGATGGGTATTAACAAGGCAGGAGAGTTGAGATAGTGTGCCAGATTTTTTGAAGGCGTATACAAAAACATAAAATTCTTTTTGGATTTCATTTTTGTTCTTCCGGCGAAGATGGATGCTAGTGGTTAATCTGCTCCATACCATGTACAATGATGAGTGTTTACAGAGTTTTTTCCACTTATATTCATTCTTTCATCACATAGATGGACCTTTTACCTTGTGTATTGTGAACACACTTCCCTTTTTCCCCTTGTTGTAGAGTGGACCTGATACATGCTGTTGGTTCCCCTTGTAATGGTAGAAAAGAATGTTTAAGGTTAGTTACACTCTGTTTTGAAAATATATACTCTAAAATGTTGTAGCTTTCCTTTTTGGTTGTGAACCAAGATGATTCTTTATGTTACAAGATTTTACATTGCTGTGATGTGAATGAGATATGTCTTGAGGCTTCAGCCCTTTTTCTGGTGCCATTGCACTTGTTAGATGTTACTGCCACAGCTGTCTAAAGAAAAGGAGAAGGTTTGTGGGAAAAGAAAGGAACAAATGCTGAGTACATGTGAACATTAAAGAAAAGCATGCAGCTATGGCTAAGACAAGTCTTGATTATTCCCTCCCTAGGTAATCCCGTCCTAAATAATTGGTATGTCTGTACAGTACAGCAGGTAATTGGTCCTAAATAATTGGTAAGAGTTGGGGTGAGAGAGGCTCGAACTCTCGACCTCAGGATCACTCAAATTAGCTATCAGACCTATGCCACCACCCCCTCACGCTGCTGGCTTAAATTTATCTTCCAAATAAACTTCCTATTTTGTATTTTCACTCATGTTTAGTTACGGCGTATACTTTGCTCGGATCATTTATGGAAATTTTAATACATTAATGGTACTCAAAATAAATACACTATCTCGTTTGGTTTATCGCATCTGATCAGGCCTGTGAGTTAGGATCTTTGATGGCAAGAATGACATATGGACAAGAGATTGGCCAGGGGAATAATATGGCCTCCTTTGATTGAAGGAATTCTATAAGAATTTTAAAGGATTCAAATCCCTATAGATTTTTCCCAACCTACTTTGTAACATAGGATTGGAGGTAAGCAAATTCCTTTGGACTGTAATCCTATACCTCAATTCTATAGTAAATTTACACATGAGCTCAAACCTCGTTTAATTTTTCCTTTGAGAAGTCCATTTCATCTTCATCTTATATTTTGTCTCTTCTTTCTTTCTAGAATCCATTAGCGAGATAGAATAGTAGTCATGTCTATGAGTGCATGTAGATCTTCTGAGTTGTCTATTTATTTCCGAGGCAAACATCAGTTTGGTTTCGTGGTGTAGTTGGTTATCATCTAGCACACTGAAATTCTCCTGTTCGAAGCCACTTTTTTATTTTTTATTTTATTTTTTGATGCTGACCTGAACTTCAGTGTGCTAAAGAAAAATCTCAGATTTCCAACTTTGTAGTGTTAATTTCTTTGGATGCTCATCTGACCTTCGCCGTGTTAAAAAAACCTTAAATCAATAAAAAAAATATGTATGCTAACCTGACCTTCAGTTCAGTTTGTTAATTTTATGGATGTTGAGCTGAACTTCGGTTTGTTAAAAACAATCAAATCAATAAAAAAATCTCAAACTTCAGTGTGCTAAAAGAAAAAGGACAGTACACTTCATTGTTTTAAAAAAATAAAAAAAATGTCAAACTTCAGTGTCCTGAAATAAAAAGGCTGGCCCATGCAGGTCTCGAACCTGCGACCTTCGCGTTATTAGCACGACGCTCTAACCAGCTGAGCCAATAGGCCTCTGTGCTTAATGAACTGGGAAGTCGATACAAAACCATTATGGATAGATAGTTCCCTGCTAGTTTTTGCCCCTGTTCTTTAGGAAAATCAGTTCAATTGGCACACACACTGACCCACCCTTGCCTTGGCCCATGCCTCTTTACGACCCAACGTGGTACACGATACTCACACGCCCCAGCCCATACTAGCCCTACCTACTCCACCATTGCACGCTTGGCTTTAATTCGGCTGGGTTATGTTTTCTCCCCCACTACTTAAAAAGAGCAATGGTCTCCTCTCCCCTCCCCACGTCGTGCCAGCGAGTCCTTTAGAGAATACTACGAAGAAAAAAAAAACAGCATTGCTTTCTAACGGAGATCCGATCCAGCTATAAAACATCCGAGTGACTATCATAACTCAATAATATATTGTTGTAATATACGGATATCTTGCGTTTGACGTGACTGGTTAGCACGCACCTAAAACGATACGATCCATTAATCATGTGATTAATTAATCATTAACTTAAAAACTTTTAAAATATATATTAATATGGTTTTTAGAGCACTTTTTCTATATATTTTTTTAAAAAAAACATGTCCGTTTAGAATACGCGCGTGTGAAAAACAAAAACAGCCTGAATATGTGTATAATTTTGTCATAACTATATATATTTTTGAAACAAAATATAAGGTGTTCACGGCACACTCACCCCTATTAAAATATAT
This sequence comes from Oryza coarctata, assembly GCA_030770085.1. Taxonomy (NCBI): domain Eukaryota; kingdom Viridiplantae; phylum Streptophyta; class Magnoliopsida; order Poales; family Poaceae; genus Oryza; species Oryza coarctata. The sequence continues at coordinate 34,293,231 of CM061463.1, forward strand.
ATCTATACCATATCTCTATAATCATAAAAATACTAAATCAAGAATAATTAATTGTAAACATGTTTGTATTGGTATCAGTAATTATGAATATTTGTGTTAAATTTAAATTCGGATGGTTCGTTTTCATCGTAATAAATCTAAGGAGTTGAGCTACTAAATACTTTGTTAGAGGGTAATAATGAATGAACTAAATATTATGAAGTTAGAAATTTAAAACGGGTTTATAAGAAATTGGTAGATAGAAAGTTTTGACGAAAATTGCACAGTTAAGAAGCCCGACAAACATATCGCTCGATGGAATGGAATGGTTCCGTTCCGTGTAGAAGGATAGAAAGAAAGAACAGGGCCAGGGGGCTAACAGGGGCCAACTACACTCCATTGGTACACTAGATGACTACGTAATGTGATGCTACACTACACTGCTACTAGCTCTTCTGTGCGTGTTGTCTTCACATACTCCAATGCTGAGAATATTGCTACTACAACGACACACGTAACATGTTTACTCATTGTAGTAGCAGTAGTAGTATCCTCTTTCAGAAAAAGAGAGAGAGAGAGAGAGAGGTTATTACATTTTCTTAAATAAAAAAACTATTAAAAATATAGCCAGTATAGCAAATATTATTGTTGGCATATAAAATTTTGGTTTTATTTTATATGTGTTAAACGTTTGGATGGAGGTGTGGGCGTGTGAGTGGTCGAGATGTACTAGTACTTGACGCCGTCCAGTGCCAACTACAGCAGGGGACTAGGGGAAGGGAAAGCCGACGCCGGAGACCGGACCTCTCGCTCCTCCGACCCGCCGTCTCCACCACCGACCACCCTACCCTCTCCTCCGTCCCGCTCATCGCCGTCGACGATGGAGCCGCTCAATCGTCGGAGGTAACACCCGCCTTCTCTCCCTTTTGCCCGCTTCCAATCAAGCAGTCAATCGCCTCGTCTTCCAATCCAGAAGATACCCTATCCACCCCCAATCGCTTCTAGTTGTAGGAGGATGACGACGATGATGATGCGGCGCGCGGTGGTGTTAGGGTAGAGTACAACGCCGGCTCATCTCAGGCCTCGCCCTTGTGATCTTGCACCGCATCGCCATGGCCACCAAATCGTTTCTCCCTCCCCCATTCATCGCATTCTCTTCCCCGACGCAACCTCGTCCCGGCCCCGGCCCCTCCCCCGCCCTCGCTCCCACTCCCAGGGCCCGCCGCCGCAATTCCCTCGCCTGCTCCGCCACCTCCGCCGGGGGGGACCCATCGCCCCCACCTGATGGCGGCAGTAAGAACCCCTTCGCTGTGGCGCTCGTCGAGGTTCCCCGGACGCTGTGGCGCCGCACGCTCCAGCCCCTGGGTGACTACGGCTTCGGCAAGCGCAGCGTCTGGGAGGGCGGCGTCGGCCTCTTCATGGTCTCCGGGGCCGCGCTTCTAGCCCTCGCGCTCGCCTGGCTCCGGGGCTTCCAGCTGCGCTCACGCTTCCGCAAGTACCAGGCCGTCTTTGAGTTCACCCAGGCCAGCGGGATATGCGTCGGCACTCCCGTCCGCATACGCGGGGTCACCGTCGGCAACGTCCTCCGTGTCCACTCTTCGCTCAAGAGCATCGATGCTTATGTTGAGGTGCCTTCACCATCCTTGCTTGCTCTCCTACAATTTATTTGTTGCATTCCTTCACCCAACTAGATGTACTAGGACAGCACTTATTATTACATTGCTTACTCTTTGATAGAATGTAATTGGCACTCAAGATCCAAACATGTAACTTGTGAAAATGGGAATGCATATTCATATGCTTAATTTAACACATTGTATTGCCTGTGCAATCTAACTGTTCTGCCTTCCTGCTAACTATTAACTGAAAAATCTATCCTAGCCTAATTAATGTGAAGTCTATGTTGCAGGTATGCAAGTTATTTCAAAGTAGGACTTTGCATCGACTTTGCCCAAAATGCTTATAATTAATGAAACAACCTTTTGAAAAGAATCCATACTGTACTTCGTGCAGTACAATGTCCCATTAATTTGCATTTCTGCTGTTTCACTAACTTTTCAGGTCTCATTAGTTCTCTTACGGATACTTTCCGGTTACACAATTAGGTTGAGTTTAGCTTTCAATCATCACTCTATTTAGTAAGTTGGGCAACAAGAGATCCTTCATTTAGTGTTTACCTATTGTCTACATGTGCATTTTTGTAGTTTATAAATCCCCTTATGCTGAATATTTGCTATCTCTGATATGACAGGTTGAAGATGATAAAATTATTGTGCCTCGCAATTCCGTGGTTGAGGTGAATCAGTCCGGTCTTCTAATGGAGACACTGATTGATATAACACCAAAAGATCCACTCCCTACACCTTCAGTTGGCCCACTTGACCCAGACTGTTCCAAAGAAGGCTTGATTCTCTGTGATAAAGAGAGGATGAAAGGGCAACAAGGAGTAAGCCTAGATGCACTGGTTGGAATATTTACCCGTCTAGGAAGAGACATGGAGGAAATTGGTGTTAATAAAAGCTATAAGTTGGCTGAAAAAGTAGCATCTATAATGGAAGAAGCGCAGCCTCTTCTTTCACAGGTACATTTTACTCACCATTCTGCTCTTGTATAAAGTTTACATAATTGGATAAATATTAATATTCTTGTCCTGTTTAGTTAATTGGATGTCTTTGCAACCAATGTTTTTTTCACAGTTCCACTTAATAGGATCTCATGGTTCATATGCTTTTACCCCTATGGCAAAATCTCGTTAACCATGTTTGGAAGTGCAGTGGTGATTCCTGATCCTCATTACTTTTTAAATATTGGGAAGAATGGTAACTTTGCCAGTTTCTACCATTAGGGCCTCGTTCTGCATAACCTGACAGTTTTTCCTAACATCCCAATACATCATGTATATCAAGCCACAAATCATGTCACTGCCTCGTGATTATTACTTCCAAATAAATTTCAGCCTTCATTTATTTGGTTTTGATGTCCAGCATGTGGTTGGAATTGGTTGTGCATACCAAATTATATGATCTATTTGTATTTGTCCGTAAATTGCTGAGTTACAAGCCCAAGAGCTAAGGAAAAAATTATCCATCCTGTCCATGCAAATCTGTTGGTTGAACCACTCAATGTCTCAGGTTTAGGTCTATTTGTATCTCTATTGCATAGCCGTAGGCCCATAGTCGCACAGGTTGGAATGCTTGGTTACCACTATTTTTGGTACCATGGTCAACAGAGGGGACCTCCATTAGTGGGAATATGTTGTTGTTAGGTTTCTTGTATATGTTGCATGCTTTTGAGAAGAAAAATAAAAAGGAGGTGGTGAGTGGTGCTTCCCCCATATGTGCAGTTCTGTTGAATCCTATTTTGTTTGTGAAAAATTGATTATTTTCCTGAATAGTAGTATTCATCCATTTAAATGTTAGTGATGGAACAGATTGAAGCATTAGCCGAAGAAATTCAACCTTTGCTTTCTGAGGTTCGTGATAGTGATCTGCTGAAGGATGTGGAGACTATAGCTAAAGGTCTGGCTGATGCATCCGGTGACTTAAGGTACTTCTGGAAAGCATTGTGATCTTACATAATTGCATAATCTTTGTACAGCTATGATTAAAACATTTTGCTTCAGGTAAGTCATGATAAGTAATTATATAAACTAGCCGCCAACCTGTGCGATGCACAAAATGTTATAATTGGTATATTAAAACTATAATCATGTTATAATTATAAATTATAATGGCCTAGATTAGAAAAGAGTCCAATTACAAATTGGTAATTATGTATTTTGAATTTTGGAATTAAATTAGTAAGATATTAAATGAGAATTCACTACAAATTATTAATTTCGAATTTTGTTAAACTTTATATTGGTTATTTCTAGAATTGTAGTTTTTAGATTAAATAACAATCCATGTCAATTACTACTTGCTAATTATTAATTTCGAATTTCAGAATTAGATTAATAAGATACTCTAATTGAGAGCCTAAGATGGATACAACTCCATATTTATTAATTTCAAATTTTTATCAAATTTTGAAGTAAACTAACCAAAAGTCCAATTGAGAATTTAAGATGGATATAACACCATACTTGTTAATTTCGAATATTATCAAATTTCAAAGTAAACTAATTAAAGAGTTCATAGTATTTCTAATTGCATATTTTATTTAACACAAATTTTTAATACAATCTATAATCCAATCTACTTAATCACGGTCAGATTTTTCTAGTTAACGATGCCCAATTAGTATAGGTATAGACTAGAGAATTCTATAAACCATCAAGCTATGACATTCTTATAGTGAAGAGCCTACAAGATCATAGAGTTCAAATAGGCCTCCCTAAATGTACACTGCTGTGATGATAAACTTTTCTTGTGCTACCCTGCAGAAGGCTGAAGTCTTCCATGCTTACCCCTGAGAACACCGATCTTATTAAACAGTCTATTTTCACCCTTATCTTTACTCTGAAGAATATTGAGGTTTGTATATTTGTTCTCTTAAAATTTTGTTTGGTCAGTTTTGGTTAATTCTCAAGCAGAACATCAGGCTGACATGCTGTACCCGTCCTTGGTTACTTCCCAGAGTATCAGCTCAGACATCTCTGGTTTCACCGGTGATGAGGCGACCAGACGGAACATCAAGCTGCTTATCAAGTCTCTTAGCAGACTGTTATGATTGCTCAGGAATAACACGGGGAGCTTTCTCCATTGGGAAGCGCCGATACAGGAGTTTGCTATTAGTGTAGCATTTCTTGAAAAAGAGGGGAAAATGTGCAAGTTGACAATGAGATTTAGTGAGGGGTCAACAGGAAAACCTAGCTATGTTTGCCGAGTTTCTGAATAGTGGAATTAATCTCTGGTTTTGTTTTGTTTTCCTAAGTGTCCTGCATTCCTGAAGATTATTAAAACGAGAAAAGCATGGGGAAAATTGTAATCTCCCTAAGTTGTGTAGGGCATCTTCTTTTTCCCTCTTTTTGGAGGCAGTGTAGGCCGGTTTTTGTTTGATTTTTGTGATGTTTCATTCTTTGTCTTTGCGCAAAGATAACCAGCAGCAAGGAATGCATAAATACATGAAATCCTTGTTGTCTGAATGAATCATCTTGTTCTGTATTGAGTCTCCCATTGTGCATGTGTTGCAGCATACGTATTGCTGGAATTTTTGTGAGTGTGTGCTCAGAAGAAATGCGTCGATAGAGCCTGGGGATGGATCGTGGACAATGGTGGTGTTCAACGTGGTGTGCTCTCTTGAATCTTGATCTTGACAGTGAATGATACATACATAAGATGGATGCGATGCGAGAGTGCAGAGGTAGCATCAGGAGGCAGGAAGAGGTAAGCGATCCCGGAAGGTATGCAGTGCATGCAGGGAGTTGGCGACTGCTTCAACTTTATTGATCTTCTGTGTCACTATATATGATGGACACTTGGAAGTGCACTGTCTATTTATATGTTTTATATACATAGACGACGAAGGTAGACGAAGACTATAGATCAATCGAGAGCGAGCAGAATGGCTCACAGCAGCTTCTCCGGCAGCCTGACATGGCCGAGGTTTGACCTCGCCGTCGACATGGGCCATCCCTACCTCAACCGCACCGTCGACGGTTTCCTCAAGATAGGCGCTGTACGTTCTATCTCTCTGTCTGTCAATCTCTTCATCTCTTCATATGCATTGTCCATAGATCTTTGATTGATTAATCGATGGCGTTACAGGTTGGCGCTTGCAAGGTCGCCGCCGAAGAGACCTTCGAGTGCCTCCACAAAGGTCTAAACTTTTCTTGATTCAGCTACTGCATTTCCACATCATGTTAATTTGTTTCTCGTCCAAATGGGACAAAGACAGAACAAGAGACAATATGAATCTAGTAATCTTTATACGTCAAATTTTGGACCACGCCATTCTATCATACACACACACACATACTGCTCCTGTGGCCATCATTTCTATACACCATATATAATACACCTCGTGAATTCATCCGCTGAATAATACACTTTCAGAGTTAGTAGTCGTTTTGACGTTTGGCCTATTTCTTCCTGCAGGGGACGTCTCAAGGCACAAGGTTGAGCGTGCAGTAAGTATATACATAATATACACGCACATTTCCATCGCTTGCATCCATTATTCCATTTGCTCTCTGTCTGCTGTTCCATCAGGGACAGTTTCTTCAGAAAGGAATTCACCGTTTTGTTTCTATTTAACTATAAAGACTACCACTACTGCTACACTCGTGCTGATCCTGCGCTCCTGAATTTATATGTATGCAGCTCAAGAAAATGTGCAAGGAAGGCGCATATTGGGGTATAGTTACTTAGTCAACTCATCTGCATATTAAATACTCTACTCTACTTGATTTTCTATCAACTCAGCTCAAAAGAGACAAATATTGCATCCTGTCGAATGTACTCAAGCGCATGCATGTCCTGTGTCATATGTTAATATAACAAATGAGCAAATTAACAAATATTCAGGTACTATTGCTGGCGTATATGTGGGCATGGAGTATGGAATCGAAAGAATCCGTGGTCACAGGGACTGGGTAATATAATATACTACCTGCTATATAGTACGTAGTATATGTTGTTTGATTAATTTGTTGATGCCTGTATTTATATATATTGGCCTTGGGTGTTAATTTGCATGGATGGATACAATTGAGCAGATGAATGCGATGCTTGGAGGTGCCGTGACAGGAGCGCTGGTGTCTGCGGCGAGCAACAACCACAGGCAGAACGTGGTGAAGAACGCCATCACTGGGGGAGCCATTGCAACCGCTGCTGAATTCCTCAATTACCTTACCTGAATACTACGTACTAATTAGCTTGTTGATCTCTGCCCCTCCCCGAGAAGAGCAAGGGTCATTTTCATGTTGAGTAAGTAACCATATGCAAAAATACAGTAATAAGAGGTGCATATCGATCGTTTTCCATTCCAGCTAATTTATATATCTTTGTGACTGACTGGCCCTGTGTTTGCCGACGAATTGATGCAATGTAAATTTCAACTATAGCTTTAGTAGCGATCGATTTGTGATGGGCAATAATTGTGTGCAAACGTATCCATCCATGGGTCGTCCTGTTGTGCGATGCTTTTAACTGTTGGAAGTTGCGTTTGTTTTATGAGGAATGTGGCGTGTGAATATATGTTGTGCAGAAAAAGAATGGAGGAGATGAGTTCGTTCTCCATATCCCTCCTCCTTATCCGTCTTGTTTTTGCGATTCGTCACTGCTCTGTGTTACTTTTGGTGGTGCGCGGCATCGATGGGCAAAGCAATTGCGACGTCATTCATGTAGCCCAGCCATGTACATGTTCTTTGTACAAGAACTAGTGTATGCGTAGCACAAATATACACATTTATGGACAACCGTAGCATATATGCAGGTCATAGCTATGTAAGTACTAGTTTAAGCACGCACTGCAGGTAGCCATTGACAGAGCTTTCCATCGTCAACAGCTGAGCTGGCTATATGCATACAGATAAAGATACAGGGGGACAAGACATTGACACTCCACAGATTCTCCACTTGTCGTTCACCTTTATTTTATATATCTTGGCTCGATCCGCCAGTGCCTCAACGAAAACTGCAAGTCCAACTGTGTGTGTGTATTTTTTGTGCACGCATTAATCGGAAATTATAGAAACTGTTAAAGAATTTCGCGATAGACGAGACGAGTTGGGATGAGGAGGCTACTGTATTGTATCCGACCAGCCTATTCCTATAGTTATTCCTCTTCTCAAAGCGCATGGTGATGGTGGTCCCTCGGTTCATGGCGTCCATTCCTTATTTCTCCTTGTTGCTTGGCACATGTAGCTAGTGCGCGAGGCATCGATCCATCTCCCATCCATTTTATTATGTTTCTTCTTTTAATTATTCTGATTATTCTGCAACTGCAGCTACCTACGTACGTAGCATGCGCGGCAGCCACGGCATGTGTGATCCATCTCTCTCTCTCTCTCTCTCTCACACACACACACACAGGCACTCAACTGATGAGTGATGAGAAGAAGGCCGCGGCTGGCTATAAATAGCCCCGGGTGCGGTTTCCATTGCTCCTCAGGTCAGCGATTCACAAGCTAATTAAGCTAGCTAAGCTTATAGTTGCCGACCAAGCCAGAGGAGGAGGAAGAACCATCTTATCATCATCATCATCATGTCGTGCTGCGGTGGCAACTGCGGATGCGGCTCCGGCTGCCAGTGCGGCAACGGCTGCGGCGGGTACGGAATTAAACACAGTTACATGGCTAGCTAGTTCATGCATGCAGATGGATGCAGTAATGCACAAGCAGCTGCAACACCACTTAATTACTCGATCAACTGACGTTGAATATATACATACGTTCATGATGCAGATGCAAGATGTACCCTGAGGTGGAACCCACGACCACTTTCCTCGCCGATGCAACCCAGAAGGGGTACATATATAATTTATATGATCCACTAATGGATCCATCTAATTAAGAACAATATGGTTATTAGAGGGATTATTAATGCTTATATAGGAGTAATTAATTGCGCGCATGCATGCAAATATATATGCAGGAGCTCTGCTGCTTCGGGAGGATCAGAGATGGGGGCGGAGAACGGCGGCTGCGGCTGCAACACCTGCAAGTGCGGCACCAGCTGCGGCTGCTCCTGCTGCAACTGCAGCTAGAACTTACTCCTATCCACTCCATGCATCAGCTACCTACATGCAGCTGCTGCCTGCTACTAGTACGTAACGCACGCCTCACTCAGGGCCACTGCATGTCTACCTTAGCTTAAGCAAGCAAGGTCGTCGACTTTGCTGCTAGCTAGCTCGCTTGCTTAGCGTCTCATGTTGTCGCCTGGTCCCTAAATAAAATTCCTTACATAATTAAACACTATGCATTTATCATCTGTGATATGTGATGATCTTTTCTTCTTAATTCGATCGATCAGTCGGTATCTCAGTTAACGTAAACATATACTCCTGCATGCAAGGCTATATATGATCCACAAAGTAATTGTAATGCCATCTTAATCAATTAACTCGTGCTCACTGCCTGCTTAATTCTGTACATCTTGGAACCATATATCAAATCAATCACCGGTACTAGCTAGTGCATATATAACCTCTCAACAAGAAGTGAACACACGACCCTAATGTTGAGAAACTGAAGTACAGCACACAAAAGTTGAGTGCCAGAAGCACATCGATCCTCTCAGTACAGTGGCTGTCTCACTGCCCCCACAGTATTGCGAGCATCCAGGTTGGACTTGGGATGCCGCTTGTGCTAGACAGACGTATAAACTAAGCCCCCTTGGGACAAACGACAAATGGAGGATATTTGCACGATTTGAATCCTGTAGAAATTGTCTAAATGGATCTTTGGAACAAATACACTATTGAGGCCACCATGGTCGCATGCTGGGCCGAGCAGGGCGCTTCGCTGATGCGTTGGCTGTCATTTCATGGAAGATATGCCAGAGGAGGATGACGCCAACGTCCTTAGCTCCGTGCATGCTCTCTGACTGCCACATAGTATAGCAGTACATGATACATGGGGAGACGGAGCTGGGAAGGGAGGTTGCTGAGGGTGTTCAGGATGTGCAAAGACTGCCACAATGCCGCCATGCCCATCTCCGTGTTCCATCATTTCAGTCATGCGCCGATCACTGGTGAATGCCTGCCTCATAATGCAATGCACACCACCGCAAGTGCGACAGGATGCTTACGCTAACAAGCCTCCCCTCTATGCATGTGTGGCGTATGCATAATAACAGCTAACGAATTGGTTCCTGTAAATTTTACACTCCACGTTGTACAAGGGACGCAATCAATTAGCATGACCAAAATTGTTCTGTCCAATCCTACACATTTACAATGTCAACTCCCAATACAAATCTAAGAATCACAACTTGTCTGAAAGCTCAGCTCACTGATAATGATATCTGCAAGGGTTAATTTCCTTCCAAGGTAGCAAATAACACTAGCATACAAACATCTACGCCTTTGTTACTTACGATGGAGCCAAGAAACACACACAGACTATTATTGATCCCAGCATGCCTCACAAAAAAAATTGCGCTGCCTCAATCCCAATGGTTGGCTACAAAATTGCATAGTCGCATGTATGGGCACCTCGTTCATTGAGGTAGCCACAACGCTTAGATGCTCATTAACGGGATGATCTCAAATCAGCTTGCAGATGACAGGTGATTCACATCCTATAAAGAATTAAGAAATTCAGAGGCATGTGCATGCATCCGGACGAAGGAATTTACACGATGTACTAATATCTGTGACAATTGTCAAACCCCATTAGTAACCTCATAAAGTACACCATGCCAAGCTCTACGATTCTAATACAAGCAGATTAACATACGCAAGTCAACGGCAGATACATTATTGATATGTGCAGTTCAAACAAGTCATCTAGGATTGACGAAACATTGTGTTGCGGTATGTAAGAGATAAAAGGTAATGAGAGGAAATGTGTCAGTATATGTTCGGCCTAAACAGGGCATGTGTGCATTCTTATTTCCAGGAACATTGCAAAGCATTGAAGAAATAATGTGCCACACGGTACGAAAGAGACAAAAGTAGTGAGAGGTTATCCAAAAAGCGTTGTCACAGGAACAGCAGCCAAAAGATAGGTAATGATGAAGTTAAGCCGCACACACCTTTTCATAGTTTGGACCAGAGGAATGCAGCTGCAGACTCTACTGCAATGAGCATAGTTGAAAGAAACAATTCTAGTCCATATTTTTATCCACTGTCATAGCACATCCAAGTGATTACTGAACTCCTAGATCATTTGACAACTGCAGTATCCCACGCATTTGAAGGTACGGGTTCTCCAGTAGCTTTTCATTGTTACACTGCCAACAACATAAATAGCATGTCAGTACCGACCTAATTGAGACATCAGATATGCATGAAACGAAACCTCCTAAGATACTTGAAGCACCTGACATGACAGCAAAAGCTAATCTAGACAAACTAATGCATATGTACGGCATTCATGTAATATTTCGAATTTTGCCCCCATAATGAGATAGGAAAAGACGTTCCACCTGTTGAGCTTTTGAGATGAGACTTTGAAGCATCCGTTGGTAGATCTCTGGTTCTTCTGTCATCATTCTCTGTACATACAAATTTTATTAAGAAAAGTGGAGCAGAAATATAAGAAAACAATCAACATTGGGATAGGCATACATACCTTCAAAAGAAAAGCAGCAGAATAATATGCCACCCTTGAGTCTGTATCATCTAGAAGACCCCTGTTGATGTTGAGTAATTAAAGGGTAAACATCATGTATTAGTTACACATACAACACATCACGTGACTAAATCTATGTAGCATAGAAAAGAGTACCTGAAGAATTCATTCCCTTCTACTTCCTTAAGAGCCTCCTGATCAGCTGTGCATTTACCAATCAAGAGTAAAAGAAGTGCTGCTCGAATATCTGATGTAGCACCAGGAAGATTGCCTCTACCTGTGCTACCAACAGCAATACCTAATGCAATATCATCGCTAGCTGCCCCTTCAAGTTGCATCAATGGCCAGAAAAACAATGAAGTTGGTACACGCGCTACAAGCTGCATAGGAGCTATCGCAAGGCCTCTCAGAAGTAATGCTGCCATTGATGTCTCACACAATAAAGTGGATTGAGCAGTTTGATTTACGCTTATATCTTGCAATGTCTCACTCCTGCAAAGGTTCTTGCTCCCGACATTTTGGTGCAATGCAAGGGATTCCAGATGGCTCTCGATGTTCTTAGTTGTACAACCAAAAAGTTGACCAAGGGATTGAAGGCCACCCATATACATCACATTTGAAGATGGGAGCCTCAGACATAATTGAGAAAACAACATGTCACACATCTGCAAGAGGAAAGTACAGATCAGAGAAGATAGAACTCAATATACTAATTTGTTTAAATAGCTCATTCCACAGGGGACCATAGAGTTACACCAACTGACTTTAAGCAGTTAAATAAGGGTGAGGAGAAAACAAAGTTAATTTCATGTTTTTAAACAAAACTTGAATCGTCAAATAATCAAGAAACATTATAATGTAACTCATAAAATTGCCTAAATAAAACTGATGCCGTAAAGTCCTTTTTGCAAACTTTTATAAGTCAATTTTATCTTGAGTTCTTTAGGGATCCTTGGAAGGAACCAAGGGGTTTAAAAAACACTAGGAGGCATCAGTACCTCTTGGTGCCTCCCAAGTACTGGAAAAACTCAATGTTTTAAGGAAACAGCTACATACACTACCAATGATGCCTTGTACCATAAGTGCCAAGTGCACTCATGTGAAAGTAATCACCTTTAAGATGTTAATATGGTCCGTCTCATTATTTTGAACCACAAGCAACAAAGCACTGTTCATAATATCTATAACCGCAAAAGCTTTATCTAGGCGATTTTTGCTATGATCAGCAACTGTGCGCTCTTGCATATCATTGTCATCCAATAATAATTTGCAACGCATCAAAAATTTGTCCAGAACATATAGAAATCCCCATCTAATGAAGTTATGTTTTGACTTCAGAAGCCCACATAGCAGACAAACAGGCAATGAAACTTCTGAACATGACAAATCTTGGCTTCCAGCAACTTCAATTTCATCTTGGAGCTTTTGGATTTTAGACCATATAGAACCATCTGTTTCCTCACTGATTTCTGAAAGGAGCAATTCAACTAACCAAATATATCCATAATGCCTATATGATGGAATCTGTGCGTTAAGAAGCGAGTGCAAAGTAGCCCAGCAAAGCCTTGCTCTAAGTGCAACATCAGCATCTTCATGTCCATCTCTAATGCTGCTGAAACACTTGTAAGATTTTGTTACTTGGATCATATAAGCAAACTCAGAGTCAATTCTAGAAAATGTGCTGACTGTTCCATCAAGTTTCCTGATAACCTTATCCAGAAGCTACAAATATGGAAAGTCAATCAGAATAAAAGCAGAAATATTTTTTCTAAAAAAATGTGCTGCTTCAAGTTCATCTATATTGCATTGTATGTTGATCATAGAAATGAAGTCCAACGAACAGAAGGAATGTGCGTAGCAACAATCTGCCAATCTATCAGGTAATCCAAGTAGCATGGGGATTTTATTGTTGACAAGACTGTTGCTTGATTTTAGGTGCAGTTGTACATGTATATAGATTGTTATTTGTGAAATCACAAGAGAGTTAATTGTACCAGCCATGAAGATTGTGGATACAGTTTGCCCATTTGTGCATATTTGTGGTTTATTAATATGAAAGTGAAAGTTAACAAAATGAAACAGATTTGCTAACTAGTGTCTTACTGTCTACTCTTAGCTCCATAATTGTACAACATATATATTAGTAGCACACAGCAGAACGGTGATATACATGATAGACTAGAGTACTAATTAAAAAAAATTCTAACATCGGTTGAGATAATTTAGACATATCTAACGAAAATCTCCAAAAACACACATACATAGTGGATTCTTAAGACACAATAATAATATAAGGAAAGATAGAAAAATATCAAAATTGATATAAGAAAAGACAATAAAAAGAAATTTAAAATGTTACAATATTCATAAGATTTTGTCCTTAAATAATAGTGTATAAAAACAACTATTTTCGTGCTTAAATATGGCTTCTGTTGGATTTCGTTTCTAACATAACCCAATTTACTTAAGACTAAAAGGTTTTGATGTTGTTGTTGTTGTTATTGTATATATTAGTAGCACACAAGTCAGAGGCATAATACCACATTCAACTGCTCATGTTCTGTTGACTGTGACAAAGCCACCGATATAGCTTTTCTCAGCATGTCTCCAATGCCTTCAACACCGTGCTTCACAGATATATAGAAGGCCTCTGGAGCATCAGCACATGCAAGAAGGGAAGCAAGGGGCTGAGCATCATCATAGGTGTAGGTTGAAAGGCCGCCTGCCAAGCATGTTTCGTTTATTTGATGCAACACATAGTCAACAAGAATAAAAAACAAATCCCGCTTCTCCTCCCTTGAGTTGGCTCGTGAATACTGCAAACGAGAAGGTATATACATAAACATCCTTTTGGTAATGCCTAAGCACAAAATGCAGTAATGCATCAGAATGAAAAATACCACAACCATAAACCTTTTATTGAAGTCTGAGAACAATATCGTCAAGATTATTGGGAAGGGATACTGAGCTGAATTATTGTTTCAAAAAAAGACATCTAGCTTTGAGATAGAACAGACATTTTATGATTCATTACTTCTTATTGTTTACTAGTAGTTTATGCACAATTCAGATGCTAAAATAGTAGAATATCCAGTTAAATATATAGAAAGCTCGGTTCTCAACAGCCATATATAAAGTAGAATAAGCCAGCTAAACATAACAAAGGAGTGATACTGACCTCGAGACAGATATAGTCAACTCCACCAACACGATCTATCTGATCAGGAAGAAAATGTGTATCAAGGGCGCCATTTGGAGCTTCATCAGATACTTGATACAGCATATTTGTCAACATGCAAATGAGTTTGCTGTGCACTACTTTTGCCCACGAATGGTCCACACTTATCTCAAGAAGCGTCTTGATAATCTATATATAATAGAAAAAAATTGCAAATTTTTAGATCCTCATCAACAAGAGATAATTTTCTGACAGAAATTAATTGAAACTACACAGTTTGTGTTCATACATTGTTTTGAAACCTGTGAGACAAAGGATTAATCAAGTGCACATTTGCAATTGCAACTCCAAGATTAATAAACAGTAGTCCACATTTTTTAACATAACACGAAGGCACATGAATAATCGGACTAAGAAAATGCTGCTATTCAAGAGAATGGAATTTTGAAAGAAGAAAGATATGTTTCCTTACCCTTATGTCCAGACCTCCAAGTCTGCTTCTAATGATTTTTCCTCCATCACATACAAAATAAAATAGACAACTCAAAGCTGATGCCCATACAATCTCTTGCCGCTCCTCCATCTAGAAACCATATGTCATATATATAAAACAGAGCCATGTGATATATATCAGCCTACTATAAAACTGAGCGTCCCATAGAAAAACATAAAGACAAATGTAACAGAACAAAGAATATCAATTCACTCAGAGTTAACCAATTTCCATAGGAAACAAACTGGTAGAAGCGCCAGTACATAATCATTAGTTGCAAATTACTTGGGCATAAAAGGAGATTCAATTTGAAGTACCAAAATATATGATAAAAATCAATACTCAATTGAGTAACAATCACCTGAACAAGGAGAAGAAGAACCTCAAACAGTATTTTCAGAAGCCACGACTCAAATTGATCAATAGCAGGACTAATCCTCTGCTCTTGTTCAGATTCTGTAGCCCTCTGTTCATCCACACTTGGTCCATATTCACTGTTCATATAAGAATGGTTCACAGTTTCACTTTTCTCAATAAGTGGTGCATCCTCAACTATCATAGGCTCCAGCAGGTGTGCATGGATCCCAAGGTTTAGGATCAGATCAAATGCCTTTGTCCTGGCAGGCGATTTTTGAGAGCTCAACATACCCTAAAAAGCAAATAAATGTTAGAGATGTAATCACATAATCCCTTTCAGGTCACTGTCATGCAAAGTAGTAGAACACCTCAAGCATATATAGTGTCAGAGGGGCAGCAGCCTCCGAGTCCATCATATACCTGGAACAAAGAAAATAAAGGAAATCACTGAAACCCTCAGAGTAACATGCACAACATAAGATGCATGAAGAGATATCTGCAAGGCAGAAACTTCACAAATTGAACAAAGGGATTTAAATAAACGGGTTCAAAGGCAGTAGAGGGGGAGAAAAGAGGCTACACCAGGCTTACCATAATTGTCTGACAGGATCAAAATAATCTCAACTGTTTTAACTAAAAAGTGTTCATATTTACTAAGAAATGTCAACATTAACACCGTGCATCTCCTGAAGTAGCTGACAACATTACTATTGTTCTTAAATACATACAAAGAAACATCAATTAATTCAATGAACTATTAATTGAATGGGAGAAAGACACAAGTATGTGTTTATACTCTAAATGCTGCCTTGACTATAAAAATATTTTTTCCAGGTAATAAATGCTTCATCAAGCCATGATATAAGTATAATTAATGCTGACAACATACTGCCAACAATTGAGCTATCAGTAAAAAAACCTAAAAGAAACTACAGATCCACACTTTTAGGGTAAGTAAAATATATTACGAACATTTACAGGTGTGCAAATGGAGGAAAATGAAACAAGATGAAATGAAAAGAATAGGGCGTATTGTTATTTACATGTCGATGACAAGTTTGATAAGGACACTGAATGCCACATCTGCTGAAGGTTGGCGACTCTGGGTGGTCAATCTTGATGGGGCACTGAACTGATTTGAATTTGAAGTTGTTTCTGAGCAAACTTCAGCTATGACTTCGGAAATTTCGGCAGGGTTCAATTTTAAAGGTTGCTGCTCACTGGTAACGTGGGTAGCACAATGAGTAAGACATACGCGTAAGCGCATTGTTAGACATGACTGTAACAAATACATAAAGACACAAAGCCCATACTCAAGAACAGTGTTATATAACTCAAGAACTGGTGTTGACGTACAGAAGAAAACCATATTGTTTACAATAAATACATAAACACTGACACCAGCCTTGTATAGGCCTTTCTAATGATGTCCCGGATTACGTACAAAGTGAATAAATGAAGCAAGGAAAGTACCTGTAATGCCTATACTGAAAAAGGGGATGTGCTCGAGGCTGGAAGGTGTTAGCAGGTATGTTCATCCTACATAAGAAATAGATGGTCCCATGGATAAGAAATTTTAATTTACCATCAATTTCAACAAACATAAACATTATGTACAATAACTGGCTTAGTAATAACGATTTTACGCATAAGGACATAGACATAAAACATTTAGTATGCAACACCAGTGTCAAAAGCAACTTGCCAAAAAAAATAAGAATTAGTTCTTAGAAAAATTGATTTCATCAAAATCCATAACCAGAAATGTCCAGCAAATTTTGCAGGGGTAAATTCTTGAAGAGCATCATTATGTCAAGGGATCTTCTTTTCAACAAAAAGGGAAATGGAAGAAGAATGTAATGCAGTGTGAATATGTTTCATGTGAACTGAAAAGCAGGCGTCTATACATCATTTTAAAAACCTACCAAACTTGATTAGGACCCGATTTCATGCGTTTCGAGGCAGTTATTGCTTTCAAATGACCCTGTGATGATGCAAAGGTACTTGCTGTAGAAGTTGAAGGTTGCAACAGATCAATATCAGGAAAGTCCTGGATAAAAGAATATTTCCATTGTTGATCATTAATCTTTGCCACCATATCTCCAACTAGAAGAGCTGCAGCACCAACTTCAAGAAAACCCTGTGTGTGAAAATCTTGAAGGTCCGCAAAATCGTTGCTGCTGATAAAGGAAGCAGTCAGTGTTCACAAGACCGTTAGTGCTATACTTTGTAATAGTTGAAATGGTCTATTTTCACAAGGAAACTAGTAAAGAGAAATTTCAGTCAACCTAAATGAACCGAGTAATAAGCACAACAGAACTACCTTTCTTTGGCAGAAGCCGATGCTTGTCTTTCACCATATACATGCCATCGCCAATTTAAAATATCAAAGGATATATATTTGCTATCATCTCCAGGTTCTCCCCCATCAACCTTTTCACTTGCTGATGATATTAAATCCGATGGGGTATGGCATTCCTTTGATTCAGTAATTGCTTCTGGAGTCAACTGAGAAACTAAGGACCTGTTCAAAAATGATGAAAGTGGCGGGAGCGATTGTTTTGTAGAGGTTGGTGCAACAGAATGGACAATTGGTTGAAATGACAACTTTGGGATATGCCTCGCAACTAACGAGCGGACATAGTTCAAAGACTTCACAAGAGATGGTGAAGCAAAGTTGGATATTGGTGGGGCAGCAACAGAGGAATGTGGCAAAGCTGATGATGATCTCTGATTTCCCAATGGTTCACATTTTGCTATCGTATTTGCACAAAAGAGATCGATTTGACGTAGAGTTTGCACCCTTGGAGTGTACCTAATGATAAAGAGTGATAGTGTTTCACTGTTAGCACAAATAGGTTTCAAGGATTAAGAAAAGACTGACAAATGACGATGAGCTTACCGGATAAGATATGTCTTTAACAACGACACACATTTTGGGACAACTGCTGGGCTGGTAGAAAAGATTGCCATGTTAGTAAAAGGAGAAAAATCAAAATATTTGATGTCAACTCAGCAAAATAAGCCAACATTAAATTATCAAGGCCGGAAGCATACCTACGATCTCTTTCTGCAAGAGCATGGTCAATGAGAACATTGTAAGCCATATCGATGGTCGACGGGTTGGCTATATAATCCTGCCAGAACATAACAAACTAACTTACTGACAAATGGATTAAATATGAATTACTTGAGGTGATAGAAAAAATAAAATAGCCAACCCCATCATATAACTTTTGCTAACAAACAAGCCGGGGCACAGACAAACAAAGTATGGAAACTAAGTATGGTCACCGATAGGGTCATGAAAGATATACCAACAAATGAACAAACAAACAACCGAATGCCAATATTTTGACAAGATCCAGCCAGATATATAGGATATTTCATTTACATTAGGTAGACAAAGTTTGATAAACTACACCCAAGAGCACCAGAATTCAAAGTAGTGAATAGTGTATTCGAGAAAAGACAGTACGCCAAAACGATGACAAATGCAATACTTGATACATAGGTTTCATTTTCCGCATCACATTTTAAATGTATAAGACAAGTCTGACATAGACATAACAGAAAGGACATATAAGAAATAATTGTACTATCATCGGTATGTCGCCCTTCTGCCACATGTCAATGAATATATTAAGAAATAGTATTTGACTACTAAATGAGTAAATGGTTGGCAAGAAAAAAAATCCAGGGAAAAGTTTGTGCACTACATGTGCCGACAATTTAGCAGTTATGTTATGACAGTTCAAATGTATCAACAAAGGGAAACTGAAGGCTAGACAAAATTAACTAGGGCTTGGTATTTGCTCGGTTTTTCCGTGTACGACAAGTGTGCGTTCAGACGCAGCAATGTTATGTTGTATAGCTGGGTTTGATAAACCATGGAGTGTAGTCAAAAATGTCCAAATATAAGTCTTCAAAAAGTATGAAGCTTAACGTGTACACCTGCCTGGATCATCCATAAAAAGCAGGGCGCATTGGCACATTATTTATTGTGAGATATCGTCTGTATTCAGCAGGTAGCACATTTTGCATCCAAGCCAGTGCATTCTCATAAGAGTTGTGGAATTGATTGGTTTACAATCTCAGGTTCCACATAATTGCGGCAAGCTGTGTATGAACATGTATCCATAGCTAAGTTCCTAAAGTGCTACAGCCTAGGGGTCGCATGTGGTGGCTTGATTATGACAGAACAGGAGAAGCTATACCATGAACGATTTGCTACTTGTATGAGCAGCAGCAACTGAGCAAGATTAACGAGAGATTGACAGGATTAGCAGGTAATTAAGGCAAGTTGAAGGGTGTAAGCCCTAGAAAGAAAGAAATAAAAGCAGCAGGTGAAATAGTTGGTATATATAAAATGAGGATATGAAAATAGGAAGGGAGTGGTACTGACCCGGAGGGTTCTGGAGGCCGCGGCGGCGGGCGGGCCATGGGTGTGGGGAGCGGGCGGCGAGAGGCAGTCGGCGACGGCCCGGCGGAGCGGCTCGGGCGGCTTCCGGGTGGAGGCGGTGGAGATGGAAGCCGCGAGGGAGACGGATCGAGGGGGCCGGTGAGGGGGCAGCTGGGCGGCGTAGTGGCGGGCGCTGGCGCCCCGCTTGGAGGGCGCGTCGTGGAGGTGGAGCGGCATCGGGATCTCCTCCTCCTCCGGGATGCCCTAGGTGTAGCTGGCGGCGGTGGTGCGCTGCATTAGGGGTAGGGCAGGGCAGGGCGTGTCGTTGTGAGGGGTGGAATTGGAAAGCCTCCGCTCTGCCTACGCTGCCTGCCTGCGTCGGAGCTCCGACGAGTCGGATTTGGTGATTCGACTTTGAAGGTTTGGGCTGTCATGTGTTGGGGTAGGACCGGAGGAGGAACAAGACCACCACCTTTACTTTCTTTACTCCATCAATCAAACAAAACCAATGAAATAAAACCAAAATCAAAACACACACACACATATTGATTACATGGAACGGAACAGCTCACCAGTACATTTCTCTTAACTTCCTTTTTTATGATAAGAAAAAAGTTTAATTTCCTTTTTTATGATAAGAAAAAAACGATTTTTTCTCTCTTTTCGTATTCTTTTCAGTTGATATACTACTAAATCACATAGTTGTGCGGCGCAGGAAAATTAATTAAAAATTCAATTCAACAATATGCTACTGTTGTAGGCGTTCACTTCTTCAAGAAAAGGGCCCAGCATACTCGTTCACATTGGCCCAAGAGGCCTAATGGCCCCATCTGAAGATCTATGTGACGTGTCTGTATCCCAGTAGCATATACTACTACCGTATAGGAGTATCTCAAACCAACACAATACTGCCCCTCTCTCTCTCCAAAGACCAACAAAGGAAGGGTTCAACCAGAGGACAGTGTGACATGGCTCCCACTGTACAAACACGGAAACCCCGGTCGATATGCTGTGGAAAAAATTAAACAAAGCTATAAAAAAATGTTTTATGGATAGAATTTTTATCTACATTATCAGTGGTTTAAAAGCTGGGTTTAAAAATAAAATTAAGTTTTAGAATTTAAATTTTAGCAACGGCGGATGAGGAATTCAAAAACTTAGAAGGACAGACGGCCAAAAGTAGTTATTCAGTCAATAAGGAAAGGAACTAATGATCGAACGAACAGGCACGTTCAGAGTTTTCCCTTCTTCATTTTGTGTGCATCTTCAGAGTTCACAGTAGAAATGAGCATATATAATCTGCTGAAACTTGCTGCTAGTAGCTTTGTGTTACTTTCCATACTATTCAATGTTAATTACATGCATGTCGAATGTTCATTGCCAAACCTGTCTGTCGCATGGAGCTCACAATCCAGAATATGTATCACCTGTAAACCATCAAAGATTTAGCCTCAACTCTGAAACACTTTGAGAGCGATCCAAAGGCTGCAGTGCAGGCGAAGAACAAAGATGAAGCAAGCTAGCCTGTTGTCTTGTCTACCTCCAATTACAAATAAGTTAACTTGTAACTGTCATGACTGCGTACATACCATTAGTCTGAAAGTATAATTATAGTAGGTTAACAGTGATATGACTGTGTGGTTGTCTTATGAGCTATCCTAATCTACTATATGTACTCATTAATAGAGAATAAAATCAATCATTTAAATACTTTTAACACTTTTATGGTATTAGAGCAGTTCCGATCCACTACCCTTCCGCAACCAAAACTAGCGCCCACCGTCGCTACCGTTGTCGCCTCCACTCTCGAACCAGCGCTCGCTGCTGATCCGATCGTCACCACCGTTACTGACTACATGTCGCTGGGTGTGTCATCGGTCTCATCGCCCGCGTTGCCAATCTGATCGCCCACCGATCCAATCCTGCCGCGCTGCTGCTGCCGATCCGATCCTGATCACTCATCCTGCTGCATCACTGGGTGCGGCCGTCGGTCCTGCCCCTCATGGCCGGTAAAGACGATGATGTCGCTGCCACAGCAGCCGCCAAGGTAGCCAAAGAAGCCGAAGCTGCTCGCGCTGAAGAAGCGCGTCGGGCTAAGGAGGCCCGCCTTCGCAACGCTACCCTGGACGCGTACAAGAGCGCTCACGAGGCTCTTTAGACGCAAGCCATCGCCATCGTCAACGTCACGGCACTCATCTCCATCGTTCTTAACAAGGCCACGGACACCTACACCAAGTGGCGCGGCATATTCCTCACCGTCCTCGGCAAATATGCTCTCACCCGCCACATCCTCGAGGATGAGACATTCCCCGTCCGCCCGACATGGATCCAGGCGGACTGCTGCGTCCTCACATGGGTATACGGCACTGTCTCTAGTGACCTGCAGCAATCGCTAATGATGTGGCAAGGTCGTGCCTGCAACGCGTGGTGCTACCTCGAGGGCGAATTCCTCGGCCAGAAGGAGTCCCGTGCCCTTTTCCTAGAGACACAGTTCCGCACCTTCTGCTAGGAGTCTCTAAGTGTCACCGACTACTGCCGCCACCTTGACTCCATGGCTGCCTTCCTCGCTAAATTTGGCAACCCCATTGGTGACCGACAGATGGTACTCACACTCCTCCGCGGCCTTAGTGGCAAGTTTCGCCACATGGTATCCATCCTCAAGATACATAAGCCATTCCCGATGTTCACTGAACCCTGTACACACCTCCTATTGGAGGAGATGGAGATCGACGCTTGTCCTCTGTCCCCACCGGCCATCCTCGTCGCTGAGACGTTGCGTCCAACGGCTCCTAGTGCGCCCGCTACTCCACGTTCGGGAGCGCCTCCTCCTCCGTGCCCCTTTACACTAATCGGGGGCCAGCTGCTCGCCGCCAAAAAAAATCCCGCGACCAGGGAGGGACGGCGGCTCAGTCACGCGAAGGCTTAGGAGGTCTGCTTATCTCCAGTGCAAGACCTTAGGTCTCGGGGTTCATGGGCGTGCCAGTCAATTTGACCCTGCAATTGACAAGGAAGTGAGACGAGCGAATCCGATATAGGCGCTCGCTATCGGCTGGCTGTCGATAGGTTCGGGATGTTGTTCGATCGGTTAGGGAGCCGATGTGGACAAGTGTTGACGAGGGGTCGACCGTAGGGCCGATGGAGGAACCAGGGTGTGCTCAGAGGATATCAAGGCACACGGGATCCCTCCGGGCAACCGAATAGTGATTCATCGGCTGGAAAAACCGATAAGTGCGCATGCGGCCTAGGCGATGATTAGTGCAAGAAGGCATGGGCTGCAAAGCCGATGCCGCTCTGGATATGACAGCACGAGACCCGTCGCCCGCCGTGGCAGCGCTATCAACACCAAATCTCGAAGATCGGACCTAACCGAGACAGTACGAGGCCGAGGCCAGCGGTGATGATACGGAGGACGCCGGATCGGCTATGCCGTAGCAAGGATAGGAGTGAACCTATCGGTTAGCTGAGCCGATGAGGGGACGCCTCTCTGAAGGCGGGTGCGTATCGGCTAGGGGTCCGATACGTTTGGCGTTACGCGTTGTGTGACGCCTCTAAAGGCTGATGCGTATCGGCCAAGAGGCCGATGCGCTGGGTATGGAGCTCAGAGCATGGATAACTCATCGGCTAGCACTCCGATGATATGCCGTGTAGAAGCCTATAGGCCTAAAGCTCGATCTACCATCGACGGCCCCGTAGGTCGGACCTAACCGATGCAGCACAAAACTGACGACGGCAGAGAGAGCTTAACGGGCCGATAGGTCCAGCACGGACGTGATGCAATACATCCAATCGGCCTAAGAGGTCGGACCTAACCGATGCAGCCTCAAACAGAGGAGGACATAACGGGATGGTGGCGGGACTTACCCCTTCGCCGGAGATCGGACTTAACCGATGCAGCCCCGCGTCGAGAGCCAGAACCCGCCGGTAAAAACCTAAATGAACTAGGGTGGCGATGCACTGAATTTGTATATGATCGAGAGATATCTTACATGTTTCCAGGGGGTCTATATTTATACCCTAGATTTACAGACAGAATCCGACGCGTCTACGACCATCGAACATTATTTCCTAGTAAGAACAAAGGAAAATATTCCTAAAGCAGTTAACTAACCAGCTAAACCTCTCTAATTGAGTAAGGTTACAATTTACAAAAATAAGCACCCTGCTGTGGAGTCCACGGCTCTTTCGCAAACCCGGTTTCATCTGAATAATCTTTCAATTCGTAACTGGGTCTTTCTTTGCTGCAACTTGATCGGCTTCTCCACTGTAGCTACCGGACCTTCTTTTAGCCAAGCCAATCCTTTTCCTTCCTTCCCTCGGGCTTCTCGGACCTGATCCCAATTGGATAATCCCCTGTCTTCAAGCCGATCCAATCTTCTACTAGTCTGATCGGCTTTTCTACAGTTCTCCATCGGCTTTATCTCAGTATCTCCATCGGCCGATGACTGTATTAAACCCTCTATCGGACCTCTCAGCCGATCGGCTTTAACCCCATCGGATCTCCCAGCCGATCAGCTTAAGCACCATCGGATTGTCCAGATTTTGGCATTAACATCAGCGCAACGGCCGCCATCGTGGCCACGGTGGACCTGCTGGTGGCGAACCTCCAGCATCCTCTGCTGGTGTGGCTCCAGGTGGACAGGGCAGCGCCCCTCCCGGTACTGCAGTGTACCCGTCGTTCGCCCACCCTTGGACTGGCATCGTGCGCATGTGGCCGTACGATCAGTCGGGACGACCACCGCCACCACAACCTGCGTTCCACGCAACCCCGAACTATGGCGATTTCGGTGCTCTTCTCAGCGCTTATGGAGACGCATACGGTGCCCCACCGCCCTCGTACGACACATACTACAGGGGAGCTGCACCGCCGGGCTTCTAGGCACCCTTACCAGCGTACCAGGCGACGCCCTGGATGCCCACTCACGGAGGGTCTTAGCACCAGGACTCCTTGGCGCACTCCTTCAACACCATGACGCTGAATCCATCGGTCTCTGAGTGGTATGTTGATTCCGGTGCCGGTTCACACATGACCTCGGATGCTGATATATTCTCCACCATTTTTCTACCCTTTTCATCTACTCCTTCATCTATCATTGTGGGAAATGATGCTTTACTTCCTGCCACAGCCACTGGATCATATATTTTTTCCTTACCACATCGTGATCTTGCTCTTAATAACGTTCTGGTGTCACCTAACATTATTAAGAATTTAATTTATATTCGTCATTTTACCATCGATAATAATTGTTGCATTAAGTTTGATCCATTTGGTCTTTCTGTAAAGGATTTGCAAACTAGGAACGTGATCGCCAGGTGCAATAGTTCCGGTGACCTCTATCCATTTTTTGCACCCTCCACCAACACCTCCGCGTTCATCGCAGCACCCACCTCCCTTAGGCATTGTCGTCTCGGTCACCTTAGGCGTGAAGTTTTGTCCAAACTCATTAGGTCCAATGTCATTTCTTGTAATAAAGATGATATCGATCATATCTGTCATGCGTGCCAACTTGATCATCATTTATGTCTACCCTTCGGTTCATCTAGCTCTCGAGCTACTCATAATTTAATCCATTGTGATTTATGGATCTCTCCACTTGTTAATATGTCAGGATATAAATATTATCTTGTTATTCTTGATGACTGCTCTCACTACATTTGAACTTTTCCACTTCGTCTCAAATCCGAGACATTTTCCACTCTTTCTAATTTTTTTGCTTATGTTCACACACAGTTTGGTACCACCATCAAGAGCATCTAGTGCGACAATGGCCATGAGTTCGACAATTCCCAGGCCTGCACGTTTTTCCTCTCCCACGGTGTTGCCCTCCGCATGTCTTGTCCATACACCTCCCAACAAAATGGTAAAGCAGAGCGTTCCATTCGTATCATCAATAACACTCTGCGTTCCCTTTTGTTTCAGTCGAGTCTCCCTCCAGCATACTGGGTTGAGGCCCTTCACACCGCCGCATATCTTGTGAACCGCCTCCCCACTAAAACTCTCGCCTCCTCCACACCATACACCGCTCTCTTATCTGCCCAGCCCTCATATGATCATCTCAAAGTTTTTGGTTGCGCCTGTTACCCCAATATATCCTCTATAGCGCCCCACAAACTTGCCCCCGTTTTTCTCTACGTTATTTTCTCGGCTACTTCTCGAAGCACAAAGGCTATCGATGCTTCGAGTTTCAGTCAAACTGCATCCTTATTTCTAGACATGTTATTTTTGATAAATCATTTTTCCATTTCTCCAACATGTCTAGCACACCAATGGCACCCTCCGCCCTAGACTTTCTTGTCAATGATCCCGATCTTACCACTTCAGTTCTTGGAGCTCGTTTTGTGCATGCAGGTACAACAGCTTCCTCAGCGGTACACCCCATGCCCAAGGCCACCCTTGCACCGTCGAGCCCTGGTGCAGGGCCATGGTCGCCTGAGTCTAGCTCTGCTGCTCATGGCACCACCTCCACGCCACCGTTCACGTCGTTCGGTGCCGCTGCCCCTATGCACCCCGCACAGGTCGCTGCCAATGGCACCACACCGACCACAAGTGTTGTCGGTCCTGCTGCCCTGCTGCTCACGCACAGGTTGTCGCCATTGGTACCGGTCGCATAGCTGCCACCCGACCAATCATCATCCCTCCGGTCACTAATGCGCACACGTGGCAAGGCTAGCATCGTACAACCCATGGATTACCTTAACCTCCACGCTGTGCCCATGTCACCTCTTTCTTGCTCTATTCGTGATGCACTGTCAGACCCCAATTTACAATCCGCTATGCAAGCTGAATATGACGCTCTGATTGTCAATGACACCTGGAGTCTTGTGCCTCGCCCTCCTGGCGTCAATGTTGTGACTGACAAGTGGATTTATCGACACAAATTGCTCACCAATGGGTCTCTTGATCACTACAAGGCTCACTGGGTACTACGGGGTTTCATACAACGGTCCGGTGTTGATTATAATGAAACCTTCAGTCCCGTTGTCAAGCCTGTGACAGTTTGAGTTGTTCTTTCCCTGGTATTATCTTAGAACTGGCTCATTCATCAACTAGATATAAAGAATGCATTTCTCCATGGCACTCTCACTAAGACAGTATACTGCGTGTAGCCCTCTGGTTTTGTGGATTCTTCTCGCTCAGATTTTGTCTGTCGGCTCAACAAGTCCTTATATGGTTTGAAGCAGGCTCCTCGTGCTTGGTATCATAGGTTCGCCTCTCATCTCATGTCACTTGGATTTGTTTACACAAAGTCCGATACTTCGCTCTTTATATATCGCCGTGGTCCAGACATGGCCTACTTACTGCTATATGTCGATGTTATTGTCCTCACCGCCTCCTCTACCAGATTTCTCGAGCACATCATTGAGGCTCTCTAGTGTGAGTTTGCTATGATGGATATGGGTTAGTTACATCACTTTCTAGGCATTTCTATGACACGCTCTGCAGATAGTCTGTTCCTCTATCAGTGGCAGTATAGTCAGAATATTTTGGAGCGCATCGGGATGAGTGCGTGCAAGCCATGCAACACGCTTGTTAATCTACACTCTAAATTATCTGATAGACTACCTATTACTGACACTACACAGTACCGCAGCCTAGCTGGCGCTCTGCAGTATCTAACTTTTACCCAACCAGACATTACCTTTGCAGTTCAACAGATATGCCTCTATATGCATGATCCTCGGGAGCCGCACCTCGCTACTCTCAAGTAGATCCTACGCTACTTGCAAGGCACACTATCACTTGGGCTGACTATGCGCCGATCTTCACCTGCAGATATTGTTGTTTATACAGATGCCGACTGGGCTGGCTGTCCTGACACTCACCGGTCGACCTCTGGTTACGCAGTATTTCTTGGGGACAACTTGGTGTCCTGATCTTTCAAGCGTCAGCATATGGTCTCCAGATCGAGTGCCGAAGCTGAATATCATGCTGTAGCGAATGGTGTTGTCGAAGCTACATGGCTGCGTCAACTGCTTCTTAAGCTTCGCCACCCCTCTAGCCGTTCCACCTTGGTCTATTGTGACAATATCAGTGTTGTATATCTCTCCGACAACCCAGTATAGCATCAGTGGACGAACGAGATTGATCTCTATTTTGTTCGGAGAAGATCGTTCTCGGTCACATTTAAGTCCTACATGTTCCTACAATATCGTAGTATGCCGACGTCTTTATCAAAAACCTTAATTAGTGATATGGCTATTTGGTTGCTTTATAAGCCACTTCAATCTACTATATGTAATAATACATTGATAGAAAATAGAATCAATCTTACCCACACTTTCACATACTACGTTCTGCTAGCTGTACTGTTCATCGCCGCTGACGAAAACAAAATTGCTAGTCATTAACACGTAGAGCGCTACGTCATCGTCGCATGGATACTATCAGCATATTTTTAATCTTTTCCTAGGTCAGAGCAGCAACAATATACTAAACTAATTAGAAACTAATTAGAAGTACTAGTATTATTAAGAGTCCATGGAAGTTGGATCATAGATGCAACTCCTCTGCTTGTGCCTGCTGTGATCCATCGATTGATTGAGTTAGGTCTTGTGTTTAAACTTTAAAATGGACATCACATTAGCTACCGGGTCTATTATATTCATCCCATGCCATGTGTGTCAGTGTGTGCCTGGCTTTGGTGTCATGTTAAAAACAATACAATGACCTATCACCCTGTACACCAAGGATTAGCTAGCTAGCTGGCTAGCTGCCTTCTTGACATACAGACAGGCAAATCCATCGACTACAGATGTACTACGCTGGTAGTAAGATGCGTCAAGAAACTGAATTTAACCAGTAATTGAGAAACAACTTAATAATACGCAGTCAAATAAATTCATTTCACCATCAGCGCGTTCATCAGTTTAATTACTTCTCGTCTCGTACATGGTTGAACAAAATAGATTAACAGGCATCACATCAATTACAGAGTACTAGTAACAAACAGAGATCAGTTGTAATATATAAATACATGCTAGTTGTCAAATAGGATGCAGACGCAGTTTGCGAGTAAAATCAAAACTGAATTAATGCATGAAAACTACAGACGCAAAATGCTCACCTAAAGCTGCCTTGAGCGGAGGAGGATGAGTTGTGAAACTCTGCGCACGTAAAACGAAATAATTAATATATATATAATTATTAATTTAAAAAGATTAATATGATAAAGCAACTATCTAATAAAAAATATATCGTTTAAAAAATTAAGAAACATACGTATATAATTCATCGACAAAAAGCATTTGTACTTATGTGCACACAAGTGGCAGGATTAATTCGATGCGTACGCACGATTTGCTTCCTTGAAAGGGGTTTTAATACATATTTATGTAGAAGTAGTTGATTGCTACAGTACCCCAACAGACAGCAAGCATATATGCGTGGTTGAACCAATGAAAAATACTAGCCATGACTCATGACAGAGAATTTTTGTACACTATTTTCTAATGGAATAATATGAAAGCAATATATTAATTAAGCATATTGTTAATTAGCTACTGTAACTGCGATCTTAATAAGAGTAGCAGGCAACAAAAACTTTTGGCGAGTCAATTCTTCTTCAATTCAGAAGGACTAGCTACACCAGTCATTAACTAATTAGTTGCAGATATGCATACATTAGTAGCTAGTACTACAGTATATAATATACCAGAGACTCCAGAACAGCCTCTACATAGTCAATTATTTACTCAAAAACAAATCGATCAAATCAGGTGAATATATGGTGACACTTCTCATTTGGATCAATTGATGTTAAGGGGTTGCATCGATTATTGACAAAGGCTAATTACTGCTCCCTACACTCCTTTTGCCAAAACATACTGACTATGTTTGCCATTCTTCACTTTATTTGCTCGGGAAGAGCAAATGAACTAAGGTTACATGCAGTTAGAGTTAGTTACATGACATTTCCTTTGCATTGGCTAATGAGACGAAATGGATGTAGTTAGCTGGGAACCTTTTGCCTATCTAGCTAAGTACCTGTGACTTGTGAGTAGTTTAGTCCCTTGAATTATTCACCGTTATATAATGGCGGTGAGGCGTTTAGCATGCATGTGTGCACACTTTTGACTATTTAACTATATTTAAGCTCTTGGATCGGTGGAGGAAGAAGAGGAAAAAAAAGTAGCTGCCGTGTGTGCCTTGTTTTTCTGTTTCATTAGTTTGGGTATTAGGTAGATAAGCAGTCGAATAATGTATGAAAAAAATAATTTAGAAGTAAATTTTTTATATCTCTATTATTCAATAGTTTATAAGATAATGCTAAAAACATAGGATAAAAACACCCAAGGTTAATTTTTAAATTTTAGGGGTAGTAGATAAGGCAACAAAGAGATGATAAAATATGTGATCTGAGTAATTTTGATTGGAGGTACGGCTGTTCTTACCGACTGCTATATTTTTATGGAAAATGGAGCTCGTAGATTAGAAATAAAATGATTTAATCCTCAATTTCAGTATGAATTGTGAATGGGAGATGACTCACGCAGACAGTCCTAGTCTACATCTAGCTTCAACTTTTAAAGCTAGATAAACACAGGTAAAAAAACTTGAAGTCCAAAGTGTACCAAACAAAACCTAGTACACCGCATATAGTGTGAAATAAGCTTAGTACGCATGCGGTGCATAGATAATTAATCTAGCCTGCACCAACAACCAGTTCTTTCTTAATTTAAGATCGACACGTTCGTCAGCATCGCATGTTTGATTAGTGTTATATTAAGGAGTTAGCTAAGCTAGCCCATTGCCAACCGCCTATTTGCCTCCCCCATGCAAATTATTTAACAATATAATAAGTAGTAATTAGTAAAGCACTAGCTATATACCAATAGATATGTAGATAGTAATTTGAAGGACTTAAATGTTAATTAAGACATACTATGTATAAAAGACATAATGACCTTAAACGAGCTCTAACCAGTAGTAGTTCATCGGCTGGCGCGTCTCATTTTTGAACATGAGTGGGAGTAGAGTTGGCTCGTCAACTTGGAGCCTTTTTTTTTTCTTGTTTGCAATCCAGGTCACATCCAGGTTAACAAGTCACAAAAAGGGCAAAAGGCAGCCTGGCACGCGGTCAAGATTGCGATCAAATTAAGGTCAAAACAGGGTGATGATCTCCCCACGGCTCCCTCAAAAATCGATATATATATATATATGGACCATTGAAACATTGTATCAAAATAGTAGAAGTATTATTTATGGTTAAGAAATGGCAAGTGGGAGGGAGGGAGGAAGAAGAAGCATCCAATTCCATTCCAACGTGAGCGAGCGACCGGCGGCGGCGGTGGCCTCGAGTCGAGTGTGCCGAGTGTCCCTTCCTCCCCTCTCGATCTCTGCTTTCGCCGCGGCGGCGGCCTTTGCCTATGCTATGGGGCACGGCCTCAGCTGCACCCGCGACACCCATGAACACCACTTGTTCCGCGCCACCCAGGT
This sequence comes from Oryza coarctata, assembly GCA_030770085.1. Lineage (NCBI taxonomy): Eukaryota > Viridiplantae > Streptophyta > Magnoliopsida > Poales > Poaceae > Oryza > Oryza coarctata. The sequence goes on from CM061463.1 coordinate 34,324,253, forward strand.
GGGCGACGTCGACGCCCTGGATGGCCTCCTCGCCGCCGACCCCGCGCTCGCCCGCCGTGCCACCATCTACGATCGCTTCACCGCTCTGCACATCGCCGCCGCCAATGGCCGACTCGAGGTTGGGCACGATCTCTCACCAAGTTAGTTGTTGTATTTGCTACTCGTGTTATGCCTGATGAAGCTCTGCGCGCAGGTGGTTTCCATGTTGCTGGATCGCGCCGGCGTGCAGCCGGACGTCTTCAACCGGAAGAAGCAGACGCCGCTGATGCTGGCGGCCATGCATGGCAACACCCACTGCGTCCTCAGCCTCCTCCACGCCGGCGCCAGCATCCTCACCTTCGACTCCGCGCGCGCAAGGACCTGCCTCCACCACGCCGCCTACTACGGCCACGCCGACTCCCTGCAGGCCATCCTCGCCTCCGCGCAGGGGCCCGTCGCCGCCTCCTGGGGCTTCGCGCGCTTCGTCAACGTCAGGGACGAGCAGGGCGCCACGCCGCTGCATCTTGCCGCCAGGCAGGGCCGCCCGTCCTGCGTCCTCCTCCTTCTCGACAAGGGCGCCATCGTCTCCGCGCACACCGCCACCTACGGCTTCCCCGGGAGCACGCCGCTGCACCTGGCCGCCCGCGCCGGCAGCCTGGACTGCGTCCGGGAGCTGCTCGCCTGGGGGGCGGACCGCCTCCAGAGGGACTCGGCGGGGAGGATCGCGTACGCCGTCGCACTCAGGCGAGGCCATCGCGCGTGCGCCGCGCTGCTCAACCCGGCGGCGGCGGAGCCCATTGTGTGGCCGTCCCCGCTCAATTTCATCGCCGAGCTGGAAGCAAACGCCAAGGCTCTGCTGGAGGCGGCGCTGATGGAGGCCAACAGGGAGAGGGAGAAGAGGATCCTCAACCTCAAGGGAGGCAGCACTAGCAGCAGGTACTGCCCGCCGTCACCGGCTGCACACTCCGACGAGGAGGAGGCGTGCAGCATGGAGATGAAGGAGTGTGGGCACCAGATGTGCGCGGCGTGCACGCTGGCGCTCTGCTGCCACAGCAAACCTAACCCCAAGACGCTCCTCCTGCACCCGCCGCCGTGCCCCTTCTGCCGCACCGCCATCTCCCGCCTCGTCGTGGCCACCAATAAAAATTAATTATATAAATATTAGCAAAATTAATAAATATTAAAATTGATATTGTAAAATTAATTTATATTAAATTTAGTATTGCTTAATTGGTTTATATTTAAATTATTTATAAAAAATGTGGTGAGTGTTTGTGTGTACTAGTACGTCAAGTTATAAAAATATATGTTTTTTATATATGCGCAGTTGTTAAATGTTAGAAATAGATGAAAAATCATTAAAAATTAGAGTAATTTTAGAAAAAAATCATATTTTTAATTTCATGGTTTACTACATTAATAGATTAAAATTACGAGCAGACTGAATTTACAATACGAACATGACTGACGACGATGTGTGAGCAGGTCGACGTGAGCTGAAGGAGATTAAAAGCTAGCAAGCTGGTGGATTGGGTTGACTTGATAGGCATGCTGGCGGAACAGACTGACGGTGACGTGGAAATAATGTACAAGCATTAATGTGGCCACGTGGTGACGCAGCGACTAACAGATGGGCTTAGCGTGGTAGCGAGCACGGGTGCGCGATAGCGCAATGTGTGACAAAGTAAGGCCGGATATGGTGGAGACATGGTGGGCGTGCATGAGGCGCAGAAGATTCTAAGGACACGTGTCGTCATGGAATTAACACAGCGATGTGAAAATAATGTACGAGCGAGATTCTGTATGGAAACACGTCAAATTCTATGGTCTACCGTGTGTCAGTAATGTGGCGCAATTTAGAGCGGCGGTTTCGAATTTGATGACATAGAGTAAGCAAATCAGTGGTTACGAAATATCAAATATTTAGGTCTTTTCCTTTCCTTTCTTTATGATTTTCGGTTAATTTTGCTAGTAAGGTGTCAGGAGAATTGAGAGTGTTTTTATATGAATTTTGCATGCACAATTTTATTAATAAAGGTAAATGTTATAAAAGGTTAGTGCAATAATTAATCTCTTATCTATGTGTATATTTTAGATTAATTTGTTTCATTTGTAATTTGGATTGTTTTTTTATCTAAATTTAGTTATGATGTTTTTCTAGATTTCTAGAAAGTTTGATAATTATTTTTTAGTTATTATATTATTAATTAATTAGTGTTGAATTAATTTAGATCAACCTTATGTTTCATCTGTAATTTTATTTTATCAATATCTAGAAGTCCAATTCAGATATGTTTGTTTGTAATTTTGTTCAATTTATTATGTAAAATTTTTAATTCTATCAGAGCTACGGATATAATCTATTTAGCGATGAAATATATTTTTTATATATTTTAAAAATATGATTTTTCAGGTTTTTTTATAATTAGAGAGAAGTGTTAAATTTTATTTTTATCTTGACTTCTATAATTATTCATCCTGTGATTAACTATCTTAATATAATATAATATAAGTTCATCCTACGGACGGTGTCCCGGTGGCTAAGCCGGCGGCGGTCTCGCGACGGCAGCAGCAGCTTCAAGGGGCTGTCGTCGGCCATGGGGTCATTTTCCAAGATAGGGTGCAGCTCCTTCAGATTGGTCGACGGAGGCAAGCTCACGGTCTCGGACAACAAGCCTGATCACGACCTCTCTTCTGTCGTCGGTGTCATGTGAAGAAGCCCAACCAACCAACACGCCTGCACTGCATTGCATATTCGCATTGCATGGACCACCATCCTCCTCCTCTTCTTCTTTTTTGGTTTTGTTTTGATTTGTTTTGTTTTGCTTTGGGGGTGCAGTTGTTAGAGTTTGGGTAATAAATCCATCCTCCAACAAGCTCAAGCTCAAGCTAGGTTGATTAATTACCATTCTTTTGTATACTAGTATTGTTAGTGTATACTCCTTACTTACCATATTACTAATTAGTAACTCCACTTGATCATACACCGATAGCTAGGGCAAATAGGAATTGGATATTGGGATTGAACAGCATTTGTACTAGTACTGTATTGCATTGAATTTGTACGTAGTAGTATTTTGTTTCTGTGCCACCGCCCCGTGGCTAGTTGTTTTTGGTTTTTTTTTTCATGGCGAATATAATAAATACTCCCTATTTATTGTACGATTATCAAACTCATAAATATTACAGGACCAATATGGGTTTGTACTAACTATATACTCAGCAGAGAGATGTCCATAGAGGCAGTGTGCCATGGCGTGTGGTAATCAACAGGTGACCGAGTCCCCCCTCCCTGTGAGTCTGTCTGTTGCCTCACCTGTGCACAGTACTTCACGCTGGAGTAAATTGCCTAGTCAGGCAGTCTCCTTGTAAGGAAGGAGGGTGATGTAGCCTTAAATTGACCTGCAACGCAGGGCGGTCAATGCAATGCGCAAAGCTATGGTCGAGTGTCAAAGCAATTTATGTAATCAACGCTTGTATTAAATCTCATGAACCGTACCAAACCTACGTACGTACGCGTGTGCATTTCTGGTGCTAACAAGGATTGTTCCTCCTTGTAGATTCCATAACCATTGTTCGATCGGAAGATCGATGAGCTGATAAAACCAAGATACACACTACTGCTAGTGCAATACTACTTGGAATTGGAAGAGAAGGGGTCAAGTGGCACCAACCAAACCTGTTGGTCTTATCGGATGCACGCACGCGGATCCACTTTGATCAACTAGGCATATAGGGAGGACGGTTTCAATTTCTGGGTGACGACAGCGGCCAGCCAGTACAGATATTTACAAGGCCAGGCCTCCTATCATTGAGCAATCTACAATACAATAATCTACATCTGCCGAGTGCTGACCCAAGAAAGAAAGAAAGCACCAACTTTTGCTATTGATTGCTAGTGGAGGTGAGGAAACGAAACAAGACTGAGTGCAAATCTTCCAACAAATCGCGTGCTTAGACCGGACAACTTACCTGTCAGGACGACAAGCAGACGGCAACTCAAACATTTGCCATAGCCTCAACCAAACCGTGTGAAGAAAAATGGGCTCCACGCCACCAGGTGTACTTGCCACTCTTACGTTCCATTCCAGCTTCATCTAACAAGGCAAGGACAAACACTCTTGTCACTCACTGCCATGTTGGCCATACCATATACAGTATGTCATCAAACTGAAAGAGCCATCAACACGGCAAAATAACCATTCTATCTTGTCATTATTTCTATGTTTGAACGGGCCCCAAGTACAGGTGTACATCAAATCTGAGCTACTACTGTCTGTCCCATTCAACTAGACATATCTAAGCTTAGCCCCATGGGGGTATATTGCCTGAAAATCACCAGTAAACTACAACGGCGAAGAACCACAATTTCATTCTTCATTATATGGTCGTTCAAGAACAACGTTGTAGCATGTCGGGTTGCACGGATATTCACAGTCTATTTCCTTCACTTCTCTCCGATCAAAGAACCAGTCTCCCACTGCTTCAGCCACAGTCTGTTCACCGGAATTGGAATTGATATGAGTATATGGCATGTCATTGATCGCAGAAAAAAATGAATCAGCAGGACTGCTAAGTATATGAATAAACTGTAAAGTTGATAGTTTAAGATATTGGCAGACAACCAGTACTGCCCCATGATTTTCTTTTTCTTTTATCAATATGCTCTGATCAGACTTGATTTCAGCATGCTAACCTTGCTGGCATTCAGAAGTGATGATGACATTGCAATAAAACTATACCATCATACTCTAAAACGATGCAATTTCTAATCATCAAAGTCTGTAAGTTCAAATCCTACTGGGGCATGTCAGCCTATAGATCTATAACAAGATCGTATCATTCCATTGAACAGTTGCAGTGACAAGAGGCATGAGTTACCTTATTGTTTATTCTGGAAGCAGATGGGGAGTGCCAACCCAAAGACTTCATGGATTGGCAATGTATAAAGCATGAATCAATGAACATACCCCAGTCTCTTTTCTTCTTGAATTCACTTAAAGCATCGAGCAACGATTTTCTAAAACCTGCAAAAAAGTGTATTTCTCAACATGGTAAGGTGCCAAAGTGACAGTGGAATCAATGTAAGTCATTCAGAAGGCATGAGCAGTAGAGCACACGTCATTAGTTTATTATATTATAACCTTGTAGAATTTCAATCTGTTTCGCATTACACTTGGTAATATCCATTCTACAATTTCCCCACAGATTTTGAGTGTCAGATCCTTCTGGAGACAAGACATGCTCTACCTGATAAAGGACAAAAAAAATGTGTCATGCTAATATTGGAGCCGCTAACACAACATGTAACCTGAAAAAAAGGTATCGATAATGGTACCTGCCAAACATCATATGCTGGATTGAGAATAAACATTGGGGTGGTGATGCCTTTTGCCACTTCTTGTGGAAAAAAGCACTACAAGGCACAATTAAGGATTGCTACTTAGCAATCAGCAGCTTGAAAAGTAACGAATAAAGAAGATGATGATATTAATACAAGAAACGGTATCATGAAAACAACTAAAGGATAACCTGCCCTGGCTCCATATCTGAATTGCAACCGGGGAATCTTTTCCGCAAATCCTGCTACAAATCAACAGCAAACATAAGAATTTTACAAATTTTAAAAATATAAAAAATGTATATTTGGAGAAAAGCGCAGAGAAAGAGAGAGAGAGAAACCTGTAGACGAGCAACATCATTATAGAAGCCCCGCATATACCTTCTCCCAGAAATGTCTTCTCTGTAATGAACAAAGGTAAAGGAACAGTCAAATACAATTTTTAAGGGCTGGCGGTACTTGTGTTTTGCTAATGGGCAATGCCTCAAAAGAAGTCATACACTATCCTATGAATATGTTAACCCCAAATTGAAAGTCCCAATTATTGGTTATTGGACATGTTGTATGGTCAGAAATGAACACATGCATAGCTAACTGTTAGAGTATACGGTAGTTAGAGATATATTAGGATAGGATTGATTTGTATGGACTCCTTACTTATCTCTAGATCCTTCCTTATCTCCTTTCTATGTAACTCTATATATACCGGTCCCCTAAGGCTCAATACAGTTATCCCAGTTACGCAGTAATTCCTCTTTCTATACTATTTACCAAAGCGGGTGATCTAACACCGCTCAACACTTCCGCCACCATTGCCCCCGAGAGCGATCCGATCTCCTAAGAGCAGCTACCATTTTGGTTTTTTTGTTTTTCATCGTTGTCGCAGTCTTCTTCGTCGCCCATGGAGGATCGATCTTGGTCTTCTTTGTTGCCCCGAAGGATCAATCTTAGTCTTCTGGGGCAGCCGTGTCTTCCTTGTCATCATCGAGCTAAGCAATTAAAGTAGCAACGCCTTCTCCGTCTTTGTTGATTCGGATGTGACGGCCAGAGTGTCGCTGATCTGATGCGGCTAGCTCTTTCCTGGACCGTCGCGCGAAGACCATCGCCATCTCCATCCGTCATCCCCGATCGCTGGGTCCTGTGTGATTCGCCGCCCGCCGAGTTCGCCACTCCAGTTGGCCACGTTGCGGACAGTTGCGGTGCCCGGCCTCCCGCTGGCATCCCAGTCACTACTCTGGGAGGATCTCCATCACCGCCGAGGAAAGTCCTGCTTCTCGAGCGGCCACGATGCTCACCAAGGCCACCGTCGGCTCCTCCCCTCAAGCCGGCCCCAGACTTCTCCACCTAGGTCGCCGCGGATTTGGAGCCCGTTAGTTGGCCACCCGCCCTGCTGCCCCGCGTCGCCCGGAGCCCCTCTGACCTCAGACTGCACCAGGACACCGCTGGCCATACCGGCCAACCTCCGTTGCCTCCGGTCTCGGTGCACCTCCATGGCACCAACCCCCTCGCATCAGCTCCAGATTCGTCGCCTAGGGGCCCTCTTCACCCATTTGGTGGTCGCGCCGGCCCTAGGTCATCTCCTCCACCGCCGGGGGGGAGGGGTGGCTGCCTCTGGCACCGCCGCCCCTTCATTGCCTGCCGACGGCGGCATCTGCTCCGTTGGCCACGTACAGGGGGATTCGCTTTGGCTAGCCACCGTCCTAGGCTTCTCAACTCTGAGCACCGTCCTCCGGCCATCGCCACCGTCGCCCAGTTGCCCTCCTCTGCCACATTGCCGTCACCCAGTTACCCTCTTATGCCACACTGTCGTCCGTCGCCTATCGTTCTGCTCACCCCTACTCCTCCTAGTTCTCTCTCGGCTTGTGTGGGGGATGAGGCTAGTCGTCCATTGGATTATTAGGAGATATGGTTGTATATTTTTTTTCCTAATAATAGATTTGGTTTGCATCACCCACCACCTCGTCGACCTCTGCGTGTCTTTAGCATTGGCATCACCTCTAGCTTCATCATCCTACCCTGTGCATCATCAGCTTGATCACCCAACCAAGTGCCCAGCTACGACAACTTTCTACGACTGATCGTCTTCGAGTACACATCTATGCCATCTAGTTTTAGGTTGCCATGTACCGTTCCTTCGGGTTGCAGTGGTGCCACATATGGTACATCTACATTTGCTGGCTGCCGTAGCGCTAAGAGGCATCCTCCTTAGTGTGGCACACTACCGATGGACTTCCTACCGCTGCATCGACTTGGAGCTATCGCTATGTCGTCTTCCTTGGGCCACAGCTTCGTCGCTCTCGTCGCCTTCATCACCATCTTCGTGTTGATGTTTCCATCATTCTCACGGGTCATCATCAGCCACTTGAGGTCTTCTTCACCTTCATCGAGCACCACCGCTACGCTTCTTTAAGCTACCACTGTTGCCGCTCCAGGTCAGTGGTTTAGCTACCCTTGCATTGGCTACCAACATCACCGTTCTAGGCCGTTGGTCCCATTGCTTAGCCTTTGTCTTCGTCTATCTTGCCTACACGGTATTGGCAACACTACTACGTCTATTGTCCCCAGGCTTGGCAAACCCGGTGTGACATCTCATTCTTTACGGTTTTGGCATCATCTTCTCCAACAATCGCTATGATCGTGTCACTGTCTTCATCTCCAGCGCGTCCTCACGCACTTTGGTTCACTACGACATTTTGTGTGCTTGCAACCACTTCATGGTGTCCCTTGTGCACCCCGTGACTCGGCTACCTTGACATCAACACCCTCGACTTTAGCTACATCAACTATAGCTACCCTATGTATGGCCACCTTGACCACATCTACTCCATGCCCTTCACTTTGACTATCTCGACTACAGCATAAGGGCTATGATTGTTATTGAGTCTTCTTGTCGGTTTCTTCTCCAATCTAAGTGTCCGTGCTACTCACGCTTGGATTATGGGAGGATGTTAGAGTATAAGGTGGTTAAAGATATATTAGGATAGGATTGATTTGTATGGACTCCTTCCTTATCTCTAGATCCTTTCTTATCTCAACTCTATATATACCGGCCCCCTATAGTTATCCTAGTTACACATTAAATCCTCTTCCTATACTATTCTATACTAATCCACAATCAAATTGTGGTTTAAAATATAAACATTTTATGCATCCAAAGCTAACATATGATAAAATCAAGCCAATACCAAACCCCTTGACAACTGAGTATTTCCAAGTGCTAGTACTGATGTACAACAGTCCAAAACAATTAAGGATGAAGAAGCAATATGCATGAATTGCATGTTGAAAAATTAAAAAGTGAAGAGGATATTGAAACACTGCAATAGTCATAATCAAAGCAAATACATACACGTCAAGAAAAAAACCACCATCAGCGAGACACTTAACAGTAGAATCCTTTGGTAGAAGTGCACGGAAATCATCACAGTGAATGTAAGTGGATAGGCCACCTGCAGAGCATCCCGTAAGAAAAGCCTGCAAATATAGGAAATAAAAAGCACGGAAATACTTTGGTAAGAGTCATTTCATCAAACATACAGATGAACCAATTGATATAGTCATGGACAGATCCCTCTGTTAACTTGCTGGTACTGTAACGAATGATTGAAATAATATGAAACAAATTAAAATGGGGAATCAAAACATCAAAAGATAAAAATCATAAAGTGGGTGTAAATCATCAGCTAATGTCACAGTCCCAGCATCCATAATAAAGGCTTAAAGAGGTTGATTACCACTTAGTTACAAAATATATCTTTGACTTGAGAAAAATGACCAGAAACACTTGACATATTTCTTTAGAGGCATGTTGTGGTGAACAGGTGAGTATGATCGATAGTTAACAAGGCTTTGCAGTGAAGAGAACATCCACGATGAAAGTGAATTATTTTCCCTATATCAAAAAAAAAACGCATGTAACATGAGTTATCAGCATATTCTGTTGATTGACTCTGGATTTCAAAAGGCACCATTGAGGATCAAAATAGCTTTGACGCTTTTGTAGAAAACTAGTATTAATAAATACATCCACATAAAGAAAGAACCATCTAAATTCCATATCATTTAGTTCTTGTAGAATCTAGTATTGTATCCATTCCTGCCTGTTTTTCTTGTGAACGTGGCCATTTGTTCGTGTTTCCTGCTTTTTAAGCAGTAAGACTGATCCATTGCTATGATAAACAATATAATACATAGCTCAAAATTTGTTCAATGTTTCTGGGACTGAGTATCAATAATCGCTCATATTTTTGTTGGAATAGCAAACCTGTTTAGCACGGGCTAGACCCTTGGGCAGAAGTTCACTCATGACTGCTTCCCAGATGCGCTGGCCTCTGAAGAAGAAACTGGTGCCATACTGTACACAATCACGCAGCACAACTCAGAATATTTGCTGGAGAGGTAGGGGGTGGGAATCATGAAACAAAATGCAGGATGCTGTGCAAACCTGCATTTCATCTTCGACATTTCCAGAGAAGGACGCACCATCACAATACCTGATCTTGACCTTGTTCCAGTTGTAAAAATCTGCAGGTTGAAAGAAACAGGGTGTATATGTCAAGTAATTGGTCCACTGCAACTGCAAGTCGACAGAGAAGCAGCTAGAGGGAGAGTGAGAGTGATAGTGCGAAGGCAAGGGTAAGCGAATTCGACCTGGGTTTTGGGACTCGTCGTCGCTCAAGATGCCGACGAACTCAGCCCGTTCCATGTAGGCAGAGGATCCTAGACTGGTTTTCTTGCGTTGATCACACCATGTAAGATTCCTGCACCAGCTTCCACCCTCTAGGTGGAGGAGCCATTTGTCGGATCCATCGCCGAATCCTGGCAGCCAGTGGTAGCCAGGCGGAGTCCCATCGAGGCAGACAGCGCCCTTCTCCTGGGTGCCGTGGACTAGAGTGAGGTCGACGAGCGTGGCAAGGCGGTGGCCGTAGGACGGGGAAGGGGAAGTGGAAGGGGTGCCGGCGAAGGGGGATAGGACGAGGAAGAGCGCAACGGCGGCAAGCACAAGGGCGAATACGGCGGCGTGGCGGAGGCGGAGGCGATGGAGCGCCGGCGCGGAGGAGAAGAGAGGCGGCATGATATTGACTAGAAGTTGGTGGATCTGAGGAGCGCGTCGTCAAATTTTTAATTTAAGCGAGAGGGGTGCAGTTCAATACTAGAATATACGAGGGCTCACCGGCTCAGGCGGAGACGATGACGCTTGGAGCCGAAGTTGATTCACATCCGCGTTATCCCCCTAACATTCAACACGCGCTTGCGAGGTACTTCCAATGCTAGGATGCCGCTGCTCCCCTTTTGTGGAACCAGGCTTGCATTGCCGAGCCTCCACCAGGCTGCCTTCTTTCTCCTACTAACCGGTGGCTCCTTTCTTCATATTCTACGTATGTATGACATATCTGTCATATCTATACTTAAGCATCTTTAAAATTATTATATAACTATATACACATATAGACGGATATCCTCAAATATAGAAGTATATATAACTAAAAAAACCGTATCTACTTAAGATAAAATCATCAAGTCCGATTTAGGGACGAATCATCCTACTCAGTCGTATTGGTTAAAAAGTTTTTTCAGTTATATAGAGAAAATGACATCTATCAATATAAATATGATAGTCTCTTATAAGGTGAGGACATCGAATTTCAAACCACATCTAGCCAAAATTCATAGAGTTGTCCTGCTAATAGCCATCAACTACATCTCACTGTATACTAGTTGGATAGGCTATATAGAATAGATTGTCCACGTCTTGTACTCTGTATGGTTCAAATTGTCAAATACATATAAGTAGAAGTAAGGCTATTACTCACATCGAGAGCTCGAACCTATATAAAAATATCTCTACGTCTTCTTACTATTATCTAGCATATAACTTGATATTAGCTAAATTCTATATCTATAAATACCATAGTCAGGTATCACCCATCGATAGTTGGTGCGCCACATAGGAATCTGGTGTGTTCCAAAGGTTTTATGTCAAAGATGATTTCGAGAAGCGACACTTTCGATAAAGGTCTTAATGATAGCTTGGGTCTGAGAGATTTAACCCGGCTAGCGGTCACCTACCTTTAGATCGAAACCATTACCATCCTGTAATAACTACACCACTAGAGCTATTGATCTATATATCGAAGCCACTTATGACAAGAGTTCAAACTCGTCCAAGTAAGAAAGTTTTGACAAAGCGCCCGGGGTGTCACATTCATAAGACAGATTCTCACTCGTTGCGCGAGTGCATTGTGTTTCAGACGAAGGTCACCCAATAAGATGCCTTCGACGACAAGCCTACACTGACAACTAATTCGCTCTACTCTTGTCAGATCCTATCTAACGATATTGAGCAACCGACTACTAATTTTAACTCCGATAGTTTAGTACGGTTCATTGGAGTAGATTCAAATGAAACCTCTGTGCTTCATATGCTTGGAGAGTATGGATCTAAGTAATCTTTCTTGGATTCGATATCCGGTCATGATGTCGAGGCGATCGAGAAAACTACACCAAGATCTCGGAGATTGACAAAGGATCTCAGAATGGAGGAAGTACTCAAATTGGTGTCGCCATCTACATCTACTCCATCCAAGGATGATAACGTCATTAACATACAACACCTAGTGATAGCATATGGCTCAAAAGAATGAAATCTTCTATCACCAATCTCAATATCACTTTTATTGAAGCCATGGAAGAAGAACTAGAAAAAGCCCCATCAACCTGTGACAAATTGCCAGCTCTGCATGATCCAGATAACGATGACAGAACCGTTAACCCTCGGGGTGATGGAAAAATATTCAAGGTTCCCCTCAACAATGAGATTCTTCACCACGGCGTCACTCTCACCAGGGTCATGATCTATGTGACGACCTAGAGAGACATAGAAAGGACTGTGAGCGTAGAGACGACCATAACGATCGCTGAAATCACTGTGAGGACCTCAACCACTCCCCATATCGCCAATAAGGAGAGGATGATTGATGAAGCAGCTGGTATAGTCGATGAAGTTCTCGATCGTCGCCCTAGTTCCAAGACTGTGATGATTGACGACGGCCCTTTTGAGAACCGAATAACTTGCCCAATGGCTCACCATCATCCTCATCATCATCGTCATCAGACTCAGATCCTCAAAGGCATCCTTGGTATAACAATCGCCGTTCCTTTTTTCAACTAGGCAGAGCTTGTGAAGTGTTCACCCATTTTCTTAGAGAAGTGAGATGACTATCCAAATTCTAACTGAGCCCAATAGAGAAGTACAATGAAAGTACAGATTTCGAGAAATTTCTCTAGTTCTACTCCACAGTCTTGAATACAGTAAGAGCATATGAAAATACAATGGTAAATTATCTGCCCACCGCACTCTCAAGGGTTCTGCCAAGTCAAGGCTCATCTATCTGCCCATATCCTCAATTGAGTCTTGGGACAATCTCTGCAAGCAATTTTTAGTGAACTTTCAAGGCACATATAAGAGGCATGCTGTCGAGAATAATTTATATGCTATAAGACATAAGGATGGAGAGACTATGTGAAACTTTATAAGACTCTTCAACGAGTACCATAACACAATCCCGCAGATTGCCAATGCATCTATCATTAAGGTGTTTAAGTTTGCCATCCGAAATCAATGGACGATATGTGAATTGGCGACAAGATAAGTAATCACGGCAACAAAGTTATTTAAGATCACTAAACAAGATGCTCTCGCTGACGAGTCTATTCGGTGAAGTGAGAGAAGAGGGAAGATGGTGGGTGATAAGACCTTTGCAAAAAAAACAAGATACAAGCACCGCTAAAGAACTGGACCAGCCTAAGAAGAAAAAGAGTAATAGAAAGCTCAAAGCAGAAGAAGAGGTACTCGTCACAGAAATAGCACCCCAACGATCACAACACTATGAGTCCTAGGGTGATAAGACCTTTGTAAAAAAAAATTGACTGTATTGGCAAAAATTCCTTTTCATCCGAGAAATTTAAATTTTATTTTTAGACCATAGTTTAATTTTTTTTCCCTTCGCCTATACACTTAGGGGGTCAGACTATCCATTATATCTATGTTGAATTTGATCATGTGTGGATGAAAACGACGAAAGATGTGATTCTCTCTCAACCTTCCCTCTTCTGTATCTTTAAACAACAATAACACATTTTGGCCCCTGAGGTAACCTATATTTGTCTTTTTTTAGTCAAATTGAACTGACCCATGCTTGTGTGGCTCCCTTCTATCATTTCATTTTGTTTGCAGCCAAAGCAATGCATCACTGTGTTCATCCATCTTTTCACCTAAGAGCCTACACATGCATGCAAATTCTCTGCTCGCGAATGAGACAAACAATAGAGCAGCCACACACATGTAGCATTTTCATCTTTTTATTGTGTCTTAGGCCTAAGCAGAACCACCACAGTATACATGCACGGGCACATGTGTGGTTAGGAGATAAAGTAACTTACCAGCCTTTTTTTTCTTTCATGCATTAAAGCAGAGGAGACAGCCAGAGACGATAGCGAATGTAGGGTTGAATCCTGCCTCATCGTGACAAATACGAAAAGACATCGATGAAAGCTTTGCGTGATTTGCGGTGCCACACAAAAGTTCGTTGCCACTCGGTTTGCCATGAAATGTCGAAGCCGACTACAAAGACCTCGACCATTGCCCACACAATCACCATCTTCTCCATTTCCTCTCACCTCTTCCTGGCAATCTGAGAAAGAAAACCCAGCCACCATGTTTCATCACTCGAGCTCCCTCTGTTCCACTGCCGTTCTCCCTCATCCATTGCTCTAGAGTTCATTGAAGGTCATAGTTGATACCATCGAGCCCCCTGGTTCCATTTCTCACCACGCCAAAATAGAGGAGTGCCACCACCAGTAGCTCTCCATTAAGCAATCGTTGCACTTGGAATAAAATGGCTAATTATGAGAGGAGACTCACAACTAGTCGCCAATTAAGTGTACAAGGAGTATTGGTATTCGAATAAAGAGTTAACAAAATAGTTGGCAGAGGTAAGAAAGATGACATGGCGTTTTAATGGAGTCAAAATTGGTCATATCTACCGTAATGACAACTTTGGTGTTGATGAACTTGCTAGATAGGCTTTTAGACGTAAACTGGTTGAACCCAATACCTTTTTAAAAGTTCTAACAAAACCTTCCATTAGGGGAATCGATGGCGTTGATATACAACTAGGCGCTGACAATGGCATGGAGGCTATATCTCTCACTAACGTCGACAAGATTGACTATACTATTGCCAACATTGAGATAGATAACGACTAGAGAACTCCTATATAGTCATATATGTTATTGAACATAACTCCCAATGATGATATAGTAGCAGAAAAGTTAGTTTGCCAATCGAAGCTCTACTCTATCATTGGAGAATAGCTATACAAGCGAGTGGCTAACGGAGTACTGCTAAAATGTGTCTCTCGAGAAGATGGCATAACACTAATCCGTGACATCTATAAAAGGATAAGTGAAAATCATGCTATAGGATAGACACTATTCTAAAAAGCCTTTTGAAAATGTTTCTTTTAGGCAACCACTTTACAAGACGCTTGTGATTTGGTTCGTCGTTGCAAACCTTATCAATTTCACAACAAGCTCAACAAGAATTCAGCACAAGCCCTTGTTAATGCCAAAATCTGGATGATCCGATGGTGCTAAAGCCGATCGGCTGAGAGTTGTCCGATGGAGAATTTGATTCAGCCTGTAAACAGGATTGGCCGATGGAGATACTGGTTGGCTCGTGAGACAAAGCCGATCGAAACTGTAGAGAAGTCGATCAAATTAGTAGAAGATTGGATTGGTTTGAAGACAGGGAATTATCCAATCGGGATCAGGTCCGAGAAGCCCGAGGAGAGGTAGGAATAGGATCGGCTTGAGTAAAAAGAGGTTCGATTGTTACAGTGAAGAAGCCGATCGGGTTGTAGCGAATGAAGACTCGGTTCCAAATTGGAAGATTATTCAGATAAAAACCGAGTTTGTGGAAAAGCCGTGGACTCCACGGCAAGATGTTTTATCATGGTAAATTGTAAACTTATTAGGAAGGTTTAGTTAGTTAGTTAACTTCTTTAGAGGTATTTTCCTTTGTTCTTGTTAGGAAATAATGTCCGATGGTTGTAAACTCATCGGACTTTGTCTGTAAATCCAGGGTATAAATATAGACCCTCTGAAAACATGTAACATATCTCTCGATCAAATACAATCTCAGCGCATCGCAACCCTAGTTCATCTAGGTTTTACCGGCGGGTTCTGGCTCTCGACACGGGGCTGCATCGGTTAAGTCCGATCTCTGGCGAAGGGGTAAGTCCCGCCACCATCTCGATATGTTCTGCTCTGTCTAAGGCTGCATCGGTTAGGTTCGACCTCTTAGGCCGATCAGACGTATCACACCACATCTGTGCAGGGCCTATCGGCCTGTTAAGCTCCTTCTGCCGTCGTCAATTTCGTGCTGCATCGGTTAGGTTCAACCTACGGGGCTGCCGACGGTAGATCGAGTTTCAAACTTATAGTTTTCTATACGGCGTATCATCGGAGTGCTAGCCAATGAGTTATCCATGCTCTGAGCTTCACGCCCAGCACATCGGCCCCTCAGCTGATACGCATCAGCCTTTAGAGGTGTCCCTTGACGTGTAACGCCGAGCGTATCGGTCTCTCAGCCGATACGCCCCCGCCTTCAGAGAGGCGTCTCCTCATCAGCTCAGCTAGCCGATGGGTTCGTTTCTATCTTTGCTTCAGCATAGCCGATCTGGCGTTCTCTGTATCATCGTGGCTAGCCTCGGCCTTGTACTATTTCGGTTAGGTCTGATCTTCGAGGTTCAGTGTTAATGGCGCTGTCACGGCGGATGACGGGTCTCGTGCTGTTATATCCGGAGTGGCATCGGCTTTACAGCCCGTGCCTTTTTATACTATTCCTTGCCTAGTTCGCATGTGCCTTCATCGGTTTTTCCAGCCGATGAACTACTGTTCGGCTATCCGAAGGGATCCTGTGCGCTTTGCTATCCTCTGAGTACACCCTGTTTCCTCCATCGGCTCTGCGGCCGATCCCTCATCGACACCTGTCCACATCGGCTCCCCAGCCGATCGAAGAGCATCCCGATTCTATCGGTAGCCAGTCGATAGCGAGCGCCTGTATCGGCCCACTATCTGACAGACCTGCTCGTCTCATTTCCTTGTCAATTGCAGGGTCAAATTGACTGGCACGCCCGCACCCGTACCGACGTATCGGAGCCGATCGAACCCCACGGCCCCTAGCGCGCGTACCTCAAGCCATGAAGAAAAGCCGATCGGCCTACACTGGAGCTAAGCAGACCTCTCAGGCGATCGGCGTTGCGAGGACCTCGGTGCGAACAGCATTACAGATGATACCCTTCTCATGACCTTTCTCATGCTAGGGGCTGAATATCCTAGGATCGTTTCCTTTGGCACAATATGGCATTCAAAAGTTGCTATTTGTAGTAATTGATAAGTTCACCAGGTGGATAGAAGCAATGCCTATATAGAAAACGAATGCCAATAACGATATCAAATTCATATAAAGTATCTTCTGCAGATTCGGTCTTCCTCATTGTATATTAACAACCAATAGTTCTCAATTTAGAAGTAGTGATTTTTAAGATTATTACATCAAATTAGGAGTCAAGATCTGCTTTGCATCAGTCTTATATCCTTAAAGCAATGGACAAGTCGAACACATAAACATCAACGACAGCTACAAAGGAGACCTACAAGGCATAAAGACCCGGCTGTACGACCAGCTCATGGCCTATGATCGTCGCTGGTTTAAAGAACTTCAATCTGTATTATGGGCTGTGCGGACGACATCAACGACAGCTACAAAGGAGATCTATTTTTTCCTTGTATATGGATTTGAGGCTATGCTTTGAACTGAGCTACATAAGGTTTCAACACGAGTAAAAAACTACTCCAATATCAACTTGCTTAGGTAACACTGATAATATGTACAGTCATGGCAACACTATATTATCAGTCCCTTCATCCATTTTATGAAAAAAAAATCGTTTGATGTCGAGACTTTGATTTAGAAGAATTCGTCCTCAGGAAAGTACATAACCAAGTTGGTAAAAACAAACTGCCGCTAAAGTGGTATGAACACAACAAGGGCCATGAGTTATTCATTTTATAGAATATTGATTAGCTATGTAAATTCTATGTTTAGTCGGTCTTATATATAAGATTTATATTGGTGTATCTTTTTATCCTATATATAATAAAGTTATGTGACATTTCCTAATACTATGTTCTTATAATTAATCTAACTTTATTTGGGCTATATAATTCTGTATATCCTCCTGGGGTTTGGTAAGTCTGACCTTACAAAAAAATCTAAATCATGTCTTAAAAAAGCGATGTTAGAGTCTTTCGTATAACAATTATAACATCCCAAATTTTCTTATATATTAGTTTCATTGTCGGATATAAAAGTTAACTACCCCACTAATGGCACGATGTATTGAATCCCACGGTGAAATAAAACAGTAGGATTTACTCGACGGCTTAAAAAATGAAAAAACTTTATATTATACTTTACTTTAGAGCTGAGAGAAGTTATAAAAAAGTTTTTTAAAAAAAGTTAGAGCTGAGAGAGAGAAAGAGATGTATGCCATTAGAATTCTCAAATGAAACAGAAACTATCAGGTTGGAACTCATGTTTCAAATCCTTTTTTACCCACATTTGGTGGCTGGTGATATTCAACTGTTATTTTAGAATGACATATTTTTTTATTTCATTCACTTGAAAACATAATAGAAATGGAGAAAAAGAGAGAGAGGCTAGGACTAGGAATACTGAATCCTGAATCCTGATTGGTCCATCGTACCTCCCGCGGATCGCGGCCTGGAACGAATCCCGACCGCCCGCTGAATTGAAATCCAAGGGTAGAGGCCTCGTATCACGCGGATCGCGGTGTTCTCGAAATCATGGCGCCCCTGTATAAAAGGAAGCCAGAAGGGGAGGCAAAAAATTCAAAATCCAAGCAAATCCAATTCCTGTGCGAGAGAGAGCGCCAAATCCACATTCCCTATTCCCCGATTCATTTGAGTCGCGGAGATGGACGGCGGCGGCGGCGGCGGCGTCAAGGTGAAGAAGGCGGCGGCCGGGAGGAAGGTCGGTGGCCCCAGGAAGAAGGCCGTGACGCGCTCCGTCAAGGCCGGCCTCCAGTTCCCCGTCGGTCGTATCGGGCGGTACCTCAAGAATGGCCGCTACGCGCAGCGCGTCGGGTCCGGCGCCCCCGTGTACCTCGCCGCCGTCCTCGAGTACCTCGCCGCAGAGGTGATCCTCGTTTCCGTCTCTCTTCTAGCTCTTCCCTTTCGAAGTCGTCTGGACCATGGGAACTGAACGCTTGGGTGGTGCATGTTTCAGGTGCTGGAGCTGGCGGGGAACGCGGCGCGCGACAACAAGAAGACCCGCATCATCCCGCGGCACGTGCTGCTGGCGATCCGGAACGACGAGGAGCTCGGGAAGCTGCTGTCGGGCGTGACGATCGCCCACGGAGGCGTGCTGCCCAACATCAACCCGGTTCTCCTCCCCAAGAGGACCGCGGAGAAGGCCGACAAGGAGGCCAAGTCCCCCAAGAAGAAGGCCGCCGAGTAGTAGTTAGCTGCTCATGTCATGAACGTGGCTGGATCTGCTCTTCTTTTGTATGTAGTGCTGCTCTTAGGTCTAGTGGGGTGGCGGTGGTAGAGTAGGTACTCCTTCACTGTACTAGGGTTTTCGCTTATGGAATGGAATCGGCATCGTTCCTTCACTTTTGCCCCTCCCTCTTGGAAAAGAATCCGGACTCGCCGAGGCGACGCAGCAATGCCACCATGTTCGATGCTGCTCTCGCTGATATCCATGTTACGGAGACACCCGAGTTAAGGTCGGTCGCTTCCTTAAATATGGGGTTTCCTAGGGTGCGGATTGTCAAAAACGGTTGCTTCTGAATTTGGGGATCTAGGGTTTGACGCCAATGTTGAATTGGAGACGAAACACGGCTATTCCGTTCGGGAAGCTGCTCCATCCATCATCAAGTGCCCGTGCCTCTTCCTCCGGCTGCTGCTCCAAACTCTTCGTTGGCGGTAAATTTCCTTCTTGCTTGCTGCTTTGTTTTCAACACGTTATCTCATCTGGTGGGATTTGTGCAAACATTGTCTTGGTTGAATAAGTGTTGCCTCAAATTCGCTTCAACCATGCAAGCCTAGTGCTAATTCTTCTACTGCTGTGTCCTGGATTGATTTGCAGGTCTTTCTTACGATACAAACGAGACTGCTCTCAAGGATGCTTTCTCTCAGCATGGCCATATTATCCAAGGTACATATGACCATCTCCTCCTATTCGAATCTGTGTTTTCGTGTGAATCGATAGCATCCTCTCACTGATTGATTCATGCGTTTTGCAGTGAAAGTAATATGCCACCCAGTGACTGGGAAATCCAAGGGGTATGGTTTTGTCAAGTTTGCTTCACAAGACGAAGCAGCTGCAGCATTGCACACGATGAGCGGTGAGGTACGTGTGCTATATTGTCTTGTTAGACATGACACAAGCCAACATATTTTTGGGATAAGATGCATTGCTGGGTAAAATTTCCTTTCCTTTTGCTAATGCAGTTGTTCCATGTGGAAAAAATTCTTCAGGTGATTGATGGAAGGAGCATTAGGGTGCACTACGCAAACAGCGAATGATCTGGTGCCAGTTTTTCGTAGACAAGTAAGCAGCCTGTTACTGTCTTCTGTTGTGTTGGGATAAATGGGGTGCTGAACTAGGCATGTATTTGTAGTTTTCTTACGTTTTCGTGGGCAACGATATGCATCTCTAGATATTTGAGTTTCAATCTTGCCCCATCTTTCCAACAGACAAGTCATTTGATATCTCATCTATTGATCTGTATTGTGCTGGCTTTTAATAACTGAAAATATCAGAGCAAAGCTAAAATTTCCCCAGATAGACACGGAAATATTACACTGGGCTTTGTATGCTTTAGCTCAACGTGGACACCGGTTTGGGAACAATTCCATGCCCACGACTTGAAAACATGAACATGATTGTCCTATCTACCCATGAAAAACCAATGCACATGTTTGAAAAACTCATCTTTCTATGCCCTAACAAATGCTAGCTTATTTTGGGCATATCTGCCAATAGACGACAGGGCAGCTGTATATCCTGAAGCACACATAATTCATCCAAGATTTACGAAACATGTCATACTGTACTCAATAAGTTATTCATTATCACATACAGGGGCTGGGAAAAATAATTCTTTTATCGGGTGTACTGTCATCAAGGCTACACACTATCTAGGTTAAACATACTAAGAATGGCAGTATATGTTTATATTGTAATGTGTCCATTTTTTCGTCAACATCTCCAGCAGTGACAAGGCACCTCCTATCTGCGTAGGATCTCAAGGATGTAAGTAGCATATAGATCCCTGTAGAATAAAAACCAGCACAAGACCAGCTCAATATTTGGTGATTCATATCGCTCAGCAAACATATGTAGGAATTAAAACTCACATGGAATGGCGTATGGTCTCATAAGCAGAAGAGGCAGGCAGGAAGTCATTGACAGCTACCTCCTTAATCTCATTCTTCTTGTCTGTTTTACTCCATTAAAGTAAACATTTAACTAGCTGGTCAAGATGCATTAATCGACAACATACTGCAAGCAATACAATTACTAGGCATCCATCTAAAAATACAGACCTTATGTTCTTTTCCTTTCAAACTTGAGAAGCCACAAGTTATTCATACTGCCGTATTAAAGAAGACAATGCAATTATGCAAACCTAGCTGAGTCTGCGTCAGTAGAGTTCCATGAATAATTTGTCCTCTATGAATGCTAATACTTAGCAAATAGAACAAGCCCATTGAGAGGAAGAAATTAAAAGGAATAGTTTGTCCTCTATAAATGCTAGTACTTAGGAGTAGCAAATATAACAAGCCCATTGAGAGGAAGAAATTAAAAGGATACAGTCCTCAAAGAAACGCCTGATTTCGGCTAGGCGATGAGGTGGGAGATCTTTGATATCATTGTAATGCTTGTACTCAGGGTCATCAGCACAGACTGCAATAATCTTATCATCTGCCTCTCCCTGGTTAAAACCTTGCAGCTTTAGAATCTTTTCCTTCATTATGAAGAAAGTGCAAGAGCGAACTTGAGCAGGGACCAAACCTGATCGATCATAGGCATGACACCAATGGCCTTTGCCCGGAGGAAGCAGCCTGGGATAACTGGCTCCTGTGTGCAGTAAACATTATTTCAAAACTACCAGATATGTGGGATATGGGAATAATAGTTAATGATTAGGAAAATAATTGATAGTGGATTGATTCTGGTAGAGATAAAGTTGATTCTGTAACAAGTTTCAGTGAAGGGACCAGGAATGGTCTTTTAATAGATTTACTATATAACTAGGCGAAAGACTTGTACTCTGATTTTGCAAGGTGCCAATGAAATACCTGCATTATGACCAGCACATCTAAAGGATCACTATCCTCGCACAGCGTGCGAGGAATGAATCCGTAGTTGTGAGGATAGACAACTGAAGAGTAGAGAACTCGGTCTACCTGCACATGTTGAATGGTACAGAAAAGGAAATCATAAGCTTAGGAAAACTGCAAGCGCAAAAGATGTGTGAAACATATGCGCGAGTCTTTACTTTTACGAGCCCAGTTTTCTTATCAAGTTCATACTTGACCTTGCTGCCTCTCGGAATTTCGATGACCTGAAAACAAAAAGAACTCACTATTACTCGTCATATCGTGTGGCTTTGTGAAACATGGCAGCAGAGGGTTGTTGAGTCTCAGAAGGGCCATCATCAGAAGACTAGCCATATGGTTGGCATTCGGGAGGTTAGCAGGTGTTGCATGCCATTCGTATGGATTGTACTGTGTAGCTAACAAGAATGAGGTAAGGCGAGCAGAAATGTCTTACACAGTTGAAGATGGTTGGTGCCTCAGGCCCTGCAAGCAAAGCAAAAGAGGAAAAGTGATGAGTTATTGAACCTAAAAGGTAGGGATCTGAAGGGGGAAGGAAGTGAGGTGCTTGAGCAGTAGTGAGTTGAGAGTTATTACCTATCTCAAGATCATGCCAGGGATGTGCTGCAACAGACCTCTTGGACATGGATGAGAGTATCCTCTCACTGAGAGCTGGTGCCTTCCCCTTTTGGGGCGAACTCATGGTGGTCGAGCCTTGAACTTGGAGAGGGGGAGCCATGGAAATGGAATGAATCAAAACTAGGTCGAGTTTGCTGTTGTTGACCAAAACAAGCATGCATGAAAGAGAAACAGAGATGTATACAAACAGTTAATAAGATGGTTGTATTGATTCTGTGAAGTAAGAAAGGCAGGAAAGTAAGTGTGAGTAGCAAGATGCAGGCAAGCTGCAAGCATGGTGGGAGGGAGAGAGGAAGGGAACAGAGACGCACGAAGAAGTCGATGAGGTCGATCTCCTCTATTAACTGTCTTTGCCGTGGCGACAATGGAATGGAGATGGGGAAGAGATGGAAGCACGCAAACACATACAGAGGAGAGGAGGGTGGTGTGTATCGCGTTTTATAGAAGAGGAGGAAAGTCGAGTAATTGCTGAGCCAGCAACCCAAGCAAGATACTGTGTCTAGTTATTCGTAGCTGACTCAATCAGCCGATGCATGGAAGGAAGACCCTAGTACTAGTTGTTATGAACGCAACGCACGCGTATTGGAAAGAGTTCCATGGACATGAATGAATGAATGATCCACGAACGTGTTGCATCGTCATCGGTGGATGTACCTGAGCCCCAGGGCAGGGGCCAAGTCCAGTTGAATATTGTTGACATAACATAACTGAATTACTAGTAAGTTGCATGCACGTCTGAGCACTTGGATAATATTGCCCTGGAGCTGGAATCAGTCCAGTCGTACGAGGTGGGTGTATGCGCTTGTTCAATTAGACTATAGCAGGATCGGAGGATCCATCCAGCAGCAAGCAGCAGCTGCGTGCATTGCATTGGCACTGTAAACTTGCAGTCTCGTAAGCACTACTAGTATGTCTACCCGATCAAGAGGGGAAGTGCAGTCTATCTGTCGGCATCCTGTTAGCCAACACCGACAGGCAGTTTTCTCTACTTTCTTACGACTGGAGATGCGTTATCTCGCCTCCACGGCATCCAAATGTGAAGCTTAGCAATCTCTTGGGTTTGTTTACAAGAAAGAAGAAGATGGCATCCAATCCATGCCAGGCCCAAGCTTCGCGCGTTGAAATGGTAGGTGTGAATACTCGTAATCAATCTCTAATTTGGTAATTAATCCAATGGCAATGGTAGGTGTAGGTGAATCCGTGGTACAGCACACGCACACAGAGACAGTTTTAAGGTGCCTGAATCCAACAAAACAACCAGCTGAATTAATGAAGCAGCCTTGCACGTCGTCCTTGATGGACCCCCACCCCCCCGCATCGCCGGCGCTTCTCATACGCGGAGGTGGAGGCGCGGCGGGTGGGAGTCGGAGAGGCAGGGGACGTGGGCTCCGTCCGCTCGGGCCTCGCCCACCGACGCCTCACCCTGCCCTATTATCATTTGCCCATCAACACTTTTGTATACCGCTGCACATCAGTGTGTAGGACTATTAACCACCAACCAGAGCCGGACGAAGAAGATGATCCTACCTCAATATTATATATGCAGCTCAGCGTGGCGCGTTGGGCCGGAATATTTAGGGTGTGCGTCAGCCTTCACATGGCTATAAACAGAGGTAAGATGTGTTTCGTCCTGACGAAACTTGTTATACATACAATCTTTTTAAAACTTAAAATTGTTTCACACTAACATTGAGACCAAAAGTTTCATTCCATCCAACAATCCTTCAATCTCTATGTCATGTATTAAATGATATAACCAGCTTGTAAAACAACAAAATAACACTATAGATTATATTAGATAGTGTTCTTTCATTCCTCAACTCAAAATACTTTAGATGATGTGTTGCTCTTAAAAATAACAAAATAAAACCTTTTGTTGGGATGGGCCTTTACTACTCCTTACACATGACATGCTTTATCGGTCTGCATGTACGTACGGCACATGCAGTCAACGCGCTAGTCAAACAGATTTAAGTCCTCCAACTATGCGACAGACATGCGTTACCCTACCATTACCATATCAGTGGGAGTGGGGTCAATCAGTACGTGGCGGGCGGTCATCGATCGACTCAAACTTTACAACTAGCTGGTCAACTGTCCCTCCTCTCTCTCTTACTTAGGCCGCGTTATTTTGGCTAATTAGCCGCAAAGTAAAACGACAAAACGTAATTAGCATACGAACTAATTAAGTATTAATTATCAAAAACTTCAAAAAAATACATTTATTTATTTTTTTAAAGAAACTTATATATACAATTTTTTAGTGCCGCTAATGGAAATCAAGGAGTAGCTAAGCCCGTTGAGCTGTTTAGTTTAGTGGGCTGCTTAGCCCATGCAGAATCTGGCCTCACCACGCAGCCTGCCTGTGGAACCACACGTACATATGCTGGCTAATCGCCAGATTACTGTGATATATTCGGATCAAGTTGGTCTCTTGGACTAGTTGGGCTCTACCTGCAGGTTACTCTGATATAATCGGATCAGGTGTCCTTCATCAACTTATAACACGTTCATTAAATTTTTGGTAATATAATAATGGGTTACCTACACAACTTACCATAGAAAACCGAGAAAAAACTTTCAAATATACATATGATATAATTATATTGTAATTATAATTACAATGTAATTCTATGTATCTACTAGTATATAACTTATATGTAAGAATTCCAAAAGAACAACTAGCTCAGTGGAGAAAGTATGCACTTGCGAATTCAAAAGAGCTACTAGTTTGAACCCCACCTATGCATACACTGTGGATTTTCCCCTCCCTCATCTGCATTAATCTTGGTGTGAATCTAACATCCCAAAATTCAAAAGTTTTCCTCCAAGAAATACGTCAATAGAAAAATAGCAATTCCACATAATAATTGTGAATAGTTCTTTACAAAATAAAATTGTTCTTCTATTTTTCAACTATTAACATGCGTTACAATCTAAGATACAATATTGATCAAGGAACGCATGCAATTTCAGTATTACAATTAATAAATACGCAAAAGTTATGGTTACTAGTGGATAACGCTCGATCAATCTCGTACAAACAATCCAAAATGGATAAATGGACCAATTTTTTTTTAAGAGGACTGGCATGTAAATATAGGCGATATGTGAATGGAAAAAAGTTTATAGTAACTTATTTAATTTATGGTAGGCGAGTTTTCTAGCTAGACGTTGTCTTATAACCGTCCATGATATAAACATTTTATTCTAAAATCTAGATTTCTTAAAAGTTAAAACAAATCGCAATAAATTGGATTTTTCGCCCCCCTCCCTACATAATCCGCCTTGAAAAAATATCTTGAGTTTTTTTGTTAGGAATACGTTTTGCAAAATTTACTTTACTTTTTCTTTTTAAGATAATGAATCCCCGACGATGATGTGCTAAACCACATATGTCCATGTATATGACGTAGTGCACGATAATGACACATCTCTGTAACAATGAATATATACTGATTAAATGGTGGAGTATATACGATGAACAGGCATGCAGAGACACATATGCATGTGTATCATGCGTCAGCTTCCACTGATATATCGATTGTCGATGGCTAGGAAATATACTAGCGAGATGCCGATGGATGATGATGTATCGGAAAGGCACCCAAGAAGAAGGTAGCTAGTGTGCCACGCACGCACTGGACTGCACAGCACGACTATAAAAAGTGCAGGTATAGGCGTGGATAGTATTTGCAATATTGCTAGCTTCCTCAATCGATCGAGCAGGGAACTAGCTACTTAGTAATCTATCGATGGTGGTGGTCGGCAAGAAGCAGGCGAGCAGCTGCTGTAGATCGTCGTCTTCTTCTTCATCATCATCATCATCAGTAGTGCAGGCTCAGGCTGAGGTGCGGCAGGGTGAGGCGCCTGCTATCATCGGGGTTACAGAAGCAGCAGGTGCAGGACGAGGATCAGGAGGAGGAATGAGGAAAGGGCCGTGGACGGAGCAGGAGGACGTGAAGTTGGTTTGGTTCGTGCGGCTTCTCGGCGAACGCCGCTGGGATTTCTTAGCAAAGATGTCAGGTTTGCGCGGCGGCGGGTGAGCATATGCATGCATCGATCATGTCGATCGAGAGATAGATCGATGCATGCATATGCACCATATAAATGTTATTCTGATGATGGTAGCTGACATATATGTACCTGCATGCATGCATATATGCGTGCTCGCTCTCTGCCTCTCTTTTGTATGGGTACTGATGCAGGTCTGCAGCGCAGCGGCAAGAGCTGCCGTCTCCGGTGGGTGAACTACCTCCATCCCGGGCTGAAGCGCGGGCGGATGACCCCCGATGAGGAGTGGTTGGTGATCCAGCTCCACGCCAAGCTCGGGAACAGGTGGTCCCGGATCGCCAAGAGCATGCCCGGCCGCACCGACAACGAGATCAAAAACTTCTGGCGCACGCACTTGCGCAAGCTCAAGCTGCAGGCGCACAAGCAGCAGCAGGAGGCTCAGCAGGCCACCACGCCCTCCTCCATCTCAGACGATGACCACAACTCCTCCTCCTCCTCTTCCTCCAGCAGCAACAGCAACAGCAACAGCAACCACAACCTGCAGCAGCCGGCGGATGAGGAGTCGGCCACGCCGGCCATCCAGGCCCAGCACCAGCTGCAGCAGGACCAGCTGTCCCTGCCTCTGTGGAACGACATCGTCGACGTTGACTGCTGGAGCAGCACCAACGTCGTCGCTCCGGCGCCGATGCCCGCCTCTTCGCTCTGGGATGACTCCTTCTGCTCGGATTATTCCCTACCTCTCTGGGGATCGTCAGACCAAGACGATGACGACTACATCAAGATGCTCGATGCCTCCTAATCATCACCACTACTCAATCGATATATACCCATGTCCATCCTTGCTAGCTAGCTGTTCCTTGCGAGCTAGCTTGCTCGATGCACTTCGCAAGCACCTGATACATGCGTGTCAAGAGAGATGGAATATGTCAATTCGTTGGTACGCAACTTGCAGTTGCATCTCAATCTCTGATCAGTGATCACTCTGTAAGTAGGTTGTAGCCACTCACTTCATTACTGCCTGCCTGCCTTAATTCCTATGTAACTTGCTATTGTAACATGCACACATAACATGCATCCAACAGACGGCCGATATATTTGATCAACGCACGGCATGCACGCACGCATGTTTCTTAATCTCTGGTCCATTCATATATGTTATGTCTGTTAATTATACAACGAACTGAATATCCTGTCTCAGCCTTGTATAAACAGAGATCGATGCTAGCTAGATAGGTATCTCTACTCTTCAGATCCAGTTAATACGTACGTATCGAGTGGAACTAATAGCAGATTATTATTCAGGTTGTTCGACCTTGGTAGCCAAGCATATGACAGTAGAGAAATAGTTTGCATAACCAGGTACAGAATCTGCATCGATGCATTCATGCGGCAAAGCCATCAGGTTGATTGAATTGATACCGGGCCACCGCGTGAATCTAAATTACTGGACATGTAGATGAGCAGCATGCATGCACGCATCTACTCCTACCTGAAAACTGTGGAGCGATTGCAACGGATACATCTATCCAAGATGCTGCGTGCTACAACAAGGGACAGCTAGCTACCTACTATTGCTGCCCGGCAATGAGCTAGCTTAGCTACAAGAAAACAGTACAGTAGTACATGTTCCTTTTCCAAATTCCATCTCAACTGTGTACAACTACTGTACACAGTTGCTCAAGGTCAGCCAGTGCCCCCTGCAAGTTGGGGAGGAAAGGAGAGGCCACCTGGTTTTTATTCTTTTATCTCTCCAATCTCCGGCCGGCCTGCCTTTAAAAAGAAGATGACCATTGAACAAGACGAGGAGAGGTAGCAGCTAGAAGGGGCCAAGATAGAATAGATTAAAGTGGTACTATATAGATGTCGCCGTACGTGATAAGGAGCCAGCAGCTTCGTACCTTTGTGCAACTTGCCTAATTTATTGCAATCTCGCTCATTTACCTAGCATTATCCTGCTCATTAGTTTACTCCCAACTAGCTAGATAGTGCTTCATTACAATGCTAGCTACCTAGCTAGCTCTTTGCTTGCTTTAGTGCTGCTGTCTTGTCTTTTAGGGTGCTGATAGCATACATCACAGCCTCATCTCATCTGATATGATCCTCACTTTCTTCAATTCTTTTCTGACTCCCACAATTTCTTCATCTTCTTCTTGCCGGCCTCCAATTCGATAGCTACGGCTTAGCTTAGCTTGACATGGGATAGGGATATGATATATGCACTGCACGAGAATCTTGCGGCCTTCCTGTTTCTTCTTTTTATCACAAACACATAAAGTTGCTTTCTGTGGGGAAAGATGGCTGCAAAGTATTACTACTACTATACTTCTCTCTGTCCTTCTTAGCGGTCAAATCTTCTCTCATCATATATTGCAAAAGAAAGAAAAAAAACACATATGGATTAAGTGACACGTGCACT
Source organism: Oryza coarctata (assembly GCA_030770085.1). Classification (NCBI taxonomy): domain Eukaryota; kingdom Viridiplantae; phylum Streptophyta; class Magnoliopsida; order Poales; family Poaceae; genus Oryza; species Oryza coarctata. The sequence continues at coordinate 34,353,115 of CM061463.1, forward strand.
AAAATCCTACATCAAATACTTTTATAAGAGGAGATATTAATAACTAGATGCAATAGGTATAGATTTTAAGATGGCACATGAAGTTTTTGGTATGGTGGTAAGAATTAGGAGGAAAAAAAATCTTAAATTTTGCTATAGTTTTTATCTAATGATAGCTAACACTTTCTTTAAAAAGACATAATCTTATTTAGTGAGCGACCAACACTCTAGTTAAATTGATTTTGTACTTATCAGAAAAGAGGATAAACGAGCAACGTGGATTGTAAGGTGATACCTAGAGAATGTGTGGTTTCTCAATATAAGTTGGTGGTAGCTAACTTTCGCTTTTTAGTGGATGCTCGTAGTGATAAACAAGCTAAAATTATAATTACCAAGTGGTGGAAGTTAGAAAGGGAGACATATGACTCTTGAAAGAAAGAAGACGGTGCAAATAACATGTAGGAGAAGATGACAATATGCATATAGAATATTGCTTTAGAGGTGTTTGGAGCGATCAAATGGAGTAAATGCGAAACTAAAGACTCTTGATGGTGGAACGATAACGTGCAAAAAGTTATTAAGGAGAAGAAAGAATACTATAAACACTTGTACTATGACAGAAGTGAGGACAACATAGAGAAGTAAAATGTGGTAAAGAAGACTGCACAATGAGCTGTGAATGAGACAAAGGAGCGAGCTTTCGAGAATCTATATCAATATCTGAGTACGAAAGAAGGAGAGAAGTATATCTATAGAATGGCTAGAGCATGTGATAGGAAGATGAAAGACTTCAACCAAGTTAAATATATCAAAGATGAGAGAAAGCGACTTTTGGTAAAGGAGAATGAGATTAGACATAGATGGTAAGAATATTTTGACAATTTCTTCAATGATGGGAACGAGAACACCGCCATTCAGTTGGATGACTCTTCGGATGACACTAATAGGAGATTTGTGCGGAGGATCTAAGAATATAAGGTTAGAGAAGTTTTGAAAATAATGAAAGGGGTAAGATAATATGATCTAATGGCATTCCAATTAAGGTGTGGAGATATTTCAGGGATATAGCTAAAGTATGGCTAATCAAATTGTTCAACAATATTTTTCAATCGAACACGATGCCCGAGGAATGGAGGGGAAGTATATTGGTACCAATATATAAGAATAAGTGAGATATCTAAAGTTGTATTAATTACCAAAGAATTAAGTTGATGAGCCATACTATGAAGCTATAGGAGAGAGTTATCGAATACCGTTTGAGAGGAACGACGTGGATCTCTATCAACTAATTTAGTTTCATGCTTGGAAGATTAACCATAAAAGTAATTTTTTTAATAAGACAAGTTATGGAGCGGTTTAGAGAGTAGAAGAAGTACGTACACATAGTTTTTATTGATTTGGAGAAGTCTTATGATAAGATACTAATAAATATTATATGGTGTGCTTTGGAAAAATATTAAGTCCCAATAAAGTATGTGTCTTTCATCAAAGATATGTATAACAATGCTATAAATAGTATTCGAACAAATGATGGTAACACATGTTATTTTCTAATTAAAATAGAACTATACCAGAGATCAATCTTAAGCCTATACCTTTTTTATTGGTAATAGATGAGGTTAATATCTCTTGGTATATGCTTTTTTTAGATAATGTAGTGTTAATTGATGAGAGCCGCATAAGAGTAAATAGTAAACTAGAGTTATGACGGCAGACTCTTGAGTTCAAAGGTTTTAGAGTAAGCAAAACTAAGACTGAATACTTAAAGTGTGACTTTAGCACTATCGCACATGAGGGAGATGTGAGTTTAGGAGGCTAAGTAGTACCTAAGAAGAATGTTTTTCGATATCTGGGATCAATGCAACAGATAGATGAGGATATTGATATCGATATTAGCCATAGAATCAAAGTGGACTGGTTAAAGTGGTGCCAAGCATCTAGCATCCTATGTGATAAAATAGTACCATATAAGCTAAAATACAAGTTTTATAAAACGACGATTAAATCTATCATGCTATATGGGTTAGAATGTTGGTATATAAAAATACGTCATGTTTAATAGCTGAGTGTTACAGAAATATATATGCTACGTTAGATTTGTGGTCATACAAGAATGGATCTAAAACGAGGATGTACGTGATCGACTAGGGGTAGCATCAATTGAAGAAAAAATTGTCCCATATCGATTGAGATGGTTTGATTATATCTAAAAGAGACGTCTAGAGGAGTTAGTACATTATAAAATTATAAGTCAAGATAATAATGTGTAGAGAGGTAGAATTAAATCAAAATTAATATGAAGAGATAATAAGGAGTTTGAAAGAGTAAGATATAACTGAAGATCTGTAATGCTTGGAAACTAAAGGCTCTAACATTCAACAGTCTACCCTAACTTATTTAGGATGTATTAAGTTGTTGAGTTGAGTATATATAGATAGATACTTGTTAATTAGCAATAAAGAAAAGACAGATTATACAATAACTATGAAAGTAGTATGTACCATGATGATACAATTCAGTTATTTACGAAACAATGATATTCCATCCTTGTTTAAATTCTTTTGAATTATCCTATAATCCAAGCACCCCTCGTAGTTTTTCACTTGATTTATGTATTTTTTCCTTTGAACTTCCTTATCTCCAAATTTCCAATTAATGAGGCTTTAATTTTCAGCAAAAACACCCTTCAAAAAATCTCTCTCTCGCTCACTGAAGTTTCTAAAGAAATTCAGACGGTAAACAGTGTCCACTATCTAACGAAAACTATTTTTTTACAGCAACTAGAGAGAGAAAAATGGCAGAGATTTTGTGCAGAGTAATGCTTGCTGCTTTTCTGTCTTTCTCTTCTATCTATTCTCCTCCACTAAGGAGTTTGTTACATACATAGTTGACCGAACGAACTAGTAGATCGGATCACCGCGCAATCCCACGGTTCTTCTCTAGCTCGGTCATAAGAAACTGAAAAAACAGCTAAGTGAGTTGATCGGATTCAAATCCTACTTTCCAGCCAACGTTTACATGCAAGTAGTATCCAAAGCTAACATAATAAAAATGCAGCTACTACCAACTACTGAAAAAAAGAACGTGCACAAGATTAATAGCTCCAAATCTAATATTTCCCCCCTAATCTTGATGCACCTGATCCAAGCCCATCTTCTTTTTCAATTCCAGAAACCGAACTCATCCAATAGGATTAGTTAATATGTCTATAAGTTGATCTTTAAAACACACATACTCTACTGAAATCTGCTTCTTCTTCACACACTCTCTAATAAAATGATATCGAGCACCAATGCATTTACTTTTGTCATGGAGTACAAGGTTCTTGCAGAGATTGATTGCAGACTTGTTATCAATTTTTTCACTATTTGATTGGGTTCTTCTCCAAGTAGCTTAGCCAACAACCTACTAAGCCAAAGCCAGATACTCTGACAAGTTGTAGCTATATATTCAGCCTCACATGATGATAAAACCACTACTTTCTACTTCTGAGATTGCCAACTGATCAAGCTATCTTCCAACTTAAACAACATCTTTATAGTGCTTTTCCTATCATCAAGGTCTCCTACCATATCATTGTCACTAGACCCAACTAACTTCTTCATTTTCTCAGTTTCCCTTCTTCCAAACCAGCAGCCAATTCCAAGTGTACCTAAGATATATCTCAGAATATGTTTCACTGCTCCCCAATATTCAGAAGTTGGTCTTCTCTTAAACCTGCTTACATAACCAACTGAATAAGCAAGATCAGGTCTGGTGTTCACCAAATATCTGAGACTTCCCACAGTGTTTCTGAACAGTGTTAGATCAATACACTTCCCACCACTGTCTTTGCTCAATTTGAGCCTTGACTCCATTGGAATTTGAGTGGAATTGCAACCTTCTATCTCTGTTTTCTCCAGGATCTTTGCTGTATAAGCACTTAGAGATAGAAACATTCCATCTCCCAATTGAACAACCTAGATAATAACTCAGTAACCCTAGGTCACTCATACTAAATTTTTTCTTCATCTGTAGCTTGAAAGCATCTATATCACTTTCATGTGCTCCACTGATAATAAGATCATCCACATACACACCCACAATTAGTTTTGTGCTTCCGGTTCCTCTTACATTCACTACACTCTCAGTCTTAGACTTGACAAAATTAAGAGATATCAATGTATTGTGCAGCTTGGCATTCTAGGCTCGGGGAGCTTGCCTTAAACCATATAAGTCTTTCTTGAGCTTCAGGACTTTGCCTTCTTTCCCTTTGTCAACAAAATCAGGAGGTTGCACCACATATACTTCCTCTTCCAAATCTCCATTCAAGATAGCAGATTTCACATCTGTGTGATGAACCTGCCATCCTCTGTGAGCAGCCAAAGCAATCAGTAACCTTATCGTCTCCATTCTAGCCATCGAAGCAAATACTTCATCAAAATCAATGCCTTGCTATTGCACATATCCTTTGGCCACTAACCTAGCCTTATGCTTCATAATTACGCCTGATGGGTCCTTCTTTATAAATCCACTTGAGTCTAATAGCCTTGTGTCCTGCAGGGAGTTCTACAAAAGACCAAGTCTAATTTGCTTCAATGGACCTTAATTCCTCCTGCATAGCCTTCCTCCAACATGCTTGTTGTTCAACTTCTACGAGGCTCATTGGCACCTCACTTGTGAGCAAACACTCATCACTATAATCAAAATCGAGAACATGTTCTGTGGTTGAGAGTATGTTCTATACCTAGCGATAACTAACATGATCATCATTAGAACTTGACATGGTTGTACTTGGTGGTGAGTAGAACTCCACACCCACCTCACTCTTTACTGTTCTTAGTTCTGGCACACCCATTGGCGTCGGAGATGCGCCGTGTTGCATAGGGGTGCCATCACGCCCCCTTGCTCTGTTGTAGTTCTGGCATTGTAATCCACGAAAGTCACATAGAACTCGACTGTGAACTCCTGTTCCTGAGCTGACTCAGTATTTGGATCACACCAGGCACAAGTCATCGTCTCATCAAAGACAATGTCATGTGACACACAGATGTGTTGTGCCATCAGATCATACATCTGGTAGGCTTTTGAATCCTGTTCATAGCTAATAAATACCATACTTTAACTTGATCGTTTGGCTTCACTATCTTGACATAGCCAACACAGCCAAACATCCTTAGGTGTTCGATCGAAGGAAAACACCCATGCCATGCCTCGTAGGGGGTCACACTATCTAATCTTTTTGTCGGTGACCTGTTTAGCATGTACACTATCGCCATGACCGCCTTCCCCTAGAACTGTGCTGGCATGCCTGCCATCTTTAGCATGGATCGCGCCACCACAATGACTGTTTGATTTCGCTGCTCAACGACCCCATTTTGTTGTGGTGAGTAGGGAGCCGTGAACTCGCGCCTCACTCCACGATAAGCACAATACTCGGTGAACTCAATGGAGGTAAACTCCTCCCCATGGTCCGTTCACAACGCCTATAGCTTCTGGCCGGTTTCCACCTCGACGCTAACCTGGAATTGCTTGATGGCCGCCACCACCTCATGCTTGTTGGAGAGGAGCTGTATCCACATGTATCGACTCATATTGTTGACAAGAAGTAGAAAATACCTCCTACTCCCTGGTGTTGCTGGTGCAATTGACCCACACAGGTCATCGTGCATTAACTTGAGTGTCACCCGTGCCCTGTACTTGGCCTCCTCCGGAAATGGCGATCTTCGCTGCTTGCCCACAAGACACCTGTCACACAACTAATCAACATGATCATTGGCTAGGAGTCCACTGACCATGTCACCTTGTGCCAGCTACTGGAGTGCTTGGAAATTAAGGTGCCCAAAACGGGCATGCCAGTGCCATGCCGCCTCTCCACCATTCGCCACCAAGAATACTGGACTTGCTAGATTCAACTTGAGTTTATACATATGATTTGGGGACCGTCTTACCTTGGTGAGAAGACAATAGTTTGGATCGCATAACTAGCACACTGTGCTAGATGTGCACATCATAAGCCCTCTCATCTAGGTGCCTAACATTGATGATGTTTTTGTTAAGCCTTGGGATGTAATACACCACCTCTAGAGAGTGGTGCTTGCTATTCTTTCATTGGAACATCATGGTGCCGCGACTGCAAATTTCAATCACCGAGCCATCATCGAACTTAACAATGCCAACAACACCGGTGCAAGTTTCATGAATGCTGACCGTGCACTAGTCTTGTGATTTGTCGCCCCTGTGTCCAAGTACCATATGTCTATGGCGACATCACCCTCCTTGTCTCCTAGCTACACCGAGTTCAGCTTCTTCTCGGTGAGGTGCACATCGTGCAATGCAAGTGTTTGATCTAGCATTGCCACCTCGACTAGTGAAACACTTGTGATGTGTGCCATGAGAAGAGTGGGATCCTCCTCCGTCTGAGCGAAATTAGCCTCCTCTTTGTGTTGGTAGTGAGGTTTGCGACATTGCTTGGCATAGTGGCCAAGATCACTGTAATTGAAGCACTTCACCTTAGAGATGTCACGTGTGCTGCCGCTGGATGCCACCTCCTTCCCCTTCGGTGAACCACCATTTTTGTCACCCCGAGCCTAGTTTCTAGACCCACCGGCACCCTTGCCGCCACCATTGGAGCCATCATCCACTCTTGACTTCATTCACGCCAACCACTGTTCCTCCGTGAGAAATAGCTTACCATCACTCCCTTCTTCTTCATGATTGACACAGTTGTCTACTAAGGACAACCGTCCGATCAACTCCTCTATCGGTATGGTTATGATGTCGAGCAGTTGCTCAATAGAAATTGCCACCTGCTTCTACCTCTTGAGAACAACACGAAGAAGTTTCTTGTCCATGTACTGATCCTCAACACGTCACACATGTCGTATATGTTGGTGACCACAGCGGTGAGCCACATTCCAAATGCCTCTGGCGTCTCGCCGTCCTTGAACCTCATTGATTCAAATTGCTACTGGAAAGCCTGCTTCTTTGCTCCCAAACACGATCAATGCTTGCACGCATGGTCTTGATATGTCCCAAGCACTCTTAGCCATGTTGTGCTTCGCAGCACACGCAACATTTGACGGAATTGCTTGAAGGATCACCGTGAGTGCCACCCGATCCTCATGGTACTTGATATGCCTAGGGTCGATAGCCCCTCGCACCCCTTGCACCTGTAAGTTGACGCGCATCAGGAGGCCCCAGTCAGGGTAGTTGGTCCTCGTCAGCATTGGCAGCCGTGCTCCAGCACCAGCGTTCCTAGACAGTGGCACAAGCAGCATCTAGGTTCCGTGCCGCCGCTTCCTTGCTCGCCGCCGTTGTCGCTCGTGCCATTACTTGTGCCACCGCGTCTCTGCGTTGGAGTGTAGCGACCCTGCTCTCTTGACGATATCACCAAGGAATCAAAGCCGTGCTTTGAAAACAATTGTCAGCAAAAACACCCTTTAAAAAACTCACACTCACTGAAGTTTCTAAAGAAATTCATATGGTGAACAATATCTGACGAAAACTATTTTTCAGAGAAACTAGAGCAAGGAGAAAAATGGCAGAGATTTTGTACAGCGTAATGCTTGCCACTTTTTGTTTTTCTCTTCTATTTATTCTCCTCCACCGAGGGAGTTTGTTACATGCATAGTTAACCGAACAAACTGCTAAATCGGATCACCGCGTCATCCCACGATTCCTAGCTTGGTCATCACAAACTGAAAAAACTGCTAAGTGAGCTGACCAGATTCAGATCCTACTTTCTAGCCAGCGTCTACATGTAAGTAGTATCAAAAGCTAACATAATAAACATACAGCTACTATAAACTAATACAAAACAAAGAACGTGCACAAGATTAATAGCTCCAAATCTAACATTAATTAGGGTCGTCTCATTTCCACTACATCTTACTTGTCAGTTGTGAAAGAGCTAGTTATGACCATGATATTCATTCATCAATTTTGCTACCAGGAAATTGGTTGAAAAATATTTGAACACTCATCTTTTGGTTAATTTCCCATTAGTGAACAAATAAGCTAGTCCCCCTGGTCATCTGCTCCTTGGGGATTCAGCACATAGCTGACACCTGTGTTTCTAGATGTCTCAGTGAAAGTAGTAAGTGCACTTGGAACATACTAAGATGCATCCATGATAGGCAGTATTGACACAGCTAGCTTTCAGTGCAAAGTCAACAAAATGTAGCTAGGCTTGTTTCTTGTTCGATCTTAGACCTTGATGCGTCACTGGCCTATAGCTTGATCATGGCAAAAGAAAGTACAGTATATTCCATTCTGAAGAACAATCTCATTGATTTTCAGAATAAAAGGAACAAGATTGAAGCTGCAGTTAGATGCAGGCCTAGGCTAAATCCTAATTTCGGTATGCCCGGGCGTGCGTGATCAGAGCACTTGCTATCCGTGAACTAGTACTCCCTCCTTTTTCATATTTTTATATTATAAGTAGTTGTAAAGTTTAATTAAATTTATAAAAATATATAGTAGCATTTTGTTAACGTTGATAGGAATGTTTAGATAGTTTAGTTAAAGAGATATTTTTCTTTTATATTTTTTTAGAAAATAACGTTCGATGGTTGTTGTAATTATGTTGGACTCTGTAATACCAGGGTATAAATATAGACTCATGAAAGCCTGTAAGATCTACTTCGATCAATATAATTTCGATATATTGTCACCCTAACTCGTCTAAGTTTTTATCGACGGGTTCTAACTCTCGATGCTGAGCTGAATTGGTTAAGTTCGATTTTCGGCGAAGGGGTAAGTTCCGCTACTATATCGGTATATCTTGCTCTGTCTAAGACTATATTGGTTAGATTCGACCTCTTAGTCAGATTGAGTGTACCGCATCACGTCCGTGCGAGATCTATCGGTTTACCAAGTTTTCCCTGTCGTCGTTGGTCCCGTGCTGCATTGGTTAGGTTCGACCTACGAGTCTGCCGACAGTAGATTTGAGCCGTAGGCCTGTAGGTCGCTGTCCGGCGTTTCATCAGAGTGGTTAGCCGATGAGTTATCTATACCTTAAGTAACACGCTCAGCATATCGGCTCATTAGCCGATACACACCCGTTTTCAGAGACTTTCATTGAACGTCACGCTTGGTGCATCGGCCTTTCGGCCGATGCACATATATCTTCAGAGATGTTCTCTCATTGACTTAGCTAGTCGATGGGTTCCCTTTGCTCTTCCTTCAGCACGACCGATCTAGCGTCCGCCGTCCCATTGTCATTGGCCTCGGTCTCTTACTATCTCGGTTAGGTCCGATCTTTAAGATCGGTGCTAGCAACGTTATTACGGTTGGTGACGGGTCTCGTGCTATGGAAGGATCGGACCCTGCTCCTTGTTCATCGCCCACCATATCCGAAGCGGCATTGGCTTTGCAGCTAATGTATCTTTTATACGATTCCTTGTAGCCCAATCAGACGTACTGCATCACGTTTGCATGAGGTTCATCGGCGCGTCGAGCTCCCTCCTCAGTTGACGGTCTCGTCCTGCATCAGTTAGGTTCGACCTACGAGATCGGCGATGGTGGTTCAAGCCGGCGCCCCGACATGTCTTTGTGCGGCATCTGATCAGAGTGAGTATCCGATGAGTTATCCTCATAGCAGGCCTCGTATCTATTTCACGTATCGTCTAACAATCGATAAGCTAGAGATCGATCCGGACACGTCGGACACTTCCTAGTACTATCTTGGTTCAGTCCGATCTTCTAGGGCTCGCGTTTGGCATGGCTGGTGTCAAGATCTAACGGGTCTCGTTCCCCATCAGCTCGAGTGGCCGATGGGTTTAGGTGAAGGTCTACGTCGGACGTTCGTCCGTTAGTCGATGACATCGCCTTTTCCTCCCTCATCGTCACGTTTGGTCTAGGCCTCAGTCGTCTCTATGTCATTAGTCCTCAGCCTTATACTGTCTCAGTTTTATCTGATCTGTCAAGATTGGTCATAACGGCGTCGTTACCACGGTCGCTGGCCCATGTGGCTTCGCAGGGATCGGGGCCTGCTTCGCGCTTCGAATGTCGCGAAGCGCCATCTGCTCTTTGGCCAATAGGTCTTCTAGTATATTCCACACATCTATCTCTCACGTCTCTATCGACTGTTCAGCCGATGCTCAAACACTGCCTTACCTACCGGCGCTCAGTCGATAGGGAGAGCCGGACAGACCCATCGACCGATCGGCTCACGGGTCTCATCCTCTCTCCTTATCAGTTGTAGTGTCAAATTGACTGGCACGCTCTCGGATCTCAAAGCTTAAAGACTTGCACTGAAACTAAGCAGATCTTTCAGGCCTTTGTGTGACCGATCCGCCGTCTCTCCCCGGTCAAACCTCCGCTCGGCCTGGTCAGACCTTCCCCGCGAGGTTTGGCGGTGAGCACATTTACAACATCTTTCATTGAATTTGATATTGAATATGTTTTGATAGGGTATTTGTTTTGTATTAATATTACTTTATTTTTTATAAACTTATTTAAATCTTAAAAAAATTGAATAAAAAAGTTAAATTGACTTATAATATAAAATAGAGAAAAGCAGAGTAGAGCTGAGACATCAGGCATGATGAATGGATGGATGGATGGCTAGCTTTGCATCATTCAGCTAACGCACAAGGATATCTTAAGGCAGACTGATTCAACAAGCAAGCTTGGCGCAAGTGGAGTAGAGACATGCACTTTAGCCACTAATTACTGTCTAGTAGTAGTTAGTTTCTCCTCCGACGTCGCCATTGCCCATTGATCATGGAGGAGGGCTACGCAAGCAAGCGCATGATTGTTTTTCGATCGATCACGTCACTGACGAACGCATATATATCCATCCCAACTTGCAGACAAGATCACGTCGACACTAGCTCAAGGCAGGCGCAATATACATATAGAAATCAAGACAGTTTAATTCCAAGTGGCATTGCAGATTGATTGATTAGTGTAACAAGGCATGCATTGCCATTGAACACGATATCGTACTAACTAACTAGACCATGGAATAGATTGGATGGACTTATCCACGTTTTTCAAATCACTGCCCGCAATTTCCTCAGGATCACACATATAAACATGCTGCCTGTATATCGATCCTAGCTAGCTAGCTAGATCTGTCCCCAATGGCAGACAACATGCCGCATGACCTTATCATCATATATCTTATCACTATATATAATTTCGTCCCCTCAATTCTTCTTGCATTTTTAATTTATTCCCATCTATTTATCTATAGATACCTTGGACACTTTCTATAAACTTCCAAGTTAACTATAAAGATATAGCTTAGATCGTATTATCTTGACTGTACATTTTCATTTAACATCATGGGTCATGTTAAAAACGATCTATTCTATATTTTATGGAAATTAAGATTTCAAACTAAACATAATGCGATTTTTATTGATATATTTCACATTTCAGACTTATTTAAATATGGAAAAGCAACGACTTAGACTTCAAACCGAATACAACTCAATAGTTATTATTATGAATTTCATATTGAAACATGGATAAGCCACAACTTAGACTCTGAGGATAACATGATATTTATTAATTACGAATTTTAGAAGTATTAAATTATAAAAATTTCTTTCAGTGCTTTTAAATAGCAATAACAATAATAATTTTAGCGTAGCTTAGCTGATTAGGCAGGTGGTTCTTTTACTTAATTATTTTTTAGCGATTAATAACTAGGCCGCATCTTACTGTGTTTCCTAAAAAAAACCAGTACACGTGGATCGCACGGATTAACGATTAGTCTAGTTAATTTTTTAAATCCATCCGGAATACCAGCTAGCCTAGCTAAATTTTATACACCTACATGTGCTTTGGTGTCTGTTCCAAATAAAAACACACATCGGTCTTCTCACAATTAGTAATTTCATGGTATCCTGCAGATTTGTGCTGAACTGCAGCTGTACTCCTTTCTATTTTGCGGGTACGAATTAAGAAAATTCATGCTAATTAGCAGTGTTTTCCGACAGAGGGCATAGTTGATCGATATATACTTTATTAGGAGTATGAGTTCTTGCTATTGCTTACGTTTTTTAGATGGAGGTTGTTACTACTTTATGGCAGGGGCCCAAAATTTGTTTTGTTGTTTGGGAGGGGCAAAAGTGCACTGTACTGAATGAATAGCATGCGCTAGCTAGTAGTGGACGACATAGAAAAAAAATTCACGCGGTTGCAATGTTCAAGAGATATTTATCCTCTAGTTCATTGTGTGCACACATGAAATGCACTAACAAGTTTTCCTTGTCAGACTACTGTCGACAGGCTTGCAAGCTTGCGATTCTTCTAGTATATAACTATGCTGTTTCTACGGGGGAAAACCCCCTCCACAGACCCATCCGAAATCGGCCCCAATTGATTTAAATTATTGCCGTAAATTATTTACTTAATCACACGAATAAATTAAATATTTTCTAAAATAAACTTACCAAATAATTTATAACAGACGGTCTAAAGTAAAAGATATTTTTAAAAAGAAAATATACTTTTAGAATGTGGAGTAAATAATCTGTTTTTAATTATCTAGTGAAAAAACTGAAAACATAGCCATCATTCTCATGAATTCAATCTATACCTAGTTAATTATATCTTAAAACACATCCATAATCCATCTCTCTATCTATATCTTATATTCTATTTATTTACTTTATCTGTTTTTTAATAAATGATATCGTTAACTTTTTAGATATATATTTGACTATTTGTCTTATTAAAAAACACGTAATTATTATTTATTTTGTTATAACATGATTTATTATTAAAGGAAATTTAAGTATAAATTATATTTTTATATATTTACATAAATTTTTAAATAAGACGAATAGTCAAATGTGTGCCAAAAAGCTGACGGCGTCATCTATTAAAAATCAAAGGAGTAATATCTATCTATTATATTATATTATAAATATAGATCGAGAAATCGTTCTGGAGATTAGAAATTCTCACATTAATAAAAAAAGAAAAAATATATTAGTTGTATAAAAATATCTAGATCTATTGATATAGTTATATAGAAAATGTGATTGTATGTATGAAAACAGGAGTAATATATAAAATCCAATCATACAAGTATTCCATAGGAAATACAATTGTAAACATGGTAAAAATATGTTAACAATTGCACATCAAATCCAATTTGACTATTAAGATTTATTGTATATAAATTGTAATTATATTTATACAAGTAAAAGTTAAGAGCTATACCAAATCTAGTCTATTTTTAACTAGCCCATGCAAAAATGTGTGGGGTGGATTACAAAACAATACTACGTAAATTGTTCATTCTTTGCTCGAATTAACATGTGAGGTGCTCCAAAACAGAGTAGCAACTTGCTAGTGAGCACCACAACATATTGACTATTCTCAAAGTAGCTAGGAGAAGTAACCAGCAGGCTCCTGATGGCCTGAAACTGAGCTCCTCGATCGTGCCGGCCATCACAATATTATTAACAGGGCTTCTAAGTCCTAAGTCCTAACACAGGTTTGAGGAGATGCAAGAAGGGTTTACCATCGTTTACTTTTCATGCCGGCGGAAGCGAGTTATGGCTTTGCTTCTTTTGTGATTCACGTAGATTTGAATTCATTTTCTTTAGGAACGAGAAGAGTGAAGAAGTCACAAGCGGTTCATCAAGGAATTGATGTCTATACTATCTTTCCCTGCCAAACACATTAGGAGGATATTCTATATTGCTTGGAGGCATTGGTTGGAAGGAAGCTTGGTTCGGTTAACCTCTTTATATTGATTTTTCAGGATACTCTCCATATATATATATATATATATATATATATATATATATATATATATATATATATATATATATATATATATATATATATATATATATATGCTTGGAGGGAAGGCCACATCTTTAATTGTATTCATTTTCGAGGTCATTCTCTTCAGCATGTGTTACTAGTGCTGGTTTTGAGTTTCTTTTAGTACCTTTCCTACTTAGGGATTCTATAGAAAGGCTTAGAGGATCCTAAAATGTTAGTACTTTGCTCTTTTTTTTCTTTGATGCTTGGAAGGAAGGCCTATAACCAAATCGTAGTAAACATCCCTCATCCAACTACCAGCTCTGTTTAGAGAAATAAAGAAGCGATTTAGTTTGATTTAGACAATGTTATGTATTGAGAAACTTAAGGCCACTCTTCCTCAGGGATTTCTTTTCACACTATTATAGATAGTCAAATAATAAGTAAAAAATTAGATTTAATTATCGATTGACTATAGATTCGAGCCATAGCATATGGTTCATAAAATATATATAATTTTAATGATCTAATTCTACGAAGATCTGTATTCTATTTGATATTGGTAGGAGAAAAATCCGACTCGGTATTTTTTTAAAAAAAAAGAGGGGAAGGAGAACTTGAAGACCCGTTCGTTTCGGTTCGGGAAGCCCAGCATCAAATATCTACTACGAGTACTCGTCTCCAAATTTCCAATGAGGCTCCAATATGGGCTGCCAAAGCCTGGCCTATCCAACCAAGAACGTGCGAGGCCTAAATATATAAACCCACGGAAAGTTCTAGCAGGCTAGCATGCAAGATCATAGCAGTCGCGAGTGTCTTAGAGCATGCATCCATGTACCAATTAACGATGAGATCATAGCTAGTATCTTAGACTAGTCACAAGTCACGACTATTACTAGCAAAAAGCAACACGTACGTACTGTGAGAGGAGAGGAGGTGGTACACGGTACGTACCAAGCAAAAAATATTCCCAATACTTCCCCTGCATTGCTCTGGTTCTAGTCAAACAAACAAGATTGGGTTGGGCCCATCATCAAGTGGGATAGGAAATGAGAAAGGGGGTGGATACGTGGATTAGAGAAAAAAATGCATATCTCATTATCAAAAGGTTCCTAGTTAATATTGCATATTGCATGCAGGATAGTATTTTCTAGGGCTAGCAGTGGTTCTGCACAATACTTATGCCTTTTATATTCTCATCCACGTCATAAAAAACACCATAAATAAATTATATAATAGACTTACCTACTCTTTTAATTAATATTTTATATAACACATCTATAATTTTTGGTATCATGATAACTTATTTATAACCGATTCATCTCTCTCATTCATTTTGTCAAATCATCCGCTAGTGTTCTAGTACGTGGTAACAAGACATGAGGGTGTCATGGTGAGCAACCGACGACATGGAAAAAAAATCTAGAGGTGTGGCATCAAATTAGATGTCCTTGGTAGTAAAGTACAAAAATGTCAGCAAGAAACAATGACCTTTGTAGTTTAGAGGTGTGGCATCAAACTTTATATCCTTGAAGATATTCGTGGTCATGGGACTAGTTTCAAGGTGTAAAGATAAGGTGATATGGTAAGTGGCAGGTATCTAGTAGTAAGCTTGTCGCACCCATCACCTTAACATCAATCTTGTCAATTGATAGATCTAACTATCTCAACCTCTTTTATCATGTCTGGTCTTTCATCTATTATGCTTGACCTCACTTGTAAGTCTACCAATAACGTGGCATCCCCTTACCTTAATTGTCTATCGTGGATTAGACTATGGTAAGTTTTTCTTGTGTCCAAATTTTGGTTGTCTCATTGGCTGTTGATTATCTCATAGATGTTTGATGAAGATATGATACTTTTCTATCCCCTCATTCTCTCTCCCCATTAGCAAACTATGTAGCTAGCATGTATATGGGACAGCACATTATTTAATTAATTGCATTTATACATGCTGTCAGATGCACCCCAAAATTTAATTTTTATACAGCTTGGACATTTTAATTTGCTTAATTTTGACATGAGGAGGAACGGCTGGCCCTTGAGCTAGCCAGTAACATATACGCTCAAGTAGTTAACAGTGCTCCACTGGCCCTTAAACCGTACTCCAATCAATAGTGGTGAATACACAGCATGTCAATGATCTGTAACTGTTACAGATCGCTAGCAATAGATAGATAGATGAATATATATAAAAATAATTTGTAATGCACATAAACCTGCGTGTACATGTGCACAATAACAAGCACATCAAAATCATTGTTTTCCTAGACGGCCCTTGAGAAGCACTGATGAGTGACAAAGGTATATATATATATTCAATACCTACCGAGAAGTACCTATACATCCTAAATACCTTTGCAACAGCAAGTCGCTATTCCAACCGAGAAAGAAGCATGCAGCATAGCTAGATGCAAAATATATGTGTGTATATGCATAATAGGAAGATGATGAACTGGATACATTGATGCGCGAAGCTAGCTACCATGAGTAATAGCTACCCGTAAAACCCTTCCCTGGATGAAGGGGTGTGCATTTACCATGACATTTGGCAGGCTAATTAACACAGATTAGCTTAGCTTGCAAACACTAGTAACTAGTTAATTCGGTATTGATGTCTAGAGATATGTATCCTCCAAAATGACAACTCATGATATTCATGCGTGGAGCTACCTAGGCCGGGTGGCCGGGTGTATATATAGACATGAACCAGCAACCAGTTTCTTCATCACCTCTCAGAGTCAGAGAGCGAGAAGTACGTCTCGTTCAGATCCATCTGCGCTGCGACGCAGTTAGTTGTATTGTAGGCAGAGCCAGCTAGGTGACCATGGTGATGATGACGGCGCCGGCGCGGAAGCGGCCCAGCTTGGGGCGGCAGAAGATCGAGATCCGGCGCATCGAGAGCGAGGAGGCACGGCAGGTGTGCTTCTCCAAGCGCCGTGCCGGATTCTTCAAGAAGGCCAGCGAGCTGTCCATCCTGTGCAGCGCCGACGTGGCGGCCGTCGTCTTCTCCCCAGCCGGCAAGGCATACTCCTTCGGCCACCCGTCCGTGGAGTGCCACCTCGAGCGCTTCTTGGAGGCCTCGTTGCCGGCGCCGCAGCAAGGAAACGTGCGAGTGACGGGGATGGTGGGGGAGCTGAACAGGCAGTACGGTGAGCTGCGCTCGATGGTGGACGCGCACAAGGCGCTGCGGGAGCGGGCGGATGAGATGATGGAGAAGGAGCGCGCGGCGAGGAGCCGGTCGGCGGCGTGGATGGAGGCGGAGGTGGGGCGCATGGCGCCGGAGGAGCTGGTGGCTTTCGGGACGGCGCTGATGGCTGTGCAGGGTGGCGTGGCGGCGCGCGCGGACCAGATGCTGCGTGAGGCGCTGCTCATTGGCCGGAGGCCGCCCACCGGCGACAGGGCCGGGCCGCCGCCGGGCTTCTTCCACCTGCCGCGCTACTGAAATCGATCCATCGATCTCCATGCATCTCCATTGATCTACTCCGCCAGCGCTAGCTTCTTTGATCATTTTATTATTACTATTATTATATTAGTTGTTGCATGCATGCATATCATCGTTTTATCCATCGCTTGCTTGCTATCTCATCGATCGATTACTAGTTTAATGTTGCTTTTGCTTCCATTGCATTCGAATCCATGGAGATCTAGTACTATGTATTTTGTATCCTGCATGGTGTTATGTTTGTTGCTGCTGTATCGTCCTCTGCATGCTCACCTTATATGCGCCAAGTGACAGATTAGTTCACCTCCATGTATTTGCTGCAGCCGCAGATGTAGTCATCTTTCCTGTTAAGAAAATTGCATTAGCTTCATGCTACATATTCTTCTTCTCGCTGTTATTGTTCTTGTTAATTTTCTTCACGCTACATATGCGACGCCCCCGCTAGCCCACGTAAGTCGTACCCGCAAGAAAAGAAAAGAGCCTCTTCTTGCCGTTTTCCTCTTTGTGGAATAGCACGAAAGTGAAAACGATTTGGTACTTTACGAGATCTATCAATAATAAAATTAGAGTCGTCATATCCCGACATGTCATTATAGTTTTATATATAGCAAGATTGTTTCAAGCTAGAAAAGGAAGCTACTACAATCTAAATTAAATTACAAATTAAATTAGCCAGAGCCCAACACCTAATCTCTTATTGAATTATGCCATCCACCTGCGTCCTATCTATTCGATCTCCTCGCTCCCAATGTGCTAGGGTTCAAAAGGATGAGATCTCTCTTCTCATTGCCATGTCTCTAGCTAATCCTAACCAAATCCACTTCTACCACCCTCCCCGTGATGCATGTATGGGTGATGTATATGGCAGTTGCTTGTCAGCTCATTGTCCAACATTTCCAATGGACCACTACATTGATACATGCAACTCTACGTAGAAGGCCGCCTATTCTAGTTTGGTCGTGAAAGCTATTTGCAACATGCATATTAACTTGTCTTGCTGAAACATGATTGTCAATCCATGATTCTAACGATCATTGGCCTGCTCCTTATTGCCATAAATCGTGTTACATGGCATTTGATCCTGCCACCACACAGATATATCCTACCTAAGTAGTATAATGACTACTGTCGATAAAGTGGAAACTAGGAGTCATATCTAAATTACCGGAAGGTATACAGGTGGCATTCGAGGGATAGTAACATCCTAGAATCGTGGCGTGTAAGCATCTGTGGTGCGGTGCCAGCTATTTTGAGCTAGTGTCCTCGAGTTGGTGTCTCGGGCTACTTATAACAAGACAGCTGGTACACTCTAGACAACCTAAGTTGACTTGCCTGACCTAGTGGAACAAGTCGGCTAGCTACGGGCTGACGACCTTGGGCTGCCTAGCCCGGACTCACAAACCCTAAGATGGCTAACTATCCTAAGAAGATGGTCTTGGTATAGCGACCTCAAGCTCGTGCATTCCTTCAGCACACAGGGGCATGAGAGTTTGAGGGCTGCATGTATCCAACTACATCTACCGTATTCAATGTGGTAGGTTAGGCCGCTTTTCTTGGTGTGGCGTCTATGTGTCTATACTGGTCAGAATGACAAAATAGTTATCAACTCTATCAATGGATGATGTAAAACAAGACGTATACCGCTTCCTATAACCACCTAGGTGATTAGGCTATAGTCAATCTACCCACTACATTCTAACTTTTTACCTATCTAGATAGAGAGGCTAGCCGATAGACTAGCTACGATCGACTATGGCAGGAGGACGATGCATCTTGGGCGATGAGTGTTAGGGCTTCTATAGCAATTGGACTAACTATACATAGCTTGTTGGGTTTATGGGTTCCATCTTTGTATACTACTTTTCTTTCTCGATATGTGTAGTAATCTCAGAGAATATATAAAGGAAAGACTGTGACCAAGAAGGAGAGAGGCAAGTAAGAAAATAAACACTGTAGCACATAAAAAAAAGAACACATAAGTAGAGTGTTATACTTCTTATTGGCCTAAACCTGTCTAAAATCTCATGTTGTCTTCATTGAATCTATTACGAACTAGATCACCCGCTGCACCAAACACAAAACGAACAACTCATGCTCCGTTCTGGATGTACGTTCTCCAACAACTAGGTAAAGAAACGGTCCCATCAGCATTGGTTTTGGTTAGGTCTTCAGACCAGCATAGGACAAAAGAAAGTGGGACCCACCAAACCATAAAATTTTATGTAACTAGAAAATAAGTATCATGCGCTCATCTATACCAAATAGGGAGAAGATTCTTTCTGATATATGGGCAACGAGAGTTAGTGACATGATCATCAATTTATAGCAGTAAATTAAAAAGAGACAAAGCCCCGAATATCTTTGACTCCATTGTTCACATGTATGTGGTGGTTGATTTTGCATCCAAAAAGCATGGATGTACTATTATAGTCGACTGATAATGATATTTGCCTATCTGCCAAACACCAAACTTACACAACACATAGCCTATAGTCCATATGTCTTCAAACTTCATATGTAAAAAAGTCTTCATTTTTAAATTGTGATTGAGTCAACACTAGACAGCAGATTTTCCCACATAATTTTGTTTAGAGCTAGACTTTTAAACTAGAATTAAACTCTAGCTTTAGACAACTCTTAGTTTCTGTTTCTCCATAGACACAATTGTAATTATATACAATAGATTTTGAAAATGAAGTTGGATTTGATATATAAGTCTTAGCTTAAATTTTTACACATACAATTGTATTTTGTATACATTAGATTTAAGAATAGAATTGGATTTGATATATACTCCATCCGTCGAACAAAATAACCATTTGAAGCACTTGAATTTAATCCAATAATATAATCATTTCTACACTACTACTTGTCCCACCAATCTATCTCTCATTATTTTTTTTTCATCTTACCCCAACCAACCTTTCATCCCAACCATCTCTCATTAATAGGGACACCAAAGTATTTTCTACTAAACCTTAAACTTCTCCAAACAACCTAAAATGCCTATATTGTTGGACAGAGGAAGTAACACTTCGCTGTATTTGTATATAATAGATTAATAGATTTAAAAGTAGAATTGGATTTGATATATTACACTTAGCTTGTCTTAGCTATAGTGATCAATCAACTCATTTATAATCTAGACCCAGTAAATCTTTTTTCTTTTTCTCTACATGATAATTTCTAAAACTTCATAGCAAATATGCTAACTCATTTTTGATATCTCTTAGCAGATTTTCCTGAGCAAATTGCATGGAGCTTGATTTTGTAAGTGATTCCATATACACCTTCTAGCTTATATGTTTCCATTAATGCAATTGTACCTTTATACATAATATATTTTAAATATACAGTTATATTTGGTATATGACTTTTTATATATATACTTTATGTCATAAACAATTATTTAGATGGTTGTTGTCTATATAATATGTCCATATCATATCTAGATGATATATGTAGATGGGTGATACATAATTATAATATTTATAGGTGTATAGTTCGATTGATGCCAAGGTAGCCAAGAGATAATAAAGAGAAGATGACATAAAGTGATTTTTATATAGATTTGGCTCTCGACGTGAGTAATAGTGTCACACCCTGATCTGACACCACCAGAAATCTAGTACTAGATAGGGCGTTCTACCAAGGACAACGAACCATCCCTATTGGAACAGCGTGAGTCGGTGCCAGTTCTAGGATTCCAAGCTGACACCCACAAAAACAAAACTGTAATTATTAAAAACCAAAAAAATACATTATATTTTATTACTATACCGTGTAAACTCTTGGTAGCAACTCCCAAGAAAACTCTGACAGTGGAGCTTAGCACGGTTAGCACGTCAATCCACAAGCAGTGCCTTGGGTCTAGAGACGAAACCAATTTTTTTAGCATTTTTCACTTAAACTTAAGGATAGAGGGTGGGTACTTTTGTACTTGCAAGTTATGGGAAACATGAGTATGCAAGCCGTAAAGGAATGCTAGATTTATTTTATAATTTTTTTATTTGAAAATGTATCGCAAGCTCTAAGTGTGAGTTTCACAATTCACTTGGGAAGAGACTAACTTTCTTGATCCAATACGAGTTATTTTGCAACAACCCAAACATAAGAATAAATTTTTAGTTTCATTAATAGTTTCTTTTTATTTTTCATCTCTTCAACAAACCACATTTTTAAGCCATGCATATAACCTTTATCTTGCTCCATCTAGAGCTAAACCAATATTTTTCTTTCCATTAGTTTTTTCTTGGAGTCACTCAAGTTTTAGTTTCCACTTCCTCTAGAAAAGCCTACTCTATAATGTCATCATGGTATCTTAGGTTATATAGACCCATTCCTAATCACTAAGGTCATCTGTCAGTCAACAAGACCGACCTTGGTAATGGCTCCCATTCTCTTAAATATTTTTTTTATAAAACATTGGTAAACAAAATAGAATCACCTTATATTTGTCCTTAACCGTGGGCACGGCTATTCAAATAGTTTAAACTTTGTAGAGTTTGCACGCTTTACCCATAGGACACAAAACTGATACCGGATACCTATAGGCACCATAAGTTCTTGACAAGACCTTTTCAAAACTAGCCCATGAATATTTCATGTCATATAGTTGGATTAAATCTATCAAACCGAGTATTAGTCCAATCTCATGCCTTCATCTACTCAGGACACACCGATGATGTCTCCTACTGCTAACCGAATGCCTTAAAAGAGACTAGAATAACACCCATCCTAGAAAGTAAAGATCCGCAATCCTATCTTCTCATCCCAATGTTTTACAACTATTGATATATAAGATTTTTATGTGATAACTAATTACTCAGTTAGGAGTATCACATAAATACTCGTGTGGTTATACGGTAATATGCTCTGATGTAATTCCCTAAGGAATTGGTACTTACATACGATTACCAAACCAAGTCACATAGACAAGATTCCGTATCGTAGGTTTTCGCACATCTTTTCTCTTTTCAAACCCATAGACTCCATGAGTTGGGTTTTTCGTAAAATATTTCACAACCCAATTTTTTCATAACAACAAACAACAGTGTATGATAGGGCACTGGTATTCTCGCTCAAGGAGTGAGAACTTTCAAGCACTGTCATGGTGGAGTTATAAGGATAGGATTAAAAATAACCTATAAAAAGTAATACAACTTTACAAACAATCATATTTTATAAATTAGAAGCAATATGATAAAGGGTGACTTGCGTTACTCTTAATCGACGAGAAATTTTTCATAGTCAGTGTCTGAGAATTTTCTGGTAGCGAATTATGTGCGAAATGAGAGATATCACAATAAAACCCTAAAAGACGCTGAAATACTAAATAAATAATAGTGGCATTAGATATATCTTATTGAATGGAGTCAATCGGAGTTATGGTTGAAAAGATATATAAATTTTAGAAGATTATTTGAATTTCTAGAATTTTTGAAATTGAATAAATCACTAGGAAATTAGGAGGAATATTCTAATATTCCTCTTGAGTGGGACCATATATTAGAGAGAGATTATTTAGGGGAGATAAAATAGACCTTGGTAAGCTGGTAGGCTAGAATGGACCTCGGCCTATGTGGCTCAACCGGTGGCCCAATCTAAGGTTAGGAAAGCATAGCCCATATGTTGATGGGAGGAAGAAAGGGATAGGGCTGGTCCACATGTTAGGGAAAAGGGAGGAGTGGCACGTGGCTTCACCTCATTGACCAAGGTATGGCCCACATGTCAGTGACAACAAGGGCACTTCTTCCTTCTCTCATGTTCTTTCCCTCCTCTCCACCCTTCTCCCTATGGTACGGGACGGAGGCACAGCGACGGGCCCCAGCTACAAGTGGTGGCGTTGGCAACGGGTAAGGCGGCACCTATCCATGGGGCAGAGGCTGGTGGTGGCATCTGTAGTAGAGCAGAGCAGTGCCTGGGTGGTAGAGAAGGAGGTGCTATTAGAGTCATGGAGGAGGCGCAGGGTGGCGGCGCAGAGAAGGCAATGCCTGGTTGAGGAAGAGGTGGTGCAAGGCAGTGAAGGCATGCCTATTGGTAAGGGGTTTTATAGAGTAGGTGAAGGAGACTTGCTGGCTTATATAGCCACGGTCGTCAGGTAGTGACAAGGCGGCGAGGAGCGAGGATTGTCAGCGGGGTCCATGGTGACACAAAGCATAGGGCACAGGGTAATGATGCGCACCCCAGCGCACTACCGCGCACGGTATCATTGTGTAGAGCGGCGGCAAGCCAACAGGTGTCATGACTTGTCATAGCACAGCGTGGCTTGGTAGGCAGTACAACTAGTTTGGTGCAATGCAGGGGTGTGGGAGGTGAGGCCAAAAGATGGGATGGAGTCAAAGGGTTAGGGTCAAGGCGGCAGTGGCTAGCAAGATTAGCGCGCGGAGCAATGGTGGTAGGCAGGATTCACAGTAGTAGGGTCCATGTTTGGCACGACGCGACGTGATGTGATGTGGTGTGGTGGGGTCGTGGCATATGTGCATGGAGGCGATGGCTGAATTGGCACCCTGCCAAGTGTGTGATGTGTGTGCAGGCATGAGAATGGGTTTGTGATGCAAGGGAACAGAGCAAGGGTATATAGAGATGGGCGTCGGTGTGTCAGCTAGTGGTTTGGCATTTTGTCAAACAACTTGCATGCGTGTTGGCGCGATGCGCAGGCGTGAGCGTATGTGGCTAAGATAAGGTGGCTGACAAGTAGGCCTGGAAAAGGAGTGAGTGGCGAGCGAGCGCTAGGACGCGGCCACGTGTGGGAAAGGATGGGTTGGTAGGCCCGGCCAAGGAAGGGTGAAAAAAAAGAAGAGAAATAGGCGAGGAGCTTGGTTAACGGAACAGTTAGGCCATAGAGACGAGTTGAGGCCGAGGAAGAGAAGAAAGAGAGAGAAGAAGGTGGCCCAAATTAACAAGAGATTTTCATCTTTTTCTAGGGATTTCTAGAATTGATTTTTTTGAGAAAAATTGAAATGAGTTTGAATTTGGACTCGGGGTTTTCTTGGAGAGTTTGTAAGAGAGGTTTAAGGAGATTTATTTGAGAGGATTGTGAAGTGGAGTTGATATTCGGATCAGATTCAAATTCAATTGTCGCACTTTGAAAAATTGGAAGAAATTTTTAGAGAGGTTGATTTAAAAGTGAAACCTTAAAATTTAAATTTTGGATAGAGATATTTATCACATAAAACACACAAAGAACTAAAGTTTTTGAAATTATGATTTTTATTAAAATAGCTTTTAACGGCTAAGCCAAAACCGGGGTGTTATAAATAGCATTACTCCTATTTATATATTTTCAGTGAATTGAATCACATAGAGTATAAGGTAAAAGCAATCTACTCTGTCTAGACTATCCAACTAGTATGCTGCAACCTATACAGCAAGATATAGTCAATGGCTAGCAATGAGACAACTTTGTGGATCTTGGCTCAATGTGACTTGTGTTTGACTTAGGATTAGATGAACTCTCCTTATGGGAGGACATTATATTTATATCAGTAGACGTCCCCTTTTCTAAATAGAATTTGGATAACTCATTAGGTAATATAGTCGAGTAGGTTGATTTGTTCTTGGGTCGAATTTTACAATCTTGCCTAATTTGAGATTGGTTTGCTTTCTCAATCATATACACTTCCATATTTAAGGACACATGTATGTATATGTATATGTATGTGGTATTACTAAAAATGTTTAGTCTAGGTATAAGAGGTATGCCACATCTAGGACACTAGCCCCCGACCTCTATGCAAATTCCCATCTAAAATTTTCATCTTGCGTACTTCATAAGCTATGTTATCAGCAATATAAAGATGGTCAGAAAGTGTTCCTGACTAAGTTAAAATCTGAGAATGTTGTTCTACCATACGAGTACGAAGATAGTGCTGTTGAAATTTGACTTTGGATGGAGGTAAACAATCTAAACATATTTTACAATCTAGCCAAGAATAACACCATTTTTCTTGGAATATAAATCATCACTGCGCATCTATAAAATCCAATGATGAGATGTGGTTGAGGTTTGTTTGCCATTCCAAATCTTTACTCTTCGTCTTCACAGTGCCTAAGCTTCTCAATTGATGAAACCCTAGTTTCCTCACTACCTTCCTATCATCACTTTCATGAATCTTCCTTACTTAGACATGGACAAGGGGGCAATGAGAAAGTTATAGGTGGAGGGATCGATTCCTAGCTAGGGCACCTTGGACCAGAAGAAGTAGGTACACGCCCTAGATCTGTCATTGCCTTTATCTTGATTCTTATATCTTTTTGCTAGTGCGGGTTCATTCCTCCTCTCTTAGTTTTTTGTCAAATGTTCTTGATTTCTATGGAGTCTATCTCTTTCACTTGAATTAACTCCATAGTCTTCCTTAACATATTTGCCCACCTATGTAAAGTATATGTAGGTGTTACCCCTTCCTAGATTTATGGAGAAACTTTTATGAGCTCCGAGTTATGCAGTGATTGATAACCGTAGGTCATTGTGGGTTACAACTCCGCAATGGACTCAAGGACTCCATGGTAAACGTAGGGTTCAGCTGATACCAAGATACCTACAAGGCGGTAATGAGAAGACGACGTAGAGTGATTTTTATATAGATTTGGAACCTCAATATAAGTAATAAGTCTACTCATGTTTATATGTGTTTAGCGAATCGAACCACATAGAATACAAGGCAGAAGTAATCTACCATATCTAACTTATTCAACTAGCAGCAATCTATGAGACGATATGTAGTCGACGATTAGCAATGAGACAACTCTACCGATCTTGGCTTAATGTAGCTTGTGTTTGGTTTGAGATTAGATTTTCTTTTCTCTCAAGAGGACATTATATTTATACTGATAAATAACCCTTTCTCTAAGTAGAATTTTAAGAGCTCTTTAGTTAATATGGTCGAATAGGTTGATTCGTTCTTAAATCAGACTCTGTAGTTTTACCTTATTTAAGATCGATTTCCTTTATTAATTGTATATACTTATTATATATTTAGAGACACCTGCATGTATAGATATAGGTATATAATATTTTTAAAAATGTTTAGTACAGATATAAAACATATGACGTAGATACGAACAATATACCTACAATATGTTGTCTATAATACAATTAATGATTTATGTTCTATAGATATATAAATATTATATATATATATGATATTAAATTGTCTAATCAGCCTACAGCATCCATCTCTTTTCTTTTTCTCTCACCTCTATTTCATAAAAAAAAAAAGTACATGACGTTCTCTCATAGATAATGACACCGTACCACTCTTTATGTCCTTACATATTACTACATCAACCAATCTATACAATTATAATCTAAACGTATCTTTCTTTATTATTAACATGATAATCTCTAAATCTTTAGAGCAAATCTTTTCAAGCTTATCATGTAATAGATAGGTTTATTTAGATCCCTTTTTGACGAAACAAATGGAGTGCGTAAACTCTTTCAATCGTTGAGTTATAGTGCAACAGCAGCAGATATGTCTTTCCACCAACTCAAACAAGGACAAGAAAAACCAATCAAGAGAGATGCTGGACTCACTTGCAATTGAGAATACCCTGAAAATTATTACGTGGACTCGTGCAGGATGTATAGGCATTATATTGCAGAGACCGATGGATCGACGTACGTACTGGCTGCTTGACAGCACTGAAGCAGACTTAATTTGATTGTACAGACAAATTTGATTGGGGGTATCAGGAGGTGGACGACGACGACGACACAGCTAGCTACAGACAGGCATGGCGAACGTCCCTAGGTACTCACATGCATGAATTCGATCGATTATTGAGACTAGAAATGAAGCAGCAGACAGCGATCGATATGATGATCAGTAGTCGGCGGTGGGCAGCTGCTCGTGCGGGCGTTGGCCGATGAAGATGATGTCGTAGATGAGCGCGGCGATGGCGGCGCCGATGAAGGGGCCGAGCCAGTACACCCAGTGGTTGTCCCACACTCCACTGACGACGGCCGGGCCGAAGGAGACGGCGGGGTTCATGGACGCGCCGTCGAAGGCACCGCCGGCCAGGATGTTGGCGCCGACGATGAAGCCGATGGCGATGGGCGCGATGACTCCGAGGTCGCCCTTCTTGGGGTCCACCGCCGTAGCGTACACCGTGTACACGAGGCCGAAGGTCATGACGATCTCGAACACCACCGCGTTCCAGGCGCCCACGCCGGCTGACAGCGAGAAGGCACCCACCGCGGCGCCGCCTGTGGCGATCTTGAGCAGGAGGCAGGCGACGACGGAGCCGAGCAGCTGAGCCACCCAGTAGACGACGGCCTTGAGAAGGCTGATGTTGCCGCCCACGAAGGCGCCGAAGGTAACGGCCGGGTTGACGTGGCCTCCGGAGATGTTGGCGCCGACTGCGACGGCGACGAAGAGGGCCAAGGCGTGCGCAAGGGAGGCGGCGATGAGCCCCGCGGGCGTGGTGGCTCCGCCGTCGGTCAGCTTGCCTATTGGATCGATATGATGAATATCATGATATATATGGGAAATTAAGAAGTGAAGAAGATGCAGAGGTGAGGTGCTTACTGAAGGCCATGCCGGATCCGGAGCCGGCGAAGACGAAGATGAGCATGGAGATGAACTCGGCGACGGCGGCCTTGGCGGTGTCCGGGTGGGACAGCTCGCCGGGGGCGCCCACCGCGATCCGGCTCACCGGCATTTTCGTTCCTGATCGCTAATTAAGCTCTCTTCTTCTTGTGTTGGTGTGTTCTCTAGCTATTTACGCGCGGCTGCTCCACTCCACACTCTCCTCCCTTAATCCTATCCTGTATATATATAGCCATCTAGGAAGAAAGGAGGAGTTGGAGACCTCTTCAAACCAAACCATGTCCAATTGTCCATGCATGCATTAAGGATATATCGATCTATTTTATTTAATATTTTCTCCACCGCCCTTTGCGCGCCTATTTTTGTCATCAACAAATACGCTCTAGCTACAGACAAATTCCATGGATAACGACCACGACTCTGATTTTTATTTGCATTTCAAGGTTTCCCTCGGATGAGATGCTTGTCCAAAAGGAAAAAAAAAACTGCCAACAAAAGCTATCCAAGATGAGACATCCTATACTGTATATTAAGCAATGGATGCCTTTTTTTTTTAAAAAAAATATATATGCATTCTTATATGGGCATGACTAAACCAATGTTCTGGCCTCATATGCCTACCTGTAGAATAAAAAATACACTAGCATTTTCTCTTTCATTAAAAAGGGTCGTCCATGGGAAAAAAATGATGAGGAGAGGAGAGACCGAGAAGGCGATGTGCGCCGCCCAGCTGTCCTTGCTGATAGGGCGGGCATCCTGACCAATAGAGAGGCGCCACGTGGACAAACCATTGGCCGGGCGAGCTGCTGAGGCGCCGACCGTGACGTGGCTGCCTGCGTGCACTCTGCTTCACTGAATAAACTGGCCATTCCATTGCATATTTCCATTCCTACTACGAGTTCTTTGAGTTTAGTAAGTTGTGGCTGGAATTTGCAGGTTATTGTAAGCATATGCATTTTGGCGCTCGCTCGCTCACCCAATCAATCAATCAATCCTGACGCATACATACATGTTGTAATAGGACGGGTCAGATACAGGCGACTTCTTCTGCTCATACCACTGGCTGGCCGTATATGTTGCACGGCAGGTTGGAATCTTTTTAGTGGAGTGGAGATATCAACCTGTCAACTAGCTGCTGTACTCCAGTTCAGTATACCACTAGTAGCAGGACTATTTCTCTACCAGACGAATACTATTAAATTGGAAATGATAAAATGGTTCTCGATCGCCTGTGTCTGCTACTACGTATACTAGTAGCTCGCTTTCCAGGACCAGATTGATCCACACTTGGGGAAAATATCGTAGGAGAGCATATACGTCTGATGCTTCTGGGATCGAATCGACTCCGAATTCCCCAGAAATGGCCAGTACTATTTAGCCGCCTCTATCTCTCACCCTTATACAGTAACATGGCATCAACTTTCAAAAAAACTAGCCAGTGGTGTTGCGCGTTCGCGCCACCATGGCCTCCGTCTCTATTATGGAATTAATGCCTTCCTATATAATTTATATCAGTATTGGAAATTAGTGCCTGGAGAACATAGTTTGGAGGGAGTCTATCTACAATTTCTTGATTTGTGATGACCAATATTATGATGACAAGAAATAATTAGAAATAAATTTTAGAAAACTATAATTATTTGGCCTATCACTTTGTTATGACTTTAAACTTTAGCTGCAATGGTACGAGTATTGCATAGGAATATGACATGTGAACCCAAATTTATTATACAGACAGTTACAACTTTATGAAATAATGAGCTAAACTTGCTAAAATTTATTGGAAGTCTTATATTCACATATTAAACCAAAATTATCTTAAGTCTTAGAAATCTTGAAAAACTCAGATTTAATTTAATTTTAACACGCACAACTTTAGGTAACTTAAAATTTACAATGTTTTGGAGGACTCAATTGATCAAATAACTAAATAGATTTGGACTTTGTGATGTAATTAAATACATTGGATCTGTCGTCCTGCAAGAGCCTGGCCTCCTGCACATTCAATGTTCCAAGACAATGCATATTTGGAGTTTGTACAGTACAACATAATATATTCGTTTTAAAATATAAGTATTTTTAAAATTTAAATCTTATTTCACAAACTACTTGTCCCATCCATAATTTTTTATTTATTTTTTTTATTTTAACCTTAACCATACTCCAACTCTAACTATTTCTTATTTATCGAAGGATATTAAAGTCTTTTTTAATCTTAATCCCTATTAAATAATTTAAAAATATTTATATTTTGAAACGGTGAAAATTTGATTTTGTTAGGGGCCGCTTGTTTCCTAGATGTGCAGTAGGCTGTGACGTGGGAGAGTTTGGTTTTACGGCGTTTTGGGCCGGCGACGTAGGTAGTGGGAGGAATGTATGTTTTATTTTCTTTTTAACTCCTTTCTTTTTCCTTTTCCTTTTGCTATGGCGGAGGTTCTGGCAAACTGCAAGACGAGGAGCAACGTATTTTTTTAGCATTTTCCTTTGATTTTGTTTGACTCTTTATTGATTTTATCCCCCTCTCGATATGGGCTGATTGGAGATCAGGGAGGCTTCAGCTCGAACTCTCCTGAAGGCTCTCGTAGAACTTGATTCGTTGATTATGAGTCTAGCTGCCCATGTATCCAACAGTTGGTATTGCTTCTTTTGTTTTATCCAATGGTCCCTATTTAGTTTATTGCGTGGCCCAATGAGAGAGCGTGAAAACATTCTGTTTTCATTACTTTAGATTGGTACATGAGAATAATGACTATAAGGGTTCTTTTAGAACACAAAAATTTCACATGAAGCATTTCATTTTCTGCAATAATCTGAAAAATTCCGGCACTTAACTACCCTAAGTTCATATAATGACAGTATTGTTCGCACCGAAACCCAGCGCGAACACGCCAACGTCTGAGAGATATACTTAACTTTAGTGTAGGCCGATCGGCTTCTCTCCGTGACTTAAGTACGTGCGCCGAGACCCATGGGGTTCGGTCGGCTCTGACGCAACGGTACGGGTGCGGACGTGTCAGTCAATTTGACCCGATAATTGATAAGAAGCTGAGACGAATGGGTCAGTCAGACGACAGGCCGATACGAGCCCTCGCTATCGGCTGGCTGTCGATAGGATCAAGTCAGTCATCGGCTGCGTTCGGATGACTCTTGCTATCGGTTGGTTGCCGATAAAAATCAGGGCACTCTTCCATCAGCTGGGGAGCCGATGACGTCTCCGGGTGTAGCGGATACGAGGCCCTGATCCATCGATCGCAGACCCGATGGAGGCACAAGATTGTACTCAGAGAGTACCAAGGCGCGAAGTGGCTAGGAATCGTGTAAAATGGACCAGCTGCAAAGCCGATGCTGTTCTAGAGATGGCAGCACAAGACCCGTCGCCCGTCGTGACAACGCCGTTGACACCGAATCTCGAAGATCGGACCTAACCAAGATAATACGAGAACGAGGCCAATGACAACGGGACGGTAAACTCCGGATCGGACATACTGAAGCAAGTGCGAAGCGAATTCATCGGATAGCTAAACCGATGAGAGGACGTCTCTTTGAAGACAGGTGCACATCGGTTAAAAAGTTGACACGCTTTACATGACGCTCACCTGGTACGTATCAGCCGAGGAGCCGATACGCTAGGTGTGACGCTCAACATATAGATAACTCATCAGCTAACACTCTGATGAAACATCGTACAGAGATCTATAGGTCTAAAACTCATTCTACAGTCGACAGCCTTATAGGTCAAACCTAACCGATGCAGCACGAGACCGACGATGACGGAGAGAACTTGATAGACCGATAGATCCTGCACGGACGTGATACGATACATCCTATCGACCTAAGAGGTTGAATCTAACCGATGCAACTTTAGACAGAACGAGACATTTCAAGATAGTGGCGAAACTTACTCCTTCACCGAAAATCGGACCTAACCGATACAGTCTCGCGTCGAAAGCCAGACCCCACCAATAAAAACCTAGATGAATTAGGGTAACGATATGCCAAGATTATATTAATTGAAAGATTGATGATTACATATTTCTAAGGGGTATATATTTATAACACGTTTACAACAACTATCGGATGTTATTTTCTAACAAACATAAAAAAAATATCTCTAAGAAAGTTAACCAACTAATTAAATCTTTCTACCCATATAAGATAGAATATAATACCTATCGTGAACCACGACTACTCTTTAAACTCGGTCTTATGTTAGATAATCTTTTATTCTAGCACGAGTCTTTTCTTGCCTCAATCCGATCGACTTCTTCCCTATAACAATCAGACACCTTTGCACCTCAGCCAATCGTATTTTCAATTGTTGGGCTTTTTCAAATTTTAATGTTAATAAGTATGAAATATGATCCTGGTGGAAATTAGCTAATAAGTACTAATGGATTAGAAAGCTTCCACGACAAACATATATGGAAACAAAATGGCACCAACCACAACAACCGCACACATGGGAAACAACTGAAATTGACTTGAAATACCCTCGAATCACAGATAAAATCATGATTTTTGTGAAATTGTTATACAAACCTAATCTCTCATATCTCCCCAACATCGATGGTACTGCCTGTGTCGGTATAAGCATATAAATAAATCATGAAAACTTTCAGCAAATAAAGATAAAATATGTACAAAAAATTACATACAAGACAATATATCACCAGGAAAGGGTGCTTTCTCCATATACGAAAATTTTGTTTTCCAAGTCCCTGATCCATTGGCATACTCTATTGCATACCTTGATTGCTTGACTCTGCAAAATAAGTATGCTCAAGATTATTGAGTTGCTATGCAACGAAGAATGATGTACTGATCCATTCCCCTAGTGCATAGACTACTACAACATTTGCCTGCCAAAATGAGGAAGTACAACAAACAAAACACAAGTCAGAATAAATAAACTGATTGTGACAGGTACAAACCTTGTCAGCCAGTGGATTAAAGGCTGCGTACAGCTCAAAATCCTGGGTTATCCAGCAAAACAAAACTGCAACAAAAAAGTTAAGCATTTAGTTGTTCTGGTATAAAGCAGCATGGAGGAATATTATGACTCAGTAATTCCAGTTAATTCAAGAACACCTTGATGCAACATACTACTGAGAACATAAAAGGCACGAACATCATTGCAATAAACAACAGCTAATCTGGTGCATCACGCACTTGGCATTCCGACAAGTACACATGCACATGATGACCGATTCTACCATTTATATTAGAGGATCTTTGCATTAAGAAGTTCGGAGGTAAAGAATTACACAGTCCACATATACACGCAATATGGTCTGGTGAACAACCTTTTGTCAATAATATCTCTTCAAACACAGGTAATTAAATTGCTGGGTAACTCACCGTAATCTTCATCTCTTCTGAATTGGGTTTTATGTGGACCAGTTGCTTTATCATGCATGGAAGCATACAATTTTTGATAAGCTTTGTACAATCTGCACATATCAGTTCATTGATTTGATATATAAAAGAAGATTCATCCATATGAAAAACAAACAGTGAATTGTATTCAGAATTCAGTACTTCTTCTGTTGCTTTGGATTGCTTATGATTAAGGGGAACTCAGATGATACATATTGATCAAGGTAGATGCTTTTATATATGAAGTGCCAAAGTCCAGCTGGTCCACCAATTGCCATTTCAGAAGATAATAACTGAGAGTGGACATCTTGAGAGAACTGTGGAGTTGGTGATATAGATTGAGAAGATGGATCAGCAGGGAGATCTTCAATGCGCAGCGCACTCTCGCGCAGGGACCTTTGGACTTCAACAAGGACATTTGCCTTCAAGAGAACATTCTGAATGCAGGACCTAGACAATGTTCATGAAAAAAGAACTTAATTTTGTATACACTTAGCACTCACTCAGGTATCACAGTATTTTTTAAGAGATATGTGGTCATTTGATTGTATAGCTCAGCTGGAATCTTTTAGATCATAAAAGGCATCTGATCTTGCTGTAAGCAGAGTCAAGTATGTATTTTCCTGCCATGAAGAAGATTACTTAAGAAGCTGAAATGTCTTTGTCCCCCTCAATGCCAGATAAATACAACATGATACACACTGGTTAACAAATTATTAGAAGCATGGCCTTGCATTCATTAATCCAAAGCATGCGTACGTTTCATCCAAATACTGAAATCCCCTATAAAAAGAAAGTAGTCCCAGTGTCCTACCCAACTTATTCTAAGATTAGTTAGGCGCTTAATTTTTTTTACAGGACCTGGCTACTTACTCCAATTTAACCATGTTTTCTTTTGCTTGTCTTCTTTATCTCTACTAACGATGCAACTGTTTTCCATTGATCCTGTGTTTTCAACATGCACGTTACCAGCACAAGGTTTTGACGAAGAGTTACTGTGATTGTTGACTATATAGAGGTATAGACTATGTTCAGTAGAATATAAATTTCAGTGTATAAAATAAATGTCATAAGATAACTGCTAGAGAATCTAAAAGAGAAAATAGAACATAAACAGAAAGACCAATTAAGCTAAAGTTAAGCATAGAAAAGGCATTATAGTATGATCTCTAGAGAGCAAGACATTGCTTTCCATTTAGTGCATGGCTAGTAACCTAATTAACGGTTAAGGTTAAATAGTAACCACTAAGGCAATGGAAAGTTGGCATAATATGAGGCAGAACAGATTGAGATATCACAAACACATGAACACCATCAGTTATACTTATAAGTTATTTCAACACAGATAAAAAAACATATACACGTCCAGATGCAAATATTTTACTCACATCAAAAAAGTGAACATAAGCATATAAGAAAGCCATAGAATTGTATCTTGGCAGGCATATAGGTGAGAACGACTCTGAAGTCCTGCATAAAGAAATAAGGTTGTAAGAACATCTCAAAGTAAATCTCTCTCATTTCAGACAGTGTGTCATGATGATTACCTAAAATATTCGGAGGACAATATGAAATTTGCAAGCAGAAAAATATCATCAGGATGCAAAGTTGCCTTTTGTGCTCCCACAAGACTAATAACCTGAAAAATAACAAAGAATGATATCCCAGAAACATGAACATGCAGGATTGAAGAGAAAGATCCAGGAAGGGCTCTATCTTAGCCAGCCTCAGGTTGGGATGGCAGCAGCACACAACCAAGGTGGAAAGAACAAAGAACAAAACAAACGAATCAGTTTGTAAGTTATAGGGTACAGAACTACAGACAATTGTTAACTGAAGTGTTATATCATGGCAACACAAATGAAGCCTTGTAAAGAGCATACTAGAAACTCTTAATTCAGCATGGGTAAAGTGAAGACATATCAGGATTGATTAACCGACAAAAAGGGTGAGAGATAGATATGAAAGTCTAATAGGCGAACATGCACATCTGATACCTAAAATGTGCCCAGGAATTCAGCACACTAAACTTCAATGTTTCGTATACGCCCAAAAAATCACATAAATTTAGTATTCCAACAAAAAGATTTTCCTGGCATGAACATGGGCAAACCTTGTGCTCACACATCAACAGTGCAAACAGAACTCCTGAATCAGCAATGTCTTGTAAAACTGCACTAGCCGCCTGCCTTGTTGATTGGGCAAGGGGAAGGCATGTATATGCATGAAGAAATGTAGCAGGATCCCTGCAGAATGGTTTGATGAGATTTAGTTGGCCAACTAGAGTCTAAAAATGTCTCAAGCAAAGGAAAAACAAAACTTACCAGCTGAATGCATGCATAAGTGATAGGAAAACTGCATCCGTGCCACCTAGCATCGGTGCCATATCAAATTTAGGGTTCTTCTCAAAGCATCTGTTGACAGACTTAGTCAAAATCAGCAGCATCTGCAAATTAATTTTTTCAGATAAAGAAATATGGATGAGAATTTAGAAAGTAAGTTTGTCTAATCACAACCGAAAGCCCATAAATTTAATTGTGTTAGGATGAATGCAGCAGTGGAAGCACCTGACCATACATGAGCTCTAGTTGTCCCCTCAATCCTTCATATGACTCTTCAGTGCAACTTATACAAACCAAATATATTGGACCCTTGACAAGGAAAACAATCTGAATGAAAGATGAACAATATGTAGGAGTTATAACGATATGGAAATAAGATGTCCATGTTAACTATGCTTGGATGTATCTTCCAATCTGGCATAAAAGTATATAGAACAGAGTAAAGTTTTGGACGGGAAGGCCACCTCACCTGATGTTTGCCGGCCCTTACAAATCTGATATGGTCGCCACTGGAATGAAAACAGTAGGTTATTGCCAAAAGAAACCACCAATTCAAGAAGATAGACAGAAAAGGTAAGGTTAGGGCATTAAGCCACAAAAGATGTGCTCATTGCACACCTGTTGTCAACAAAAGAAATGATAGCTTGCAATGTGGCAGAAAACCCAGCAAGCTTATGCTCATCTCCGTACCTGAAAGTTTAAGGATAAAGATAATGCATGATTTGACGGTTTTGCTAGGCAAAATGCACAGGTGGTGCATGAATTCTTTCCTATTGCATAAGGGGCTTTATGTGGTTTTTTAATCACCTAGAATATATTGGCTTGCCAGAATTGCTCAAAATGAAGAAGTGTTTTTTCATTTCCGCCACGAAGCAGAAGCGTCATCCTGAAAAATGAAGCAGTATATACCCAGGTAAATAAGCAGGATAGACATGCTTAGTGGTTAGAGGATGGAAATTTGTGCAGCCGAGGGGTAGCTAGATTTGTGAAGAGATGAAAAGCAGTGGGTTAATAAGGGCAGAAGACATGGCATGATTCTGAGTGCGTTGCCATAAAATGGACAGTAGAGAGAGGGCAAGTGTAAAAATCAAATCGCATGGGGCTCAAATGGTAGTGCAGGAGGAGAGTAAACGTTGAAAGAAAGAGGGGAAAAAAGTGTGAGGTGACCTCGGCGAGATGCTTCTTGTGGCGCGGCCAGTCGTAGGGTCGGGGTTCGGGATCGTCGTTGGCGCATGCGCTGGAGGCGAGGCTGCCGCCCCTCTCGCCGGCGTAGCCGATGCTGCAGGGGATGGGTGGGACCACGTCGGCGACGTTGTCATCGTCGACATCGTCCTTCCAGGCGGCGGGCGAGCTGGAGCTGCTTATGCTCCCGCCCCTGGACGCCGCGGTGAGGTAGCCCTCGTCGTCGTCTTCGATCTCGCCGGTGGCGAAGTCGGGGGGAGGTCAGAGGTGGGGAGGGAGAGGGAAGAGAGCCTCTTCGCGGGGGTCGCCGGCGGGGAGTCGGTGGGAGGGCTAGGGTTGGGGGGAACCATGGCCTCCCTCCGGCGCCCGCGATTGGACCCGATGCCTCTTCCTTCCTTCTCTTTTGGTCTCTCGCCTCGATCGCCTCCTCTTCCTCTGACAAACAGTCTAACCCGACCCGTTGTCGCCATGCCAGTGCCAGATTGCCAGGTGTGCTGCCACGTCACTACCCTCCACTTCACCGCTACTACTGGTATCTCCGTTCATTCTGTAGGGTTACTCCTACTTAATACTACATGTTACCGTATGACGTTATCATGCTCGCCTCTCTTCTTCTTCTTTTTAATCTTGTGCCCATACACATACATCCATGCCCTTTAGTTTGTTTCCTTGTGTTTGGCTAATCGCCGTTTGCTAGCACATGCGTTGTACTCCCTTTCCCCTGCACGGCTACACCAGCATCAGGATGGATGGATTATGGATATATAGGATATAAACCTTACTATACAAGCGAGCACACACTCAGGAAATCAAACAAACAGCCCATCACTCCATCCATTCATTCAACACCCTTGTTCCATTACCAAAGTAGTACGAGCAAATTACCAATGCGCTCTTAATATGCTGCTTCTACTATCAAACATGATGAAGCAAGAATACCTGCTGCCGACCCCCATTCCCAGCACAGAGCTATCCCCAAATACTACTTCCACCAAAACAATATAGCTTACCCGATCTACTTCTCTAATTACACTTCAATACCAAACTACACACCCCCTCCAGCAAGAATGACATCTAAATTAAGTGTCAAAAAATTCCAGGGCAAAACTACATCAAACTAGGGCAATGAATAAATCCTATCTAATGATCAATCACAAAAATGCATGAATAGGCGGCACAGGGAATGGCTCCGGCACAAACTCTCTCAACTCAATGTTGGCGTGGATTCAATGAGTAAGCGTATCTCAGGTTCCCCGTATGATATCCACCAGCTTCATGCAGCCATGCTATGCTATTCCAGAGCCATCGACATCTCAGCGATTTTAGTACAGAGCCGTGCCAATGCCTATTCTGTCAGATCACAAATACTTGTAGCGTCTCATACTGTCTGGAAGCTGACTTCCACGTTTCCAGTCACCAGTTAGTGAAGCAGAGTGAGCAAATGTACAAAAGCTACCAGGGGTTCTTATATTAGTCTGCGTTGACGGTATCCTTTGGTGAAATGAGGTTGCATCAACTTGACATACAACCCATTCATTTGCACCAGCAAATCATGTGTTCCCTGCTCAACAATCTTTCCACCATTCAAAACAACAATGTTATCCACATGCTTCATCATCGCTGCCCTATGCGCAATGAGAATTGTCGTCTTATTCCCCATGATCAATGTGCCAAGGGCTTCCTGCACCACTCTACTGGACTCAGATTCAATAGCAGAGCTGGCTTCATCAAGCAGCAAAATGGGTGCATTCTTCAGCACTACACGGGCAATGGCAATTCGCTGCTTCTGGCCAGGAGTTAAATCCACTCCCCTCATTCCCACATTCGTGTCATAGCCATGTGGCAAACTGCTAATGAAATGGTGAGCATTCGCAATCCTAGCAGCCTCTTTCATCTCAGACTCTGTTGCATTGTGCCTTGCATAGATTATATTCTCTCTTATGGTTGTGGAGAATATAACTGGGTCCTGAGGAACTAAACCCATATGGCTCCGCAACCATCTCAAGTTGAACAGCTTCAAATCACGGCCATCCAACAAAACTTGCCCAGCAGTTGGATCATAGAATCTCTCTATCAAAGAAATTATTGTGCTCTTCCCTGATCCAGATACACCTACCACAGCAACAGTCTGTCCTCCATTGACTCTAAGGCTAAAATTACTCAAAACCATCATCTCAGGGCATGTAGGATAGCAAAAATCAACATTCCTGAATTCAATGCTACCATAGACATTAGGGGGTTTTAGCCCGCTGGCATCATCCGGATCAATCTTGGGTACATGGTCAATAATTTCAAATACTGAGGTCAGCGATTTTCGATGCTTGAGAATATACGGCGCAAGGCCAAATGGCTCCACAAGTGCAAAAGTCGCAAAAGAGAAGACAATGTACTCTTTAAGTGCTGTTGCCAGACTAAGGTGCCCATTCTTAACAGCGACAGCTGTATACCACAACAGAAGTGCATTGCAGGTAAAAAGAAGGAACTGAGATAAGCCAAAGGCAAGACCAATGCCCATACCATGAACAAAGCTTTTCCAAAGAATATTCCCAAGCTGCAGTCTGTAAAGTTCCATTATTTTGTTACCAGCACAAAATGACACAACAGTATAGATATTCCTGACTGCATCCTCAAGAACCAAAGAAGCCTTCCTGTGCATCTCCTGAATTCCTCTTGAAAAGCCAGAAAGCCACATTTTCTGAGGGAAGGGGAAAAAACAAATCCATGTATGAGCTCCACATGAATTTCAACAAAAGCTCTGTAAGATTTTCAAATCAAGATCTCTGTATTCTCATTGGACTAAAATGAATACTCGACTCACATGCAAAACAAAAGAGAAAGGCCATTATAAACTATTCAAAGCAGTGACAACAACTTTCTTGAGTGCCTTTACATAGACTAAAAGTTAAGACTCTTAGATCACAATGAAGGGGTATACTGATTTACTAGCAGGACCATTTTTAAAAATATAAATGATTGCACGGATACAGGCAACCTGTAATAGGAATCTTTAAACCTGCCTATTGTTATCTAATGGGCCAGAAAATACCATATTCAAAATAATAACAAAATATTATGTCCATTTTGCGCAAATTTGCATCTGATTGAGCTCTTATCAGGTAGTACTGCATTACTTATTTTTATTTGAACCCGAATTACCATATTGCAGCTAATTCTAGATTAATGGTTTATCAATTTCAAGAGAACAACAATAGTTATGTTTTGAAGTGTGAGGTCAAGTTTTTTTTCCCAATAGTTATGCTACAGCTTTACCAAATCAAGCCTATGACTCCAGGAAGTCTGCACAAGTGCACATGGTTCAAATAGTGGTGCATCATCCTGGTGTAACCTTGGGAGAGGAAGAGTTTTGGATTGTGTTCTCATATGTTTTGTGACAACATGCGTTTTTGCATGTTTATGTCCCATTACAACATTACAAGCTTGAAGAAATGTTGATAATAGATGAGAGCTAACCTGCGCAACTGCAGAAATTACAAGGATGGGCAAAGTTGCAAGGGCAACAAGAGCAACACGCCATTCTAGCATCATGCCAAGAAGAAGTGCCACAAAAATGGCTGCTGTATCCTGAATGAATATAGAAAGCCTGTTGCTGAAAGCAGCACGAACAAAAGTAGCATCATTTGCAAGTCGCGTTGATAATATGTCTGCACTGTTTTCTTCTTCATCAAACCACCCTACTTCATTGCGCAAAATTGCTGGAATACAGTAAACAGAAAGCATAAGTTTTCTAAGAAATGTGAAGTCCTATTGCAGTGGATATGTTGTAGATACTGCTGAATCATCTGCACTATAAAAGTGCAGTGTCATGAACACAACCACAAAATAGAAATTGCTGTAGATATGGATATGATATACCATCAACAGTATGTTATAATGTCGGTATTGAACCAATAACACAATAATGGAAATTTCCATGGCATATTTCAGAAGAGGCACACCTGAAAACATCATCCTTCTAACACGTTCTGTCATCTTCTCTCCCATTATACCAAAATAGAAGTGCTGTAAGAAGTTAGCTAGCACAGTTATTATACCCATGCCAACAATGAATGAGCAGTACTTACTGACTTCATCATGCACATCATGTACACCAATTCTATAGTATGCTGCCACTATTAATGATATTGTATAAGCAAGAAGAGGATTAAATGAACCAAAGAAAGCAGCACCAGCACTCCCTAACAGAGCATAAAAATACTCTGCAAGACTAAGTTCTACAAGCCTCCAAAATGATGGAGCTTTCGTTTGCTGCTTCTTTGACTCCTCAGCATGAAAATTGTCAAACATATCAAGAGGACGACTGAAAGTTTTTGAGTGCGAGCGCTCATTCTTTGGATCAGAAGTCAATAGTGGTGATATTGGTGATTCTGGATCTGAAGTATTTGAAGATTGCCAGTGTAGTGGGACATCAATTTTGGGAAGATCAGGCAATTTCATTTCAAAACTGTCCTGCCTTTTGATTGATGGAGCTCTTTCAGAAGCAACCATAGGTAATCTGGTTTCTGTCATTTGCTCTGAAGGAGGGCTTTGAATATTTGGTGATTCGTGTGAGTTATGATTTGCATCTGAATTGCGGAATGCAAGAAAACCATGTGTTTTCTGAAGTGACGGTGACTTTGGCATATTTGGAGAAGATGACTCTTGGAAGCTGTGACTTGCTGATGAATCCCTTTCAATTTGGAAGGAGCTAGGCTCTTTGTAGTTTCTTATCGGAGTCCTGAAACATTTTAGGTGGGAATGAGTCCTTCAAATCAACCATCAAAATTTAGGATTACAATATAAATATCAATTCATAACTACCACACACTTATAAACTATAAAGAATAAACATTATTTGATATATGCGCAAAATAAATAGCTAAGAGAGTAGAAGTAGGGATATATAAGAGTATAATTACATCCAACTATCCAAGGACAATAAGAAATATCAACATCACAATAACTCAAGAAGTCCAAAGCATTTGTGACATATGACATAAGCATCCAAAACAAACAGAATTTATATTGATCTTAAAAAAATATCTCAACCAAAATCTATACTCCCTCCAGTCAGAAAAATCTATCATTTGGAGTGTTCTCTCAAAGATCACAAAAAACTGCTGTTTGGCAAGATTGAGCTTATGCCCCTAATGTTCTTCACCAATGCCAATGAGAAAATGGACTCATGGTTTCCCATGGGTGTTGCACCCTTTACCACATCCCATCATTTTAGATATTATTAGGGCTAAAGAGTAATGGCTAATGAGAATTCCTCCTCAGTAGCCATTTTCCTGTCTAAAGCGACAGCATTTCTTCAACAAGGGTGTATGTACTTGTATGATCCATATCCCCCCCGCCCCCCTCCCAGCCCACACAACACACAACAAAAAAAAATCTGAGTCAATTTATGACATATCACATATATCTATCTCCAGCTAATATTTTTGTGAGCTGTTTTATTTATTTTTGCAGAACCAGAGTATCAGATATTTTAATCCAAATCAGATTCTGACACACATGTCCATGCAACAGTGAGAAATACCAACATCATAAATATTGAAGAATCAGAAAGAGCATAATATGAATACAAAACTCTTACTGAAGAAAATAAATTATAAGAAATTAAGCGTGAACCCTGAATGGAGGGAAAGGAAACAATTAAAACTGTAGTTTCAGAACAATTCACTCAAGCTGGAACACCATAGAGGCAGATACCACTGGTTGTCTAGATTTCTGTTGTAATGCTAGTAAGTATGGACCTCAAAATTCAAATAAAAATAAAAAATCTGCTAGCAACAAAGGAAATCTGGAAAGTTCTCCGGCATTAAGACAGAACATAAAATACATGCTAATTAGAGAAGATGGGTGCACTAACCGCTTTGGAAGTTTTGCTGCTTCTTCACACCTAAGTAGTTCTGCATATAGGCCATCCAGATTTAACAACTCTTCATGTGTTCCCATCTCAACAAGCTGACCTTCCTCCATTACAGCTATATAATCAGCATCCCTGATAAGGCTGAGGCGTCTAGCTATGATAATGGTAGACCTACCAAGCATCAGAACATCTAGTGCTTCCTGAACAACTTTCTCAGCCTCAAAATCAAGAGCACCAGTAACCTCATCAAGTAAAAGAATTGATGGATTTGAAAGCACAGCACGAGCAATAGAGAGCTTTATCTTGTGTTCCTCTGTCAGTGAAAGGCCAGCCCGACCAACCTATTTCATATTTAGGTTAACTAAATAAGCATGTTCAAAAGTACAAACACAAGAAGTTCCACAGTTTTAAATTTAATATATGTTAGAGATAAAGCATGAACAGCACCTGGGTATCATATCCTTTTTCAAGTGAACTGATGAAAGTATGTGCATGAGCTGTCTTTGCTGCCTCCTCAATCTGGTCAGTTGTGGCAGATCTTCCATATGCAATATTTTCCCTGATGCTCAAGCTCAATAAGGCCGGCTCCTGGGTCACAAGTCCTATCTGGCTTCTTAGCCACTCAAGCTTTAGATTCTTTATAT
Source organism: Oryza coarctata (assembly GCA_030770085.1). Taxonomy (NCBI): domain Eukaryota; kingdom Viridiplantae; phylum Streptophyta; class Magnoliopsida; order Poales; family Poaceae; genus Oryza; species Oryza coarctata. The sequence continues at coordinate 34,396,224 of CM061463.1, forward strand.
TTTCTCCATCCAAGAGCACTTCGCCTGCAATATATAGCAATGTGACTCAAATTCATAATTTAGTTAACTGAAAATAGTAAAGAATAGCTTATAACAATAATACCTAAGGTTGGGTCATAGAAATGTTCCATAAGAGGAATTATGCTGCTTTTCCCTGAACCATTTCTGCCAACAAGAGCAACAGTCTTTCTAGCAGGCACGGTAAGGTAGAAGCCACTTAAAATGGGGATTTCTGGGCGGGAGAGATAACTGAAGTAGACATTACGGAACTCAATGTTGCCTTGCACGGAAGGTAAGGTACGGCCATCCTGGTTTACAACAGAGGTTGAACGGCTAATCATTTCATAGAGTCTGTATGCAGCTATACGTCCTTGTTCAAAAGAATAGAAATTTGTTGCTGCTTGATTAAGTCCCCTACAAACAATTTGGAACCATGAGTACGCTGATAAGTATAAAACTATAAGTAAGGGCAGTCTCTTAAAATTGAATGCTTACAGGCCACTCAGGATAATAGAAAACAGGGCTACTACAACTTCACCACCATTTGCTTTTCCATGAGATATAAGGAACCTCCCAACCCAAAGTTGTAAGGCACAAGAACATATGGCAAGGCCATATGTAAATCCAAGACCAAGACCTTGCACCAGACTTATCAGTATTCCATAGCGCAGCGTTGCTTGAAGCGAAGTAGCATAAGAATATTTTGCAAGGGTCTCATTTGTGAATGAGTACAAAGTCCTAACATATAAGATTGTCTGCAATAATGAGAATAATTCAAATGGATAGCACCTTCATTAGCAGTTAATTAATAATGCTAGATGCAGTTGTGAATGAAAGTATGTTTGTGTATTTCAGCAAGGGTACACCAAAGTTAGCAGAGTTGAATTATTCCTCGTTAAATCCATCATTCCACACTATAATTGACTAGACTAAAAGAGGCCTAAAATTTTTCAAGACCATAAATTTATCCTTTCGGAGATGATGATGTACTCATTCTTTTTTATATGAGCAAGAATCATTTGTAGTGGGAAACTAGGAAAAACCAAGGTTGTTCACGGATGAGATGTGGGCAGTAATTACAACATAAAAGAAAATCAAAGAATTTGAATACCTGTTCAGCAATGCTTGCTGCTTCACTATATGCATCCTGAATGTTTTCTGAAAGCCTATGGAGAAAAATATTTGATATTCCTCCTGCAACAACAATGAATGGACCAGTAGCCAATGTCAAAAGAGCTATTTGCCAACAGTTGACCAAACCGATGATAAGACCACCAAAAAACGTAGACATGTTGTGAATGTAGTTCCCAACCTAAAAGAACAAAGCCAGAATGCACCAATAACCCTTGTCAGACAGATAAGCATGCAATTTGTTGTCAATAATTATGAAGGTTCATAATAACTCACTTTCTCACTCAGGGCAGACTGGATGAGTAAGACATCACTCAGCACTTGACTGACAATGTCACCATTGTTCCCATAGGTATCAAAGAAACTCATGTCTTGGTTTAACAACACTTGCACATACTTTGATCTTATCACTGCTGTCTGCCTTTCCCCAGTAAGAATCCAGCATGAAACCTCTGTAGATATAACAGACATAGTGAATTTGTTAGAATAAAAAAATCAGAGTGAGCATAAAAAGCTGTTATAGCCTCATCTTACCTATCCATCCCGCAAAGAAAACACCAATGGCAATATAGAGGAAGTGCAAGGCATGCTGCAGGTAAAACACTAAGTTACTATCTTCCAAAACGCAAAAATATATAATTCTGAACAAAAATGAATATACACAGAAAGACAAGCAAATGCTGATATTCACATAGAACTGAGCGTAACCAATTAGATATATGGACAACATGTGCATAAATGAACGCAAACATGCACAGATATTAGTGCGGGAGTTAGAAAACTGTGAAGATCTAGAAAACCAGAAAGCTGCCAAACTAATTTTACTACATGAATTTGCAAAGGTTCATCGTGTGACATTGAATTGTTTCATTCTGTGCTGGAGCGAAGATTGGTTCCAGATGAACCCACATAAAAACAGAAGTCATAGAAAAGCTAGCACAGGACTAAACGCCGGTAGTAATACCATATAGTAAAGCTGAGCAGCTTATCTAAATCACCATCAAAGGCAATTGACAGCTTGCCAAACAAACCTAAGAATAAATCTGCACTCTAACTACTTTGTTTATCAAATTGGAGATATCTAATGCGAAGCTGGCAGAAGAATTTTAACAAAAATGCCGAGGAAATTTGCATAATTACTGCCTCGAAGTAAGAAGGAGTCTTGATCTGCGGGGCGTACACCATAATGTTTGGAAACTCGCAGCAAGCAATGAACACATTCTACATTGGGCATGAGTATAGTAATTAAGATCTGCATGAGAAAAACCTGCTTGATGTGGTCGAAAAGCTCGTGGTTGTGGCGGCCATGTAGCGAGTTAATGGCCCTGCCGAAGAGGTGGAGGTAGACGACGAGCGCCACCCCGTGAGCGGCGGCCGCTACGCCGCCCGCGGCCATGAGCACCCAGTCGAGGCGGTCGGCGCAGGCGAAGAGGTGCTTGAACGGCACAGCGGCGGGGGGAGGGTCGGGCTCCTCCTCCCCATCCTCGAGGCCCACGGTGGCGTTATCCTCCGGAGGCGGCGCCACGTCCCCGGCGAGGTCGGCGGCGTAGGGGGAGGGCGATTCCGGCGGCTCGGAGGCCTCAGAGACGGGCGTGAGCGGCTGGACGTGCGGTGGGGACCAGCCGAAGAGGCCCCGAGAAACCATGAGGACTGGTGCTTGGCGTGGTCGCTTGCGGCGGCGGCGGCAGATTTGAATGGCATGCGAGTATGCGCTAGGGGCAGCGGTTGGGTCTAGTGAAACAAGGCGAGAGTAACTAGAAGAATGCCTGGGCGGCGAGCTGAATCTGTCTGGTCAGTCCTCTGCTCTGCTGATTCGGATTTGGCGGCGGAGGAGACGCGACCTCGCCGCCGGATCGGAGCCTGGAAGAAGGGAGAGAAGAATAGTAGAGTACTTATGCTCTAGACTAACTGCACTACTAGCATCGTACTGTTGCTTTTTTTTTCTTTGTTTTTTTGGACTGCTTTAGGTTGACTGGTTGGCTCCTTTTACCGCACAAGGCCACGATGTTCTGCAGTTTTGCGTTTTTCGGGTTGATAATGTACTCTCTTCTTTTTTTTCTTTTTCTTTTTCTTTTTTCTTCAAACGCTGCTCTTAACTCAAAGTGCGAGTACAAGACGAGGCTCAAATGTTCAGGAGTTGCATGTATCAGTATCAGTTTTTGGAATGGTATTGTACCAGCTTTTAACTTCTTAGTGACATTTTCTTAGGGTTGCATGTCCATGTCAGTTGCCTGTATCAAAATCTGCATATAAAAGATACACGAGATTTTAGAAATTAATAAATTGTGTCAATCCCATACATAACAGAAAATAGTAATACCTGGCTGTACTTAAGTAATAACCCCTAGTAATTCTTCTTAGCTAACCCTGTTTCTACCGATGACAGAGGTAAGAGCGACTACATGTTTTTTAAGATTACGTACAGTGGTGTCGACTTGTATTAAACAACCACACAGATAATAAACGTTAAATGTTAGGAGAAAGCAAAGTTATACGTTAGTAGTGCCAGGGAAGAAAATGGTAAAACTTTGTCAAAAATAAACACCCTGTTTAGAAGTGGTGATACACTACCTCGTTCGGGACAGTTTGGAAGTGGTGAATAGACATAATACACTGCTGATTATTTATTTGCTTCATGCTTTTAAAAATACAATTTCTCAATTTGTTCCTGGCTATTTGCTAATTAAGTTTGTTTCTCAAAATGTTGTTTTATTGTGTTAATCAAATACTACCTTCAGTGAAAAAAATCGTTTTAGTATTTTTAAAGTCAACATTATAAATTAAAAAAAAGCTACATAAATATAATATTATGAAAGGTGACAAACTTGAATATAATATTTTTATATATTAAAAACCTATATTTTAAATATTTTTATAGCTCATGTTGACTAGCACACAGATTCTAGGGGACTTTGTCTTCTTTTTCTTTTTCTTTTTTTTTGACTGGAGATAGTAGGTCATCCATTTCATTTCATCCACGCGTTTCATCACTTTCAAACGGGGTATTTGGGGGCATCCTACCTAATGGAAAGAATTAGTCACGCGAGATGGCAAGTGTTCTTAGCATGAACAGCTAGGAATCGCTAGATTCATTCATACTCTGGTTCATTCATTACTACTCCACTAGGAATCGAGATGCAAGTTATTCCTTAGCTGCAAGCATCCAACCACACATGCTAGCGATGCTATTGATACAGAAGCAAAGGAAGAGAAGTCAGTCAGTCCGCCGCCTCGAGCGCGTCGTACTCCGGGGAGGAGATGGCATCAGCCATGACGGTGAGCGGCGTGAGTCTTGCCTTCCGACTCCAAGAAGTGCCTCACCAGGTTCATGGAGTAGCCGCCCACCAGCGCCGCATCCTTCTGAGCCGCCAACACTGGCGCCGACGCCATCGCGCCCACGTTCCAGAGCACCACCTCCGGTGCCAAGAACCCCTTCGCCTCGAACATGGCCGTCATGGCATCAAACTCTTTGGACCCCCACGCGCCGCCACTGCAGCTCGACCGCTCTCGTCGTGCTCGCCCTCGAGTGCCCGGGCCACCAGCTCGTGCGGCAGTGCCGCGTCGACCGGCACCCGCGCTTGCCCGGTGCGCACCTCGTCCAGCAAGCCGTCAACGCCACACTACTTGTGCTCCCACTTGCCCGCGCTCATGTACACCTCCGGGAGCTCGAGAACCTTGCGCAGCGGCACAAGCACCTCCCGCCGGAGCTGGTCGTGGACGCGATAGGCGTAGTGCTTTTCAGAGATGTTGAGGTACTCCTCCTGTTCGACTCGCGCGGGAAGATCCGGCGGGCGATGGTGTAACGACCAGAATTTATATTTGTGGTTAAAATTATTTTAAATGAATTTTCATTTTAAAAATTTGACCCTTACTATCTCATTTTATCTAACCTTCTTATCCTAAATTTAAATCATTTTTTCTTTCCTTCTCTTCTTCAAACGGTATCCAGAGAAGTCAAATTTATTCCCTAAGAATTATTCTCTAATAATCTCTCAAATATAATCTTGCTTATTAAAAAAGAATATCAAATTTTTTCCATAATTCACTCCTTAATTTTTTCTAATTTTTCTAACCACAAACATCAAATTTTAATTTACGATATTCTAGAATATCCTTCGAAACTTCTAAAATTTAATTTTGATTTTTAAATTTTAATCATACAAGCGATTTTTTTCATTCCCATCTTCAAAATTCAAATTTGTTTTTCGAATCTAGGTCAGAATCATCCTTATCTCCTCACTATCCTTACGGGCATGAATTAATTATTTTCTCCATGCAAAAACAATCAGCTATGGAGACAATAGCCAATACATCATTCTATTTATTTCTCTTTATTTATCTATCCCTTCTATAGTTCTCTATCTATTTTTTTCTATCCTCAACCTCACACTGTCTCCTTCGGATATGATCAATGCAGAACAACAACCAACGTCCTCTAATTTCTTTTCTTTCTCATATAACCAAGCAAACCAAAGCGAAATATCGACACACGCATGTGTTTTCTTTTTCCTCACCTCATCCTCTTGCCTCCTCCCTCACATTATCAACCCTCGACACATTTTTCTCTCCTTTACTACATCTCTTTGCATTGTTCTTGCTAAGCCTCTCCACATTCTTCTTAATACTCTAGTCCAAACCAAAGTTAGGAGAGCAAAACTTGTCAAGTAAGCTGACCACCCTACATCAACCTTCATCCTTACTTCAAGTAAGAGAGATAGAATCATTAAAGAAAAAGAGAGAGCAAAGCAAGAAACACAAAACACATGCATGACTCAATTTCATATTCTCAACTCCATCTCTTTATTTCTTTCATCAACATAGTCAACTCTCTTCCTCAACTTCTTCCCTCCACGTCAACCCAGCCATGCAGTAGAGAAGATGATTGCTAGAGGAGAATAAAGCTCATGAGCAACCATGGTATGCACGACAATGTTAGACATGGGTGTTTCTTCTTTGTCGTAACACCCTATCTCCCTTTCTTTTCTCCTGCACCCTCACTACATCTCTAGGAAAACAAGTCAGTGCACACGTTGTGCACTCAGTGCAACTAGCCCACCAGTCAGTGTGCACACACGAGGTTTATGGTACACCATGTCACTACATGTGGACCTAGCTTCCCTTAGTCCACCCTTGGTCCAAACTCACCATACCACTCCTTTCTTTTCTCGGTAAGCTCAATCCCCGATGGACCACATATAAGTGTCATCTTGGTATCGCTAAGACTGGCTCATCTAGCAGTCTCTTGAGAGAATATTTATTTTTGATATTTTTCAATAATTATTTTTAATTCTATAAAATTAATTTAAACTTAAAAAATTCTTATCTTTTTATTTGTAAGTTTGATTGGCTCTATTTCAAGTTTTTTTTTCTAAAAATGAGGTCTATCCAATATCACTATTATTTATTAATAATAATATTTTTATTTTAGGGTTTTATTTAGATTTCTCTCATTATGCGTAGTTCATCGATAGAAGTTTCTCAAACGCGGAATTTAAATAATTTCACATCAACCAAGAGTAAGGCAAGTTATTCCTTGGATCAAATTGATCCTAGTTTATAAAATTAAATATTCATAAAAATTAAATTGATCCTTCGATCAAATTGATCCTAGTAAAGATCGTGATCGTTGTAGATCTATTTGGCCAATCTATTTGTTGTATTATATTCTTTCATTTAAAAATTGATTGACTTGAACTTTGTGAGCTATGTTTTATTATCCGAGGCTCATACCATTGGTACTAAAATATTCGATAATTACTTTTGATAATTAAAAAATATATTATTATAACATAATAAGATAATTGGTTTGGATATATTGATCGTATTAGGTATGAATTGTTTTAAAAACCTAACATTTTTATGTTAGTGGTTTGCGAAATAAAAGACGGTTGTTTTAAAGTAAACTATTATGCGAATTTGTCACATGTGTGGGTAAGACTTTGTATTTATATATAATGATCAATTTCTTAGATAACTGAATAGAGTGTGATCACATGGATAATATGAAATGTCCTTGGCTAAGTCTAGTTATGCTAGGATTACTTATTTACTGAGAGTTGTAAAATCACCTTATTGGCCATGAGAAGTGGCACTCGCGGGATCCCACATACGGAAAGTTTGAGACTTGTATATGACTTGGTTTGAGACCCTTCTGACTAGTAATTGGTTATCCTATTTTTACTTTGAAAAGTTCTTGTAGAAAGTCTTTACTATTAGTAGGTAGTTAAATAGCCTTATGGTATGTGGGTAAAGTGTGCACCTTCTATAGAAGTTTTTGTCAAACCTTGTAAATAATCATGCCCACGGTAATGGGTGGGTGTAAAGTGGTTTCTCTCACGTATATTTGTCTATAAACGACTGTAAAGTAAAGTTGTGGGTTGAAAATCATTTCTAGAGTTAGTCTGCATGGCTGATAGTTAACCTGTGTGATGAGGAATAGATCTGTGTGGTCTAGAAAGTCAAATGAGTTCATAGTAAGATGGTGAGATGAAAACTCCAGGTATGTGAGAAAAACTAATAAGGATAATAAATATAAAGTGAGTTGAACTTGGACGATGTAGATGATGAGCTGCATGAGGGCAGAAGGCTCTAGGAGTTGTGGCTAATGAGATGGGTTGTAGCTCTGTGAATGTTGTTGGATAATGATTTGGATTGAGACCCATGGTTTTGAAAAGTGAAAAGAAATTAATAAATGTTTAGTAATGTGAAAACCGCTGAGAGACTACAGACTCTGTGAGCCTGATGGCGTTGATGTTGTTGTAAAGCGATTCACGGTTTCTGTTAAAGTATAAATTTATTTTTAAATAATATAATGCTCTAAATAGAGTTGTTGCTAAGCTACTCTTATATGGGATTAGGGCTACGATCTCAATCCGGATAAATGCACACATAGGCATTTTGAATATATAAAATAAAAATGAAAGTTGTGAAATAAATCTAATTATTATTTAAAGTCTATATATGTTCACATTTCCATGACTTGCTAAGTATGTATGTACTTATATTTCTATTTCTTCAAAGGTTTCAGGGAAGTAAAGTTGAAAGATAAGGTTTCGTCCTAGACCTAATCGTTGCTTGTGGCGCTGATGCTTCATTTTTTTCGTTGCAGGCTCTAATGTGCTGGTTGACTTGTCAGATTTTTCAAAAAAACGTAAACTATTTAAGATATATGTTTATTAATCGTTATTGTTATTGTCTTTGTTATGATACATTTTTGTTACTGCAGATATGATCATTATGTTTTATGAATGGTGGATGGCCTCACAAAGTAGGATGGCCTGGTTATAAGATGAGTGGAGCGACGGACACCACTTGGCAGTGAGCCCGATCTTGATGTTCTCGCTAGCACTCAGGTACTTGAAGTTGGACTTGAGCAAGTCGGCGAAGGAGTCAGTGACATGGTCATAGAGCAAGCGAAAGCTATCGTCCAAATCGTACCACAAGAGGACGGTTTATGCGAGCTACACCTTAATGTGTAGCTTGGCCCTGGCAGCCTCGGCACGGTCGATGCAATGGCGCTTGTAGTGGAGGCAGGGGTAGGGGGATCCTCGGGCTAGTCATCCTTGTGTTCATTGCGCGGGTAGTAAATCTCGAGGAGGTCCTTGAGGCACGAGGTTGGCGACGAGCGTGCAGGACAGCGATTGTGCATCCAAAGTGCGGTGGCACAGTCATCCTGGGTGGCCTTGCTGAGGCCATGCACGGCATGGAGATTGCACATGAGCATGAGTGCAGTACGTGGATTGCGGGCCTAGGTGTAAGCGAGGAGTTGGGCCATTCTTATGTACGTCCGTTGTGTTCAAATAAAAAGGCGTGCGTGCCCCGTAGAATTGGTAACCGATGGAACGGCCGTAGATTAGATTGTGAGTTTTTGCTGTTCAGATCGATTCGATCAGATCAGATCCCTGCCGGCTTGTCTCCATGGAATCCACCGCCGCCGTCTCCTCGGCCCTCCGGTCATCCGCGCCACCCGCCCGACGCCGCCCCCTCCCACCCCTTGCTCGACCTACCCGACGCCTCTTGCAACGAACCTCCCGCCACCACTGAATCCAAGTCCAAGACCGCGCTCCCACGCAAGGCCCGCACCGACAGCGATTCCGCCACCTACGCCAACTCCGGCAACCCCTGCCTCGACTTCTTCTTCCAGGTCGTCCCTGACACTTCTCCCGACCTCCTCCGCCAACTCCTCGTCGCCGCCCTCTGGATGCACGACCGCCACCCCAGGACGCTCGCCTGCAACGTCGCCGCCCTCTCCGGCTACCTCAAGGACTTCCCCGAGCTGCTCTTCCGCCTGCTCCACGGCCCCGACGTGCGCAAGCTCGCCAAGGCCAACGAGGCCGCCCACAAGTTGCGCAAGGCCAGGGAGGCCATACTCCAGAAGCCGCCGGAGAATAAGCCGGAAAAGAAGGAGGTCTCTAAGAAGGCACGGAAGGCGGGCAAGCTCGCCGTTCCGTCGCTGGAGAAGTACTACGGGGACCGCGCCTACCGCTTCCTGTTCGACTGTGTCGCGGAGTTCTTCGCCCAACTCCTCGCCTCCGATCTCGAGCAGCTGGCTCCCGGTGGCAAGCGAAGGAAGATCGGGCTCGCCGCCAAGTGGTGCCCCACGCCGGGGTCGTCGTTCGACCGGACGACGCTGCTCTGCGAGGCCATCGCCCGCCGCCTCTTCCCGCACGACTCCAGCCCTGACTACGCCCAGCTCTCGGACCGTCTCCGCAGGCAAGTGCTGGTGCCTCTGCGCGAGGTTCTCCAGCTCCCCGAGGTGTACATGAGCGCCCAGCGATGGGCCGAGCTGCCCTACACTCGCGTGGCCTCCGTGGCCATGAGGCGCTACAAGGCCCTGTTCAGGAAGCACGACGAGGACCGCTTCAGCCAGTACCTCGCCGACGTCGAGGAGGGCAAGACCAAGATCGCAGCGGGCGCGCTCCTGCCGCACGAGATCGCCTCTGCCGCAAATGCGCGGCGAGGAGGACAACGTATCTGAGCTGCAGTGGCGCCGCATGGTGGACGACCTCCGGGCCAAGGGCTCTTTGCGCAACTGCATCGCCGTGTGCGACGTGTCCGGGAGCATGATCGGCACGCCCATGGATGTGCGCGTGGCGCTGGGCTTGCTCACGTCGGAGCTCAGCGAGGAACCGTGGGCAGGCCGGGCGATCACGTTTAGCAGGACGCCGCAGATCCACCAGATGAAGGGCAAAACCCTCGCGGAGAAGCTGCGGTTTGTACAGCGCATGGTCGGCTGCCGCCGGAGAAGATGATCAGGACCGTGTTCGTGTTCGGCGACATGGAGTTCGACAAGGCGTCGGCCGCCAACCACTGGGAGACCGACTGCGAGGCTATCTGCAGGAAGTTCAAGGGTGCCGGCTACGGCGATGTGGTGCCGCAGATCGTGTGTCTGGAACCTGCGCGACTCGAAGTCGACGCAGCCAGGACTGGCCATGGTGAGCGGCTTCTCCAACAACCTTTGTCAAGATCTTCTTGCTGAACGATGGCGTGCTGAACCCAGAGGCGGTCATGGACGCGGCCATCTCCGGGGAGGAGTACCAGAAGCTCTTCGTCTTCTGTGTATGGCGATGGAATGAGTTTGCGTTGCAACCTTTTGAGTTTTTCTTCACGAATTTTATTTACTATAGCTAAGCTCCTCTATTAGATATATCCATCTGCAGTACTAGCTATAATTAGTTGATCATCAAATAGGCCCTCAGAAATGTCTCCCCTCCAGCAACGGTCCATAATTCTTTTCTCTTTTCTATTTCAATATACGCTCTAATGTTATGCCTAGTTTAATACCATAATAATGCAAACATGAATATTTATAATGCATAGAATTTAACCGTATTTAAATCCACAATTTCAAACACTAGCATTCAAATTCAAAATTTCTGAACATGGAAATTTTCATCGTCAAAGAAGTCCATCTACAAAATTTACTGCCATCACAACATTGGAAAATTTGCAATTCCAAATTAACAAGATAATTCAGTTTCCATATTTACACATACATCCAAGTCGGCAAGCCACATAAAGTCCCCTATGACATATTGGCATGAAAATGGTAATCTCTTCTGGTAACAAATGATGGCAAATTCCCAGGCAGCAAGGAGAGCTACAGAGCTGCTGTTCGGGGACAGCACCAAACAAAATCCTTTGGCATTTTCGTCTGTCACAGGCAAATGCTTGATTCTGAATTTCACACCCTCCCCCTGTATTTGAACTGTCAGTTATGCTCATTGCAGTTGCTAGTTTGCTACTAGTATCCTGCAACAGCAAATCAAGCTAACTGCATATATGTTTCCTTGATTGCTGCTAAACGCGGCTGGAGGCAAGCATAACATAAACATGGTTTATATATGGACTGAAATTAAAATCTGAAGTTGTTTTCACAAGTATGGACTGAAGATTAGTTTCAGGTGTACAAAGAAGGCACTACTGAATTCAGTGCTACTAGTAGGACTGTCTACCTCTGCATCGTAAGTAATTAGCTCAGTTGGGGTGGGCGGCAGCCGGAGCAGGGCAGTGACCAGAGCATGCGAGACGGAGAAGACGGTTTTCCTCCCGCGCGAGAATTTGTCGATGTGCCCGCCCGCTACTTGCGTACTGTACGTTGGAATCAGTAAAACAAATAACAGAATTAGTTACCGCTGTTCTAAATTTGCGCTGTGTGACAGCGTGAGGGCTCCCCCTCCTGATTAACAGACTTCTCGGTACAGTTCGATTGTTTTTTTTAAAAAAAAAACAAATTGATTTGATTTGGTCTAGGGGGGAAAAACAGCACATTTTCGGTCCGTTGCTAACAACAGATCGATTAGTAAAAATTTAGCAGTCTATATTTCCTTGTGAAAGAAGACGATATACATACCCCCTCCGTTTGTAAATACTACATTCATATTTAACCTATGATTGTTTGTCTCTTCTGCAAAAATTATGTAAATTACTAAATTATATTATTTAAGTGTTTTACATCATAAACAACTGAGTTATTAAAGAATCAGTTGTGTACCTCGCTGAAAAAAGCAAGGAGTGTAGAACAACTGAAATCACCGAACGCCAACTAGTTTGCGATTATACGCCGTCACTCTGTTACTTCATATCATATGAACAAACATGCAGTTAACGCAATTTAAACAAATATATAAAGCTAGGGTTCTTGTTGACTTAAAAATGGAGTAGCTAACAACCTAACGGGCTGAGTGACTAGTGAGATGAAAGGACGAAGCACGTACGATTAGCAAACCCCATTCCATCTCGAACTTTTATTATTATTATTATTGCTGCTGCTGCTGCTGCTATAAGCAAAGTTGGTGACAGTGAAAACGAAACAACCGAATTAAATCTAACTTAACTGGAATAATCTAAACAAAAAGAATGAATTGAAGCTGAAGCTGCTAGGCGTGGGTGCTGGAGATGGAGGACGGATCTGCTGCTGCTGCCTTCTTCGTCTAATTGGAACTGGGAGCGAAGAATATCTCGGAGTCGAGCCTCTTGGAGCGGAACAGCTTCTCCAGCTCCGGCGTGGCGTTGAAGGAGGCCTCCAGCACCGCCGGCGAGATCGCCTTCCAGACCGACGTCCTCCCGGCCAGGTGGGAGAAGATCGGGTTGGGCGTGGTGATGATGGAGAACCACTCCATGCCGGTGTCGTCGGCGATCTTGGAGACGACGAAGAACCTGGGCACGATGAAGAGGCAGCCTCCCTCGGCGCGGGTCTCCAGCACGCGCGTCCCGTCGATGCCCACCACCTGCACTCGGCCGCTGCCGCGCACGATGTACGTCACCTGGTAGGCCGAGTCGCACGAGAAGCCCGGCGAGCACATGGAGTGCCCGTCGATCCTCACGAGGTCGGCGCCGAGCCCCACCTCCTTGACGAGCGGCAGGTTCTGCGTGTTGAGCACCACAACACGGCCGCCGTTCTTGATGTCGACGTCGAGCGGCGCCTCGAGGCAGTTGAGCACCATGCCCTCCCTGTCCTTGTCGGACGGCTCGGGCATCTTGTGGCCGTCCTTGAGCTTGACGATGCCAGCGCCTGGCTGAGTGGAGACGAGTGCGGCGGAGGCGTCCTGCGGGAGGTCCCAGGCGCGGGCGACGAACTCAGTGGAGAAGCCGGTGAAGATGCCGGTGGAGCCGGTGAGCTGCATGTTGGTGAAGCGGCCAGCGGTGTGGCCCTTGGAGGTGTCCCCGAGGAAGAGGACGACGAGGTCGGTGGCGGCGGCGTGGGCGTTGTGCCACCAGGTGACGACGCCGAAGGGGAGGGCGAGCGCGTCGCCCTCCTTGACGGGGATGAGCTTCTCGGCGGTGGCCTCCGGGAGGACGAGGCCGCAGGTGCCCATGCCCTGGAGGACGTAGGCGACCTTGGCGGAGTCAGAGTAGGAGGGGAGGGAGAGGCCACCGGAGGCGAGGGAGAGCTTGGCGGCGGCGATGGAGGCGGCGCGGAGCATGGGCAGGTCGGAGGGGGACCAGTCGTAGTAGGCACCACCGTCGCCGCCGTAGGCCTTGGAGGGGCGCTTGGGGCTGAGGTCCATGGTCATGGCCTCCGCGGATGAAGTGCGCTGCACCATGGTTGCTGCGGCTACGACTACGAGAATTCGAGCTGGACGAAGTAAAACAAGACAAGTCAGCTGCGCTAGCTGTTTGTGTGTGCAATTAACGGGAGATGGCGCTACTGTATTTATAGAGGTGGAGTGGAGGTCTGCGCCTGCGTGCAGACAGTTTCTTGGCGCATTACATCATAACATCGGACGGGAACGTCAGGATCGACGTTTTGATTAATCCAAGTACTTATCTGTTTGTTACTCCTCCTACGTGGCCGAGAGATCCAGGGAGAAGCGCGCCGTCTCGTTCGCTCATCACCGTTTACACACACTCATCCGTTCCTGTTTAACTCGTCAGTCATCACCGGATCCCCTCTTGGATTGGAACGGACTTTGGGCCCAAACAAGCATTGCTTGCCGTCCTAATTACTCCTCCATGTACCTTCTCTTACATCGGACGGTTTGAATCACTCAAATCGGCCCACAACATCATATCGTATCTTGTCGGAAAAAGTCTGTTGTGCCTCCCTCATCTACCGCCGAGTTTTATGTTGCTCCCTCAAGCTCCTCAGCCGTCTAAAACCGAGTAAATTTACCCATCTCTTGACAGTTTTAACGGTTCTTAGTAGCGCTTACGTCACACTTCAATTTGGTCCTGGTCTCAGTAGCATCTACGTGGCGCTAATATAACATTACAACGAGAAAAAAAAAAGATAGATCCACCTATCAACGCCCACTCTTCTTCCTTCTCTCATCCCTCTGCCCCACACTACACCAGCTCGAGGAGCTGAGGAGGAGATCGTCGGACGCCAGGGCCGAGGCGAGTAGCGACGCTCCTCAAGGTCACGGAGGCGATGGAGGTGGTGATGAGGCCCTGCCTGGGCGGTCGTGGTGGAGGATCCTAGCGCCAACGATCCGACGGCCCTACCGAGCTTGAGCCTGGCCATGGCCTCCGCCTCCTTGCCCCTTGGCCGTCCTTGCCGGTCTTCTTGGATGGTGGCGAGGTGAGGAGAGGCGGTGGCACCTGATTCAAGCAAACCAAAATCCAGACTCAAACCCGCCCATCGTCCTCACCGAAGTCATCGAGGGCACCACTACCTCCTCCCTTTGAGTTATCATTAGACTCTGAGTGCAGCGCCAGCTACCAACTTTGAGGACGGAAGCCCTCTCCTTTCGTCACCATGGCGATACGGCCATTTTCCTCATCCGCGCTGCCATATCAGGATGGTGTTGCGGTTCCCCACTGCTGTGGGGCTCGGGGCGTCGGGAGGAAGAAGCCACCATTGCTCGAGCTCGAGCTCCGCGCCTCCGCACCCACGCTGCCCCAGCTACTCTGTCCGACGGCAGAGGCTTGTAACGATGTTACCAACGTCAGATCCGATGGAGAGGGTCGAAGTAGATCTTCAGGGGTGGCACAGAGGTCTTCAGTGGCGCAAAGGTCGACGACGACTCTTCTCAGTGGCGGTGTGGATTGAGGCCATCCCGAAAGAAACGAGCATCGTGGATCGGTGGCGGTAGGGGAGGGGGACGGAGTGGAGGACCACTTTGAGATGCCAGCCAAGACCTCGACGCGACGGCGTGATGAGGGAGAGGTTCAGAGGGAATGGTCGACCTTACGCTGCTGCTCTGCCCTTCAGGCGAGAGGAGGGAGAGAAAAAGAGGGAGAAAAGAGAGAGGGTAGGAGAGGAAGAAGATATTATGTCGATGATACGTAGGGCTTACTTAATTTTTTTTCTAATGGTAATACACGTAATGTCACATCGATGAAAAATCATACCAAACCATTGACATACTGCTTGGAGAGGCAAAATGAACCCAATAAGTAGGTCAACATCGGTTAGATGCTCGTACCTGTATGTATTCCTGATTATCATTAAATCTCAGTAATTATAAATGTGTAACGTTACACTAAGTAAAAAATAGTAATAGAAGCACAAGCATGTCGTAGAATGAAACCTAACAGTTTTCATATATCGTTTTGCTTCAGAAAAAACTTTTTAAAGGTTAGGTTTTTGTCATATTATTTTTCAGATAGGAGATAATGATAGCAATAGTAAGTACATGAGGTATTTAGTAAGTTATGAGAATTAACATGGCATGTAATGGTTATTAAGAGGAGTTTAGTTTTATTTTACAATCATGTTTGTTTTTTAAATTATTTTTACAAATTCTCTATTGAAGTTATCGGAAAGAGTTTTACATCTCAATCCATGAGTTGCTAGGAAATAACTTACCACATTTACTAGGAAAAGTCTCGCGTCTTAACCCATCCCACAATTGTGACGAGTCTCGATTCCGATTCAAAGCGTACGGTTCCAAATTATACCTTTATTTCGGTGGTTTCAAATTCCCTTTATTTCACAATCACAACTCAACTTTATCTTATCTAACTTCAAATTTAGTGCCAAGCAATACTCAGGTCACATAGTTCCGTTTTAGACCACTCAGTTCTTCCACCGGCCATATAAGTTACTTCTGGTAATGATTCTTACATCACAACAAAATTTTCTACAAAACTTTTTAAAATACAAGACTACGCTAGAGTCATCACTTATCACCACCTATGACTATAGGCAGGGTTGTTCGAACATATTATAATCTTTACAAAGGACGCACACTTTAACCACACGACATAAGCTTATTTTAAATATTGATTAGATAAGCAAAGTGAGGAGAGGTTCTTGACAAGACCTTTCTAAAACATTCCTGAGATAGTCGGTTGTTAACTAAATGGGAACCAGACCAAGTACCCTAGACTTCCCGTACTTAGGGTCCCATAGGCGTATCCTAGATGTCAACTTCACATCCACCGACTTCTGCACACATACTAGATCCACTAATTACTTAGCCAGGAACATCCCATTTCAGCCATATGCTCGTACTTTAATATGATTAGTGAAATATCTCAATGATCGGTCCTTATATGCCATGTGGAAGTTAGGCAACACAAACGGTGATTATCCATAACTAAGTTTGATAAAGCTATTTTATTTTGTAAAACTCTCGATCACAAGTATTGGTATTTCAAACCATTTTTAAAACTCATTTTATCCCATTGAAGAATTTTAAGTGATAGGGTATTATCAATACTAATACATTACTGAGAAATAGCACCAGTACGACAACATGGCACCAAGGCTATATTGTCATCTATAAACAATGAGTGTATGTGCAGCAAGTGGGTTCAAGCCCTATTAGATTGACTAGCAATTTACAATCGATATCGTGTACGTTCATAAACAAATAATAATTTTTTAAATTTAAAATATGGGTTCAACATGATCAAGGATGACTTGTCTTGGTATTAGTTTTGGTCTTCTTTGACGAATTTGTCGACTGGCAACTCCTCGGCGTTAGCCACTATGTGGTACAAAACAACATCACATGAAAAATAAAATAAAATCAAAACCTATTATAGATAACTAATAGTACAAATAGAGAGATCTTATTTTTAGAAAAAAAATAAGAGTGGAACAAGCTCAAATTAGGCTTCAGTTAAAAAGATATGAATTTTAAAAGATTAAATGATTTTATAGATTATAGAAAAGTAAATAAATATTTTTTAGAAAAAAGGTTTGAATCAGAGGATAATAGGTATGGTCGAGATGAGTGAGGTAACGTAGACTTTTATTTCTCTAGCGGTAGATTACTAGGCTCAAGAGGGTGTTGCTGGGCTGGCTAGTTAGACCGAGGTGATTTGGGCTAAGCGAGCAAAGGGGCCAAAGGCTGTGGGCTTCATGGACTCCTAGGTTAGCCCATGTGTGTGGCTTGGCCTGCGAGGGCTACATGAGGTGTGGGCAGCGGCCACAACGACTAAATCATCGAGCACAACCGACGGTTGGCGAAGCTCGACAGCATCTAGCCAAACGACAACGAATCTCGATGAGTGATGGCTACCAGAGCATTGAGTGGAGGAGGGCAAGAAAGATGAAATTGCTCAATTTTTGGCAATGGAAGGTGGCTAGCGACATGTGATGGTGAACTCTGGTGGGAAGGCGACATTTGGTTGCTAACGGCGTAGGTGGTTGGTTAGGGCTCCATTGGAGGTACAGTGAATGCCAAAAGAGAGTGGGAAAAAAACTAGAGACGCTACCTTGGAGAGCGAGAAAGGAGGCGACGACAATGGTGCCTGACGGAGAGAGGGAAGAAGAAAGGGGAGGTGGTAGAGGTGGAAAAGCTTGGATGGAGTCCGAATGGTGCGAGGCGTGGCAAATGGCTCTAAGGCCTTTTATAGGTGCGGGGTTACACATGACGACTACGGAGATTGACGGTGCGACATAGTGTTATGTGTGCGCGATGGGTGACCATACGGTGTGGTATGAGATGGTAGAGCGCAGCGCGACACTATGATGTTGCTGGTTAGAACAAGGGGAAAGAGAGAACGTGAATGACACAGTGGCCGAGATAGGATGAGACAGAATATACAGAGTGTGTGCATTGCTAGGGCCCGAATCGAATACAGTGGCGACACACTAGGGTTTGGTGGTGAGGAGCATGGTGTGCCAATTCTCGGGAAGACAATGATGCGTTGTCTGCGCGCATGGCACAGGAAATAACGACATGTTGGCAAAACGTTGTCAACGTGGTAGGAAGGCATGGTCATGCGTTGTGAAAACCAACGCATTTGATCGAACGCTCGGTGCGTGTGGAGTGGCACTAGAGGTAAGAGATGGCTATAACACCACGTGTTAGGCGGCTGTTTGCGATGTGGTCGATGGGTAGGCCAGACCTATCGGCTAGCGTGCTAAGGCGCGGCACGTGCGGCAGTAGCATACGAGCAGATTAGAAAGCATGCTGTGCAAGCTGAAACAGGAATGAGGCCATGCCGGTCGAGGGAGGGAGAAAGAAGGAGAGAGCAGCTTAGGTGAACAGTATACTTTTTTGAATTTTCAGGAATAATTTAAAATTGAAAATTTGAATGTTTAAAATTGGATTTGAACTTAGGAAATTTTGATGAATTTTTAAGGGTATTTTAGGATGGGTTTGAAGAGGATTTGATATCCTCTTTAAAAAATCAAAATGATACCAAATTTATAAATAGTTTTTTATTTAAATAGTTTTCCTACGGAAGTTAGATGATAGTTGAGAGATTTTCCTGGTCCGATTTTACAGTTATGGGCATAAAATTAAACTCCAAAAATAATTGAGGGATTAAAAGTAAGCACTAGTAATAATTATTCTTTAAATTTCAACATAGAAATATGTCACATTATTAGTAATTATTATTCTATATACAAAAATATTATATTATCTATAATTTATTATTTTATTTTAAAGCTTAAAATACAAGCATGCCAAATCATCATTTTATATAATATTTTAACAATATCTATCCATC
Source organism: Oryza coarctata (assembly GCA_030770085.1). NCBI lineage: Eukaryota > Viridiplantae > Streptophyta > Magnoliopsida > Poales > Poaceae > Oryza > Oryza coarctata. Next base: position 34,415,211 of record CM061463.1, read on the forward strand.
ATTTCTATTGTTTCTTTATTGAAAATTTTGGTCAGCTAAATGTTTCATGTACACCTAATATGTGTATATAAATTCTTAAAAAAACTATTGCATTCACGCTAACCCAATACATTTATAAAGTGATCTGTTTTGCCGTCATAGCGCGGGCTATCAAGTATCAGCTGGTACGCTCATATTTTACTACTCTCCAAAAACAAGTACCAGAGTATCGTTCTTTCTTTGTCTTTCTTCTAAGAGCATGCACGCTACTAGTAGATCTATTATTTTTTGTTGGAGTTGAAAACCTTATTAGGAAAATCAGTCGTTATTAAAATTTAAATTTTAAAACTTAATTTTAAATTTTTTTATTAAAATTTAATTTTTAACATTTATTTTTAAATTACTAAAAAATATATAATAAAATTTTATCTATACATTATTTTTTCCTAATAAACCTTATTTTCATTTTTTCGTCAATCTATCGATGGGGATGAGAGATGGAGATGGACTCGATCGGCTGGCATGGCTGGCAGGCAGGCAGGCAGCATCACATAATTTCTAGTCGTGAGTGAGAAGTTTCTCGCCATTGTCCATTACCTATAGATTGCCAACCATTTTCCTTTCAATGTGAACCAACTAAACCAAAATACTATGATAGTAACCAACAGGATACTAATCTGGATTGACCAGAATAATATCAAACCAATAATTTAACATTAATGAAAAGGATAAAAAGATGAAGAGTGCGGGCGGCTAGCTTTATAAAAAGATCATATATATCGTTAGAATGATGAACTTGTGGTACTACCTAACCTAGCATGCTTGCTTGCTTGAACGATCATGCTGAATTCGCTGCTCCTCCGTTCAGAAATGACCAACAAATGGGGACGTACGTTCATACCTCAACTCAACATTACAGCCATTAATTTGCATCTATTTAGAAAAGCAACCAGGACACAGATGGAGCATCTATATTACGATTAATTAAACGCGAAAGGAGGAGACTCAAATTATTTGCCGACTTCTTCGATTCTCCGGACCTACGGGTAGAAATTAGCGACAATCGAAGCTTTATCAGGGAGCCGCCGATGGTGCATAGCATGTGATTCTTTTTCTTGGTTTGTGGGCTACTACAACACTAGCCCCCTCGTCAATTTCACTATTAATTTTGGTGCTAACCTAGTAGTAGTATGCTTAGCTTTTGATTTATTATTGAAGGAAGGATGTTTGTCACTTGTCAGTGTATTAATTCTAGCTTAATTAGCTAGCCGTCTCCTGCCGCTGCCATTTGCCTTTTTCTTTCTTTCGGTGGTTAGGCTCGAGGTGAAGAATTTCAGGGTGCAATTACTAGTATACAATGTAATCTATGCACCTGTGCAGTTGGTGCCTATGCTTACATTCTTCTTGTTTTTTTGTGTGTCGTTGTTTTTTTTTTTCTCTTGACCAACAATAAGCAACAACCATCAGGCTGTTGTGCTCAAAACGACTGACTGACCTACTACTTAATTGGTTCATTCAGGTAGTGCTCCTAACTAGCAATGCCGTAGTAGGAGTAGCTCCATTTTCAGATGAGAGTGCACGTACACTACATAAAGATGAACAAGTGACAGTAACGGAGCACCGAATGATGCTTACCGACCGATTGATGGTGAAGTGCAGAAAATCATCATTATCGTCATCATGATTTACAGGATCTACAGCAACTGACGATGAACCAAATAATTAACCACTATAACGAAAGAGACACCCAAGTCTTCCATTGGGTATAGATAGAGACCAGCTAGTCCCTGCAGTAACAATGTCAACAAAGTAAAGTGTCCAGCTGATACGTGACTGTTTTTATTAATTATACTATTTAAAAGCACTCATGATACATACAAACAACTTATTTATTAAATAAGAAATGACATATACAACGTACCACTTCTATACTATTTTAATACGCTAATTATAATTATTATTTATCCAATCTACTCTGTCCCTTTTCTCTTAAAGTTTATACTCTTTACATAAGAATAACTTCTTTTATCTTATTATTTAATTCTATGATATCTTGGACTAACACTTATGGGATTACAGTAGTTGCTCTAATTAATCATGCACTGCACCTGGTTGCGTTTCAAACTTGAGTGGCCGAAAGTTAAGGTACAAATTTTATTCATTTCGGCGGACGAAGAAAGAGTGCTTCCCTTCCTTCTGTAGTTGAGTCAACATCTACTAACCCAAGTAAAAAAATGTTACTTAAGAAATGCTACTTTTCTACAATAACAAAAAGTAGGGATAAAAAATATTTGATATTAAATTTTATTTTTTAGAGATCATTTAATGACACTTTATTATGTGGATGCTAAACATCATATTTTCTTAAAACTTTTGAATTCTTTTTTGTTTTGCTCGGCTATAAGAATAACTTAGGATTATTTATCGGTTGTTTTGAGAGTGAGCATCAATATTTTGTAACATTTTTTTATGTTTTTATATGAAAAAAATATTTTTAAAAAATAATAAGCACTATATATGATTCACATGTATTAATTGTAGCAATATTTATGTCATAATATATAATTGTTTTCATATTTATATATATGTTTTATGAGTGCTTTTATATTTTTATATGAGTTATTAATCTTTTCATGACTTACTAAATTGAAACTTAAACTAAATCTTGACATGATAATTTTTTATATTTTTATCTTATTTTAAATGTACTAATAAATATGAGAAAGATTAAAAATATGTGATACAAAAAATATGAGAAAAATCAAAAAAATATGTATTGTTGTATTTTTCTTAACAAAATTGCTTACTTATGTAATTTAATATAAAAACTTAAGGATGTAATTATTAAAAAACAAAAACTTAAATGGATTAAAAAATAAGACTAATGGTGTATATAATTTCTTACAATTTATATCAGGATTAAAATCAATCAAATTATCAATTTATAAAAAATATCAATAAAATACATCATAATGCCAAGTTTTAAAATAATTGAGTAAGAATTATCATGTCTTATAATAAATTATTAACTCTATTTATTTTTTAATTATGCTAAATTTACATTACATGCATATGGATGTGAGTGATTTGTGGTAGCTTATTGGATTGATGATTTATGGTGCTGATCATAATAAAAAAAATAAAATTTATATAAAATTAGAAAACTTTCTTTCTTTACATTTACTAGATGAATCAATTGAAAAGGCAGAGAGTTTACATAATTTTTTAGGAAATTAAATACCAATATTTTTTAAAGATAAATATTAATATTCAATATTTATGTTGTTGCTAATATTTTTATTAAGGGGGAGATTGTTAAATAAAAATGTGATGAAAAAATAGTTTATAGTAAAATCAGTAAAATATGATAATATTAAAATTGGTATTATAAAATTAGGTTATATTAAAATTGGTATTGTTTAATTGGTTTATATTTATATTATTTATAAAAAAAGTGTGTCAAGCTTATATGTGCACTGACATAGCTTTATGAAAATCTATGTCTGAAGAGTGTTTTTTTATTGATGTTTAGGTATTAAATGTACAAAATAGATGAAAATTACTTAAAAATTGGAGAAATTTAGACAAAAATTAAGAAATTAATTTTTAGAATTTACTACAGGCTAAAAAATTACCAGCATGCCGAATGCACAATAGGAACATGACCTAGCTAAAAATGAGCTGGCGAAGGTGCATGAGTTGATTAACATGAGCTGAACAAGACTGAAAGCAAGCAGATCGACAAGTAGGCTGACTTAGTAGGTAGACCAAGAAGTTAGCATACCGATGAGTGGAGCTGACTTGATAGGTAGATTGAGATGTTATCAGGTCGACGGAATAGGTTGACAGTGGGAAAACAACTGAGTAGCAGCGTGGGCACTCACGGGCGGAAGCGCGCGGCTGATAGGTGGGCTAGGTGTGTTAATGAGCGTGGGCGTAGCAAATGATAGGTGGGGTCGGATGAGAAAACATGGTGCATGGGGGCACAAATGATTCCGAGGACACGTGTCGTAGTTGGACTAGTGCGGAGGCAGTGGAATAGTGTTCGATGAGAATTCTTTGTAAAAATGGGTTGGACTCTGTGGTATACTATGTGATTGCTGATATGGTGCAATCTAGAGCACCGATTTTAAATCCAATGGTTGGGAATAAGCAGAGCAATGGTTATGAAGTATAAGGATATTTAGATATTTTCTTTTAGAATTTTTTAGAGAAGGCGTTAGGGATTTTAGATTAATTTGTTTTCTACGTGATTTGGATTGTTTTTTATCTAAAATTTAGCTAGTGTATTTTTAGTGTTACGAAAAATTTAATCGGTTAATTATTTTTATATCTCGTATTATTAATTAATTAGGGTTTAATTAATTTCGATCAACATTTTCTTCACTAATTTTGTTTTGTTAATATATTGAGCCCGATTGAAGTGATTCTAGTTGAATTTATTTTTAAATTTTGTCTAGTTTATTCTGTAGAATTTTCAGATCGGTCGGAGTTACGGATATATGTCTATAATCTAATTAGTGACGAAATAGTGCTATCTCTATATTCTGAAAATATGTAATTAGAGAAAAGTGTTAAATTTCATTTTTAACTTTTACAATCGTTGATCCCCTCTAATTATTTATTTTAGTGTGAGACTTCAACGGTGACATATGCAGTCTAATTTGTAAAATGGAGCAGTCTAATTTGTAAAATGGAGTAGTAGTAATAGTGAGCAAATTGTAGAATTAATCCGCATGCATGTATCTACCATCCATCCGTTCCTTGCCTTGTCTCATCTCTCATCTTCTAGTTGCATCTACTAGCCTACAAGTCTACTCTATTTGTACACTTGCGCTTGCTACAGTATCAAATCTGCATCATTTGACTTGCACCGAGTCTCTGGCTGCTTGCTTGCGCATTGTCTGATTACTACCCCTAAATTAACACTAGTAGAGCATGTCTGCTGGGCATGTGACGGAATCTGTAGACTGGTACGTCCGTATGTATACAGCGTGTATTAGATGCCATCTCATATATGTACGTACGTAGTCATGTTGTTAAATTAAGGAAGGGAAGCAGTTAAAGACAATAACATATACTACAAGACAGACAGACCGACAGGCAGGCAGGCAGAGCTTATCTCGATCGGTACCTAGTGCAAAATGATGTTCATACTAGTAGTCTAGTACTGTACTGGAGCATTACCGAGAGAATTAATACTAAATTATGGAAGGCACAGTGGCAGGCAGGCAGGCAGGTTGGTGTTCATTGGGTGGGCATCCGGAGTTTAAAAGCACAACGCATGCACGCGCGAGCAAAGCAAAGCAAGTAAGAGAAGCAGAGGCATCAAGCATCAGGAGGCATCAGGCATGGCCTCTCTGGTGTTCCAGGACCTCAACAAGCGCCTGCTGGGCCTCTCCTGCTCCTCCACCGCCTCCACCTCCATCGTCGTCTCCGGCCGCGCCATCGACCGCCACTCGCCACCGCACCTCCGAGACCCAGATCGCAGGCCAAAGAAGGTCAATTACACCACCAGCAGCAGCAGCAAGAAGAAGAAGAAGAGCAAGCAGCCGCTAGTTAGCCCCGCAAGCTCCTCCAGGTTCCTTCTCAACTCCTCCCGGATGCAACCCAAGGATGACAATATAATCATCCACGAGTTGGAGTTGCCGCCACCGCCCTTCATCCCCGTTGACGTTGCCGAGGCCGCCTCCTCGTGGTCGTCGTCCTCCTCCTCTGCGGTGGTGGGTGCAGCGGAGGAGAATGAGATAGCAGCAGTCGTCGTCGGAGGAGAAAAGCAGAGAGAGTCGTCGTCGTCGGTGCAGGTGGTGGTCCTGCGGGTGTCCCTGCACTGCAAGGGGTGCGCCGGGAAGGTGAAGAAGCACATCTCCAGGATGGAGGGCGTCACCTCCTTGGACATCGACATCGCCACCAAGAAGGTCACGGTGGTCGGAGACGTCACGCCGCTCGCCGTGCTCAGCACCGTCTCCAAGATCAAGCCCGCCCAGTTCTGGCCCACCCCCTCTCTTGCGCCGCAGCGCGCCTCCGCCTCCTTCTGATCGACGCCAGCATCCAGAATTGCAATGTTTGCAGATGAATGGATCGATCGACCACATCAACTCGATCAGCAAGAAGGCTCCTAGTGGACGAACGATACCAGGGCCGCTCTACTTACTGCTTAATCACTACAGCTTGGTTGATTAAATGTATATGTAAGCATATGGAGTGGAGTACCAGCTATTGCCTTGTCTATCGAGTAACTCTGCGCGCGCAGTAGTAGTATGATTGTGCTTGCTCTGCTCGCCTCACGCTCACGGCCGGTGTGTGCAAGTCCGTCTACACTACTGCACAGTCCGTCAAGTACATAATACAGATACTTGTGATATGTAAACATGCATGCACCAATGCGAATCGAACAAATTCCTAGAATGAAGCATCTAACTTGAAACGAAAAGAAAGGAATTCGATGAGGGAAAAGCCAGGCAGGTGGGTGAGTGGAGGAACAAAATATGAAAAGCTCAAACTCCAACTTATCCTGGTGCGCGCTTGCATCAATAGTCTCCCGATCTATTACTAATTAGTTAATTGGAGTAATCAGTAGATGGATGAATGGATCAGCAGGATTCAGGGCGTACGATACGATGCTCCCTAGATACCCCTTCCATGGCCTTCACGTGCAGGCAGGAAGACACGCGTGCATCCCCAAATTAATCACCCGGAGTAGATTACTCCTTTCCCTCCGATCACACGCATGTTTTTGGCTTCAAAAACACAATTAATACTAACAATAAAATGGTAAAACGCAAAAGAGAGAGCCGGCCGCATATAATAACAATAGCTTATAGCGCCGTGGATTAGCGCGGTCGTGGTTTCGACTCCCAGCGTGGTCGTTTTCCATATTTTTTTCTTCTTAAATATTTTTTTTGTCTCTTTACAATGGGCTCAGCACTAGTACCATGTTAACTATATTTAGCCATTGATATATCTGCAATGAATGGACTCGGCTATGAGCCTCTCAATGGCATCTCCTTCCTCCTCCTTTCTTGCTCTTTGCATCCTGCTGCTTGTCTCTTCTCACGTGCATGTGGTAGTTTTCATGCACAGGAAAGACTAATGCTTTGGATTTTGGAGAAGGCGAAGGAGACAGAGGAGACAGGATGCTGCAGCGGGCGGCGAGCAATGCGTACTCATGGTGGTGGGCAAGCCACATCCGCACCAAGCAGTCCAAATGGCTTGATAGCCACCTCCAAGGTGATCGTCCAATGTATCGTCTTCATCTTTTCAATTGTTCATACATTATGTGTCTGTCTCTGCACATTTCTGTGAATCAATTATGCACTTATATGGGATATTAATTAAAGGTTTGTTCAATCCTATAAGTGTTTCATTGGGGAGTAATGAGATTATTCTAAGCCTTCCATCCATTTGATTCTTGATTTAATACTACAGACATGCTCATTTAGAGTAGAGTGAGATCATACCTCTAAATTAATTTTTGATCTGAAGAATAAAATCTTTGTTGCTTATGGGATTGGTATTTGTCAATTTGGACCAAATCTGATGTCTTCTACATTGCTGAACCTCCAGAATGCATACGTATAAATTCGATGTGATCCATCCTGGAAAAGGATAAAGAAACATTTATCTAGATAGGAACAAATCTTAAAAATTATATAAAATTTAGTTCAGAATATTGTCATGTAAGAAACTATTTCTCATGTTTGGGAGCTTCATTTCTGGTTTTGGGCAGTTTTTGTTGCAGTTATCCTTGCTCGCAAAAACATTTAGAGAATTTTAGGAATTGTTTTTGAAGCTATGAACCAATAAAAAATCTCTCTGTAGAATTATATAGAAATCCGTTTTTCTGATATCAAGAAACGTCCTGTGGATATGCAGATATGGAACACAGAGTGAAGTGTATGCTGTTACTCCTAGGAGAGGAAGCCGATTCCTTCTCAAAAAGGGCAGAAATGTATTACAAAAGGCGGCCAGAGGTGATCACTCAGGTGGAAGAAGTATACCGGGCGTACAGGGGTCTGGCCGACCGCTACGACATCATTTCCGGCGAACTGCACAAAGCAAACCATACCATCGCGACAGCCTTCCCTGACCAAGTGCAGTACGCGATGCTTGAAGAGGAGGACGACAATATCCCCAAGGCGTTTACCCCAGTCGATCCACGTAAAATCCACAAGTCGACTGTTGACGGATTGATGAAGAAGAAGAAAGGAGGAGAGCAGGGTGGAGGTGGCACAAACAACAAGACGTCATCAGCTCCAATCGACAAGGGCAGCGCATGGGAGGAGGTAAGCAGACTACAGAAAGAGATACTTGTGATGCAGACCGAGAAAGAATTTATCAAGAGCTCATACGAGAGTGGCATCGCAAAGTACTGGGATCTTGAGAAGCAAATCAACGAGATGCAGGAGCAGGTTTGCCATTTCCAAGACATGTTTGATGAAAGTGCGGTGATTGAGGATGACGAAGCCAGGGCCTTGATGACAGCAACAGCACTTAAATCTTGTGAGGACACCATTGTCAAATTGCAGGAACAGAGGAAGACATCAGCCTGCCAGGCAATGGGAGAGTCAGAGAGGGTCCAGGTTCTTCGAGAGAAGCTCAAGGCTATAATGAACGGCCATGGCAAATCTTTGCCGGATTCTCCAGAAACTTGTGATAAAAACATGAGGATGAATCACGGCTTGGATATGCAAGATATCAAACGGGGTGGATTTGAGACGCAGACAGTACTGGACAAGATCAAGGAGCATTTTAAGAGGGACGGCAACATCTCCGTTGCGGAAATCACAGAACACATCGATGAACTTGTTGACAAAGTGGTTGGCTTGGAGCTTATGGTGTCATCGCAGACCTCGCAGATAGATAGGCTTTGTCGGGAGAACAGCGAGCTGGAGAATTCTCTCAGGAGTCTGGAGGAAGAGAAGACGTCCCTTTTCAGTGGGTCAGATGAAGTAAATGAGAGGCTGAAGAAGCTAGAAGAGGAGATGGTCAGAGTGCAGGCTCTTGAGAGTTGCTTCCACAAAGACGAGCGCACAATCCGCGAGAATTTCAGCGAAGCAATAAGTAGACTGAGCGATATATCGGAGATGTTGCATTCACCAGTCTCTGAACACCGTGCAGGCATAGTGGCGGATGAAAAAGCATCAAACACCAAGGATGGCAGTGATACAGGCATGGACGAGGTTGCGGAAGCCCAGGCATCTGGTGACGTTGATCCTGGTAAAAAATCAACGGCAACGCAGGAGGCCCAGCCGGTGGACGTTGGACAGGAGAAAGGAGTTTCGCGGGAGAGAGGCTCGTTGGTACGGCTGCGTAACATCTCCTCCGATAACCTGGGAGGTTGTGATGATATAGATGAGCAGGAAGAGGAGAGCAGCAGGCAAGCTCCAGCTGCAGCTGCAGTGGATGATGGCATGGCGAAGCAAGCGGTGCAGGAGGAAGGAGACAAGGAGGAGGAGAAGGTGGTCCTGGTGGCTGAGTACAGGGCGCTCCTTGAGGAGCACAAGGATGCCAAGAGGAAGCTGGCGGAGGTGTTGAAGATGAACCAGGAGTGCATGCATGAGATAAGGTCGCTGCGCGAGCTGGTCAGCAGCAGCTCCGAGGCAGTAGCAGCAGGAGGAGGTGACGGCGGTCGGCGTGGCCACCGGAGGACGCCGAGCTATTCGTTGGGGCATCACAGGAAGCAGAGCCTGTCGTCCATCTCCTGGATGATCAGGATGGGGTCGACGACCATCCAGGAAGGAGACGAGACTAGCGAGGAGCTCAAACTGGAGGACCTTCGGCTGCCTCCCGTGGCCACGTCGTCGTCGCCTCTGGAGGACAAGTTCCGCAAGGACATCGACACGCTGCTGGAGGAGAACCTCGAGTTCTGGATGAAGTTCAGCTCCTCCCTGCATCGGGTGCAAGAGTTCCAGCGCAAGCACGACGAGCTGCTGCAGCAGCAGCCGGCGAGCAATGGCGACGGCAACTACAAGGACAAGCAGAAGCAGGAGCAGCAGCTGAGGGCTCTCAAGACGGAGCTGCAGGTGTGGTCGGAGCAGAGCGCCATGCTGCGAGGGGAGCTGCAGTGCAGGTTCGCGTCCCTGTGCGACGTGCAGGAGGAGATCACGGCGGCGCTGGATGCGGAGGGCCAACAAAATCAAGAGTTCACGTCGTACCAGGCGGTCAAGTTCCAAGGCGAGGTGCTCAACATGCAGCAGGAGAACAATCGAGTGTCCGACGAGCTGCAGGCCGGCCAGGACCACGTCAAGGGCCTCCAGGCCGAGATCGAGAAGAAGCTGCTCCACGGGGGCGTCGCCCTGCCGGACGCCGACGGAGCTGGTGCTGGAGCCGGAGCACCGCCACCGCCGCCATTGACGCGCGTGGCGTCCAAGTCCAAGGTGCCGCTGCAGTCGTTCCTGTTCCCGGCCAAGACCAAGAAGCCATCGCTGTTGGCACGCGTCACTCCCGTCCTCCAGAAGCAGCAGCCTGACCTCAGGTTCCTTGCCAAGCTGCAGCCGAGGTAGCTCCACTCCACCAATGGCATGGCATTGGCACGCTTACGCCATTCGATTTCGACACTGTAACCTCATTCCTTGTAGTAACATCTCAATTTTGGACATAACATGCATAATGGGTCTTGATAGATAGCGCCTGCAGCTACTACTTTTTTATACCTCCTTTCTTCCTTTGATGCAACCTTAGTCCTGAGGAAGCAACAGGTTCACCACGACTCAACTAAATAAACACAGCGTTACAGATTGCCTCAAAGAGATTGGTTATCCAGAAAAGAGAATTAAATCAAATTAATACAACAACATGTACAGAAACACTGGATGGATTTTATTGCAATGTCAATTACTGACAGAAGACTTGTTTTTCGTTAAAAAAAAAAGACAGAAGAGGAGTTAGCTTGTCAGGTCCTGCATCTTAACACCCTCTTCAGAGGACTGTAGGACTAACAGTAAGTATCCATCAAAGTTGAAGCTCACAGTGCTCTACAGTTTCAGTCCAGAGTAAATGGCAACCGTACCACCCACGAGATTTTCATATTCTACCCTCTCAAATGCGGCTTCCTGGATCATCTGAGCAAACTTTTCCTGACAAAGCATAAGCTTGATCAGCAGATATGCAAAACACAGACCTCAGCAGTGTCATTAAAACTTTCCTATCTTTCGGCTTACTGCCTCTTGCCGCGAGCACACAAAGCAATAGGCATGAACCTTTTATATGTTACTAAGGTACTGGTTTGTAGTTGCCTATACTGGAAATGGATAGCCCACAGTAGAAAGCCTTTTAAAACCAAAATTCTAAGCAACAACCACGCTGGGGTAGCATCTCCCTTCACTTTAAAGATGATAAACTCTAAATCACTTATAACACGTTAGGTCTTTTTCACAACCTTCTTTAAGAGATCCTCAGAAATCACCTCTTCTAAGCTGTTTAAGAGGCGAAACCTTCAAAAGTAACAAATGATAACTAATGTTTAAAGATGATCAAGTGACACACTAGCTAAATAATGACACAATACACTTAACTTGGCTAAAACAACTCTCAATCATCCTCATAATTAGAGAGTAAGTTTAAATGGTGTAAGAAGAAAAGTAAGTGTTCATATGAAATGAATATAGGGCTAAGAAGAAGTTCTTATTGTTGGTGGGTGAGTATTTATACCCTCACTAATAAAAACTAGCCGTTATGGACGAAATCTTCAACTCTGCACATGTTCGGTCTGATCGCCGTTTGAGAGCCGGTCCAACTAGACTCATTCCTAATGGTTAGAAAAAGAATTGTTGGTGTGCATTAAATTTGTCTGTCCTGGTCCGATAGAGGGAAAACCTCTAGTCTGATCGCTCCTGCACCCGGATCGAGTATTCTAAGCCCCGGACTGACCGATGCTCCAAAACCCTTTCTATAAACTCCCGGTTCGACCGGCTAATAAAGAAGCGCTTAGAATGGTTTCTGGAAGATCATGATCTGATCGGATCCAAAGGTCTAGTTTAATCGGAGAAACTTGCCAGGGTTAAAAAAACCTTTTTAAAATATTGTTTTCTGACTAAATCCAAGGCCCAGTCCAATCGGCTAGACTTATCAGAGCTCGAAGGCTTTCTAAAAACTTCCGGTCAAACCAACCCTAATGTCTAGTCTGATCGACTCTACCTAGAGCACTTTTATCAACTTAAAAACTTTGTGTAATTTCTCTAATGTGGTATTTTGATCAACTATTTACAACCGTTACAACCCCTTTTGATAGTATGACAAACCTAAAAAAATAAAACTAACACGATCGCCCAACATCTCGATCAGTATACAAGAGCAATGAATGTTTTATTCGCTTTACTATCTTTTTGCTTATCAATTTTAATCGGTGGTTCAACTCTTTTGCTGATTTTTAGTGTGTACCTAACTTAATCACAATACTCAAATGCAATCATTAATATACAATTTGAGTTCGTCATTACTTTTCAAAAGCAACAAAGGGCCTAGATGCTTTACACTAGTGTGCGATGGCCTAGGGCATGTGCAAGTGCATGAGAGGTGATGATAACCTATAGGCCCAGCTATGCACATGGCGGCCTAGCGTGGCGTCGGCCTAATGAGCGCACGAAGGGCGTCGGTGGTCTTGCAGACAGGTGTGTGCAAGAGAGGTTAGGTGGCCCAACAATGGCACATGGGTGTGTGGGTGGACACATGACAACGGCCCAGTGGTGCAGTGTGCGTGTGAGGGAGGTGTCGGTCACAAGTGACTAGCAGGTCCCGTAGGTGAGTACGGGAGGGTGCTCACATGGGCGGCGGCCACGTAGGATTTTTCTCAAGGACGCGTGTCAGCTGCTGGTTGGTGCGAAGTGCATGGCTAGCTAAGGATGGCCGATCCTCTGTGGGGTTGATCTTTGTAGCCCTTCCATTTGGTAGTTGATGTGGCACAACCATAGCTGCCCATTTCAAATCTAATGACTAAAATTTTTTAGGGTTAGAGTTCCACCTTAAAGGTAATTAAGACATTGTCTTAGGGGATAACTAAGTCACCCTTGGCAGGAGATACTTTGCACCTTTTAACACTTTTAAATATAGTTGAGAAGAGTTTTAGAGATAATTGTGTGAAAAAAACGAGATAGTGTTAGGAAAGTTTTAGAGAATTCTTTTAGAATTCATAAGAGAATTTAGAAACTTTTGGATACATATTTCAATCAATTAAATAATGCTTATTTTGTAATTAATTTTGTCGTTCCAATTTAAATTCTATAATTCAAATTCTGTATTTAAATTTCATAATTTAAATTTTGTATTTAAATTTCACAATCTAAATTTTGGATATTGTCTCTCCCCTTCTATATACTTGTGGTATAAGTTTTTTCTTCCTCCAACTCTATTGGATTTTGTTTTGCCATATGATAAAAAAGAAGTCAACTTATATATTACCTTAGAGTGAAAACCTGAGATGTTAAATGCCCTAAAAGAGTAAGGTTTTTCTATATTATTTTCCTGAATCTTATGAGATGCTTTGATTCTTGTGATAGACATCTGTAACTTATGATAGGGTATAAAAATACTAACCAAGTGATGTCCATTATTCACACGAATCCACTTGAAGATCTAACTTTCTCATAACTTGATCATTGGTATTTATGTTGATCTAGTTTTTTAATACTTAAGATTTTAATAACTTAGCTTGGTTAATATTTTACATGTATTTTAGGAGTAGAGTAAATTATTCTATATTCACCCTCTCTCTACAGATCGTCCTGGTCTTATACTTTTGTCCTATCTAGCTATTTGCTTGTAACCTGACGACGGCATACATGCTAATGAATGATGAATGAATAGGATGGTGAGAGGAATGGGTAAGGAATTGAAAGAATATGGTAGCATAATGGAGGGGGTAGCAACCGAAGCTGGTGGCGTGGTAGTGGAGGAGGGTCGTGTGGTTGGTGGTGTCAATGGGAGAGAGAAGCACAGGAGGAAGCGGCGGTAGCTAGAAGACGCCAGTTTAGCAACCGTCGATCATAGAGCCATGATACTCGCACCTTCCTTCCTTCCTTCCTTCCGATCGAGGAGGAGGCAACGTTGGATAGGGGATGACCGATGGGCAGGCGAAGGCGATGAATCAAGAAACCTAACAACATTAATCTCTTTTGTGTACAACAAATCAGAATTGACTAATGTAGCAACTTATATATGCGACAGAGAAATATTGGCACCGGCAAATGAGGCTGCTGCTACTATTAACTCCCATATCATATCTCAGTTAGTAACAAAAGAAATTTCACATTATAGCTTTGACACAATTGATAATACCACAAGCAATCGTATGACACTTGATGCCCTTTATCTAGTGGAATTTCTTAATACAATATAGATCTGTCTGATCATCATCTTCGACTAAAAGTCGGAGTTCCAATAATGCTCCTGCGCAATCTTAATCCATCCAAGGGGCTTTGCAATGGAACCAGACGAATAGTCACTCAATTGATTCACCATGTTGAGAGATAATCACAGAAAAGGCTAAAGGGTATAAAGCATATATATATCAAGAATAATAATGACTTTAATTGACATTATCAGGTGGCCTTTTAAAATAAAGCGGTGTCAATTTCAGGTTCGGGTCTCATATGCAATAACAATAAACAAAATCCAATGATAAAAAATAAAGTGGCATTTTAATGTTGTTTACACAGATATCTTCGGTGACGTAACATAGCGGTAATTTTCTATTCAATCAAAGCTTTAAGATAGCATGTTCCTTTACCACTTTTTTCTCTGCATACTACTTATTAATCATTCCTGGTGTTAATTTTGTTACACAATACAATGTAGTTGTCTACCCTTTGTATATATAGGAAAATACAATCAATTCTATGTAACAAGGAACATATATGGCATGTTTGCTGTTAGAGATCTTTTTGGTCTTTCTTTTGGCTATCTGTTTGCTTAGGTAAGCATTGTACATATAGCCACCGACAAAGTAGTTATCGTATATTTGATGTTATACACTGCGTGTCAAGTGCTTGCAAACAACAATATAGTCTCTATAAAATAGTTGTTTTAGTACAAAAGGAACAGATATACGCAGGTCCCAAGTGAAAAAAAAATATACACAGTTCTTCCGTTCAAATAAGTTAGTTAATTTATATTATGCATCAAGCAACTAAAATTGACATTATGTTCCATACATCTCTTTATCTTCAGACAGGCTCTGCGATCAGGTTTTTCCCTAGCACAATTATACTGTCGCTTCCTATAAATATACACCCCAACAAGTTTTGTCCTTGATATAGCTATACCTATATATTTACAGATTGCCATGTTGTCTGGATGAATAATTCTTGATATGTTTGATAGATATGATCGTAGAGTTTAGAGCATGTTTTCTAATCCCAGGGTATCAGGCACATTCTGTGTCTATTGTGTTTTGGAATTAGCTCTATATCAATCATCAGAATGCCCATATCTGTGCAGCCTTCTTCCATTAAGAATTATTACTAGCAGAATGCTGAATGCACATTTACATATATACCATAGATTTATAGTGAAAAACCATTATATTATTCTTAGATTTATCTATTGTATAATTTGATTATTATTAGTAGTAGTAGTAGTATGTACGGAAGTATGCTATCTATTTAGATTACATATAGTCTTCATTATACTAATTATATATCTCAAAAACCAATGAGAAATACTGATGTTGGCAGGGTGCTGGAAGAATGTCCTTTCACGAGACTGGAGTGGTGGTCTGGAAGATCGATGACACCCAGCAAAAGAGGTGCATGTGCATCATCCTTGTGTCCCTGTATTTCCTCTGTGCCCAACTGCTGTGAGACTCCGATCATTTTTGTTATGTCCAGCATATCTAACATGCTGGTGACATCCTCAATGAGTTGGTGACATCCTCAGTGAGCTGGTAACATGCTGGTGACAGCATATCTAACAACTGAGGATGACAACATCCTCAATGAGTTGGTGACATCCAAACTCTAACATGCTTTCTTAGGATAACGGAAGGAAGGAGGCCAGCGAAGCTATGGGTAGACTTAGTGACATGAGTAATTGAGGCTTACATGGTCAATGAGGCTTAGACTAATAGGGCAAAGTCCTCTAAGAAAGAAAGAGAGAAGAGGGGAGAAGGGAGAAGAGAAAAATAAAGGGAAAAGAATAGTCATTCTCATAAATCACAATATAATTATAGCTGTCAAAAGTGATTAAAATTTATGTTATTTTCACATACGTAAAACTAGACAACTCCATATTACTTATATTCGATTTTCTAGGCCAAGAACCAGCTACTAGCTAGCAATATCAGCGCCATCTTCTGCAGACGAGTACCCATATACCGAAGTACCATACACAAGACAATACTATTTCCTTTCGTTGAGGTGACTGGGAGTCCAGTCGGATTTTGACGATGCAGCACAAGTAGTAATGCCCGTCAGCCACAGTAGCTTTCTATAACTAGAAGGAAAAGAAAACATATATTACTACTAGGAGTAGTATACACCAAATCATACTGCTAGGTCTGGATACAAAGCCAATAACCACCGACCACCAAAGGACCCTGCTTGTCAGTCAGTCACCCTGCAGTGAAGGCTGCAGCAGCAAGAACACAGCTGGCTTTCCCTTTGACCTGTGACTTGACCAAGGCATCCAAGGAAAGAAACAAGGAAATGCAGGCAGGCAGCGCATCATCTCTACAACCAACAACCAGGACTAGCACAGGCAGCAGGAACAGGCAGGATGGATGATTGATCATAAGCAAAGCTCAGGCTCAAGCTCCAGCTCTTCTTCTTCTTCTCTTGTTACATTGCAGAGAAACCAAACTTGACTGTTAGGCGGTAAACTATTACTGCTACTACTAGTACAGAGGCAGGGACAAAGTCGCATTACAAACGAGCGTTACAGCTAGGGCAAGAACAAGAACAGCTACTACACCACAAGACAGGATTATTAGCTTCGGTGATTCGGTTTGACTGCGATAGCGCCGGGGGAAAAAGAGGGAATCGCTGCTTCTTCTTGTCATGGCCGGATCCAGTTGTTCAGGCGTAGATGACGCCCGAGGAGAGGGCCATGAGCAAGATGGCCGCCCTCTCCTCCTCGCCGAGGCATTTCCTGCGGCGCATCCGGCGGCGCTGCTTGAGCACAGCGGCGTCCTTGTTGCGGAAACCCACCATGTGGAGCTCCACAGTGACCTCGTCGTCCTCCGCCTTTTCCTTTTTGGCCTTCTTCTGCTGCTGCTGCTGCTCCGCGCCCTCGGCGGCAGCAGCGCCCAGGCCGAGCGCCGCCCGCCGCCTCTTCCGATACCGGATCCCGCAAGCGTTGCACAGCGACTGGAGGATGGATCATGGATCGTGGATCGGATCAGCCACCAACATACAAAAACACGAACCGCCAAAAGAAGGAGAAATAAGTGGACCTTGGGTCCGCCGGGTCCGCCGCGCCAGAGCGGAGTCCTGGTGGTGTGGCAGTCAGCGCAGGCCTTGGAGGCGTTGCTCTCGTCGGGATCCATCTTATCCACCGGGGAGGAGGCGGAATCCATCTCCATCTGCAGCAGCTACAGCTAGCGGCAACCGAGACAAGAGAGATCTGCGGCGGATCGATGGATAGAGGAAAGCAGGAAGAGGAATGAAATGGATGGATCGCGAGAGGCGGGGGCGGCGGGAAATGGAGAGAGCGATTTGGGGTTTAGGGTTTAGCGGGAGAGGGCGGGGGCGGGAGGTGGCTTTCGTTTAAGAGAAGGGGAAGCGAAGAGGCGGAGGAAATGGCGGCGTCTCGACTCTCGAGTGGAGCGGAGGGGGAGGACAGGAAACCCTAATCCATCCCTCGCGTGCCGGCCCTTAGATGGGCCACCCTTCATTTCCTTCTTCCTTCTAGGGCCTAATATAGGCCCATCCATCATATCACTCGCATCCCAAGGGCCCAAGCCCAAAAGGGAGGGAATTCTGTGTGAATGTGAGACCCGACTAGTAGCAACTGCATCCCATTTCTTATGTAGTGTAATCCAAAAAGGAAAAAGAAACAAAGTTCCATATTGTTGCTCTTCAGTTACAATAGCAATTAAACCAAAAACTAAAAAGGGAACCAAAAATCAAAATATATATGAATATATTACGAAATCCAAGAACTAGACAAAATACTACTTCAGTAGAGATTAATTAATGGCTGCAATAATTAATTAACGACTGGTTGGCTATCTGGGCGTGCGGTGTAGGTTGAGGGAGTCGCAGAAGCTGGAGTCGCCGCAGTCGTACATGAGGTTGTCCATGATGAGGTCGTGTGAGCGCACCGTCGCCGACGACCGCTCACCGGCCGCCGGGGAGAAGCAGCTGCCGGCCCTCTCCGACGGCACAAGAGGCCTCTCCAACGCGATGGCCTCCTGGATGTCCTTCACCACCTCCGTCATGGAGGGCCGCACCTGGGGATCGTTGTCGATGCACCGCACTGCCGTCTCGGCCACCTTCCACACCGAGTGCACGTCGCGGTACCGCCCCCGCAGCGACGGGTCCACGATGGCCTCGATGTCGCCGCCCTCGTAGTGCGACTTGGCCCAGGGCCCGAGGCTGCCGGCGCCGCTCTCCATCAGGATGGGCGGGCGGCCGGAGATGAGCTCGAGAAGGATGATGCCGAAGCTATAGAGGTCACTCTTCTCCGTCAGCTGCTGCGAGACGTAGTAGTGCGGGTCCAGGTAGCCGAGCGTGCCGCGCACGTGGGTGGTCATGGTCATGGAGTTGCTGGTAGCCTTGGAGAGGCCCAGGTCGGAGACCTTGGCCCTCATCTGGGCGTCCAGGAGGATGTTGCTGGTCTTGATGTCCCGGTGGATGATGGCCGGCGTGCAGCCGCAGTGCAGGTACTCGATCCCCTTGGCCGCATCCTCCGCCACCTGCAACCGCCGGAGCCAGCTCATCGTATCTCTTCCATTCTGTTGCTTCTGCTGCAGCTGCTCCTTGAGACTGCCGTTGTGCATGAACTCGTACACCAGCATGTAGCTGCTGCTGCCGTCGTAGCAGTAGCCAAGGAAGGCCACCAGGTTGCGGTGGTGTATCCGAGACAGAAGCGCCACCTCGTTGGCCAGCTGCTTCCTCCCTTGGAACGAGTCGTTGCTCGCCACCTTCACGGCGATCTCCCTCCCGTCGCCCAGCCTCCCGTAGTACACCACCCCGAAGCCGCCCGATCCGATCCTCCTCGCGAAGTTGCTGGTCGCCGCTTCCAGCTCGCTCAGCTCGAACGGACCCGCCATCGCCATCTCCTTTTTCATCTTTAGTGCTGGTGGTGTCAACTCGTCAGCCATGCTAGTGTTCTTGCTGTTGCCAACACTAGCATGGCCAGCATCATCTTCATCGTCCCCCTTGACGTTCTTGCTTTTCTTAACAACGGTCGATCTTCGTGTGAGCACATAGCAGTAGCAACAGAGGGCAGCTGCAAGTAACAAGGATAGTCCCAGCAGCGCAGATATCCCAATTATCACGTTCCGCTGCTCTTGCTTCCCCACCCGGAGATGTGTGTTCCCTGAGTACCTGCAAACATGATACAATTAACCACATACATACAGTGATTCTGATTAGGCAGGTAGGCATGCTCCTTAATTACAGACATCATCTGCTAGGATCAATTAATATATATATATATCAAGGAATTAAAAAAATATCTACAATATAATGCGCAGAACACTCACTGGAAAACAATGCTTCTACTTAGCAGAGCACTGGGAATGACTCCAGATAGCTTGTTGTTCTGTATGTACCTGCATTAATTGTTACCACCAGATTACATTTACCATACATTTTATTGACAATTCTTTCCTTAGCAAGCTACTAGTGTTTATGCTGCCACCACGATAAAATAAAAGACGGACTCACAGCTCAGTCAGCTTGGGCATACCGCTCAGGTATGACGGCACACTGCCGTCCAGTTGATTGTTCTCTAAGTGTCTGTTTTGTTTTTTTGGTTTCAATTCGAAAATGTTAGTGAATCAAACACATGAGTTGCGACTAACTAATAGAAAAGGAAAACAGAAATAAGCTAGCCAGCCTGCTGCAAGTGAAGTTACGTTGCTCACATGATCGACAGGTTTTGAGAGGCACTGAGGTCTGGAATTGGGCCTGTCAACATGTTATTGTCAAGCCGGCTGCAGCAAAATCATTCATTATTAGAAGAGGGGGGCTCATCGATCAGGTTAAATCATACAATTTGATAATATAAGGAATTGGAATTCTCTGAACAGAGAAGAGCAGAAATGGAATCAAGAGCGAGCATTAGCTGTCTTACATCTCCTGTAAGCATGGGAGCGCCGCTAGCTCAGGTGGTATGCCACCCATCAATTTCTTTCCTGAAAGATTTCTGCATGGCAGGCATGTTGACATGTTGTGTTGGTACTTGGGTCACAGCCAGAATTAATGAAGCTAATTACTCCTACTAATCAGTAATGCTGGAGTAGTAGTATAGTATAAGACGCAGAAGCAAGCTACTATTGAAGTTGAAGATGTAGAAGAAGGAACGTACATAGCGATCACTCTACTGGGCTCGGAGCTGCATCTGAGCCAGGACCATGGTGAAGGGACACACGGGTCGCCACCCTCCTGCTGCTGGTAGCGCGCCGCCAGGTCCTCCATGGCCACGGCGTCCGGCGAGGCAGGGAGTATGGGGATGTACCTGTAAATCTCCATGGCGTTGAGGATTGGACCCCGCGCCGAGTCGTCAGTCTTGCGGAAGGCGAAGGGGAGCACGAACGGCAGCGAGATGTTGTCGTAGTATGGTTCGTACAGACGGTACTTCCCCGGCGCGTTCTCGCCGATGTCCACCGTCGGCTTGCTCACCTCCGGCAGACCAGGGATGTAGAGCTTGAACCTGCGCGCCGCCGCGGGCGCGTCCTCCTCGATCTCCGCCAGGTACGAGCAGGCCCATCCACTGCCCGGGAAGCCGTTGAGGTCGAGGCGGTAGGTGAGCGCGCCCAGCGTGCCAACCACGGCAGTCTGCATCACCTTCTGCGGCGGGCGCTCGCCAGAGGCCACGAACACGGGCTTGTCGGTGGCCACGCGGACGGTACCGGGCGCGGCGTCCACCAGGAAGTTGGCCCTGCGCGCCATGTCCGACTCCCAGACGCGGTCGTAGGGGTCGTCGGGATATCGGACGGGGTCGGCGGTGGGCGCGCCGAAGTTGACGCGGGCGGCGAGGCCGAGGAAGAAGGCGGCCTCGAAGGCGGTGTGGTAGAGGGAGCCGTTGAGCGGGCGGAGCTCGAGCGTGGAGATGAAGGGCTGGCCGGTGGTGGCGTTGGCGAGGCAGACGGAGAGGGAGGGCGACTGCGCCAGCGCCACCATCTCCCGCGTCACCGCCCTGTCCTCATCGTAGATGACGATGGTGGACCAGCGGGAGGCGCCGACGTAGAGGTCGAACTCCGGGAACACCCTGCTGCCGTCGAAGTTGCCGTACAGGAAGTTCGCACGTAGCAGGTATCGCGTCCTGGGCCGCACGCCCACCGTGTAGCAGTACTTGCGCCCGTCCACTGGGAAGTAGCGCACCGTCGAGTAGGGCCGCCCCTGCGACTGCGACGAGATGCTGGCTGCCGTGCCAGCGCCGCTGCCCACGTACGGGTCATCGCCCGTCCAGTCCAGGCCGAGCTCGTCGGTGTAGTTGCCGGAGCCCCCGCAGTCGATGCTCTGGAAGCCTGGCGCGTACACGCACAAGCAGGTAGGCAGCGACTCGATTAATTACTTCAGCTAGCTGTGAATTAGTGATTCAGATGAGGGCATGCACCTAGCTAGCTTAGCTTTCTAATTAAGCAAGTTGTCGCTAGCTACTGTACTCTGCACTTTCTGTACTAGTCTTGTATTGCCGCTGAGCTAGTACTAATCCACACTAGTTTAGTACAGTAGTGCTACGAATGTGTACGTACAACTGCAGCTGGGCTCTGTCTCTCTGCAGTTGTTAATCTGTACTACAATGTACTACTGTACATACGAATGAATGAATTCATCAATTAATAGTAAGATCATTAATTGGGGATTGGGATTACGGGAGAACACAAGAAAAAGCTAGCCATCGATCGATGCCTCTGTGCATGGATCCATATGTGATATAGCAGGGATTGAAGTAAAAGCTAACTGAGATTGAAGAGTTGGATGCTTTGTTACATACTCCACAGATTAGCGATGGACTCACCAGGCATCTGGGCGACGGAGATGGAGGAGAAGACGACGACGACGACGACGAAGAAGAAGATGTAGAGCAGGAGCCAGCAGGAGAGAGGCATCATCTTTGATAGATTAGCTAGCTAGCTCGCAGGCACCAACACAGAGCTAATTAAGGGCACTGAGAGAGAAAGAAGTGAATTTTGGCATATCAATCAGATCGTGGCAAATAGGCCGGAGCATGAGGCTGAGACTGAAACTGAGGAAGCTAGCTAGTTGCCTACAAGCTGGGCAGGGGCAGCAGACATGGAAGGAAGAAAGCAGGCAGGGGAGGGAGAAAGAGAGAGAAAGCAAGCGATCGAGCGAGCAGTGGGGTGGGAGTGCGATTAAAGCAGCAGAGTGAGAAAGTGGCAAACTAACAGTAAAGCTAAGCAGCTCCTCTCCTCCAGCACCACCACTGTGGTACTACTACATTGTTACTCCATTTGATGGGGTGGGATCTCGCTGCCTTTCATCTGCAACGTACATACAACCCAGATCCCTTGTATTTTGGCCCATTCGTTTCCTACCATGGATTTTAGATTTTCACATGCATAATTTTTAAACTTGTAAACATACATTAAAATGTAAAAATTCTATATATAAAATGTCTTCATCTGATTTTTATAGAGCAAATATTTTTGTAGTTAATTCAAAATCAGATAGTAAAAAATAAAAATCTCATGAGGCCTTTGTGGAGGGAGGTAATAATGTACCTGTTACTCCCTCCATTGGAAAATGTTGTAAAATATAATGTCCTTAATATCAAACTCTGACCATAATTTTTAAAAAAGTCTATAATTATTTTTAGTGAGACCTATATCATATAAGAGTACATCTAAATATGAATTCCATGATACTACTTTTAAAATCTAGTTGCTATTCAAACTTTATAGAGTTTGAATCCTGAAATATCGTGCGCAGCTTATATTTTTCAACTAAGCGAGTAGCAACTAGTAGTACACAGTACGGCACAAAAACTACTTAGCTAATCATACAATCAGTGATACTCTCTCTATTTTTAAATAACCGATAATTTTAACTATACTATTTAAACTTTATCACTAATTACTATTAAATGGCACAAAGTTCTGTACTTATATTTAAGTATATAATGTACTTTATTATTGCTAGTGTTCATAAATATTTTATAAAGAAAATGAGAGAGAAAGTGAATAATGCATACCGTTAATTATTTAAAAAAGTAAGGTAGTACTAGCAATTAGGGAAGCAGGCTGGCTGCAGTCTGCACCTGCACCCTCGTATGGGTGTCCGGTGTAAATTTAACAACCAAACAAACCATACAAAAGCTGTCCTGCCCTCCATTGCTTGTTTGCATTGGCATGGTAGAAAACCACAGCGTCGTGCAGAGATCGATTCAAGACCAGTCCATACCGCAAAAGTTGGACTTCAACGTGCGTTGTTGGCCCGCTGCCTTTTCGAGCACATCCATTCTTTCTTGCATTCTCATTAACTTTTAGACTGTCACTCCCATCTCCAGTAAGGCCACAATTTCATAATACTACGTCCTTTATCTAATCGCTGGACGTAGGTTAGATCGGACAAAATTTATAAAAATATTTTTTTAATAAAAATTGTTTGAAATTGGTGCGGTTACTATTATTATACCTGGACGATAACCTGGTTACCAGATAACCATACGGTAACCATACAGTAATATCAACCCTGCACCCAACTTCCAAGCTAGGAGGGCGAGAGTCTAGAAATGAACGAACCCTCTTTTCAAGCAACATACCTTCATCAGTAGCCACCTGGTACGTGATATGCTCCAGTTCCAGTTCCACCAGGGCACAATAAATGAGTATCTTTATGGTGATATCTTACTTAGTATTTTATTATCATCACCATTAAAAATTATCTCAATGGTTAATTTATAAGTTATACTATAAGTAAAAAATATTTTATTATCAGTAGTTAAGGTGGTAGCATAAATAGATGCAACCTTTATACTAGAAAAGATAAATAATCTAGATTAATTTTGATTACCAATAGAACATTGTAAAACACTTCACAGTGAAATAGCCTCAACCATTCGCACCCGTTTGGCTGATCTTCAGATTTTAGTGTCATGTAAAAATAAAACACATAAGAATAGTTATGTAAAGAACGGAGAGTAGTTATTAGTAAAGTAATAAGGGTTCCACTCTAGGCATTAAGGTGACGTTCGCAAATTGTAACGTCCCTCCTTAGTTAACTAATATATAAGCGGAACACTTTTACTTGCATCACTTATATTATTCATAAAAAGTTAGCTGAACATCGGTGATTATTAAACATATTCTAGCCATGGATAAAATCTGAACATGCAACAAGTCAACACAAAAGACTGCAACATAAATAAAAGCTAGACCAAATCTATAAGCATGGCTTAGAACATAGGTGGTATGCAAGGTTTGTCAAATGAATGGTTTTGGTTTATTTTACAAATGGTTTAGTTTTTAAAACGTTTTATAAAATTCTAAGTGTGCTTTTTAAATTGTTAGAAAGAGGCTCACACTTCAATCTATTCTATAAGTTGCTTTACAATAACCCACCATAATTATCGGGAAGAGACTCACGTTCAACTTATTCCACAAGCCGCTTTTGCAACGACTTGTCATAATTTTGATTCGCTGCTTACTATCCTAGATAGTACTTTCATTTATATACATTAAACTTTCTCTTTCAATCTCAAACACATCTCAACTATTATCTCAAACAATCTCAGATATGGTATCACCTGACACCCCGAGTTACACAGTCCTATTTTAGACCACGCATGCTTTCCAATGGTCACTCACACTAATTCTAGTAATGATTCCCACCCACAAACAACTTTTACAAATATTTTATACACAAATCTATGCTAGAGGAATCACTGCACATCTGCCTATAATCGTGGATACAGTTGGTTGTATAGTTTTATTCTTTACAAAGGATGCACCATTTACCCACAAGGTGCCAACTTATTCCAATCACCTAACACGTATTAATTAGATATGGTCAGTGAAGAGAGGTTCATGACAAAGCTTTTTCAAGGCAAGTCTAGGATAGCTCGTTGCCTTATAGATGGGTCCTCTAACCAAGTAATAGGAAAACACATTTCCTATACCTAAGGCCGCAAGTATATCGTCTACTTGGTATCCTCGTGACTCCACATATATTAGTAACCAAGACTATTATGGATCCATTAATTACTCGGCAAGTGGCGTCCTATACCACTAGTATAGTCGTATTGTATTATGATTCGTGTAATTCCTCAAGGGAACGATCCTTATATGTCATGTGAAGTTGGAGCCACACATGCGATGACAACCCATGACCAAGAGTCTTCTAAAACCATTTTATTTCACAAACACATTACCACTAAAGCCATTTTTTAAAAATGATTTCACGACCAAAGTTTTTCCATCAATATGGCATGTGATAAGTGAGTGTCATCGACACTTGTACTCGAGGGGAACAAGTATAAGAATGACAACATGGCTACAAAAGATCTAGGGCAACAAATAAGTTTAGGCTTATCAAAATGACTTGCGAACTGTGGCCACACATGTACCTAGGCATGCATATGTCATAACCAAAATATTTTATAAAATAATAGGAGCAATATGGAAAAAGGGATGAATTTCCTTACTCTGGTTCTTGGACTTCTTCTTCATATTCCTTAGTCGGTTGCTTCTTGATGTCGGCTTCTAGGTGTCACAAAAGCAAAATAAACAAAAAAACATATTTCAGTGAAGTAGTAATAGTACCATTGCGTAGATCTAATTTTTAGAAAAAAATTTTAAGAGTTGAATGGGCTCAAACGAAGTTACGGTTAAAAAGTTATAAATTTTTCAAAGTTTAAATCATTTTTGGATACTAGAAAAGTATTAAAAAATTTTAGAAAATAAAATAAATAAAACAAAGGCCATAGGTAGGATAGGGTTGGTTTGATTGAGGAAGGTAAATAGATTTCTTTTAAATGGGTTAAATAGCTATCGCGCAGAGACTTGTTGGGCTGTTGGGTTTAATGGGCTGAGAGGGAGAGGGAGGAAAAGGGGCCATGAATCGTGGCTTGGAAGGGCACTGGGCCGTCTAAGCTAGCTCAGTGGCTAGCAGCCTAGCCCAAGCAGTCGTGCCACAGTGGTGGGGGATGGCCCACCTATCCAAGGTGGTGGCCACATGGTTATGCCACATCGATGTGGATCTATCAGGCTTGACCCTAATAGTAATAGACGATCAGCGGCAAGCCGGGAGGAGCGAAGGATGGTGGAAGAACGAGTGGAGGGTGGTGAACTTGGTGAATGGCTTGAATGGGAGGGGTGGTGCCAATGGCGGCAGGATGCCGTGAGGTTCCATAGTGACAGTGGCCAAGGTCGTTAGGTTGTCGCCAATGTCCATCCTAGCGGTAGAAGGGTTCAAGATGGTTGTGGGTAGAAGTGGTGCAACGAGAGAAAGGAAAGAAAGGGGAAAGAAGGTAAGGAAGCGACTCCTACCTTGGATGGTGATGGTCTTCAGGGAGGTGACATGGCGGATGGAAATGGAGCCGATTAGGGAAAATGATGGTGGTGGTTATAGGGCACCGGTTAGAAACGGAATGAGGTCACATGGAGGTGAGGAGCTTGATGGCGACGGTGGCTTGGTCGATTGGAGGCCAGAGGTGATAGAACGGTGCGGGTCAGTGGTGAAAAATCAAGCTCCTAACCTTGTATTATATGAAATTTTGGTGATTAATGATAATATATGTTGGGACTAATTATTTTCATAAGTTAGAGTGACTAGGTTGAGTTTTAGTATCAAGATAAGGATATTGATGAATATATTGGTGAAGAGAAGATGTTGAAAATGTAGAGAGCGAAGTGGCTTTGTATGGCGAGACAGTGAAGGGCAAGCAACGCTGAATTGTGATGGACCATACGGTGGTGAAGGGCAAGTGAATGGTTTGGCACCGACAGACTAATACGGTGGTAAAGAGCAAGTGAAGGTTTTGCATCGATGGACCATGAAATATCATGCAAAGTTACGAAAGATCTATATCAATCATTTAAAGAGTACAAGATAGAGTGCCAAAGATCAAGACAATGCGAGGCATTGATCAAAGCAAATGTATAATTGATTTAACACTAATGTGTTTATTAAGATATAGGTGAATAGTCCCGACGATAAAATAGAGTTGACGTTGGCAATCTTTAAGGTAAAGCAAGAAGATCAAATGAATGTGTTCCTATAAGTATAGCTTTTATATTTATTTTTTAGTATAGGAATATTGTAATATTAAGAGGGATGCAACATTGATGTGTTTATTTATATCTCGGTGTTTAAAGTGAACCTTCTAAATGCTTCCTTGAGATAAATCTATGTCTTAACCTATTCTTTGATAAGTTTTAGAGTTTTTTCTTATTTGGGTTGAGTAGTCTTCTCAATAATGTTTTCATAGAGTCTAAGATCATTAAAAACGGACTCTGAAGCAAAGAGTTATGATCGTTTTTGTGAGGTGCCGTCATAGGGTAGTAGAGACTTTGGACCTTTTGGTTAGATACACCGGACCAAATAGAAAAACTTGTCCGAAGTCTTTGGTGGTTTTGGCCGGAGACTTCGAATATTTAATTTGTGAGTAACAACTAGTTTTAGGGGCTCGGGTATTTAAATCCCTACACCCCGTCCATCCTTTGAAGATATTTGGAGGCTATGTTTTGGTAAGAGTAGACCTATCTAAAGTCAAATAGCCCATCCGAAATCCCATATCTTGATGGTAACTCTTTATGAGAATGATTTGAGGAGAGAAAGAAGTGAGGTTCACTCTATTCTGTGAACACTTGAATTTATAGTAAATAAATCTTTGATTGTATTTGTTACTCTTAAAGTTCAAGGTCTCCTAGATGGCTAGGAGTCGTCGGTGAGCTTCCAAAGTTGTGGTAAGTCACTAGAAGTTTGTAAAGGTCCATCCTCACCTCTGCAAGGGAAAAGGTAATTAAGTGAGAACTAAGCTTGTACTTGAAGGTTACTTGATACAACAATCTTCATCAGAGGTAGTACCTCATTGCCCAAGTGTATGGACCTCGGTATTCACTTGGGAATGGAGTCTTGCCTCAGTAGTTGCTTGGAGGCCAAAGCTACATTATTTATGCTTGTTTGGTGAAGCTTTGGATCAAGAGAGACCCGACTCTTTGGAGTCCCTCGACGGTGACGTAGGATTATTAGGATCCAAACTTCAGAAAACAAATTTTTTATCTCCATCTCTCACTTGTGTTTTTTTATCTCTGTCTCTCACTTGTGTACTTACTTTCTTGCATCCTTTGTCATTGATTTGAATAACCTCTTTCATTCGCTACCTTTAAGGGTGTCTTTTTCAAATATCCTTTTGGACAAAATGAAAGAGGACCAAAATATCTGGACTCACTATCTGGAGACTTCGATCAAGGCTCTCTATCTGACAGATAGGCTCACCCAGATACTCTGACTATTTTGACTGGACACTCCAGAGGACTTCGTTCGAATACTTCGGCCCTCTGGTCTAGATACTCTGGAGGAACATCATTCAGAAACTTCGGCCATTTTGATCGGATACACCTGAGAAATTTTGTCCAAATACTCTGGCCATTTTGATCGGATACTCTAAAGGAACTTCATCCGAGTACTCTGCCACTTTGGTATGGATACTCTAGAGAATAATTTTATTCTGCTGCGAGTGTTTTTCAGGACCACCTATTCACCCCCTTTAGGAGACATCAAGGTCCTTTCAAGTGGCAAGGAAGGTGGTGGAACATGAGCTAGGCAACAATGGCTCGGCGTGGTTTGAGTTGGCCATCTTGGGAGCTCTTGAGGTCCTTTTATAGGCACAGAGTGGCACATAGTTGTAGCAAACTAAGGCAGTGGCTATAGACAGCAGCATGGCGCGGTTGGCTAACATGATGGGACAAGGAGCTTGGGTGGCTACTGCACTTGTTGTGGATGGCGTCACCCAGCATAGAGGGAGGCAATGGAAGGCAGACGGGATGGCAAGGTGATGATGCAAAGAAGGCTTGTGAGATTACTTAACTTTGGCAATGGGATGAAATAGGAGTTAATGAACTCATCGGTTTTTGACTTTGAGGTGCACGCGTGGAGTGGCCGGGTGCGTTTCTCGCCGAATGACCCTATGGATGACGTGCGTAGGCTTGAGTTGGCTGGGGCAGCACGGTATGGGCATGTGCGTATGTTGTCAGACCGAGAGAAGGAGGGAGAAAGAGAGAGCAAGAGCGTTTGAGAGAACGAAAGGAAGGATAAGACATGAGGAAGAAGAGAGAAAAGGAGAGAGGCAAGCTGGGTCAGGATGAGCCCACCTACTAGGTTGCGATTGGGCCGCGCGTGTGAGGGAGAGAGGAAGCTGCCTTGTAGGCTAGAAGGATAGGGAAATGGAGGCATCCCAAGCAAATAGTAACGTTTGATATATTTTTTGAGAGAAGGTTTAAGAAGTTGAAGATTTTGAATTTGAATTTGAAAACAAATTTAATTTTTGAGACCCGAAAAAATATGAGGAATTTTTGGTAGAGGGTACTAGGGTTGAAATGAGAGAAAATTGTGACCCACACTTGGCACAAACTTTAAGAATTTGAGTAAAAACTAAATTTCATAAATATGTTTTTATTAAAATAATTTTCTAAAGAGGAAAAACACGAGAGTTACATGAATCCCCCAGGATCTCACCTCTGGACACTCAATATAGAGTCCCGAGCTTGTGCTTATCTCATGATTTGAGTTGGATAGCCCGGGCTAAAATGCCTGAGCTAATTAGCCAGAGATATTCAGCGTGGATCAGTATAATTGAACTCGCATGCTCCTATCGCGGTCTTGATGGCAAGAGCCTATGGGCTGAGTGTTAAACTATTTCAACTATCATATTCAATGCAGTAGCCTTACTCAACCCTACTAGCACGGTGCGTGCATACCCATAATAGCCAGGGTGATAAGATGAACATCTACCCTAACAGACGATCGATGCATGACAAGACGGATACTACCTCCCACACATATTTTTTTTGCAAGGGGGTCTTGTTGAACTACGCCATATCCTCCGTCATCCACTTGTTTGGCCGACTCACTGCATAGTAGGCCCTACTGAGCGAGTGCAGCATACGCCACCGCATAGTGGAGTGAAGATTATGTAGAATACTTTCGACATGATTAGACAAATTATATCTAAATTATATGTGTATGACCCATAAGGCTTGGGTTATAAGTATTTTTTTTTATTTATTGTGGTACTCCGAAAATATATAAGGAGATAATTATGGATAAAGAGAGGAAAAGAGAGAGGCTTTGAAACACTTAGCCAATAAGAACACGAATGCCACTAAGCGGTTCAACCCTATCTAAATGGATCCACATTTATCTTCCTTCTATTGATTGTGGTTATATTAACTCTACGATCTACTCGTGCAATTAAGCTCTACCCTTGATCTAAACTCAGAAGTCCCTGCTCCTAGAGCCTATCCACCAACAGCTATGCTTTGGAGTTTTTCTTGGAAGAGCAAGCTGTATTTGGGCTGAATTTATATCAGATGGGCTAAGAGTTGCAGATTTTGTGAATGCAAGTATTATGAACAGCTTTCCATTGCCTTAATGATTAAGCATATAGGAGTATATATTAATTGATTATATGCATCGTCATTAGTAGTCCAAAACATGTTTCTTCACGAGGGCAGGCGGTGCAGTGCATGGGACGGCAGTGAAGAACAGGCGCGCGCAAAAACACATTTGAAATATCCTCACTCGCAAGTACTATCCTAGCTAATAGGAGAAAAAAAATAAGGTGGAGATGCGCAAAAGTTATACGAGAGACGTTTCCAGATCACCGTCAAAGCAAAGTAGATCGAGAAATTAAAGCAAAGCAAAGTAGATCGAGAAATTAAAGCAAAGCAAAGCAAAGTAAATTAAAGCAGAGCAAGTAGCTGGCTAGCATGCGGAGCAAAGCAAGTAGCTTTAGCTTGATCTCGATATATACACAAGAAGCTCGATAGGATCGCCGGAATTCGAAACCCGCTGATTGCAGGCAGGGAGGCAGGCAGCAAATCGAGCTAGCTAGCTGAATTAGAAGATCATCGACGACGACCGGACGACGACCATGTATAGGCGGCGGGCGTGGCCCCCGGCAGGAGAAGCGCGGCACTTGAGCAACACGCTGGTCGGTTTCCTCAACCTGCTCACGCTTGTTGCCTCCGTCCCCATCATCGGCGCGGGCCTCTGGCTGCAGGCTCACGCCCGCTTGTCGCCCTGCGGCTCCGCGTTGCAGGCGCTGCTCCTCACCATCGGCTTCGTCACCCTCCTCGTCTCCCTGGCTGGCTTCGTCGGCGCCTGCTACCATGTCCCCTCCGCGCTCTGGCTCTACCTCGCCGCCATGCTGCTCCTCGTGCTGGCCCTACTCGGGATCACCGTCTTCGGCCTGGCCGTCACCGCGGGAGGCGGTGGCACGCAGGTGCCAGGCAGGCCCTACCGTGAGTTCCGCCTCGCCGACTACTCGCCGTGGCTTCAGCGCCACGTGCAGGCGGAGCGGTACTGGCGGCCGGCACTGGCCTGCGTGCTGGGTGCCAGGGCGTGCGACAGCGTGGCAGCCTGGACACCACTCGACTACCTCAGCCACGACCTCACGCCCATACAATCCGGCTGCTGCAAACCGCCGACCTCGTGCACCTACGGCGGCGACGGAGGCAGCTTGACGAGCCAGCTGACCCTGCAGCAGGAGCCGGACTGCTACCGGTGGAGCAACTCCCCCGGCGTGCTGTGCTATGGCTGCGACTCTTGCAAGGCCGGCGTGCTGGAGCAGCTGCGTCACCATTGGCACAACGTCACCATCCTCAACGTCGTCCTCCTCCTGCTTGTCATCGCCGTCTATTCCTGCGCATGCTGCGCCTTCCGTAACGCCGCCACCGCCCCGCCCGCCTCCAAGATCTTCCATCTCCATCAGCGCTGGTATCTATCTATCTATCTATCTATCTCTGCAATGCAAATATGCAATGCAATCAATCTCTAGCTAGCCAGCTTGAGAATTAATTTGAGATCGAGCTAGCTTATTAATAATTAGCTTATGATTATGATCGATCGAATAAATTATGGTACTGGCTTAGTATTAATTTTCCTTTTGATTGATTGATTTGGTGCAGGTCAAGGTGGTGGCATGGACGAAGCTAGACGACAATACTGGTGAAAGCAAATTTTAGCTAGCTTAATTAGCTGTGCCTGCAGCAGGCTACTTAAAAAATTAGGCACGCTGTTAATTACTCAGTGTCTCATATTTGTTCATGTGGATATACAATTACTACTGATTATTTGGTTGAGACAAAAACATGCATCGATCAACATTCATGCACAATCTATCTATGGTTTCTGTTGTGCCCAGAGAGTTTTCTCATTTCGGTCTGTTCCTCTTTGATCCTTTTCTTTTCTCAGTCTTGCTAAAAATATGACACCACATTATTGTCAATTTTATTCACCCTTGTTTGTGATTGCTACCTCTCTTTTATACGTAAGTATATTTCTTCTATCTTCTCTTTTAAGTAGTTAATCACTTATTTTTATCCTAATTCTCTTACATAGTGTGTACTTAAAAATTACAGTATAAATATTGAAACTGCCACAACTTAAACTAATATGGTGAAAATATACACAGTTGTTTAAACACGGAAAGAAACCAAACAATTCAACACAATTAAACTTTAATTGCCTAATTGCACAAACTCTATTGTGTTTATTGACATTATTCCCCTTTAATTTTATTCAATTTTGGAACAGAATAAACTTTCCAAACCAATAAAAAAAAACTAGGCATTTTGTGTAAACATGTAATAAATATGAGATATCCCACATATACATATACGTATATATCTTAAGGAAATACTACGTTACTAAATCCTTATAAAAACAAATCCTCAAATTAGGGGTAGAGTCTAATGTAGGTATACAAGCAAAGAGTTTTCATTAAAGAGTTTTCATTAGAGATAAGATGGCTAATCTGCCTATGGCCTTGGCTATATCTCTCTTGAGTTTTTTTTAAACAAAGAGACAATTCAAGGACATTAAATACGTCTCTCAAAACGGACACAAGCCTATTAAGTATCAAATCAACAATTGCATAAGTTCTCAAACAAAAAACAAGTCATAGCCTATCCCATCAAGTCAACTAAGAGTTCCCCAAAGTGACCAACTGACCACATTGCAAAGATATCTCATAGACCTAGACACCTAGGTTAGATTAGCTAAACCCTAAAACCCTAAAGTCCCTCTATATATATTGCATTCAATACATATAAATATAAATAGGAGTATACTATTATCCTGAGGCTCAAACTCTTGTATTATCTATGCCACTGTTGACGCTAGAAAATCACCACTGTTAATTAGATTCAGCTATTAATATGAGTTGTTCGATTTGGGTACAAACCGATTTCGTTAAAGATATGCCTCCATAACCGGTTTAAACACATACAATGTCCAACGAAGATACAATTTCTGATGCTGATAATTGTTTATGGACGAGACAAGTCTTATTTATAAATATCTTAATGGATTTTCTTTTCTTAAAAAGTTTTATTCACGTATCATACTCTTTATAACCTGGGTATAAATTTGTATATTCAGGAACCAATAAAGTATCAATAAGATCAATACGATAAATTGGACATATCGCTACCTTTAGGAGTAGAAGTAATATAATTTCTGACGAGATCTTGTTTTAATTAGGCTGCATTGGTTAAGTTCAATCTCCAACAAGATATGAGTCTCATCATATAGTAAATGTATCGGTTTGGTTAAGACTTTTTTGATTCAGTAAGTTTATATATTTGCTGGTTATGTGATACATTTAGTTCTGTCTAAGTCTATATTGATTCGATCTCTCAGTCCGATCTAATAATATATCACACTCGTATAAAGTTTATCAACTCATAATTTTATACTATTTCGGTTAGATTCAATCTATTATTGTTTTAACTAAGATAAATTGTAATAAGTCGATACATTTTTTTAGTGTTTTATCAAAGTTCTAGCCTATAGATTATCTTTATACCAAACTTTCACTCTCATCCATATAGTACTATTATTTGATGTACTTCTTATATATCACATTTAATGTGTTTATCAATCGTACATAATATTATTAGCTATAATTTTATTTTGTTTCTATTTAGTTTAAGAGTTACCTAAAAAGCCGATAGATTAAATCTAAATCAACTAGCATTAGTCTCTATCGTCTACGATAGCCCGAGTACGTATCGGTTTATTAGTGGATTGATTAGTTGGTTAAATTAAATAGTATATTATAAACTTTAAAAATTTAAAGAGTTACACTTTAAACAACCCAATCACATCTAGTATTGCTCACCGCCAAAAATCCCACGACCGGGGAGGAACGACGGCTTGGTCACGTGAAGGCCTGAGAGGTCTGTTTATCTCCAGTGCAGATCCTTAAGCCTCGAGGTTCACGAGCGTACCAGTCAATTTGACTTTGTAATTGACAAGAAAGTGAGACGAGCGAGTCCGATACAGGTGCTCGCTATCGGCTGGCTGTCGATAGGATCGGGATGCTCTTCGATCGGCTGGGGAGCCGATGTGGACAGGTGTCGACGAGGGATTGATCGTAGAGTCGATGGAGAAACCAGGGTGTGCTCAGAGGATAGCGAGGCGCACAGGATCCCTCCGGACAGTCGAACAGAAATTCATCGGCTGGAAAAACCGATGAAGGCGCATGCGGTCTAGGCAAGGAATAGTATAAGAAGGCACGGGTTGTAAAGCCGATGTCACTCTGGATATGACAGCACGAGACCCGTTGCCCGTAGTGACAGTGCCATTAACACCGAATCTTAAAGATCGGACCTAACCGAGACAGTACGAGGCCGAGGCTAGCGACGATGATACGGAGGACGCCGGATCGGCTATGCCGTAGCAAGGGTATGAACGAACCCATCGATAGCTGAGCCAATGAGAGGACGCCTCTTTGAAGGCGGGTGCGTATCGGCTAGGGGACCGATACGTTTGGCGTTACGCGTCAAGGGATGCCTCTAAAGGCTTATGCGTATCGGCCAAGGGGCCGATGTGCTGGGCGTGAAGCTCAGGGCATAGATAACTCATCAGCTAGCACTCCGATGATACGCCGTGCAGAAGACTATAGGCCTGAAGCTCGATCTACCGTCGGCAGCCCCGTAGGTCGGATCTAACCGATGCAGCACGACACTGACGACGACAGAGGGAGCTTAATGGGCTGATAGGTCCAGCACGGACGTGATGCGATACGTCTGATTGGTCTAAGATGTCGGACCTAACCGATGTAGTCTCAGACAGAGCAGGATATATCGGGATGGTGGCGGGACTTACCCCTTCGCCGGAGATCGGACTTAACCGATGCAGCCCCCCATCGAGAGCCAGAACCCGTTGGTAAAACCTAGATGAACTAGGGTGGCGATGCGCCAAGATTATATATTGATCGAGAGATGTTTTACATGTTTCCAGGAAGTCTATATTTATATCCTGGATTTACAGACAGAGTCCGACGCGTCTATAACCATCGGACATTATTTCCTAGTAAGAACAAAGGAAAATATTCCTAAAGAAGTTAACTAGCCAGCTAAACCTTCCTAATTAAGTAATGTTATAATTCACAAAAACAAATATCCTAACGTGGAGTCCACGGCTCTTCCGTAAACCCGGTTTCATCTAAATAATCTTCCAATTTGTAACCGAGTTTTTCTTCGCTGCAACCTGATCGGCTTCTCAACTGTAGCTATTGGACCTTCTTTTACTCAAGCCAATCCTTTTCCTTTCTTTCCTCGGGCTTCTTAGACCTAATCTCGATTGGACAATCCCCTGTCTTCAAGCCGATCCAATCTTCTGCTAATTTGATTGCCTTTTTTACAGTTTCGATCGGCTTTGTCTTAGTATCTACATCGGCCGATGACTGCATTAAACTCTTCATCGGACCTCTCACCCGATCGGCTTTAGCACCATCGGATCTCTCAGTCGATCGGCTTTAACAACATCGGATCGTTCAGATTTTGACGTTAACAAGTATATAAATATTTTCTTATTTATTTTTAAAAATATATAATAAGTCATTTAGTTAGTAGTATTACGGCAACTGGCTGTGCAATAACAGGACACCATAGAGTATATTGGATTTTTCATTGTACTCATTAATATACATGTTTTTTAAGAACTTGAGGAGGTCACAAGTTTAATATAAACTTGGAAAAAAGATAAAATGTTTTGTTAATATAAAAGCATGTTTATTTCGACCTAAAATTTTGAAGGTGTTTATGAAAGTAGAATATATGTGCACGTGTTTATAAAGATGAGTACGCCGTCTTTTGAAAAAGAAAAATTGGTGCGCCTCGTTACCTTGGGCGTATTTCGTAAATCCCGTCTTTATTCATTGCTGACGGAGAGAAGGTAGCGCCACGCGTCATGTGGTGATTGGTCCTGGTTACGTGTCCCGTTTCCGTCCGTCCCAGTCAGTACGCGAAAAAGAGAATGAGATTTTAATAGAGAGAAGTCGGAAGGGAGGATGAAACAACCAAACTTAAAAAGAGATTCGAAGTCGGAAGAATAGCGAAATCAAGATCTGCCTGAAATTTTTATCTATTCCGGTGGTAGCAGAGCAGATAATTCAGCAAGGTGAGGCGATCGAGCGCAGAGACGGCGGCGAGGCGATGGCGCGGCCGTGGAGGGTGGTGCTGCCGCTCCTTCTCCTCCACTGCCTCCAATCCTCCCCCGTCTTCTCCGTCTTCGCGCAAGGTGCGACCCCCGCCCTTTCTCTCTCGCCCTCTCTTCTGCGCTTCCCTTTCGCCCCCAGGCTCAAATAGGAACTGAATCATCATCAAACAGAAACGAGGAATGAACAGCGGCCGGAGTGTTTCTGTGCATCGATCTGCGATAGCACTAGCCCTGGACCATTTACAATACAAGGTTTGCCCATATATAGTTGGATCTAGCACCCGATTTAGCCAGGCTTGGATCCCAATAGATCATCACCTTCATACGGCCGATCAATTTCCTTTTCTTTCTGTTGCTTCTCGATTAATGGGTGCCCTATGGCTAGCTCCATTCCATCTAAATCGGCACTAGTAAATTATATCAAATTAATCCGTCCACATTTAATTCCCTTGGTCTTAGCTCCTTCCGTTGTGCTATGCTTCAAGTAGGAATGTCACGGGCTGTTTGGTTTCATGAATATTCTAGGATAATGAAATGGTCCATCATGGGATCTTCTCATGAATTTAGCGGGACCACTCCATCCTAATTTTCTATTAAACATAATCACCAATGTCCTAAGTTTCACAAACCTCATGAGTTGTTTTCCATTCCAATTAACACTTTTCTGCAAACAAAGATGAACTAGGTAAAGTCAAAACAAAATGGATGTTTCCATTATTCTTCCTGTTAGACTAACTCATAATATCCTTCTTTCCCCAAATTTTCAGAAGGCCAAGATAATGATCCCTCTACTTTGTTCAAACGAGTGTCAGAGATGATGAACCTAAGGAAATATGATGGAGCACTTGGTCTGCTAAATGCTGTGTTGGAGGTTGACCCAAATCATTCAGAAGCTTACAAGCAGCGTGCATCTGTGCTTCGTCACAAGTGCCGGTAAATTGTGTCTGTTACATTAGTTTATAATCCATTCATGTTTGATGTCACATCTATTTCTGAATTCAAAGTTAATGGCCAGAAAAATAGTTTGTTCCCTTTGCCAGAAAGCTAAAGTCCCATCCTATTTCCAAACAAAGGGCAAAAGTTTGTTATTTTGTCCTTAATTGTAATAAATATTAATTTTGACTTCATGAAAAATAAGGCACTCAATTTCCAGTGCAGCATCAATACATCCATATATGAAAGAGTTGTGCCATTAAAGAACTGTAAAACTAATATGCTACTTATAATCTTGTCAGTTTTACACATATGTGTATGTCATCCTTCCCACATTCCGTAACCCTTACTTGTTTGAATGTGTTTTTAATGAAGTCTAGATACAAGGAAGCGGAGGGTGACTATAGCAAATACCTGGAGCTAAAACCTGGGAGTTCTTCAGTGGAAAAGGAATTATCTCAACTGGTTCAGGCTCAAAATGCATTAGAGTCTGCTTATCACCAGTTTGAGTCTCATGACTTCTCTAAAGTCCTGGAGTACATCAACAAAATTGTGCTTGTGTTTTCTCCAGACTGCACAAAGGTATATTTCAGAGGACAGTAGGAATCATAGGCAGCCGAATATTTCATCTAATCTTGTCTCAGTAAGCTGCAGTAGTAAAGGTTGAATTTTCAGGCAAAACTTCTCAAGGCTAAAGCATTGCTAGCACTTAAACACTACTCAAGTGTTATCTCAGAGACAGGATTTATTCTGAAGGAAGATGAAGATAACCTGGATGCCTTGCTGCTTCGTGGCCGAGCATATTATTACCTTGCTGATCATGATGTTGCATCCAGGTAAAACGTGCCTGACATTTTAGGTTTGGACGAGTGCATGCATGTTTGTGCCTGCACATGCAAGTGCAGTACTAGATAACATGCTAGCTTTAAATATTTCTACAGTGATGACAGCATTAATTGTTTAGGCACTATCAGAAAGGCCTTCGTCTAGACCCTGAACATTCAGAATTGAAGAAAGCATATTTTGGGTTGAAAAATCTTCTGAAGAAGACTAAGAGCGTGAGTATAATTTCTTTGTGTCAATAAATTAGGAGCTTACTGCATTGTAGTACGATCAAATGGTGTGCATGTAGGCTGAAGATAATGCTGCCAAGGGTAAGCTACGTTTGTCTGCTGAGGACTACAAGGCAGCCCTAGCAATGGATCCAGATCATACTTCTTACAATGTACATCTTTATCTTGGGCTATGTAAAATTCTGGTTAAACTTGGAAGAGGTAAGGAGGCTGTCAGCAGCTGTACAGAGGCACTCAACATAGATGGAGAACTTGTTGATCCATTAACACAGGTGACATTACTTGCCTGGCATATGCAGAAATATGCATACACTTGCCTGGCATTCTAATTTTTTTATTTAGAATGCAAACTAGAAGATCAAAGTTCTTATTATTCAATGTTAACACTTTCCTGAAAAAAAAGAAGGGAATTTCAGTCTGTTTGATTACCCTGCCATTAATGTTGAATCTTGGACTCCCTCCATACACTGATGCCACCTTGTTGAGCAAGCTGCGAGTATGCAGTTGTGTTAGCCTGTCCTGCTACTTATGTATTTTAAAGTTTAAGCCACAAGACTGTTTTTTTTACAGAAACTACAAAAACTGTAGTTGAATATGCACAATTAATATGTGTTTTGGCTTGTTGAGCAAATAAGTAATGCAAAAAATATAGTAATGTATATTTCTTTGGTAATGTTGCACTAGGAGACTAAGTTACGCACCAGACAATGCAATGAAATTAATTGTTATTGGCTTACTAGCCAGATCTTGCTAATCTTTTACTTCCATCTGCTTGTTGTACATTATCCTTCTACTTGTTGCAGAGAGGTCAAGCTAAGCTTCTTACAGAAGACTGGGAAGGAGCAGTTCAGGATCTAAAAGAAGCTGCCCAGAAATCTCCCCAGGCAAGTTTTATGTGGATCAATTTCTTTTTCCTATCCTCCTAAGCAAATGCTAGGGACAAGTGTGCTCATATGTCAGCATTTCAATTTGTTTGTCCTTTGAATACATGCATTTTGCCATTTAAGTTCCCATCACATGATCTGCTTATGCGGCTATGCTTTGTGTTGAACACAATATTTTTAGTGTAATTGTGCTGCAATCAAATTATCATGAAATGTGGTTCCAAATGGATGAAACATCTAGTTTTAGTCGATTGGATAGACGATGTGTGAAAACAACTTGTTTGTTATCGTCCTTTTGCAGTGAGGAGACTGTAGTGTTGTTGCATATGTTTCTCCAGCACCTATGGATGCAGTGGATGATGTGGCTAAAACTAGAATTTTATGTAACATTCGGTACAGATTTGCACATTAATATTGATAAAGTAATAATAATAAAGTTGGGCACCAAGGAGGAACTTGGTGTCAATGTATTCTGTAAACTGGCAGAAAAGGTGAGCACGCTTGGTATTTCGAATGTTGGAGGGCCCTGCTCAACGGTTGCCCAAGTCAACTTCACTGGCACAATTCTTAAATAATATTGATAATAACACAAACTACTTCTCAGCTATTACAAATATGAAGTTTACTCGTTGCTTTCCTGTTTTTTAACTTCAGGAATCAAATCCAAAGATCATGTGCTTTTAGTGAAATGTAAAACATCAGGATTCGAACCAATAGATCATGTGCTTTTAGTGAAATGTTTTATTAGTCTTCTCTCTGCAAACCTGGTCTCTCTCCTTGTGTATGTTTGGTGTATAAATGTAGCAGTGGTTGGAATGTTCATGCTCAGGACATGGGAATCCGAGAAGCACTAATGAGAGCTGAAAAGCAGCTTAAGTTGAGCAAAAGAAAAGATTGGTATAAGATCCTTGGCATTTCGAAGACAGCATCAGCTGCAGAGATCAAGCGTGCCTACAAGAAGTTGGCACTGCAGTGGCATCCAGATAAAAATGTAGATAATCGAGAAGAAGCAGAAAACATGTTTCAAGAAGTTGCTGCTGCTTATGAGGTATGAATAACCAAATATGTGAACCGTTTGTATTATTCATGCATTCCAAGTTCTAGCCCTGGGTTCTTTATGGTCCGTACTAAGTTACTATATTACTATGAATAGAAATGAGCTGAAGTGCACTGCAGCATTTCATTAACAAATACTCCCTCCATCCCTAAAATATAGCTACTTTTATAGTTTAATTTATATTTTAAGACGAAGAGAGTATGTCATACTAGACATATCTTTTGTCCGTACAATACTAAAAGTATTTAAATAACGTACATTCTGGCGATAGTCATGTTTCTTTTTCTTTTGAATTAGATCGACATGTTGCAGACGCATGCCCTGCATGTCTTTTAACAATGTGCAATCGTTTGCAGGTTCTTGGGGACGAAGATAAACGTGTAAGATATGACCGAGGAGAGGATCTTGATGAGATGAATATGGGAGGAGGAGGTGGTTTCAATCCTTTTGGTGGAGGTGGTCAGCAGTACACATTCCATTTCGACGGTGGATTCCCAGGCGGAGGAGGGTTCCCCGGAGGTGGCTTTCCTGGAGGCTTTCAGTTCAACTTTGGATAGAATATTTCCCACTTACTATCTGTGGAGTTGGGAGTTTGTTTGTTTTAGGAGTTATAAATGCTGAAAGAGAATTGCTTAACGAACGATGGGTATTGATTGTAGGCAGGGCGACCGACCGAAATGAGTATCAAGTGTTGTTTAAGCACCATCAAATTTTCCTGAAGCTGTATTCTATCTTGGGATTTTCTGACACATTTTTATCCAATGAAATAAACTGAGCCTTCATGTGTCTGGAGGTATTTCACATTTTCACCAGCCAAAGGATTTGCACTGAAACCAACCAAAACCGAAGGTCTATCTATAGACCGGAGTCGGAATTTTTATTCGTTGATGATGCTTAGAGTGTAGAGGGAACCAAATCAACATCTCAAAATCAAAAGGAAGAAAAAGATGCATGCAACCATGTAGCAGGCAATGTATACAAGGATTATTAATTTGGGCCGTTGGATGGGCGATGGGAAGAGGCGGCGGCGGCCATACCCATATGCATGAGCGAGTAGGCGAGCTGCGCTGTCTGACTTTGCACCTCTTCCCTCACCACCTGTCGCATCACCACCATGAGCCGCGATGATGATCTCGTCATCTTGTCGTCGACACCGCCGGTGCCCGGCGGCGGCGCCACCACCTCAGCAGCAGCTGCTCCGGGCAGGGATAGGCTAAGGCTCAGTGTCAGCGACGTCTCCGGGATGTCGAGCGGCGGCTGAACCGGAGGCTCCTCCTCCTTGTCGTCGTCCAGCACGATGTACTCTGGATCCAGCGGCCGCAACTTGAACTGCAGGTGCTGGATGGGAGCCTGCAGCTTGATGGAGGCTGCAGCAGAGACTTTGGACTTTGAGGCTAATTTGGCTTGGCGACGGATGCACCTCCGGAGGTTGGAGTTCCAGTGGTTCTTGACGGAGTTGTCGGTGCGGCCGGGGAGGAGGCGAGCGATGGTGGCCCACTTGTTCCCGTGGCGGGCATGGGCGGCGGCGAGGAGGGCGTCCTCTTGTGGGGTGAAGGGGCGGTGGTGGACGGCGGGGCTGAGCTGGTTGCACCAGCGGAGGCGGCAGGACTTGCCGGAGCGGCCGGGGATGGCGGCGCTGATGAGGCTCCAGCGGTGGGGGCCGTGCTGGGCCACCAGCCTCGTCAGCAGCGCGTCCTCTTCGCCACTCCACGACCCCTTCTTCTTACCCATGGCGATCTCGATTCCTAGCTAGCTAGTTACGCGCCTTAATTAATTCCTACAACTAGCTCTCTTCTCTCGCTCGAGAGCTAGGATCAATACGTACGCAGAGAAGATGCAGAGCAAAAATCCATTAGTAAAGGTGACATGTAGTATGACGCACGGATGCATACGTGGATGGGCAACTACACGATGCGTAGGGTAGGTACGGGCATGTCATCTAGCTAGCTAACTCCACGAATGCAGACCATGCATGCCGATGCTGTCTGTCTTAGATATGTTCTATCTAGATAGAGGTGGAGAGATTACAGCTATACTTTTGTAATCATGTTGAACAGCACATTTTACATTGTGGCTGTAGTTTAGTGGTGAGAATTGCACGTTGTGCGCGTGGAGACCTGGTCTCGAATCCCAGCGGCCGCCTGCCGCCTCCTCCACCTCACTTTTGCAAAACACCTCCTCTCAACTCTCATCTTTCCTCCATCGAGTCCATACCTTTTCTTGATTGAGTTTATCGCAAACTGCCCAACAACGCGCGGAGGCGGAAGTGACCTGGATCGCTCGTTTGGATCTGGACCGACGGCTCGTCTTCGGAGGCGGCGGCGATGACACGCCGGCGAAGATTGCGACCTTAATCAATGGTGTGGCCCGGTGCGGAGGCAGCAAACTCGAGCGACGGCTCGCCTTCGGAAGCGGCGACGTCTACACACCGGCGGAGACGGCGATGACAACACGCCGGCAGAGACGGCAATCAATCAGAGGCATGCATCCTCAACTACACCGACAGAGACGGTAATGTCAATTGGCTGCACGCATCCCCATCCTCGAGGTTAGCAGTTGTAACTGTGAATTATGAATGTTTTGCTGATTTGCTATTTTTATTCCTTTTTTTTCTCGCTTGGT
This sequence comes from Oryza coarctata, assembly GCA_030770085.1. Taxonomy (NCBI): domain Eukaryota; kingdom Viridiplantae; phylum Streptophyta; class Magnoliopsida; order Poales; family Poaceae; genus Oryza; species Oryza coarctata. The sequence continues at coordinate 34,458,556 of CM061463.1, forward strand.
TGTGCTTGCAGTGAGGATACGAAGAAGCAGAAACTGCCGTAAACAATTTGAGCAATTTGGAGTGTCTGTTTGGCGATATATGTGTTTGTGGTTTGATAATAACTTGAAGATTGTAAGGCTGGCCAGCGATTTGTCTGGTTTATCAAGCCAATCAGTTTAATTACTATCCGTCTGAAAGAAGTATATTATCATGGATGTTTGATTTGCAAAAACTTTGTAGTAATTGTGGCAAAAAAAATTCTCATCATTGAGCATTCAGGTTACTTGGGAGTTTTCAGTTAATGGATCGAATGAATAGTCATAGTGTTACCTGGAACCTGGAAAGGCCGTTGAAGATTTAGATCGTTGTGACATTATCAAAGATGGACTACAAGATTTTTCTACAGCAATGGTCACAGATTGTCAAATAGATCAGAAAGAATTTCGGCAGTAGGACTGCACATGTTGCTCCAAGTCATCATGCTTCTATGTAGTGATTGCAGAGCTTGTAGTTAAGCTGAGCATTCTTGAATGTAAATTGAGCATGTATTATACATGAATGTATTGGAGTACTCTGAGCAGCAAAAGCAGAACGCCTGTTCCCTTTGCCTCGATGAAATATTTCGCCCGCGCCGCGCGTGGAATCGCGAGAGGAGCTGAAGAGGTGCAGGAGTTCAGCGCCGTGGTGGACGAGGGGGTGTAGTGCAAAACTGAGGTGGAGGAGGCGGGCGGCTATTTGTGAAATTGCCAGGCTTGGAGATTTGGCCGTAGGATATCGATCCAAGGGCTCTGGAAGCGTGTGTGCATGGTGCAGCTATACCTCTCTCTGTGTGCGTAGGATACGCTGCCGGTTTTCCTATAGTTGATCTCCCGGCCCAAACCAAATAAGCAGACCGTTCCTGGGCTTCAGAATATGATGCCCATACAATCGAGCTTTTTTGCCCATCGGCCCTTCTCTTCTCCGCTTCCAGAGCAGGGAAGGGCCACGCAGCGTGCGGCGGCGGTTCGTCGTCGGCGTCATATACGACCTTCCGGCGACGAGGGCTAGCATCCAGCATCCATCCATCCATCCATCCATTCATTCAGCAATGCGCGATGCGGCACCCTTCTCTTCCTGCTGGTGCTGCCGCTTCTCCGCGTTCCGGCGCCACCAGAGACGCCAACGCCTTGCTGCTGCTCGTCGCTTCTTCTCCACCGCCGCCTGCCTTCATACACCTTCATTCGAATCTGTCGAGGATCAAGCGTCGCTCTTCGTCCAGTTACAGAACCACATCGCCCGCGGCCACCTCTCCGCGCTTGCCACCTTTTCGATCAAATCCCCAGCCCGGATGTTCGCGCCTACAACGACCTCATCCGAGCCTACTCCTCCTCACCGGCCGCCGCCGCATGCTCCGCCACTGCGTCACCCCTAACAACTGCACCTTCCCTTTCGCCCTAAAGCCTGCTCTGCGCTCGCCGACCTCTTCGTCTCCACCGCCCTCCTTGACATGTACGTCAAGTGCGCTTGCTTCCCCGACACCGTCCACGTCTTCGCCACCATGCCCGCCAGGGATCTCGTCGCCTGGAACGCCATGCTCGCCGGCTACGCGCACCATGGCATGTAACACCACGCGCTCGCTCATATTCTCAGCATGCAGGCCCAACGCCTCCACCCTCGTCGCGCTCCTTCCGCTCCTTGCCCAGCAGGGGGCGCTCGCCCAGGGCACCAGCGTGCATGCTTACTGCATCCGTGCCTGTCTACATTGCAAGGTGACGGATGGGGTGCTTGTCGGCACCGCGCTCCTAGATAAGTATGCAAAGCGCGGGAGACTGGTCTATGCTCGCAGGGTGTTCGACGCCATGCCTACTAAGAACGAGGCCACTTGGGGTGCGCTTATTGGAGGCTTTGTGCTGTGCAACAGAATGACCCAGGCCTTCGGTCTGTTCGAGGGCATGCTGGCCCAGGGGCTGTGCTTTCTTTCTCCGACCTCCATGACCATTGCTCTCAGGACCTGCGCCGCCGTGGACGATCTGGATATGGTGAATAGCTGCATGCTTTGCTTGCTAAATCTGGTGTCCACGCTGACTTGACTGCAGGGAACTCAATTCTCTCAATGTACGCCAAGGCTGGCTTGATTGACCAGGCAATAGCTTCCTTTGATGAGATGGCCATCAAGGACAATGTCTCCTACAGTGCGCTTTTATCAGGGTATGTGCAGAATGTCAGGGCAGAGGAGGCGCTCCTAATCTTCAAAAAGATGCAGGCATGCAATGTAGAACCAGATGCTGCAACAATGGTCTCGCTCATCCCAGCTTGCTCACACCTGGTGGATTTGCAGCATGGAAGGTGCAGTCATGGTTCTGTCATAATGCGTGGACTTGCATCAGATACCTCCATATGTAATGCATTGATAGATATTTACACAAAGAGTGGGAGGATTGATCTCTCTAGACAGGTTTTTAACATGATGCCATCTAGGGATGTTGTGTCATGGAATACTATGATTGCAGGATACGGACTCCATGGACTAGGGAAAGAAGCCACTGCACTGTTCTTAGAGATGAATAATCAAGGTTTTGCACCAGATGGTGTCACATTCATCTGTTTACTTTCGGCTTGCAGTCATTCTGGACTTTTGACTGAAGGGAGCACTATATCTGCATGGTTGATCTTTTGTCAATAGGTGGTTTCCTCGATGAAGTCTATGAGTTTATCCAGAGCATGCCACTGAGAGCCGATGTTCGTGTGTGGGTAGCATTGCTTGGAGCTTGCCGGGTTTATAAGAACATTGATTTAGGAAAGCGGGTGTCAAGGATGATCCAGGAACTAGGGCCTGAGGGGACAGGAAATTTTGTTTTGCTGTCCAACATATACAGCGCTGCTGGGAGATTTGATGGGGCAGCGGAGGTTTGGATAATACAGAAGGTGAAGGGTTTTAAGAAGAGTCCAGGCTCCAGTTGGATTGAGATAAATGGTTCTCTACATGCATTTGTTGGTGGACACCAATCTCATCCACAGTCACCTGAAATACATCAAGAACTGGATAACATCATAGTGGATATTAAGAAATTGGGTTATCAGCCCGACACCAGTTTTGTTTTGCAAGATGTGGAGGAAGAGGAAAAGGAAAAGGCACTCATCTATCATAGTGAAAAGCTAGCTATAGCTTACGGTATCCTCAGTCTTAGTGAAGATAAGAGCATTTTTGTTACTAAGAATCTCCGCGTTTGTGGGACTGTCATACTGTAATCAAGCACATAAGCTTAGTGAGGCGCCGGGCTATCATTGTAAGAGATGCTAACAGATTTCATCATTTCAAGAATGGGCAATGCAGCTGTGGAGATTTTTAGTGACAACACAAATCTTGGTTCAACTACGGATTACAATCCAAAGCCGATTTTGAATCGGAGTTTGATGTTATGATTATTTTTAGGGATTTCTTCGCCTCATTAGTTGCTTGGCTCTTTTTTCATGGTCGCCAAAGAAGAAATGTAAAAAAAACCTTCAAAAATTATTTTAGTAACTGTAACATTCAAATTCATTTTGGATGATGGATCTTGTTTCATGACCCCAATTAACCAACCGTTCCATAAAATTGGTAGTAATACCAATAAATAATCATCTATTTGTAGCAAAAAATGGTAATATTTGTTTTGGCTGAATCGGCACCTTTGCCAAAATTTTGTATTCTTTGGTAAGAAAACAAAAGCCCAGCAAATGTTGCAAAAATCTTGATAGCAATCCAAATAAATGCACCTTTCCAAAGTTCGCAGTAATAACAAAATCCTTATATGCATTGCCTAATGTCAATGAGTTTTTGCTGATACATTAGATTGAAATGGCCCGTCTAGCTCAGTCGGTAGAACGCAAGCCTCTTCACCTCTATTCCATTCCCAGTCCTTATACACACTGTCCATCACAGTGTTGGTCATGTTTAAAATCATTAACCTTAACGGTAAGACGGAGATGACTAAGCCCAAGCTTACAACTAGAATGAAGTTATAACAAGGTAGCAGAATTGTAAGGTGCAGCTGGATCACCTCAGAGCTAATGCTTATGTTTAATTGGGTATTTTGGTTTGACAGCAAAAAAAGACATATACCTCTGAGCTAAATTTAGATATAGAAGTCTTCTTTCGTTTAGAGTAAAATAAGACCAAACTCATGAGCTTATTATCCTAGATCGGAACAAGTTAGGTATAACAGCATGAGGATGTCAAAAGAAAAGGAATGGGGTTTTCTTGCTTTTGGCATGGCAAACCTCCCATTGGGAGGCCCACGCGACGGGCTATTAGCTTAGTGATAGAGCATGCCCCCACATAGATAGTTGAATGAGCTCATCAGTGTCTGACTCGTGGATCATCTAAGGCACATTAGCATGGCATACTCCTGTTTGAACCAGAGTTCAAAACCAAACTTATCCCCGATAAGATTCTATTCACTTGTGGGATCTAAGCGGTTCAGGGAAAGATACCACTGCTCATGAGATTCATCCTCAATCGAAAAATTGAGTGCCTAACAATGCATCTTCACAAACTAAGAACTAAAAGGGTGATGGAGGGATCGTACCATTGGAGCCTTTTTTTTTCATGTTTTTCCTAACGGTCTGGAGAAAACAGTAATCAAGAGGGCTTTTCTAATCCTTCTTAAAAGAATGTGAAATTCTTTTTATAGCTCTAAGAGGAATGCTTGTTATAAACAATCTATTCCTATGAAAATTAATATTTAAGAAACTATTAAACTAACTAAACTTGTTCCGTAATTCTACTACTACATATCTAGATAACATTGTCTTTCAAATCTGTCCGATCAACTCTCTCATTAAATCAATCTCTCAATATATCAATCAGTTTTTCTCTACAAGCCAATCATTCTTCTAACCGATTCCGTTTGCATGCTAACTAATTCTAACGTTAACACCCACTTGTTAACACCAAAATCTGGCGGATCCGATGGCGCTAAAGCTGATCGGCTGAGAGATCCGATGGGGCTAAAGCCGATCGGCTGAGAGGTCCGTTGGAGGGTTTGATGCAGCCATCGACCGATAGAGATACTGAGACAAAGCCGATGGAGAACTGTAGAAAAGTCGATCAGATTAGTAGAAGATTGGATTGGCTTGAAGACAGGGGATTGTCCAATCGGGATCAGGTCCGAGAAGCCCGAGGGAAGGAAGGAGAAGGATCGGCTTGACTAAAAAAGGTCCGATAGCTATAGTGGAGAAGCCGATCAGGTTGCAGCAAAGAAAGACTGTGGATGGATCTATTGTTAAGGAACCTGATCAAGGCCGATATATTTGCCGATGAAAACAGGACAACCACAAGTTACTTATGGATCCCGAAGGGATATATCGACAAATATGTTTCTACCAATGCAAGAGCGGATTGGGGGGCAGCATGAAGACATGATGCCAGGGTATCATCGGACGGCCTATTACGGGGGATATAAACAAAAATATCCTAGTAATAACTATCAAAGAGATCATTATGAATCATGTCAGATACCAACTTTGATCCTACAGTACCAAAAGGAGAACCTAAAGGAAGAAGATTGGACTGCTAGGATTGTGGAAGTTGTAAGGAAGCAACTCGGTATCAAGCCTAAAGAACAAACTTTCATGTATCGACACCCTTACCCAGAGTGGTTCGACATAATTCCGCTGCCGCATCGATTTAAAATTCTAGATTTCTCCAAGTTCTAAGGGCAAGATAATGTATCTACGATGGAACATATTAGCTGATTCCTAGCTCAATGCGGAGAGGCATCGGCTGATGAAGCTCTGAGGGTCCGATTGTTTCCATTGTCTTTATCTGGACCAGCCTTTTCTTGGTTTTCTTCGTTACCTCTAAATTCAATCAGGAGATGGGCTGATTTGGAGAAATAGTTTCATAAGTATTTCTTTGCCGGACTTCAAGAGTTGAGGTTATCAGACTTAACATTGGTTAGACAAAGGCACGATGAATCCGTCCCGGAATTCATCCAACGTTTCCGAGACTTCAGAAGCCGATGCTACAGTCTCATTTTAAGTGACGGACAACTAGCCAATTTGGCTTTCCAAGGATTGTTGGCTCCGATTCGGGAGCGTTTCTCTTCACAAGAATTCAAAAGTTTGTCTCATCTACTCCAGAGAGTATCGGCTCATGAAAGCCGATTTGCAGGTGCCAAAAAAGAAAGGTTCTATCGGAAAGCCGATCAGCTACAGGTATGCGCATCGGACTCGAATGATGAGGGATCCGATACGGAGGTGGGACTGGCAGAATGGACCAGGAATAAAAAACCCGTATCATGTCCATAGATCAAGAAAGTAAATAAAGAAGAAGGATATGATTTTGATGTTAACAAAGCTGACAAGATATTTGATCTTCTCCTACAAGAGAAGTAGATCCAGTTGCTACCGAATCATATAATCCCGGCTGCTGAAGAACTCAGAAAAAAGAAGTATTGCAAGTGGCACAATTCAATATCTCATCATACCAATGAGTGCAAGGTCTTTCGGCAACAATTACAATTGGCTGTCGAACAGGGGAGGATCAAGTTCGAGGACAAAAAGCCGATGAAGGTTGACGGGCATCCTTTCTCGATGAATATGGTGATTGCAGGAACCTCAGGAGATCGGTCCAATGAAAAGAAGCGCTGGAAGAGGTCAAAGTTACTTCATCGGATTTAATCAAAAAATATTCTAGACTACAGGACGAAGAAAGACGAGCCACAATACAACAAGAAAGGTATAATCCACAGTGGGGTTGTCCCTTTTTTTAGTACTGTTGGGATCAAAACATGAGGTTGCCGTCAATTGAGGACTGTCCTGAATGCAATAAACCAGGATTTCGGTACTGTGACCAGAGCCGAACGTTGTATGATCGGCCTTCCATCACTAGGGCATCGGCATATAGCCAATTGGGGCCAATCAACGAAGGGCATGGTCAAAAAACAGTTAAGAACCAGGAGTTAAACAAAGGGTTATACTCCATGAAGGATCAGTGGTGTCCATCCGGGATTTTTACAAAGAATCAGAAGAGGAGGGTACAATGGCTGTGACATAGAGAGCAGCATAAAAAACAACGGCAGGACTATGAAGAAGCCGATTGGAACCAAAAAATTAAAAAAGTATGGAAAGTAAAGCAAAAAGAGGAAGAGGCTGGTACATCGGCTCAGGCTAACATGGTATTCTTTTTGCCAATAGAATATAAAGCACATGTATCGGATGAAGAAAGTCAAGAAGAGGATTTTGTCCAATTAATATTGGAACCGAGTCAAGCCATATTTGACAAACCAGAAGAATCCAAACATCGGCACCTAAAGCCATTGTATATCAACGGATATGTCGATGGTAAGCCGATGGCAAAGATGCTAGTTGACGGGGGCACAGCGGTCAATTTGATGTCGTATTCTACATATCGCAAATTGGGTAAGATGGCTGGAGACTTAGTCAAGACAAATATGGTGTTGAAAGACTTCGGAGGTAATCCATCAAAAACCAAAGGAGTACTGAATGTGGAGCTAACGGTTGGAAGTAAGACATCGCCTACCACATTTTTTGTCATCGATAGTAAGGGGTCGTATAGCCTACTCCTTGGCAGGGATTGGATTCATGCCAACTGTTATATTCCTTCAACAATGCATCAAAGCCTCATATAATGGCAAGGAGACAGAGTTGAAGTGATCACGGCCGATCAGCCGACTAGTGTGGCAACAACTGATGTGCCATTCTGGGAAGCTGATGGTTTCAACTGCCTATTCGGACAAACATGGGTAGGAAATTTCCTGGAGATGACTGATAAAGGAATAAAGTCGATTTAGCAAGTCGGCTCGAATCCATTGTTTCCATGGGAACTTTAGAAAACTTCGAAGGGAAGTTAGGGCAAGGTTTTACATCGACCGATGAGTTGGAACAAATAGACATAGGACCAGGAGACAGGTCGAGGCCGACGTACATTAGTAAAAATCTATGTGTTGAATTCCGAGAAAAACTGATAAATTTATTAAAGGAATTCTGAGAATGCTTTGCTTGGGACTACCATGAGATGCCTGGATTAAGCAGATCAATTGTGGAACATCGGCTTTCTATCAGACCAGGATATCGGCCATTTAGGCAGCCATAGAGGAAGTTCAAAGCAGAATGGCACAATGAAATCAAGGCGGAGATCACGAAGTTATATGATGCAAATTTCATCAGACCATGCCGATATGCCGAATGGGTATCCAATATTGTCCCAGTGAAAAAGAAAAATGGAAAGTTAAGAATATGCATCAACTTCCGGGATTTGAACAAGGCAACCCCTAAAGACAACTACCCGATGCCGATGGCCGATTTATTAATTGACGCTGCATCTGGTCACAAGATTATTAGTTTCATGGATGGAAATGCAGGCTACAATCAAATTTTCATGGCCGAAGAAGATATCCACAAGACTGTATTTAGGTGTCCTAGAGCTATTGGTTTATACGAGTGGGTAGTCATGACTTTCGGATTGAAGAATGCTGGTGCTACCTATCAAAGAGCCATGAACTACATGTTCCATGATCTTATCAGACAGCTGGTGGAGATATACATTGATGACATGGTGGTGAAATCCAAAAGTATTGAAGAACCTATAGCCGATCTACAAATAGTGCTTGGGAGGACGAAGAAATACGGACTTAAAATGAATCCTCACAAGTGTGTTTTTGGTGTATCGGCTGAATAATTTTTGGGTTTCATGGTGCATGAGAGAGGAATTGAAGTCAGTCAACGAAGCATCAAGACTATTTAAACCACCGAGCCACCCAGCAACAAACTACAGCTGCAGTCTTGATCGGCAAACTCAATTTTATAAGGAGATTTATTTCGAACTTATCAGGAAGAATTGAGTCGTTCACTCCTTTATTAAGGTTACGAGCCGATCAAGAGTTTGTGTGGGGTGATGACTAGCAAAAAGCCTTTGATCATATCAAGGAATACTTGAATTTTTCACCAGTGCTGATTCCACCGCAAAAGGGAATACCATTCAAATTATATTTGTCAGCTAATGATAAGTCAATCGGATCAGTGCTTGTACAAGAGTTTGAGTCAAAAGAACGAGTAGTATTCTACTTAAGCTGATGACTTCTGGATGCTGAGACTAGGTATCCTACTGTGGAAAAGTTATGCCTATGTTTGTATTTCTCATGTACAAAATTAAGGCATTATCTTCTATCGGCTTAGTGTACAGTGCTTTGCAAAGCTGATGTGATCAAATACATGCTATCGGCTGTAGTCTTGAGGGGGTAGGTTGGTAAATGGATATTCGCTCTGATGGAGTTTGATCTGAGGTATGAATCGGCTAAGGCAGTCAAGGGATAAGCGGTAGCCGATTTTATTGTACATCATAGAGGAGTCCAAGAGAATTATGTGGAGCCGATCCCGTAGACGTTATTCTTTGATGGATCGGTTTGCAAACATGGATCTGGTATCGGTTTGGTGATTATTTCACCTCGGGGGGCAAGTTTTGACTTTGCCTTCACAATCAAACCGTATAGTACAAATAACCAAGCAGAATATGAGGCAGTGCTCAAGGGACTTCAGCTGCTGAGAGAAATTGGAGCCGATATGATAGAGGTCATTGGAGATTCTTTGTTGGTAATCAAACAATTATCTGGGGAATATGAATGCAAGGATAAAATTCTAAAGTCATACTATGAGAAATGTCAACAGTTGTTAAAGGATTTCAAGATAGTGACATTGGATCATATTCCTAGAGAGCAAAACACGGAGGCCAATGATCTCGCTCAGACTGCTTCAGGGTATCGGCTGAACAGTATTGTGGAAGTTGAGATAGCCGATATCGAGAGCCGTATGGAAGCCGATGATTGGAGATGGGAGATCGTTCAGTATTTGCAGAATCCATCAAGATCGATTTCCAGGAAGCTTCGGTACAAGGGTATTAATTACATTCTACTTGATGAAGAGTTGTATTATCGATCACTCGATGGAGTGCTCTTGAAATGTTTGGGTGCTGAAGAAGCCGCGTTGGTGATGAGTGAGGTGCATGAGGGCATCTGCGGAGCCCATCAATCGGCTCATAACATGAGATGGATGATGAGGAGGGCTAGATACTTTTGGCCGAGTATGCTAGAGGATTGTTTTAAATACTACAAGGGCTACCAAGATTGTCAGAAGTTTAGGAATGTGCAACGAGCTCCAGCGTCGGTTATGAATCCGATAGTCAAGCCATGGCCGTTTAGAGGTTGGGGAATTGACATGATCGGTCAGATTTATCCTTCATCCAATAAAGGACATAAGTTCATATTGGCGGCAACGGACTACTTTACAAAGTGGGTAGAAGCTATTCCCTTGAAGAAGGTTACTTCCAGGGACGCGATTGAATTCATCAAGGGACATATCATATATTGATTTAGAATTCCACAGACAATTACCACTGATCAGGGTTCTATCTTTATGTCAGAAGAGTTTCAAGGGTTTGCTGCCAGTATGGGGATTAAGTTGCTAAACTTGTCACCGTATTATGCTCAAGCTAATGGACAGGCCGAAGCTTCTAACAAGAGTTTAATAAAATTGATCAAGCATAAGATTGATGAACAACCACGGAGGTGGCATGTCACTTTGAATGATGTGTTGTGGGCCTGTCGGATGACGTGTCATGGATCTACCCAGGTGCCACCATATTAATTGGTATACGATCATGAAGCAGTTCTTCCGTGGGAAGTTAACGTCGGTTCCAGGAGGGTGTCTTTACAGGATCAGTTGACAGCCGATGATTATTACACGTTGATGACCAATGAGCTTGATAATTTGACTCAGAGTCGGTTAGAAGCATTTAAGAAGATTAAGAAAAACAAGGCTAAGGTCGCTAGTCATTATAACAAAAAAGTAATGACCAAATCCTTTTCTGAAGGAGATCTCATTTGGAAGTTAATTTTGCCAATTGGATCTAGGGATAATAAGTTTGGAAAATAGTCACCGAATTGGGAAGGACCTTATCGGATCAATCGGTGTGTGCCTAGCAATGCTTACATATTGGGAAGTCTTGAAGGAGAGAAGTTTACCAAAGCGTTTAATGGCAAATATTTGAAAAAGTATTATCCTACCGTGTGGGTAGGCACCTAAATCGGCTGAGCATAGCCGATTCAAGACGAATAAGGTTTCAGAGGTAGTACCCAGCTGACGGTATCATCCGTGTGATCGGCTGGAGCATAGCCGATGGACAATATACGGAAGCCGATGTCGAATTTCTGCAAGTCTTCCCCGGAGGTGCTTAATTTCTGCAAGTCTTCCCCGGATCGACCCGCAATCTTCCACCAGCGAGTCAATTGGAACCTCCAGCCGATGCATAATATTTGACGACTGCTCACGTGCATCGGCTGGCAAAAATGTTTCGATCGCTGTGCTGGTGGCTGAGTCTTACTCTGCTTCCAGGTATTTGCTGATGTCGAAGGAGAACAGATCGGCTAATAACTGCATAACAACATTAGTAAACTTGGAGATCATAAGTCAAGAAAAATGACATGTATGATGGACGTACCTGAGAGACAGTGGGAGTAGTTCTTGTGCGGGTATCAGCTTGATGTGGGGCAGTGTGAGTAGATGCTAAAACTTCAGAGAACACCATCGGCTGAGCCCTAGTAACAGGGTTTGACGTTTGGACCTCGGGAGCCGATGGTTCAGGCTGCAAAGCGAAGGTGTCAGGATAAAACAAAGGCAACAGAGAATTGACGCTAACACCTACCAGTGGAGATGCGGGAGGAGTTAGAATTGCCATAGGAGAAGGGCTTTGCGAAGCCAATGCAACGATGACAACATCGGTGTCGGATTTCCGTCTCTTAGAAACCGATCGAGTAGCTGGTTTCTTGCGCTTTGGCTCTGACACTTGCGACACTCGAAGGAGAGCCGATGGAGGTGGACCGCTTTGCCGAAAGAGGGATCTAGCCGATGGAGGTTGATAGATAATCGGCCGACCACTTGCGCTAGTCGAAGGTGCCTCTTTGTCGCCAGCCTGTGGAATCACGGGAATCAAGATACAGTTGAAATTCAATACGATGAAGACATGATAGTGAGAGAAGGATTACCTCTTCATCGGATTCCACGTAGTCGGGATTGAGGCGAAGGCAATAATGCTCAGCCGATAGACTATATAAGTGCGTTCCCCATTCTGACCACCATCGAGCGAAGATTTTGGTATTGTATATGCAGGGCTCGAAGGTGGATATAGTCCCTAAGGACAAGTTCGATGTCATCGAACTAAGTCGGTCATACTCCAAGCCGTTTTTCACTTCTCCGCACGCTCGAAGCTTACCAATGAAGAACAAGCCGATGAGGAGTTGGCCGAAGCCCAACTGACGAGCACTAACCGAAGGATGGTAGAACTCGTATGATGGATGTTGGGATCGGTCCATTAAAAATCCGATCGACAGAAGACAAGGAGTTATGGAGGATAAAAAGATGGTCTTTGATTCTTCATCGGCTAAGGCATTCATCGGATAAAATCTGGAAGGCATTTCAAAGGACGAGTCATTCTCGTACGCGAACCAGATGGTGACCTCTTTGGTAAAGCGGTAGTAGAAGCACTTAAACCATCGGCTGAGTCCGAGGGGGGTCATTTTGCTTCCAGGAAGAGCTGATGAAGCTTCACCCAGCGAAATGCATCGGCGTCAGCTGGCCTCGTTTTCTTCTAGGTAATCAGTCGGGAATGTCATGGAAGAGAAAGAGGGCCTGGCAATGACTTTGGAGGTGTAGACGTTCAGCCAAAGTTGTATAAACCACCAGGGTCCGCCGATATGTCCGACTAGATGGCCTATTGATAGCTTGGTCATAACTTGATGGAGCAGATGATAAGTTGCTCCGAGAAGATAATGCCCCAGGGGAATTTGGCGGTGATCGGCCAGGAGCTCTGCCAGACATTGTATGTTCGTTGTTGGACCGAGAGTCGAACCACCAAAGAAGAATCGTTCCAGCCAAAGATTCAAAAACGCTACATGTTCACGTCCATCGACTGGGCTGAAGGATTTGTTATGCAAAGAAATGTACTTAGTCCAACCTTCGATATTCTTGATGTTTAGTCGATGCTTAGGTTTGAATCTGAGGCTGAAAAGGTTCATATAGTGGGTGGTGTTGAGGCAGGTCAACATAGTAACATCCATCAAGGTGGGAGTCATCGGCCCATGCCCGAACATGAAGGAATTCAAGATGTCCGACCAGAAGTAAGAAGCCGATGCAAGCAGAGGTTCGTTCATTTCCATATCGGCTAAGAAAAGGTTAATGCAATGGTCTATTTCCAGATCTTCCCATAAAGTCTTTTTGGAGATAGAAACCCTAAGATACCAGTTCCTCCATTCAGGGAGTTTGCTAGGCCAGGATCTAAAGCTGTGAGCCTAATCGGTGATGGCCATGGATGAGTTCTTGAACGGAATCCTTTCTGTTTCGGAGTTGATGAAATCAGTCGGATCCTCGTTACCCATAGGGCTAAGAAAGAAGTGACCGGGACGGTCAAAGATTGAAATAGTGATCTGACTCTTAAGATCCTACAGAAACCAGAACCCGACTACTGATGAGAAATCGGGATGGGGAAGAATCGTGCAAAACATAGGATGAAAGAGCAAATAATGGTTACCTCAGGGATTATGTGTGTGGAAGCCATTGCGCAAACGAAGGAGTAGCGGTCGATGAAAAATCTGCGAGAGCTCGCCTTCAGTCTTCTGAGCCCGTTGAGATTCGCAGAAATTTGCGGATGCCTGTGGAGCTCGTCGAGGTTTGGGGTTTTTGATGAGAAGAAGTGTGTGGAAGAAGGCTAAGGAGGGGATATATTTTATAGAGGCGGAATGATCTAGACAGATATCTGATCCGATTAATGGGGTTTTAACGGGTCATCCTGGTTTGCGGAGGTTTCTAACGGCTCGGAATTTCGTAGTCTGTTGGCAAACTCCAAAATTGGGGGGCATGTGTTAACGCCAAAATCTGGCGGATCCAATGGCGCTAAAGCCGATCGGCTGGGAGATCCGATGGGGCTAAAGCCGATCGGCTGAGAGGTCCGTTGGAGGGTTTGATGCAGCCATCGGCCGATGTAGATACTGAGACAAAGTCGATGAAGAACTATAGAAAAGCCGATTAGATTAGTAGAAGATTGAATCGGCTTGAAGACAGGGGATTATCCAATCGGGATTAGGTCCGAGAAGCCCGAGGGAAGGAAGGAGAAGGATCGGCTTGACTAAAAAAGGTCCGATAGCTACAGTGGAGAAGCCGATCAGGTTGCAACAATGGAATACTCGGTTACAAATTGGAAGATTATTCAGATGAAACCGGGTTTGCAGAGGAGCCGTGGACTCCACGGCAGGGTGCTTATTTTTGTAAATTATAACTTTACTCAATTAGGGAGGTCTAGCTGGTTAGTTAACTTTTTTAGGAATATTTTTCTTTGTTCTTACTAGGAAATAATGTCCCATGGTCGTAGACGCGTCGGACTCTGTCTGTAAATCCATGGTATAAATATAGACCCCCTGAAAACATGTAAAATATCTCTCGATCATATTCAAATTCGGCGCATCGCCACCCTAGTTCATCTAGGTTCTATCGACGGGTTCTGGCTCTCGACGCGGGGCTGCATCGGTTAAGTCCGATCTCCGGCGAAGAGGTAAGTCCCACCACCATCCCGTTATGTCTTGCTCTATTTAAGGCTGCATCGGTTAGGTCCGACCTCTTAGGCCGATCAATTGTATCGCATCACGTCCGTGCTGGACCTATCGGCCCGTTAAGCTCCCTCTGCCGTCGTCAGTCTCGTGCTGTATCGGTTAGGTCTGATCTACGGGGCTGCCAACGGTAGATCGAGTTTTAGGCCTATAGGCTTCTGCACGGCGTATCATCGGAGTGCTAGCCGATGAGTTATCCATGCTCTGTGCTTCACGCCCAACACATCAGCCCCTCGGCCGATACGCATCAGCCTTTAGAGACGTCCCACGACGCGTAACGCTAAATGTATCGAACCTCCAGCCGATACGCACCCGCCTTCAGAGAGGCGTCCCCTCATCAGCTCAGCTAGCCGATGGGTTCGTTCCTATCCTTGCTACAGCATAACCGATCCGGCGTCCTCCGTATTATCGTCGCTGGCCTCGACCTCGTACTGTCTCGGTTAGATCCGATCTTCGAGGTTCGGTGTTGATGACGCTGCCACGATGGGCGACGGGTCTCTCTACAACCCGTGCCTTCTTGCGCTAATCATCGCCTAGGCCGCATCCACTTTCATCGGTTTTTCCTGCTGATGAATCACTGTTCGGCTGTCCAGAGGGATCCCGTGCGCCTCGATATCCTCTGAGCACACCCTGATTCCTCCGTCGGCTCTACGGTCGACCGCTCATCGACACCTGTCCACATTAGCTCCCCAGCCGATCAAACAACATCCCAAATCTATCGATAGCCAGCCGATAGCGAGCGTCTGTATCGGACCCGCTCGTCTTACCTCCTTGTCAATTACAGGGTCAAATTAATTGGCACACTCATGAACCTCGAGACCTAAGCACCTGCACTGGAGACAAGCAGACCTCCCAGACCTTCGCGTGACCGAGCCGCCGTCCCTCCCGGTCGCGGGATTTTTTGGCGGCGAGCACCACCCAACTCAGCATGTTTCAGCAGTCAATGTAGGTTATGTGCTTGGCGTTTGATAAACTTAGGATCAGCTGCATATGATCATTACGGTATTTTGAAATATGGGACAACAGAGACACGCAAATAACATATTTCAACCTTGATTGAATTAGTACGACAAAATTAAACTACGCAGTATAATCAAATTTCTATGGCAACTTCAAAAACAGACACAGCGCAGCACAACCGCACAACCGCAGACTAGAAAGGAGTTTGGCACAAGGGACACGTTGATTTGTTGGACGTTGAGAACCACTTGTAGAGGCAAGCACCATGAAACTTATGCCTGCACGTCTTGCACGCCAGCCGGGGAAGGCTGTGGTTGCTCGTGTGCAGAATGCTGTAACAGATTGGGCATTCCTCCACACCCTCAAACTCCTTGTCAAAATTGCTTTTCCAGGTATGGATTGCCTCTGCTATTGCGCCGTTCTGTACAGGAAGAAACATCAGCTCAGAGCTACATTCCGTGTACCTTCAGTACAAACAAATATAATGATATACAATGAATATCGGTTCTTTCATTCTGATGGAAGGTATTACCTGGTTGCGTACAAATGCCGTAAGAGAAAGCAACCATTTTCTGCACTTCACTTCACTGATACCCAAACTTCTGGTACATTCAACATCCACATGGCGCAGAGGGTAGCAGTTAGGAAGGCGTATGACAAGATCAATTCCTGTCTCTTCCTTCTTGTATGTAGCAACAATTTCGTATGCAGAGCGGTTCACACTAACTGAGAAATTATCATCAGCATACAGAGAGTCCTTGACCTGTAAAACGGGATAAAACCATTTGTAAGGGAGGTTCCAAGGGTCAATTTGATAAGAAAATATCAAGTGGAAACCATCAGTTTAGTGCAAAATCGATTCCGATTGGAAGATATGAAATTCACAATTAATGAAATGAATAGTGTCGAAACAGTACACTTGGAGTGACACTACCCAAATGAAATGAATACATGTGTGGTCTACATATGAGAAAATTTTAAATCTCTTTTATAAATTTCAAAGTGGTTTCAACCTGATACCCCCCATCGCCGCCCCCCCCCCCCCCCCCAAAAAAAAAAAGACTTAGTACCGTGCTTAATTTCAGAACTTTTACCTGCCACTCCACTACCACATCAGTCACTAAGTGCCTTGGTGCAGCTGCAATGTTTTTTGGCTAACAGATTATTCTTGTAAGGGATGTCCAATGGATCTCAGATAACAGGGAACACGGCTGGGTAATACTAATGCATCATTATAATAAAAATCTTGAGATGATAGAAAACAAGGCTTGAGGGTTGGTGGATTTTTACCCATTTATGAATCAGATATTTCTTTAGAGAAATAATACTCACCCAAAGCAGGTCCAAGGGTTGGCTAAAAAGTGAATAACATTTTTTCTAAATAAAATAACATTGACATGGTCCTGGGTAGGCTTGTTAATAGATATTCAAGGGCTGGGAACTGGATAACAAATTAAATAAGCATATTTTTTTAAATGAAAGTGCCATACTCATACCTGAGAAAATTCATCAAGTAGAAGAGGAGGACTGCACCATACTCTAGTGAAGGACTCAATTGAGTTTGACAATGAACGATCTCTTAAACTAGTAAACCATGTACGCACATAGGAAGGCAACAGTCTAATCATCATCCCATATAACCCCCCTGCAAGTAAGGCCATTTGCCATGTCCCAACTGGCCAAAGGGATTCAATGAATGGGAGCAGTGAACATGTAATTATGGCATTCTTAGAAGCTCTTGCAGCAACCTCTGCTTCAGGCATGAGTTCAGAATCTTTTTTCTTCCCAAAATGTGCACCAGTCCTTAAAGGAATATGCTGGAAAATGCAATCCAATATGCATGGACTGATCTTATCTTGTATATATTGAAGTACCTTTTCCCTAGTAAGGGAAGATGGCGGTAGTAATTGCAGGTGGGACAACAACAATGACAACGCAATGAAGACATCAACCTAGTGAGAGAAAACATAAGCCATCAGTTCACCAACTAGATAACGTACCTGCTGAAATTTAATATACATACCCTATCACGAGCTAACAGATCAGTCTGGAGAAGTTCAGAAGTAGGAATCTCGATTAAGGATGAGAGTTCTTCTCTCAGATCTAGTGTCCTCTCTGAATCTGGCATCAACTCAATACTTTGGCACATGTCAGATTCCTGAGTCAGTGGTCTATTTAATCCCAAAGAACACTCCTTTACTAGTGAAAATTGACAGAGGGGTTCAGAAAGAAGTAGAGAGCAAGAAGCAAACTGCAGATGAGATATTGGCTGCGAAGAGAACAAAATTGAATATAGCCCACTGATTGAGCCCTTCGCAAGCCCCCACAGTTCCATTGACTCCAGTGCACATCTTCTAGTCTCTGGTGAAGCATAAATGACAAATGATGCCACAAGTTCCCAAAAATGCATATAAGCAACGCGACTTGAAGCTATGATGGATGAAGCCTCTTCACAACAAGACTTTGCAATTGCCTCTGAAATACCAGAGGCCAAGAACAAACGGAGCATACTTTCCATCATATTGTTATTTCTCTCAGCATAATCCCCTGATCTAATAATCTGCAAACTCTGGAAGCTTTCCTTTTCTTGGAGATTCACAAGATGGTTGAGGTGACACAGTGTAACCAAAGCGGATTCACCAAGGCCTAATGTTAACTCATCTATAGTGCTAACCACTACTTTAATCTTTTCCAAGGCATCTTCTTTTGATTTCTGGTTTATTACAGCATCATTGATGGCATCTGTCGTTTCTTCCACAAGCAAAACAGCTGATTCAATCCACTTCTGTACTGTATGGAACACAAAATGCAAATCATTTTCCTGAAGTTCTGTCCAGCAATAACCAACCATAACTGCTGTCAGTTTCACTCCCAACAGTTCAACCGTTGTTGACAGGATAGTTCCATTGGTGGATAGCAATGGAGTTTCAATGGTACAGAAAATCTGGTACTTCTGAAAAAGAGACAGCAATAATGATCTTTCTGCACCGTTGATCTCACGTTCAATCCTAACTTCTAGTTTCTGGGCTCCACCTGTTATATTCAATGGGAAGCAAGACAACACCACTTGCATCCAATCAACAATATCTGCAAAATATAACTGATCATATGAAATGATTATAAAAGCAGGGCTGCACTAGTATCATCAATAAAAATTCACATGCAGCTTACCTTGTTGCGCTACTTCCCTCGGGCTGGACGATAGACAAGAGATGGCTATATCAAGCCAACTCAATATGCTTTTCCCCACCAAATCAGTGTAACATGAAGCTTTATTCAATTTCAGTTTTCCTGACAAAGGTTTGATGATTGTGCTCATGACAAAGGGAAGAGTCTTTACACATTTTCTATTTACTGTTGAACCAATAAAAAGATTGCTAAATAGTGTCTCCAAAAATACAAGTGTGTCAGATTCTCTCCAAACACCATCATTGATATTATTGGTATGAAAGAGCAAAGCCACAAGAGCACGTAGAAAATTATCTTGAATTTTCTCAATCTCATTGTCAGAGATGTGCCAAGCATTGAACGGTACCCACTGGTTACACTCATGAAAAGCTCCTTCTAACAATATGTCAAGCAATAAGGACAATATGCTGACATCCGCACATGATTCCATTTTCAAGTGCTGAATCAGAGAAGGTAGGAATGTGCTAAATACGCTCCCCCCTTTCCATTTCCACGTGCAAAGAATCTCAGCAGCAACCCATGCTCTAGAGAACGAAGGAACAGTTGAAGTAGCACCAATTGATTGTGATGTGTTGTAATATGTACTTCCTGGAACACCTAAGATCACTTTACCAAACCCAAGGTTAAGAACAAGTTTGTCAACAAAAGCAACAAATTGGTGGTGTTTCAGCCCCTGCAACAAAGTAACCATGCATTAAGTTCATTTACTTCACAAAACAATACAATGACTAATAGCTGCCATAAACTATACATTTCTTTGGTCAATAACTAAGCTTTCACAAGTTTAAGGAAACAAACAGAATTTGTAAGAATGAGAGTAAAAGACATGACACATGTGTGAGCCCACAGGTATGCCATCTTAATTTAAACCAGAGCATCTGTATTTATTACACTACGCAGAGGATGCACCAGTTTTAGTAACTTATTGAAGGGAAAACAGAGGTACATTCTTACACTTTCATCTGTAATAACAGGCTCAAATTGGATCTTCACTGGTGCATTCGCATTTTGTAAAGATGGCTTCACCCAGAGTGGCCAATACTCTCCCTCCGATAAAAGAAGATCAAAAAAACTTTGCAACTTTATATGATCAAGACAGATAAGTTTCAAAATGTCCACCACCCACTCTGAGCATAAGACTGATGTGCTCTCAGTTGGTAACTCTACTGTCTGAAATAAAGCACACCTGACAGACTGAGCTAAAATATTTATCAAACTATTCAAGGTGCATGGATGAAGGTCACTCCAAAACGATGGACTTAAGCTTTGGAGAAAGGTATGAATACTCTCTGCAAGGTTAGCCTTCAAATGCATTTTCTTATCTAAATGATCTGAACTGTTGCACGCTGAAGACCCAACATCAATAACTTCTTTATAACTTTTCAAATCATGTTCTTCATCAAGTGTTAAGGCCATGCTATATTCCCATTCAATGATAAACAGAGTTGCCAGAATAGAAGGAAATAAAGAATCTCCCTCCAGCGTTGTCAGGGCAAATAAGCTACCCTCAAGAACTTTGAAAGCAAAATGAGCCATCTCAATATTTGATGACGAAGATTGCGCTCCTATAACCTTCAAGTGTTCTGCTTCAGTAGGCAAAACAACTACATATGCAAACCTTGCCCATTCTAAAGTTGACACCATGAGTACTGATGTCAAACACTTCAAAATGGACCCAAGCATTTTGTGGATAGTGTCAGCAGAAAGAAAACAAATTCGGTCATCTTGATCAGACCCACCAAGTGCAGCACTGCAATTTCACATATCAAACCCAAATCAACTACATATTACACAGGTCACTACCACTATGAAAATCATATTAAACTAATTATTGAGAGTTTTGGCTGTTGCTTAATCCAAATGAATTACAGTCCTTTTTTGTTTGATGTTTTAGAGGTTGACAGTGTTATTATTGTTTGACGTTTGTTATGAGCTTCTTTTTTTTTTGACAAGAAACAGCAGGAGAGGCTCCTACTACAGTATATTAGCATAAAAGTAGATAATTTGTTATGAGCTTCTCTAGGCCTGTGTACCAGTGGCTGTGCGGCGAGGCTGCAGCAACAAGAAATAAGTCAGCGGATAAGTTATTAGGCACTATGTTAGGCAAGTTGTGTAATGGTCATGTGTTAGTTGAGCATCTCCCTCTTCCCCTCTCTATCTGCTTAGGTGTTGCTTGGAGTCCAGCTCTGGCACATTAATATAAAAAGGCCTGCTGAACTGTTACTGGAAGGCTAAATACAAAGTAAAGAAGTCCTCTTACTCCTAATCTTGTCATAGCTTCCTAGCTGATGAACCCTCCCCTCTAAAAAGAACCATTGATTCGTCTGGACCTCTTCCAGCAGTAGTTACCCTGTTGTGGAGCTTTTAGATTTTAAGATACCTAGATCATTTTAAAGTGATCCTACCTCATGCATGCAACAAGTTACAAGCCTCAATCTGTTTAAAGTGGTTCAGGATACAACTGGATTTAATTGGGGTGACAACAACAACTTTAGTAGGGTTATGAGGTCATCTAGTATTTTATAGTAAGTGTGCACAACTCTAAAACATCAAATAATAAGGAATATGATATGTACAACTCGCTTGCATCTTAATAAGAAATATGAAAAAAAGCCACTGAATGTTCCTCAAAACAAAAGTTGAACAAGCAAATCCAAATTAGAAGCACATACCATACAAAATGGGCATGGGAATCTGTAGCAGGCAAATCACAGAAGACAGATTCTGCAGCTGAATCTAATAAGTCATGCTGCCAATGTACTGGCAATGAGCCATTTTTCTGCAAATTTCTCAACTTACCCCCAGCAATTCTTTCTCTCACCTTTTGAAGTATAAGTGCCAGCAATTCTAATTGGTCTTCAACATGTGAGTTCTTATTATCAACAAGGTGGTGCTTTTCCTTAACTCTAGTATATTTAATGATCAAACACCACTGGTCAAAGAAGCACTCGTCTATAATTAAAGCAAGCAATAGATCGATCTTTGAACTACAAGTACTATGTTTCCCATTCAAACAATAGGGGACAAAATCATCATTAAACATGTCCAGATAAGCTTGGACAGATTCCTTACTCTCTCTCTGTGCATTCTTCAATAATAAAGGGGCAGGCCTGAATATTTCAACCAAAACTGATAGAAGTTTAACAAGAATTGGAGTGTCCTGCATGAAAGCAAAAAAATTTAGAATCAACCAGTATCAGCCTAGTCAATTGCATGTTCGCATATAATAGCATAAATTCATGGCACGTATTTATCTTGCAACTCATATTGATGTTTGCATAATTTACTTGATGATTCATGAAGAAAATTTGAAGTAACTGGACTTCTATTAAAAAAAAGGAGAAAATTTTATGTGAAGGATAAACCCCCAAAACAGCATGGATCAAAGCTCCAGAAGATCTGAGTCACTTGCTCTGCCTGCAGCTAGGTAGAGCTGATCCCATTCCAAAAGAATTTTGACCCACAGTGATAGAATTCATGGGGGCCATATCCCTACTTACCTTCTAGATCTATAACTGAAATATTTTGTAGACAAATGGAAAGAGACTAGCTTTTTAAAAATAAATGTAACACTTGCAAGCACTAAAAAGATTACATATATATATTCTGAGTATACTCAACAATGCCTGTTTACTTTCTAGTAGGTTGACATGTGGGCTGTCATGCTGGAGAAATGGTCACAAAATTCAATCCATTGACATAATATAAATACCAGCCTACCCTAACTTATTTAGGACTGAAATACTTTGTTATTGTTATTTTATATTGACATAGTATAAATACCGATAAGTTCAATAACAGAAAAATTATTTGGCAAATGTCTACTGAACCCACTGAGTATGGTGGTTTGTATACTTAACCATATGGTGGTTTGTCTACTTAACCATATGAGTATGGTGGTAATGTCCCCCTTAAATATTTTAAAAACTGTCCAAAAAAAACTGAACCAGTTTCGTTACCGCAGCAAATGAAATGACTAGAATGTAGCAATGACTCAGCAGATGAAATACAAATCCATAACATCTTTACGATGCATCCATTACCATTCTATTATCCATTTCATTTGGCACAGAAAACTACCAGCAAAACCACCTTATGGAACGAAAGGTTTACTTAGACGGTTTTCAAATACCTGATTTTATACTTCAAAGGGTTGGGTACATGAACCACCATGCTTGAGGGGGTTAGATAAACTTTTTATAAGTTATTTAATCTAAAATGGAGACGGTGTAATTGCCTACTCTCTAATAAGGGACCATATTAAGGCAGATGTTATTGCTATACAAACAAGTACCTCAAGAAGAAAAATGAATCCAACACTTAAGCTTACCATAGACTTAATAGCTGGCACAGATTGTTCAATCAGTGGTCTTGCTAAGCTTTCCAGCGGCCATGTTTTACCTTTCTGTACAACGAGTTGATCCAAAGAAATAAAAAAGGACACAACTTGTTCCACATGATGCTGAAAATTTGACAACCTTTCCCTTTGGTGGATTATATCCAAACAGCCTTTCAATAAAGTCTCACAAGCAATCTTGAACAAATGATTTTCCATAGCTGAAATCTCATCCAATATTTCAATGATAAATTTGCCCAAATCCTGAAGATAACAAGTTGGGTACCGCATGTTTGAGACAAACAGTGACTCCTTATGACATAACTGATGATTGCCACTGGTTACTTCATCAGACAACCCACTCAAACTAATATCCTGGTTTTTGGAAGATGATACAAGAAGGTAATCATGCCAAACAATTTTTGCAAGAATACTAGTTATAAGCTTGACAGAAATATCATCAGAAGAGCCACCTCCAGAATGTCTGGAAAAATTATGTGCAGAAACTTCAGAACTTACAAAGTAAATGAAAACAAATAGTAAAGAAAAGGGTACCTGGATAGAACTTTTAGAAGCCACAAGAAACTCTGTTTCAAGGCAGAAAAGAAAGCTAAACTGTCAGCAGCTGATAATTGCCTCTGGTTTCTTCCAGCCCAGAGATTATGTAAGAAGTCAAAAACAAATTGCTCTGCAGTGACATCTTTAGATGGTACAGACTCCAAAAACTGAACCAGGAGAGGGTATGAGGCTTGCTTGGACCCATAGCATCCATTTTGTAGAAAGTGCCAAAAACGGCTGAAAACAACCTTGTGAATGTTGCAATATGACCAAGCCTCTGGAAACTGTCTAGAGAAAGCAAGAAATGCATCCCACATAGAGGAGTGACATGATGGATCCTTCTCATGGAAGGCACCAAGTAAAGCAGGAGATAGGACCTTCATTGTTTCTTCA
Organism: Oryza coarctata; assembly: GCA_030770085.1. Classification (NCBI taxonomy): domain Eukaryota; kingdom Viridiplantae; phylum Streptophyta; class Magnoliopsida; order Poales; family Poaceae; genus Oryza; species Oryza coarctata. Next base: position 34,482,605 of record CM061463.1, read on the forward strand.
TTGAAAACATGAGAAACATGTTTGATATAACTTGTAAGCAGTGAGTATGCAGCAGACCGTATAATCACACTTGTTGACTTGAGGAAATCAAGAAAATATTTATGCGTAGAAAATGCAGATTCAGCAGAAGACAATGTGGCAGATAGAACTTTTGAAAGACTCTTATTTTCAGAATTGGAACTGTCATGGCCACAATTTTGTAATTTTACTCCTAGTAAAATGTCAATTAGAGTTGCCATTGCTAAGAGTGATGATGATATTACCTATAGAGGTAGGCCAAAAAAAAAAAGAGGCAACAGTTATTAGAAGTGCAGCAGGAATTACAAATAGAATGTGCAGAATCCATAAATCAAATATCATTTATATGCGATTGAAGATAAATGAACACAAGGAATACTCTTTAGAAAATAGAAATATTCATGAAGCATATTTGTTTTTTCCAAGAGAGTATGAAGCATAGATTGTAATTGTTTATGTAGGCAATACATGTAGCATTAGTTGATGGAACACAGAGTAAAGAAAGAAATAAAGGTTGTCAACTTGGTTGACTGTACCCAACCTTTTTTGGATTAGAGTCAGTAACCACCATTAGCATCTAGAATACAAGTTCCATTTCCAATAATCACCAGTAGAGAAACAGCTAAGGTAACAAGGCTTGAATCCATGGGTAATAATATATTGACAATAGAAAAGATTTTTCTTTCATAGGCTATGCCACTCATTTTTGCCCAGCTTGAAATATAACCGAATTTTCAAAATCATTTTTACATCCTAACTATGTTATACCAAAACCACCTGATGTTGTTTTGCATGGCAAGATACTAAGATATTATTACTAAGGTCATTCTCATCTAGTATAAGCAGGTCTGCTCACTTCCCAAAAGCTGTTTTGTTCAGATTAAAGAAACCCAAGTTTCTTGCATTATTTTAACACATGGTTACCATGTTAGGCCAAAACTCCCTGATACTGTGCTACAGCAGCATGTGGTTCTTAATATGCATAATTTAGTTCCCATTGTTATCTGAAACAAAATCTCCTCAGTAGTTACTCCCTCTGTTCATTTTTATAAGGTGTATTTTCATTTCAGAAAGTCTACAAGATTAAACTTTGACCATTAATTTATCATAAAATATATTCTTAATATCTATAAGCCAATATGGCATGAAAATACTAGGAGATATTAAACTAACTGATCATTTGTAAAAATCTTCAAAGTTTGACTTTCTATGAAAATGAAATAGAGTAATAGATACTAAGATATTCTTGTTAGGGTCATGCTCATCTACTATAATTAGATTTTGTTCATCTCTGTAAGTAATCCACATATAAAACAGTTAATTGGCTAATGAGTGTTGTTAAGGCGCTTTAAGGCGACGTGGGTACGCCTCAGCGCCTATAGCGTGCAAGGCTAAAGGCAAGGCAACACAATACAAGGTGGCTGAGGTGTGATTAAGAGAGAGATTTGCAAAGAAAATAGCAAGGAAAAGGAGAAAAGCCCACTAGGCCAGGCTGCCAGCCCACAAAACCCCAACATCAGCTATGCCCACACATCACTTGTGTCTTAAGATGCATCGTGCACCATCAGTTAAGGAAGCAGAGCACCATGCATGCACGTTGAGATAGGCATCTCTGGCCACCAGCCACTTCCCCCATAGCTGAGCATCTCTGCTGGCCACCATTAGAGCTCAATGCCTCTCCTCACCTTGCTGTCCACCACCGCTGCAGCCAGAGATTCAAGAGCTGTGGCAAGCAACAGCAGCTGGGATCTGGAGCTAGATCTGATGGCACTACGGCAGGAGCATGGGATGTATGAAATCTATGACGGCAAGCTGGCTGCAGCGAGGAAGAAGGTGACCACAAGGCAGCTAGGGTTCCAGGATAAGGTCACACCCTTCTTCTTACCCTTTCTCCCAAGGTTGTTAGTATCCTGATCCATATCGTAGTATCTTATGATACTACGATCTTACCAAGCCAAAATGATACTGATCCCACTTAGTATCCTAATTTTCATAGTATCCCAATCTTACTATTCACTTCCATATGATCCTACTAGTTCTTAAGTAGTATCCTGATTCTACAATCCCTACTATCTTACAAAAATATTATTTAAAATAAGTTGGATTGAAAATAATGTGAATAAGTATTCTCAAGTTTAAAAAAGTCAATTAAATATATCAAATTCAACATATATGCTTATACAACATATTACATATTTTATATAAAAATATGCATTTTCTAAAATCCGATAGTATCCCAATCCTATAATACTACCAAACAAAAAATGATCCTACCTAGTATCTTGATACTGATTGCCTTGCTTTCTCCACTGGTTTTGCCTGTAAGACGGCATTGACTCCTTGACCCCTGCAACTGCCTTACAGCCATGGCAATGCTACAGTGACGACTTAACAATCAAGCTAATGAGGGGTAGATTGATGTGTTTGTTGGATTTGTAACTTTTGGATACAGATCATGTCAGCAGAACTGTAGTGGTTGCATGATCATTGGATCTAACCATCCAATGAATAATTATTGCTGTTTGCCACATGGTTGTTGCGGTGCCGGTGACTTGTGACATACTGTACCAGTAACCTGACCTGCCTCAATGGATATGGTAGTGCATCCCTACCAGTGACTTGTGGCAGTCTGTGAATGTGTGTATGCATGTGTCTGGCATGTGGATTCTACACCATGATGAAAATGAATAAATGATACCAGTAGCACATTCTTTGCCATTCACATTAATTTTCATAAATATGATATTTACAGAATTATCAATACCACATTTACCACAAATAATGAATCTACTACCTCTGTCCCAAAAGAAGTCCATTTTTGGATTCAAATCTTGTCCCACAAAAAGTGCATTTCTACTATACTACTTTTCCCTCCAACCACCTTCCATTCAATTTTTTTACCATCTTACCCCCCAACCACTCTCCTACTCCAATCACTCATCATTTAATAAGGGCATACAAAGTAATTTACCTTTCCTTGTAATTTGTGCTTCATGTGCTAGAAATGCACTTATTTAGGGACAAAGGTAGTAATATTTACAGAAAATATCCAATGAACGGCACAATAAGATTGGGCGCATATCATTGGTGTGGAAAATCCCCCTCCACAAGCAAGCCTAAATACAGTGTTTTCCTTTACAAGGAGCGACAAAAGGCTAACAAATTTCTTGTTTGAATTTAAATTTGTGATAATTTTTGAACCCACAACCCTTTTCTTCTGTACTTTACATCAAACTGAGGGTGCAAACCAATCATGCAATGAGGAACCCAAAAACTATGCAAAGCTGCAATAAATGTTTAATCTTGAGTGTTAAAAGCTGCAAAAAATGTTTAATCTTCAGCGTTAAAGCAGCCAAATCTACTCACCAGAAATTTAGTCATCCTATTATATTCAGTTATAGCTAGAAGATCATACAGCTGACTTTTTGGAAAATTGATGTATATATTATTATGGGAAATATAAAGCATACCCTCTGGTGCATATCTTCTAATTCATCCACTGGTGTAGCCTTGTCAGACAATGCTTGTGTTGTTAGCTTCAAGTTCTCGTTTAAGTGAAGAAACGTTTCCTTCACACATAACATTAAAGCATCCAACCTTTTGTCTGATTGTGGGAATGCAGCCTATCGATAAGAGTAGAAACAATAAGAAACCAGTAGACATATTGCATAAGAGAATAAGAAAAGACTCGATCTGAAAATAATGGTGCTCAACACTCAAAAGCAAATACAAAGAACCAAAATAAGTCTAGCTCTGAAGTTTAGGTCAGTTTCAAGAAGTGCAAGCTTGGCAAATGAGGTTAAGTAGCTGGCATGCTTTCTGTGCTTTGATACTGACTTATTCTGGCCCCTTGGGAAAAGACCTGAGTTTTCCAAATAAATCTTTAGGACTTCCTTATAGGCAAGCTTATTGAACCAATGTGCCTTAAATCCAATAAAACTGCTTATTCAAGAAGGCTAGGCCAGTATGCCTCAACCAAGTTCTGAAACTAAGACTGAATTAATGCTACTACATGATACACCAAGGGTCCATTTCAGGGAGTAAATTTATTTAGCATTTATTTATTGTGGCTAGCCAGTGATGCTGAACTACAACAGACTCCAAATAAATGATACTGCAAGTTATCTTAAAGATAGAGAGCATATGATGAAATCCAATAGTGTTCATTAATTTAGAAATTGCTAAAAAGATCAACATGTGATCAGCAATCCACAGAGAATCGTGCCACAAATCACATGCACGCAAATATATCAAATCACCCCATGCTCCACAAATATGCAAAAATCATCTGGACAGATAATCCTCCAAGATGTAAACCCACCACCACCACCAACCCCAACATTTTGAGTAACATAGCAAGCAATCCAGATGGAAAATTGAAACCAACAAGATGAAGGTTCAGCTGGCAACAACTTGCAGCCACTATGACCAATCAAGAAAAATAGTGATAGCATAATAGTATCTACCTCAAATGAATGCCGAGCGGCCTGTGCAACCTCAAGAGCAGGATCAAACTGAGAAAACCACCAAGGACCCATCAAAGACTTAAGATGTGGAGCAAGACCCTTCCTGAAACAGTTAATCACATGGCATCTGTTCAAGATTGCTAGAAAATGTATATTGGACAGAAATCGACTAGTAGTTTTATGGAACCATGAGAGGCATTAAGCTGGTCCAAAAAACAAGGTAGCCAAGGACACAGACCAACCAGTTGTGTCTAAGTTGAATGAAAGGAAATGAACATACTTGACTGTTTTGACGAGGCTAGACATGGTCTCATGAGTAGCACAACGAACTTCTCTGTTATAGTCAAGTAGCAGCCTCTTGTACTCGAATGCCTGCATGTTTTGCAAAAGGTGGATAATATACATGTGAATTTTATGGAAATGGCATTAGAATAATCATGAAATAGTTTTCAGTCAGTAAACTAGAGAAAAAAAACACTTTGAATAGCAATAATCCATAACCTAATACCTGAACAAAGCATTTAACAAAATCTATGTGTCCCATCATTCTAAACGTCACTAACACATATTTAAGCTTGGTAATGGTAGGAAGAAGCAAGCCGCAGACCCAACAAGTGATTCGTCAAAAGGGGGCTGGACTACTGATCTGGATTCATCCAGTGCATTTAACAATTATAAGAACCAAAAAAGAAACAGCCATTTGGTTTTATTAAATAAATGTTTACCAGTTAGCAGATGTCCTGTTCTACAGACAACTTTTGCATGAATTACATCTGAATTACCTAAAATTAACAGTACGCATATGAGAAAAAAATTCTACTACAGCACGTGGCAAATTCTCACATAAATACTAAGGGTGGTTAAAACTGGTTGTAAAGAAGGGCCATTTATACTCTGATGAGGGGCATAAAATAGAACATCATGATGAAAATGCAGCAGAGGCGTCAAGGAAAATACCCATGGCAGAACAATTTGCACAACTTCCTCACCAGGTTTTTGTGCAAAGAGCATAGAAAGCGTAGATAATGCCTTGAGCTGCATTGATGGGAATGAAAGAAAAACCAGCATGTTAGGCGTGATCTATGGTTGCAAAATGTATCACTGCAGGAAACACACATTGCTTTAAGATACTGATATCAGAAGGTTCAGGAAGAAATAACACTTCTGAATGGGAATGCCTAAAACTATTTATTTCTAAGTGAAACTTTCTACAGCCAAGAGAATACGAATCCTCTTTAGCTAGAGTCCACTAATATGCTTAGGCCCCCTTTGTTTAGGCTTATAAGCCAAAAATCTAAAGCCCAAACAAATGGGCAGCTTTTTCGTTGAGCATTTTTAAAGCCATAAGCCACCCTTATACTATTAAGCCAAAAGGTAGGTTTGAGTAGCTTTTTTGGCTTAAGTCGATTAGACTTAGGACTTCGTCCTTGATCTTGAGATTTAAAAGCCATTGGCTTATAAAGTAGAAGAGCCAAAAAGTCAGCTTAAAAATCTAAGCGAATAAGCCTAAGCCAAAACAAAGGGGGCCTTAATATAATCAGACCAGCAAGCTTATTAGCATAATAACGTTGAGTAAGGGAAGTTTTAAGAACAAATAAAATGCAGATAATAAGTTATGGATTATACACCATCATATACATACAGTTAGTGTGTTCTTTCTGGAAGGAAACGAAGCTCAAGTACAGGAAAGACCAACAACCTTAACTTTACTAGAAAACAGTACCATTTTGAAGAGCAACGAACAAAAGTAGGGATTTACATAAAACTAGCAACTAGTGCTATTACAGCATAAATAAATAAATTCCTGTCATATGACTATGAGCAGTAATTACAGAACCAGCTAATTTTAACTAAGATGGAGCCACTCACATTGCAAGCACACAAGCATTAGCAGAACAGAATTGAATATGCAAGCGCACAAGCATTAACACAAGACAATTGAATAAAAAAAAGAACGAGGGAAGAATGAGAGTTGCGGTCTGACCTTTGTTGTTGGATCCTTCCTTCCTAATCTCCTTAGGTGCTGCAGCACCTCACTGTCCACATCCTTCAAAGAAGACCGGAATAAGATTACAAAGAAGCATGAGGATAGCATTGATGAACATGATGACATGTAAAGCATTGGAGGTTGCAACGTTAAGTAGTTGAGGGAGTCTAGGGTTTAGATAGGAGGACCTTGGTTCTAGTCGCCCACCCACACTTAGGGTTTAGATAGCAAAGAAAAGGATGAGATAGAAACACTTACGGGAGGGAGACGAATCGAGGCGTCGGGGTCGGCCGACGAGGAAGGCAGCGCGGCGGGCTCAACACGGGAGGCGCCGTGGTAACCCCCAAAACCGACAGTGGGAACGGCACCCTGGGCATGCGGCAGCAGCGACGCCGCCAAGCCGCTGCTGGCCGCGCGCCCCTTATGCTTACCCATCGCGTAATCTCCGCCGCCGTCAAGGAGTTTCGCCGGTGCCCGATCGAGCGTGAAGAAGATTGAAGAACCCTCGCTGTCGCTTGCTTCTCTTTCTCTCTTGATCTGTTTTTTTATCCCTTTTTTTTCTATGTAGAGTTGGAGTTGGAATTGGAGTCGGCGGCGGCCGTCTAATATGCGAGCATTTTTTTTCTCGGGGAGAAGTGGGCCTATGGGCCATTTCTACCGATAAATGGACAAACCAGCCAAATTGAGGTTACGTCACGCTTTTCTACTCGTAAAATCGAATATAAAGTAAAAATATTGGGCGTGACGCCTTAAAATGAAACAAATATGTTAATGAGGGTAAAAAAATTACAATACATGTTATCACCCCTCTCCTTTCCTCCATCCCTCCTCTCTCTTTCTCTCTTTTCCTACAATAATGTTAGCATGAAGGGACTTATGGCGGTAAATAATAAGTAGTAAGACGGTGAATAACACTTGTGGTGGTCTATAGTGTCTCATTCCTAATGATTATATTATAATTTATTTATATTTTTAGAAATAGTGTTACAACATCACTCAAATGGATAACCACACAATACCTATGCCATCAAATTTTGTATGAATAATTTTTATGTGCTTAGGTACTGTGGCAAAATCACGTTGCTTTAGATGGGAGGACACCATGTCAATTTAGGCTTAAGTAAAGTACAACACGCTTTAGAAATAGAATCGCCTTGGAGAGACTAGCCTGGAATTAAAGAATCCGTCGTGACGTCTTTATTTAGAGTTTAATTGAGGTGTTTAAATACTTGATGGAAAGCCATTTTTGAGGCATTTCCAATCAATTCAGCTCCACCTCAAAAAACTTTGAAGCTATCTAGAATCATCGCAACAAATCGAGTCAATGTTCTCATTTGAGTCAAAACCTTAGACTTTTTCAGCTAAACCCAAATATTAGTGGTGATCGATTAGATCACTATTTATATCTTCAGAGCCTCTTTGTTATTAGTTTGCTACTTTATTATCTAGCAAATGTAAGTTTGCTCTTTTCATATTTATATGCAATTACCTATCTAGCAATCTGATTTGTTTCAATTTATTTATGGTTGTATTCCTCATGTGTTATAGGAAATGTTTTTTATGAATAGGTCGGCTAGGCTTTTCATGATTCATAACGAGTAGCGATTATGGGTGCTAACATCAAGGTTGTAGCTAGATCATCAACTTCATACCCTACCTTTATCCCTCGTAAAAAGATTGGTCAATCAAAACCACACACCCTATAGCACATCAGCAAAGAGAACTACTTTTTATTGAGGGGGATAGAGTTGGCTATCCTTAGTTACATTGCTTTTTGATTTCTCAAAAGCAAAGTTTTGCTATATGCATAGTATGTTGTAGCTAGCTAAATACATCTTCTACGTATCTATACTACTTAGCAATGCTAACAGTGAATTAGTCACCACACCTAAAATTTGTAAATTATTCATTAAACTAAATGGATAGATACGTATAAAAACCAAATTAAGAGAAGTATAACACATTTCATAAATAAATATATTTATTTATTTTAGATAATATTATAATATATTTTCCTAAATCCCTAAACCAGTAAATATTCAAGGAGTTACGAACGTTGTAATAGTTTCATGATTGGGAAAGAACATCTTCGATGAGAAAGAGAAATATCTCGAGGTACATATATGTTGATATGCCCTAGTGCTTAATGAGAGACTTGAAATTTACTGGACTTTTATTTTTTCTTAAGTTTTATAATTATTGTATTTTTAAGAGGAATATAAATATTACCTCAAATTACAAAGCAAGTGATCAATTAGTTGGTTTGTGAATACTTATACCACGTGTATATCCGGGTTTTGATATTTTTTTTTCTTTAGAGAGGCCTTCGGATATTTTACCTAAGTTATCGGATATTTTTTAACAAATTTCTCAACCTAACATTGAAAATAGATTGGAGTCTGGCCCTAAGTGATGAAGTCTTCAAAGAATTTTAGTAAAGTTTGTTCGAAGTCTCTGGAGGATTAGATTGGATACTTCAGACTGGGTGTGCTACTTTGGATTCAAGCATGTTCGAAGTCTTTGGCCCCTAAACCCTAATACTACAGAGTTTAAATATGTGAGTAACAACTAGTTTTGTATGAATTTTAATTTTAACTCTACTAGTCCTCACTTTGAAGATGAGGTTGTCAATTCATTTCATCCCTATTCTCCATAGTATTTCTAAGATTTCACACATCTCTCTTAAAACTAATGATTGATAGAGTTAGAGATTTGGGTGAACACTTATGGATCAAATTTGCACTTGTTACTCTTGGTGTTTCTCCTCTTAAATAGCTAGGCATCATCCTTGAGGATTTAAAGTTATAAATCGCCTATAAAATTTTCTAAAGTTTTTACTTATCTCCGTAAGGAAAAAGGTAACTATAGTGGATAACAAGCTAATTTTTAAGCATTGATTTGGTAGAGAGTTTTATCGGAAATTGTAACACCATTTACTAGTGGAGATCTTTATGGCTACCTTAAACTTTATACTACTCTTGATGAGAGCTTAGAGATCGAACATCTTTTTAGAATTGAGATTGGTGAGATTAGGGATTGAGCGCGATCCATTTTTTTAAGCCCCTCAATGAAGACATGATTTTTTTATCCGTGAAAAATGTTATTTATTATCTTTTAATCACCTATCATACTCTTTTTTTGCTTCATCCACATATTATTTTTAGAAATAGCGAAGGAAGATCAAAATATCCGGACCTAATAATAGAATGTCTGGTCAAGTTTTAATTTTTGATGCACCTTATACACATATTTAAATGTTTTTAGGTATACACATTCCTCTTCTCTTCTCTTTGTGACTTAACATCCTTTCATAAATTACACTATATCTCATTATTTTGAGTGATAACACATCATAAGTGTTGCATGCTTTTTTTACGTTTCATTTTTCTCAATTCTTGTGTCGGTCAATTTAAATTATATCTCCTTAACTACAAAATTGAATTAAACCCGGCGTCGTCTGTCAATATTTTTCAGTGATGAGCACAAAATAAGTTTTGCTAAATAATCAATCACACCATTAGCTAGTTTATAGAGGTAAGTGCGTTAAATCTGTCTCTCAAGATTTTAAGTGATGAGCACATCCTAAGCTATGATAAATAATCAATCACATAATTAGCTAGACCCCTCATATATATATATATATATATCACTATATGTGTGTGTCTAACTAAGTATGCAAATTTGATTCCGTGGAAAGAATACAGACAGACGTCTGTCCTTTTTAAATAGTAGAGATAATAGAGGAAGGGTATGGGCTATCTACTTGAGGCGAAAGGTCTTCTCCCGTTCCATCGTTTATATCACAAAGTTATGAATCACACTCTCACACACATGATTAATATTTCACATAAACAACTTAATTAAAGAAATATTACGGTGATTTAATATACTCAACTAGCTGGCACCGTGCGTTGCCGCGGGTGCAAAGTAAACCACTTTATTCACAAGAATTTATATAGTTTTACATATGAGCGCATGTCTCATATATAGTATGTATATATAATGCATATATTTGTTGAGCGCAATGTACAATATTATATAGATCAGAAAAAAGCGTTAACTTTAACCTCATTCATATCATTTCAATAATTTAACAGATGATATAAAGGGCAGGCCACATTATACATGGGAAAATAACAGGAACATATATACAAACGAGGGGTATAATTGGTAAGGGTCTCCACAGTGCTTTCCAGGCGTCACCCGTGGACGATGACGATCCCATAGCAGGTTCATCAAATCCTTCCATTTTTTTTTATGTTTAAGGTGTTTGCGCTGAAACTCACATGTTGCCTGAGGCCTAGGAGATTTACTTACTTCTTTAGCTTTGCTAGATATCGTGCGCTTCCAATTATTTTTTTTCTTCGTTGTTTAGTTTGAGAGCACGTTAAGTTCCTTCTACTTCATTGTCCTATCATCAGGACGATAGAGATACGAATGTGTCAATCAATTTAACTCTAAAATTAACAAGGATATGAAGAGATAGGTCAGTCGAATAATGAGTCAATACTAACTCTTGCTATCGGTTGGCTACCGATAGCGTTGACATAGTTATCGACTGCGTCCGATGCGTTTCTACTATCGATTGGTTGTCGATAAAGACCGAAACACTTTTCATCGGCTGAAAAGCCGATGAAGGTGTAAACAGCTCGGCTGGAAAGCCAATAAAGACGTAAGCAGATGGCAATGAAGGGGTTTGAAAATACATCGACTATAGAACTAATGCCACTCCAAATATAATGAAGGAGTAACACTGCTCTATCGTCTACAAAGCTAACGAAGGCATAAAAGGATAATCAAATAATATGATAACGATTCCATCGACTGTAAAGCCAATAGTACTTTGAAATAGGATATTCAAAGAATAGCGTGTGGGATTCTCCTATCAGTTGGTTACTGATGGTGACTATAATGCTTATTCATCGGCTAGAAAGCCGATAAAAGCATATGTAAATTGGTGAGAAATAATATAAAAGTTTTATCAGCTACAAAGCCAATAACGCTCCAAATATAATGTGCGATAAATAAGAAGCGAGACCCGATCCTTCAAAAGTACAAGACCCAGTAACCACCGTGACGGTACCATTAGAGTCAGTCTCAATAGATCGGACCGAACCAAGACAGTATGAGATTAAGGCTAACGGCAACGAGGCGACAAACGTTAGATCAGACGTACGGGTGAAAAGAAAGGATGAACCCATCGGCTAGCTAAGCCAATGAGAGAAAATCTCTAAAGATATGTGTGTATTGACTGAGAGCCTGATACACTAGGTGTGATGCTCGATGCATATATAACTCATCGACTAGCTACTCCAATGAAACGCTAACTAAAAACCTATTGGTTTATGACTTAATCTATTATCAGCAGTCTAACAGATCGAACCTAACCGATGCAACATGAGACTGATGATGGTAAAAAAAACTTGATAAACCGATAGATCTCACACGAACGTGATGTGGTATATTCGATCGGACTAAGAGATCGAATCTAACCGATGTAGTCTTAGACAGATCGAATATACTAAGATAATAGTGGGACTTAATCCCTTCGTTGGAGTTTAGACCTAACCGATGCAACTCTACGTCGAGAGTTAGAACCCGTCGGTAAAAAAACTAGATAAACTAGGATAACGATACGTTGAAGATATATTGATCTAAGAGATGATTTACAAGCTCTCAAGAGGTCTATATTTATACCTTAGGATTACAAGAGTCCGACACGGTTACAACAACTATCAGACATTATTTTCTAAAAACATAAAAATAAAATATCTCTATAAAACCCTAAACCCTTAATAAAACTAATTAAACTTGTCATTCTATAGATATACTCGGTCCTATTTAGATAACTTTTTATTTTTTTACTGAACCGAATTCATATCGACTCATCGATCGGCTTTCCCTATCAATCAGATTAGCTCTCTAATTTTAACTATGGGGCTTACTAAATTTTGGTGCAAATATAAGGCTCATGCACTTAATTTGGAGTTGTGCTGAAGGCCTCCAAAATCATACACTCAATATGTAATTGTGCTGCTAGTTGAACTGGTAGCTTGGGATAATTTCTATGGGCACATGTTGACTGTAGCTAAAGGAAGAACTTTGATGCGCATGGCATGGATAGACAGACGAAAAATGAGCCTACAGTCTTTGCGAACTCAAAGGTACCTAAATTTGCATATGAAATCACACAAGCTGTTTCCGTGCTTTATACAAGATCAGTTATTATCTCAATCCTTTTCTAGCACACAAAATAGTATGTTACAGCATGCACATGCATGATTACAGTACAGGAAGACAATGTGCATGGCATTGTGTCAAATTCCAGATCTTAAAAGTTCAAAAAATGAAGTAATCAATCATGTATAATTCACTTGGATAGAACCGAATAAACAGTACAACTTATAGTTTACTAAAGAGACTAATTTTACCAGTATATTGTATAGAATGAACAACACATTACCAAACAAGAAGATAGAAAACTGACGTAAATTGTAAGAGTCACAGATATCAATACCTACTGTATGACTGATATCTCAGGTTAGTTATTGAAACTACCCATGGGATTTCATTTGACCAGCAGTATTCTTTCTTCAGAAGATGCATCACTCAAAATAACCATGATATCATCCTTATTCAAAGAAATTTGGATCAGCAATAACAAAACACGGAGTAATTTGTGTTTTACTCAAAAAATTCGATTGCTTATGATCACGATCATGAAGATGCTAAACATTTACAGGTACGTTAAAAGATGAACACAAATTGAATCAGTGGGAAAGTCAAGAAACCAAATAAGCATAATAGTGCACCTACCTTGCCATGGCTTCACTCCTTTGTCCTCTGTCACACACTGCAGATAGCAAACAAGAACCAACAATAAGAATGAACGACATATCCATTAATAACATCAAACATCTTGAGTGCACAACCTAATGCACATGTTCAGCCCAAAAAAAACATGGAGAACAGATGATCATATGTTTTCTATGCAGATATACCTATAAACATGTAGGTATATCAACAGCCGCTTGTGTTCTATATGATCAAAGGCTATTGCTATCATAGCTCATACAGAGATAACCTTTGACACCATGGTCTTGCATCACGAGGAAAAAGTTAATCTTGTTAGCTTGGTTGTTTTTTCCTAACTCCTGCAATGGAAAAAAAATGATCCAGCACATCTGTTAGACCACTGAACCACTAGGCCGACCCCTCCTATACAGAGTTGGAGTCTTAGTCTTACTGTACACATTCTTACATGATATCAGAGCAAGTCTAGACATCCCGACGCGCTAGCTTTCTCCTACCGACGAGCCGACCTTTTTCTCCCCGTCATCGACATTTCTTCCCATCGTCGACCTTCTTCCTAGTACTCTCTCCTCGCTCTCTCGTCTCAGTTCCTTTCTTTTTCCCGTCTTCTCCGCAGACGTTTTTCTTTACTTCTTTCCACCTCCACGCGACAAGGCGACGGTCTCCATCCGTCTACTCGTCTTGCCTCGCACCCATCTTTGCCCTTCTTCTTGCACCATGCACCCTTTCTCCTCCGACGCCGGTGCACCGCTACGTTTGTGTCTCTATCGGCTAGACCTGTCCACCCTCCATCGGCTGGAACCCTTCCTCGGTTCCCGCTTTTCTGACACGCTCAACGGCTCTCGAACGCAAAACTTCTCCCCTCACGTCCGAGCCAATTTGTCATGTCCACGTGTCCACGGACATGAATCCCTGCCTCCCGGACGCGAACCTCTTCTCTTCGCATTCGGCCCCTCTCCGCCTTTTTCGCATCCGCTCCACTCCTTGGCCTCCACGAGTCCACAGACGTGAATCTTCTCTTCACAGACGTGAATCTTTACACGTCCATGACCCAACCACTCTCTGACCTACCTACTCTGCCACCACCTTTTTTCCTCACCTACTCCGTTGCCTACTCCACATCGGCCAACCACTCCCCATCGGCTGGCTGGCCCACTCTCTATCAACTTCTCATTTCTCTAATCAATCGATCTCTCCTCTCATCGGCTTCCTTCCATTGGCCTCTTACTCCCATCGGCTTCTTGTCCCTGTTCTCCTCTCATCATGGCCACCTAGTCCGCCCTTAGCTCTGGCACTCTCCCAGTCACCGAATCTGCTCTGGCTCTCAGTGCCCTAGACCACACCTTGGGCACCACCTTGCCGATCTTCTCAACCCCATACGCTACTGTGAATGTGAAATCTCACGTTCCTATCTCTCTTGACCTTAATGCCAACTATTCCAAGTAGTTTTTCTTCTTCAAATCCCTCTGTGTAAAGTTTGGCCTACGGTCCCACATCGATGTCTCTACTCCACCTCGACCCGATGACCCCTAGTGGGACATCGCCGAGTGCTGCGTGCGCAGCTGGCTACTCGGCTCGGTCGACGACTCTATCCTCAACCTCGCCATGGAAGATACCGACCCCACCGCCCGAGATCTCTGGGTGGCTATCAAGCGGATCTTCCTCGCAAACAAGCAGTCCCGCGCCATCTTCCTCCTCAACGAGTTTCATTCCATGGTACAAGGAGACTCCTCTGTCTCCTCGTACTGCCAGCGCCTTAAGGTCAAGGCTACTGCTCTATAAGATGTTGGCCACCCTGTGGCCGACTCTCAACTCATTCTCGCCCTTCTGTGAAGCCTCAACCCCCACTTCTCAAACACCGCTGACGACATCGCCAATGCTACACCCCTTCCGTTGTTTGCCCGAGCTCATGACATGCTAGTTCTTAAAAAACTCCGTCTGGCCAACGACGAGAAGACCGTGGCCCACACCGCTCTCCTCACCACAGCCGATAATGGTTGCTGAGCATCCTGCGCTACCGCTCCATCCCGCGGCTCTGGCGGCCATGGCTCTAACCATGGCAATCCAGCTCGTATCGGCAAAGGCAAGGGCAAGAACTGGCACGGTCTGATGCAATCGCGACCTGCTTCAGTCCCTACCCAGCCTGCCGGTCCCACGGGTCCGTGGCTCTGCTATAACCCCTAGGCACCCCAGCCCCAACCACACAGCCTCATCGGATGGCAACCAGGGGTCCTCGGCGCCCATCCTCAGGCCCACATGGCATCGGCTCCTATCCTGCTGCCTCAGCCGATGTTACCGACACCACTCACCCAGTCGGTTCCCTCATGGAACCAGGCTGGCCTCGTCGACACCCTCAACCAGATGATGTTTCAATCACAGCACCCTTGGGTGCTGGACTCTATGGCGTCCTCCCACATGGTGTCATCGGCTGGTATACTCCGTTCTTGTCATCCCTCTTTCTCCCCCTTAATCATCATCGACAATGATCACTCTCTTCCTGTCCAATGCCGTGGTGACTCCACTCTGCCTATACCCACCTGCTCGCCGCCAAAAAATCCCGCGATCGGGGAGGGATGGCGGCTCGGTCACGCGAAGGCCTAAGAGGTCTGCTTGTCTCCAGTGCAGGTCCTTAGGTCTCGAGGTTCACGGACGTGCCAGTCAATTTGACCCTGCAATTGACAAGGAGATGAGACGAGCGAATCCGATACAAACGCTCACTATCGGCTGGCTACCGATAGGTTCAGGATGCTGTTCGATCGGCTGGAGAGCCGATGTGGACAGGTGTCGACGCGCGGTCGACCGCAGAGCCGATGGAGGAACCAGGGTGTATTCAGAGGATGACGAGGCGCACGGGATCACTCCGGATAGCCGAACAGTGATTCATCGGCTGGAAAAGCCAATGAGTGCGCATACGGCCTAGGCAAGGATTAGCACAAGAAGGCACGGGCTGCAAAACCGATGCCGCTCCGGATATGACAGCAAGAGACCCATCGCCCGCCATGGCAGCGCCATCAACACTAAACCTCGAAGATCGGACCTAACCGAGATAGTACGAGGCCGGGGCCAGCGGCGATGATACGGAGGACGTCGGATCGGCTATGTCGTAGCAAGGATAGGAACGAACCCATCGGCTAGCTGAGCCGATGAGGGGACGCCTCTCTGAAGGCGGGTGTGTATCGGCTGGGGGTCCGATACGTTTGGCGTTACGCGTCGTTGGACGCCTCTAAAGGCTGATGCGTATCGGCCGAGGGGCCGATGCGCTGGGCGTGGAGCACAAAGCATGAATAACTCATTGGCTAGCACTCCGATGACACGCCGTACAAAAGCCTATAGGCCTGAAGCTCGATCTACCGTCGCTAGCCCCGTAGGTCAGACCTAAACACCCTGCCGTGGAGTCCACGGCTCTTCCGTAAACCCAGTTTCATCTGAATAATCTTCTAATTTGCAACCGGGTCTTCCTTTGCCGCAACCTGATCGGCTTCTCTACTGTAACTATTGAACCTTTTTTTAGCCAAGCCGATCCTTTCCCTTCCTTCCCTCGGGCTTCTCGAACCTCATCCCGATTGGACAATTTCCTGTCTTCAAGCCGATCCAATCTTCTACTAATCTGATCGGCCTTTCTACAGTTTTCCATCGGCTTTGTCTCAGTATCTCCATCGGCCGATGATTGCATTAAACCCTCCATCAGACCTCTCAGCCGATCGGCTTTAGCCCTATCGGATCTCCTAGCCGATCGGCTTGAGCGCCATCGGATCTGCCAGATTTTGGCGTTAACACATGTCCCCTAATTTTGGAGTTTGCCAACAGACTATGAAATTTCGAGCCGTTAGAATCCTCCGCAAACCAGGATGACCCGTTAAAACCCGCGTTAGTCGGCTCAGATCTCTGCCTAGGTCATTCCGCCTCTATAAAATATATCCCCTCAACCTTCTTCCACACACTTTTTCTCATCAAAAACTCCAAACCTCGATGAGCTCCACAAGCATCTGCAAATTCCCACGAATCTCGATGGGCTTAGAAGACTGAAGGCGCTCTCGCAGATTTCTTCATCGGCTGCTATTCCTTCATTTGCGCAATGGCTTCCACATATGTAATCCCTGAGGTAACCATTATCTGCTCTTTCATCCTATGTTTTGCATGATTCTTCCCTACCCCGATTTCTCATCAGTAGTCGGGTTCTGGTTCTAGTTTCTGGTTTCTTCCTTTTGAAATACCTTTCAGGTTTCATCCGATGAATGCCTTAGCCAATGAAGAATCAAAGGCCATCTTTTTATCCTCCATAACTCCTTATCTTCTGCCGATCAGATTTTCAATGGGCCGATCCCAACATCCATCATACGAGTTCTACCATCCTTCGGTTAGTGCTCGTCAGTTGGGCTTCGGCCAACTCCCCATCGGCTTGTTCTTCATCGACAAGCTCCGAGCCCGCGGAGAAGTGAAAAGCGGCTTGTAGTATGACCGACTTAGTTCGATGATATCGAACTTATCCTTAGGGACTATCTCCACCTTCGAGCCCTGCATATCCAATACTAAAATCTTCGCTTGATGGTGGTCAGTATGGGGAAGACACTTATATAGTCTATCGGCTGAACATTATTGCATTCGCCTCAATCCTGACTAAGTAGAATCCAATGAATAGGTAATCCTTCTCTCACTATCATGTCTTCATCGTATTGAATTTCAACTGTATCTTGATTCACGTGATTCCACAGGCTGGTAACAAAGATGCACCTTCGACCAGCATAAGTGGTCGGCCGATTATCTATCAACCTCCATCGGCCAGATCCCTACTTGGGCAAAGCGGTCCACCTCCATCGGCTCTCCTCTGAGTGTCACAAGTGTCAGGGCCAAAGCGCAAGAAACCGGCTGCTCGATCGGTTTCTAAGAGATGGAAACCCGACGCCGATGTTGTCATCGTTGCATCGGCTTCACGAAGCCCTTCTCCTGCAGCAATTCTAACTCCTCCCGCATCTCCGCTGGTAGGTGTCAGCGTCAATTCTCTGTTGCCTTTATTTTATCTTGACACCTTCACTTTGCAGCCTGAACCATCGCCTCCTGAGGTCCAAACGTCGGACCCTGTTACTGGGGCTGAGCCGATGGTATCCTCTGAAGTTTTGGCATCTACTCACACTGCTCCACATCAAGCTGATACCCGCATAAGAACTGCTCTCACTGTCTCTCAGGTACGTCTATCATACATGTCATTTTTCTTGACTTATGACCTCCATGTTTACTAATGTTGTTATGCAGTCATTAGCCGATCTGTTCTCCTTCGACATCGGCAAATACCTGGAAGCAGAGGAAGACTCAGCCACCAGCACAGCGATCGAACCATTTTTGCTAGCCGATGCATGCGAGCAGTTGTCAGATATTATACATCGGCCGAAGGTTCCGATTGACTCGCTGGTGGAAGATTGTGGGTCGATCCGGGGAAGACTTGTAGAAATTCAACACCTCCTGCCTACAAAACTGTCGGACGCACTCACGCCTGCTGCTTACTTGGAATTCCAAAGGACCCAGCTGACTGTATCAAGACGACACATAGCCGATCGCGCTGAGCAAAGCCACCTGGCTCACAATGATCGGCTGACTGCCCTTGATGAAAAGAAGAAACTTGATGAAATGTCAGCTGACATCCAACACGCCAACAGCAAGCTTGGCCTCTTGAAGAAACGAGAAGCTGATTTGATGGCGGAACTCGACAAGGTTTGTGAAGACATCAACTCCACCGAGTCCCATCTCATCGATCTACCAAAGTTGATCCAAAACCAAGAGGCCAAGGTAGCAGACAAAGTGCGGCTAGCAGTTCACCGGCACAAGAACTTAAAAACTATCCCCGGATTAGACGAGGATGACATTCGCGCTATCAATGATATAGATCAAATCTGTCTGCGCGCGATTGAAAACGCTCCCGAATCAGAGCCAACAATCCTTGTAAAGCCAAATCGGCTAGTTGTCCGTCACTTAAAATGAGACTGTAGCATCGGCTTCTGACGTCTCGGAAATGTTGGATGAATTCCGGGACGGATTCATTGTGCCTTTGTCTAACCGATGTTAAGTCTGATAACCTCAACTCTTGAAGTCCAGCAAAAAAATACTTATGAAACTGTTTCTCCAAATCAGCCCATCCCCTGATTGAATTTGGAAGTAACGAAGAAAACCGAGAAAAGACTGGTCCAGATAAAGACAATGGAAACAATCGGACCCTCAGAGCTTCATCAGCCGATGTCTCCCCGCATTGAGCCAGGAATCGGCTAATATGTTCCATCGTAGATACATTATCTTGCCCTGAGAACTTGGAGAAATCTAGAATTTTGAATCGGTGCGGCAGCGGAATTCTGTCAAACCACTCTGGATAAGGGTGTCGATACATGAAAGTTTGCTCTTTAGGCTTGATACCGAATTGCTCTCTTACAACTTCCGCAATCTTGGCAGTCCAATCTTCTTCCTTTAGATTCTACTTTTAGATTCTCCTTTATCCAAGCCGATCCTTTCCCTTCCTTCCCTCGGACTTCTCGGACCTGATCCCAATTGGACAATCCCCTGTCTTCAAGCCGATCCAATCTTCTACTAATCTGATCGGCCTTTCTACATTCTCCATCGGCTTTGTCTCAGTATCTCCATTGGCCGATGACTGCATTAAACCCTTCATCAGACCTCTCAGCCGATCAGCTTTAGCCCCATCGGATCTCCCAGCCAATCGGCTTGAGCGCCATCGGATCGTCCAGATTTTGGCGTTAACACCACCACTAACCTCCCCCTTCACAATGTCCTTATTGTACCCTCCCTTATTCACAATCTTGTATCTATTTGCTAATTCACACGAGATAACAATTGCTCAATCGAATTTAACACTTCTGGTTTCTCTGTGAAAGATATCCCAACTCGGCGATAGATCCTTCGCTGTAATAGTGGCGGCGACCTCTACACCATTCCTACTGCGCCATCCACTCCACACGCTAGCGTCACCCTTTCCACCAACCTCTGGCATCTTCGCCTCGGCCACCCTAGCTCCAACGCTGTCGCCAACCTTCGTCGCAGTGCCTCTATCCAATATACCCACAGCAGCTCCACAGTTTGCCACTCGTGTCAACTTGGCAAACATGTGCGTTTGCCATTTTCTAGTTCTCTCTCTTGTACCTCGCGACTGTTTGAGCTTATACATTGTGATGTGTGGACTTCTCCGGTTAAAAGTGTCTCTGGTAATCAGTATTACCTTGCCATATTTGACGATTACACACACTATTGCTAGACTTTTCCGCTCATCAGCAAATCCGAGGTTGCCTCTCACCTCACTAACTTCACCACCTATGTTTCTACCTAGTTCAACCTCCCCATTAAGGCTCTATAAGCCGATAACGGTACGGAGTTTGTTAACCGTACTGTTACAACCTTTCTTACCTCGTAAAGCATCCATCTAGGCCTCTCCTGCCCCTACACCTCTCCTCAGAATGGCAAGGCCGAACACCTCCTTCACACCCTCAACGACATAAGTCGCACTATGCTGCTTCATGCCCACTTACCTGTAACTTACTGGGCATAAGCACTGACCACTGCGACTTACCTTCTTAATCGGCGCCCGTGTTACTCCGTTCACCACAATGTTCCATACACTTTTCTTTACCTCACGGCGCCCGACTACTCCCACCTTCGCGTCTTCAGGTGTCTCTGCTATCCAAACCTCATCACCACTGCTCCCCACAAACTCGCTCTTTGCTCCATCGCCTGTATTCTCCTTGGCTATCCCTCATCTCACAAGGGATACCGATGTCTTGACCTTTCCCCCCGACGGATTATCGTCTCTCATCATGTTATCTTTGACGAGACATACTTTCCCTTCAGCTTGCTTAATCTGAGATCCTCATCTAGCGATCTCGACTTTCTTCTCACCAATACCGTGCCGTCCTGGTCTCTTCTACTGTTCTTCCCATCGGCCCCCTCATCGGCCGCTACTGAGGACTTACCCTTCAGCTATCTCACTACTATTCGGTCCGATGTCCCTCCCATCGGACCCCCATCGGCCCTACCACTCTCATCGGCTTCGGCCGATCCTGTTCCCTTTTCATCGGACACCTTACCCCTATCGGCTCATCTACCTCTATCGGCTCCTTACCCTCCATCGGCTCCTCCCTCCCTATCGACTGCTCCATCTCCATCGGACCAACCGAACTGATCGGCCCATCCAACTCCATCGGCTCAGGCCAATCTAGTTCCTTCTTTTCCTCTCACATACAGCCGCCGATCTAGAGCCGATGACACCCCCACCCAACCAGTTCTCCCTACCTCTACCACACTTCCATCGGCTCCTGTCCCCTCCACCTCTCATATGGTCAGTCGCTCACAGACCGGGTCTCTCCGCCCCACCAAGCGCTACGGGCTCTCCGTCGTCCACAGCTCTATCTCGTCCATCTCGGCGACTTCTCGTTCCGCCCTGGTCGACCCTCAGTGGCGCACGGTCATGATCGACGAGTACAAGGCCCTCATGGACAACGAGACCTAGCGCCTCGTCCCCCGTCCTCCCGACGCTAACATTGTGACCGACAAGTGGATCTTTAAGCACAAGTTCCACGCTGATGGCTCCCTTGCCCGTCACAAGGCACGCTGGATAGTTCGGGGTTTCTCCCAACGCCCCGGTGTCGATTACGACGAGACTTTCAGTCCCGTCGTCAAACCCGCCACCATCCGGGTCATTCTCACCTTGGCTGCCTCGCACTCCTGGCCGATCCATCAGCTTGACGTGAAGAACACCTTTCTTCACGGTCATCGGACGAAAACGGTCTACTGCCAGCAGCCTCTAGGCTTCATCGACCTCTCTCGTCCCGACGATGTTTGCCTTCTTTAATGCTCTTTCTATGGCCTCAAACAAGCCCCTCGTGTCTGGTACCAGCGCTTTGCTGCCTACCTTCGACACATCGGCTTTGTGGCCTCTGCGTCCGATAGCTCCCTATTTACTCTTCACATCGGCAACGCTACCGCCTATCTCCTTCTATATGTCGATGACATTGTACTTACAGCGTCTTCGACATCCCTCCTACACCAGATCATGGTCCGACTCCACTCCGAGTTCGCCATGACCGATCTTAGTCCCCTCCACCACTTCCTTGGCATCTCTGTCACCAATTCTTCTCACGGACTCTTTCTTTCCCAGCGCTAGTACGCCATCGATCTTCTCCAGCGTGCGGGAATGGCCGATTGTCACCCCACGGCCACTCCGGTCGACACTCGAGCCAAACTCTCCGCTGCCAATGGCACACTCATCGCTGATCCCTCTCAGTATCGGAGTCTCACCGGTGCTCTCCAATACCTCACCCTCACACGGCCCGACCTCACCTACGCCATCCAGCAAGTCTGCCTCTTCATGCACACTCCACGCGAACCTCACCTCACGCTGCTTAAGCGCATCCTACGCTACGTGAAGGGCACGCTCTTCAGCGGGCTGCACCTCAGCTCCAGCCCGATCGACTCCCTCACCGCGTACTCCGACGTGGACTGGGCAGGCTGCCCCGACTCTCGACACTCTATGTCTGGCTACTGCATTTTTCTCGGCAACACTCTAGTCTCCTGGTCCTCAAAACGCCAGACTACAGTGTCACGGTCCAGCGCCGAAGCCGAGTACCGCGCCATCGCCCATACCATCGCCGAGTATTGCTGGCTTTGCCAGCTTCTCCAGGAGCTCCATACACCCCTCTCTTCTGCGACCGTCGTCTACTGCGACAACGTCAGTGTTGTCTACATGACCGCCAACCCGGTTCATCATCGACGCACCAAGCACATAGAGATCGATATCCATTTTATCCATGTACCATCGGCGCACCAGTTCACCGATATAATGACCAAAGGCCTACCCACGTCTTTGTTCACCAGTTTTCGGTCCAGTCTCTGCGTCCGTTTTCTACCGCTATGACTGCTAGATTACTAGATCACTAGGCTGTATATATATAGACCCGACCCCCTTTTATAGAGTTAGTGTTTTATTCTTACTATACATATTCTTACAACATCCCATTACATTACCCAGGCATCACTTGCTATGCCATACCAGAAATAGGATGAGGATTTGAGTAAAGCCTAATAAGACCTGCAGTACAATGGTGGTGAGCTCAGTGCATCCTGCACTAAATATATAATAGAAATTTAGAAACGGCATTAAGACCCTGAATGTGGTATCTATCAGCAGCAAAGCCTAATGGTGTTTGTACTAATGGGAGGAGAAAGAAACGCATGTGTATATATCGAAGACCCGAGATTCCAGTACTTTCTTCTGTATTGACCTGCATTAGCACATAAGTAACAAAATCAAAGAGAAATTTAAAAGGCAAAATATAGGAATCGATTGCATATGGGCACGTGAGATGAGTATTAGCACCTGAAGTGCAGGTAGTATGACTCATCATTTTTTTTTCATTCCAACACTGCATAATTGCCGAGCCTTGGAGATACAAACATGGAGAGTTGAGCTGCAATACAAAGAAAGAACAATATGCCCCGATGTGAAGATCGAGAACAGGATGTACAGTTATGAAAAAAAAATCACATCTGACATCACAGGTAGGATAGAATATATATCCTTGGGGCTTAACCTGCGGAGCCAGTCGACGTTGAGGCGTGGAGAGGCATGCAGCGGCGGTGAGCATAACCTAGCTCCGGGAGGTGCCGCCGTGGACGCCGGATTGAATGTACGGTAGGAGAATCAACTTGGATGTCCCTAGATGAGATGGTAAACATGAGATCCAAATCCTCGTAATCAAATAAAAGACTGAAAAAAAAAACAGGGGAAGTACCGGTGGCTCAGCGAGAAGACGGCAGTGGCGGCCGGCTGCGCGAGGAGGTGGCGCCAGACGCTGGCTCCGCGGGAAGGCAGCGGAGCTGGCCGATTGCTCGACAAGGAGGCAGCGACGCCGGCCCGACGGCCCCGCGAGAATACTACTGTGGCGGCTGACTCCATGAGAAGACGGCGGCGCCGGCCGGCTCCGCGAGGGGCGGCGACAATCTTGGGGACGGAGGTGGCGAGGATTTGTTCGCGGAGGGGATGGGGCCAGTGATGCGATAGGAAGGAGGATCGAAGCGGACGGACCGAATTGGGATGACGAGATCGAGCGGCGCATGAGCACTCAGGCACCGTTGTCCTGTAGCAACGAAAGGTGCGCTGAGATTTCTCGGTAGCTTGGTTACGACTACTAAGGATTTGAGTTTTGCCGTCCCTATCTGTAATTAAGCTGATAGGATGGGTCAGCTTTACTAGATGGATCGGTAAGTTTGAGGTGCTGGCCGGCCGCTGAATTGCCGATCGATCGACAGCTTATATCACCTCGGGATTGACGTTTGTACGTAGTACTACGTGGCAAACCGGCCGGCAGCGGCAGCGGCCTGCCTGACGTACGGATCAATACAAATTAACGCAATTAAGAAGAAATTTATCCATCAATATAATTATTAATGCATATATAGATAGCACGTACACATTATTATATACATATGCAGTGCTAATTTTATGATGTTATTAAATTGCTAAACAATATGATTTTTCTAAAATTTTTCTATTTTCTATGTAGTAGAAGTTTATTAGAAAATCAAATAAATCTATAAATTTATTTTTTTAATTTTATAATAATCAATATTTAATTAATTATATATTAATGTCTCGTGTGAAAATTTTCATCCAACTCTCAAAAAACGGAGTACGGTAGCGTAATGTGTGTGCATATATAACTGAACGGCCGATGGGCGGATGGAGGGAGAGATCATGCATATACGCAAGATCGATCGATCAGCAACAATTAATCACCGATCGAGAAACTCTATTTATTAGCAGTACGTACTAGCTAGTAGAGTATATATAATACATAAGCATTATGTAGGGTATGAATATGATGATGGGCGAGAAGCAGCAGGCATCCTCTACTCTGAGGATGGCGCGGCAGGAGCTGGATGATCTCTACCTGGGTCTGGGTGTGCCCGACGAATCGGTGGACCTCCCGTCCGCCGCCGCTGCCACCGATGATGCCGGCGGCGAGAAGAATCTATTGGTCAGGTTCTCCAACATCTTCGCATACAAATTGCGACAGGATGATCATGAAGACGAGCAGCCGGTGATCCCCGAAGCGCCGGCCGGCCTTCCGTTCTCTCCCAACAACATTAATGTGGCCGACGACGATCAGTACCAGCAGCAACACCACCGGCAAAGCCGTGCTTTCGGCTCCAACTACAACCGGCGGCCGGGCATACCTCACTCGAACATCTGCGCGCTCTGCAGCAGCTACGTCTACCTCCTCCACCATCGTTGCTTGGTGTGCGGCCGCGTGTCCGGCAATGCGTCGGCGCTGGCATGGGCGAGATGACGGAGGGCCGCAAATGCATCGACTGCTTGGGAAGAAGGTACATCCACCGGGCCGGCACCAAGCTCACCGGCTGCTGCAGCACGTGCTTCTGGGGCTACTACCCCGACGCGCAGGCCGTCAAAGGTGCAGGAACTCATCTGGGCCGAGAAGGGCCCTGCGCCGCGCCGGCGCCCGCGGTAATCCTCATCCTCCTCCTTTAACCCACACGCCTTCCCCCTTTGATCAATCACTAGGCCGTCTTAATTAACTTCTTAAGGAATTTGGATGGTGTTAAAGCGTGACTTTGTTTAATCTCCTAGTGTTTATGGACAAACCTTAAGTCCCTCATTTTAAATACATGCTATATCAAACCATTTTTGTTATTTTAAATTGATGCACTATGTATTCACAAATTGTTGTTATCGTCTACCCAGAGGTGGATGAAGCTCATTCGATGGAAATAATAATAATAAATAATAAAAGAAAGCAAAATATCTAAACCCCCTAAAGCATTAATCCTGAAGTATGAAACCAGGATATCTTCTTATTTAAACCAGTTCAAATAGTCTCATTGAGTGATTTTATAGGTAGTTCTGCCCATGTGAATAATGACATGTCAATGGAGTTTGTTAAATACGTTTAAAAAGCATAATGGTTTGAAAAATAAGCACATCGTCGGTGTAACAATTATAAGATAATATCCCATAGAAGTACATCTAATTCAATAGGAGTATCGAATACTAATTATTATACGGAAAGAAAGCATATACATATATACATATAGATAAAGTCCTAATTAGATAAAAAAAGTCTGAAATAAGAAAATAAATACAAAGACCTACTCAGATCTTACAAAAACATTCAAATACTATCCATATTTATCTTCCCGTTCTACTTAGAACAACGGTCACCCAATACTATAAACTCGGGAATGGATAAACCAATGATATAAACCATTTCAATCCAATAAAATCAATATTAAAAAAGGTGAGCTCTACGCCGATGTTGTTGTGGACTAAATTAGGTTCTCGTATTCATATATTGTATTTATGAGAGATTGATATAATAGAATGCCGGTCTCCGGTCGAACAAGGCGTAGAGCTTTTACCACCTTGTGGCCCTAAACTTGTATAAAAAAACTTGTCTCTCTCTTGACAAATTCATCTGTATTCTCATATCAGTAGATCCCTACGTTCTTCAAATACATTGTATATACACAAATATTGTAGTCGGATTATTATTCATCGACAGTTGGCACGCCAGGTAGAGGGAGTTGGTATTCAGAGGATTCGCAAATACATGGTGTCCAAAGATGGATTTTTCGATGTCATGACCGATTTTTCAACAAGAAATATTAAGATGGCTTTGGATCGGGAGATACGATTCGATCAAAATATATTCGTCTTTAGATCAAAATCATGACCATCACAATTTACACCAACTCCATCATAAATAGCTTCATCAATATTAGGTTTATTATTCTAATCTCTTGTTTTTAGATCAATTTTACCTTTATTACTAATCACATATTGGGTTGTAGCTTTTTTCTGTTTTACATGCACATTGTTCATCCGGTTCGAATGTCATTTGGCCATACCTTCAACTAGCTACTTGTTGGCCGAACTAATACTCGGATACACTAGGTCAAAAATAACACTGTAAGTTGACAGTCCCTAATCAGCACCCGTGGATGATAAAATTAAATGTACCAAACCAAAGGAGCTCCTCGCACACACCCATACACGAGCATGTAGATAAATCGGTTTTGCACCTAAGGGAGTGCGTTTGAGAAAGATCTCCTTATGAACATGTGTGGCTACTAGAAAGATGACTACATTCATTAATCTTATAACTCGATGTCGATATGATATCAAGGGGTGGAGTTTCCAACAATGGATGCTATGACTACTTTAGATCGAGAGATACGACCCGATCAAAGTATGTTTACTTCTAGATTAGAACCATCACCATATCAATCTTTGATAATTCGATCTATTAGGATTGATATGGCTTTAAGACATTGCCACCATAGAAAACAACAATTCAAAATTATCGATCTCAGAGCCTCAAATCGAGAACTTGAGCCGATAACTTTCGAACTAACATCCACCAATTGGTCGACAACGAAGTTGTGCACCGACGAAAATGTTTATCTTCAACAATGTTTACATATTTTTGAGTACATGCTCAATATTTTTTGTTATATTTTTTTGCCCTCTAGAAATTGATTTTTATGAACAGTAGCAACATATTTTGCAATCGCCCAAAATATTTATGAAAAAATTTCCATGCTAGTATGATTTCTCATAAAAAAATAACTAGGATTATTTGGCATGTTTTGTTGAGTTTTGTCCACGTTGTCCACCCCGAGTACTCAAAGCATCAACAATGGAGGCTTTCTAGTTATAAACGGAAGGCCCAAGACTTTACTTATATCATCTACCATGATGACTAAGTCAGAAATTTCAAACGGTCATGACACCTATTATCGGATGATGCTTTGCAAAGTAACTGGCTTGATCACTCGACATGTTTGCTGAGACACTGCTCGTGTCATCGATTTTAACTAGTCGAAATAAGGCCCAGTCGAAACAAGGATGGAGGAAGTGTTCCATTACCAAGCAGACGACCTAAGGCACTATCCATATCATCAATAACGATGACACTGGCAGAGTAGAGGCCTTAAACATCAACAACACATAGTGTATCATTGCCCGAATATAGAAGACGTATATGAAAAATAAGCGATACAATCACAAAGACATTTATAACAAAAAGCTTGAAGAAAACCATAGCCTTTTGGTATGTTGGAAAAAATAAATGTGAAACCATATTGACCATATGAGATGCGTATCCAATAACCAACCCGAGCACCAATATACATGGGCAAAACTTGACTATAGTGTTGGTTTTCATGGAATTAGTAGGGTTGTAGCGGTTCTACCATTAAAAAAAACCTGGTAAAGTCCTAATTAGGGATGAAAACGGAACTGGTATTCCCTGTTCACCCGCCCATATCATTTTGGGACAAATTTGGGTTAGAGATTTGGGTACCCAAGCACAAATCGGAACTGAATATGGATACTTTTGCATGGATACAGAACTAGGTTCGGGAAGATGGTATCCACTGGATATGGATTATTTGTGTAGAAAAACGGGTATTACCCAGTAAGCTATCTGGATAGTACCCGCCTAGCCATATCTAAGTATATAACATCACAAACCAGGCCCAAAACTACTATAGTGCTTGTGCATGTTCATAAAAGCCATAATCAGTGGTATTACTCCTTAAAACCTTAACTACTATTAGTCATTAGTTGTTGCTATGACCTAACCTAGTCACATTATGGATATAATGCATAGTTGAATGACTACTACATATGTAATATATATGGTTGCTTCTTTGACTCTGTACCCGAAAAAGTATAGGCTTATGTATTTGTTCCATGTTTGTAACCAAGATTTTTCATATTTGAATCCGTATTCGATATTATCCATGTCCGACATGGTCCCAATTATAAAATATGGTTTAGAATATGGAAAAGGTGAAATCTGGTTTAACCCAACCCGATTTCACCTCTAGTGCTGATTATGCTATTGATTTTCATGAAACTAATCGAGTCGTAGCGGTTTTACCACTAATACATGTTGTTAGGATTTGACTATGTTGCTAGTCTTGTCAAGGCTAGGGAAGTGTAGTGTTCCTATTAACTATATATATTACTGACCAAATTAACTATTTCTTCATCATAAAAAGTAACTTGGCCTGAACAATCGTTAATACCATTGAAATTGTGGTTGAAGACATCAAATCATTAAATAGGATTGTACTTTTTACATCACTTTGCTATTTATATTGTCTACTTATTAACTACGTTTATGAGAAGACAATAAGAGGTTGGGGACAATATATTATTTACTTATAGACTAAAAAAATATTTTAAATTTTAGTTTATATTTTTCTCCTAAGCATTGGCTTGAGTGCTTGTTATTTAATAATTTGTTTTGAATAGTTCGTTTCAGAAAAATCAAATGATAGAACAACTGGTATGATATTGAGTAAGACAAAGATTTACCGAAGATTCTCTATTAGTTGTCATTGTATAACAACTAAGTAGAGCTAAGGCCAACAACTCCACAATTGAATTTTAAGACATATGCTGGTCCAAAAGTTCCTACTAGTCGAAAATCTACTTTGGCTGGACATGTGCCAGGTCAGCGAGTCCTATCATTAGTGTATATAAGAAAAATATCAAAAGATAGAATGAAGTTGAAAGTTATCTACTTGTCAAAATTTTATGCAAGCTTGATGAGACCTAGATTAACAACTTTGAAACCTGATAACCCATATGCGATGACTGCGTGTGGTGTTTCACATAACATGGTACCACCAAACTCTTTGTCTACGTCACAAAAAAAGAAACAAATTTATCACCCGAGTAAAATGTTGCCGATAATGTGGTTCAAGTATGCTAACTAAAGGTATACAAGATAGCTAACAAAGAAGGACAACATAACTTTAAGTTTTTACTTATATGCACTTAGATAATGTACTTGCTATTCCCTATATTAGCAAATGTCTTGTCCGTATACTTATATCTTTTAACTACTTGTATACAAGATATCGTTTTAAATCACTGATTAGTCGGGGTAGACAAGGGGATTTTTATATTATCAAATTATGGGATTTATACATATTATTTGAGTATTATACAAACTTAAAATTTCTTATTCTTGGACTGGCAAAGGGCATAGTGGAAAAACTTGGTACTGTTCAAATGCTCTAAGTGTTTATAATTGAAATGAGACATATAAGAAAGATAACCTGGTTAGAATAAAAGAATGTAAGAGTTTATAAGTATGGATAAATTATATTTAAAGTATACAAAATTTATTAGGTATTTTATAATTACAATTTAATTACTTATATTTAAATACGTATATTAGGCTACTTGGCACTGCTTAGGGTTTTAAATATTTGCTGATAAGTTTATTCGAGTATTTTAGGTGAAAGAAAGAATAGACAAAATAAGTGGGTGAGATTTTATACATAGTTAAATGAACAAAGTTCTAAACTCTATTTAAATATTATAACTAGCTACAATAACAATTTACTCGGATGAAATGATCAAAATTAATGTACTCTGACGAGTTGACTTCTCGAGATAATTGAATTAGCCGATATCTCTATTTGAGTAGAGTGGGCTAATACCTATGTAGTACCACATAATAAGTCCTATATGAAAATAAAACTCATACATATGAATAAAGTCTCAAGCAGATAATGGAACAAATACGAGTCTTACTCGACTGTTTTTAAGACTATTTGAATAGTATTCGTACTTGATTTTACTTGAATAAGGAGTTATATAATGTATAAATATACCAAAAGATAAGCCAATATAGCCAATATAATACAAACTATCTTCAATCCTATAGAGTCAACATTAGAAAATCTCGTCAATGTCTTGCCGCCGATAACCATGCTTTACCTCTACACCGATATGGTTACATACTATATTAGTATTTTTCTCCCTATATATTGTACTCATGAGAGATTGATATAGTGTAATACTGGTTTCCGATGACCTACCTCAAGGGCATAAACCTAAGAAAACCCTATCTACTTGGCTCTTTTGATATATTTTTTTGAGTTCTTATATCAGCCGATTCTTACATTCTTCAAATACGTTGTGTGTATACGGATATATTAATGCTAATATGTAATTCTCAGGCTTCACCATAAGTGACAGAAATAAATCGGTTAAGTTAAACTAAATGGACTAATTTATATGCCACGTAAGCAATAACACCTACCACATAAACAATACAACTGCCATGTCATAATTCACATGGTCAAAACCACTCTAAGAGGTTAGTTGAATCAATTTGAATATTTCAAGGGATAGAATACCCGTTTTTATACTTCATGAGGTTAAGTGGACTAACCCTAATACTTAGGGGGTTAATTAGACTTTTTCCTAAAAGAAAAACTGTGTAATGAAGTGCTATAAGAAGACCTATGGTTGAATTGAATTTTGAAAGATGTATGTTACTCTATCTCAAAATATAAGTATTTATAAAGGTTTTTATGCGGGTGAATCAAAATATAAGTATTTATAGAGGTTTTTATGGGAATTAAAAAATATATAAAATTATATGATAAAATGTTATAATTGGTTGAGATAATATTATGAAGAAAAAACAGAAGAGAGTTGTAATTGGTTAAAATGAGAGAATATGTTAATAAATAGCTATTTGAACAAATTTAAACTTTACATTTTAAAATGGTGTGACATGTGCCATCCCCATTCTCCAATCAAAAGAAAAGGTTATCCCCATTATCCAATCAAAAGAATCAAGGTTATGTTTGGTTAGAATTGGATGGGGTTGGTGGGCAAAAACGAATGGAATGGACGAATCTTGTCATCTACCTTTGCTAATTAATTCGTGAGAATTAATGCATTTTGCTAATTGCTAAATAACTTGTCAAGATTAGTGTCGATTAAAAATGATTAGTCTATTATATTGTTAATTAGTACATCATAAGATTAATGATATTTAACAATTTTACCGTTAATTAACAGTTTATTGTTTTCTTTCTATCCATCGCTATCCGTATAACCAAACAAAAAAAATAAAAATTAGATATTTCATCCACTAACCAATACTGGATCATCATATAAAAAATATAGATGACCATAACCTATTCAACCTTGACCATGAAACAAACATACCCAAAATGAGCTGATGGTAAGAACGTAGAAGTAACATGGAATGTATATGCAGCAGGCCTACAAGAGAAGGCCTCATCATCATCAGAAGAGCGACGGGCCCTCACGAACCGACTACACCATGTCCAAGGCTAATTTCTACACACACACAGAGCAGAGGTCGTCATATATGTACACGTAGAGTTAGTCACAATGACCAATCTTCAGTAAAAAAAAAACACTCGCGGCCTACATTAAGACATGTCACACATACGTATACGCTATAATAATGCATGCGTGGCCGTGCATGGCTGTCGATCGATTCAGCGAGGATTGATGCTAGGCACAACGCCACTGAGGAGGTTACTGCCGGACACATCGGATGACGACATGTTGTACTGATTATCATTTGCAGATGACGAAACCATCCTCGATCCCGACGATGGGGTGGCTGTGTTGCTAGGCTCCAACGTCACTGATAATGACGCCATGCTCCCCGTCTCCGGTGTCATTTCCCATATCCTCTCCAGCTCCCTCATCACCTCCACCATGGACGGCCTTGCATCTGTCTCGTCTCGGCAACACCTCAGTGCTAGTGCAGCAAACCTCGCCACGCATTCTGCAGGGTACGATCCCATCCGGCTGTCAACCACCGACAATATCATCCCAGACTGACTGGCCGCCACAACCTACACCCGACACACAACATTAATTAGTTTCAGGATATGAAATTTAGTACGTTCTTGCTGCCATGAGTCGGATCATAATTATCAATACGCTACAATTGAGTGCAAAAATGTTGTACTATTAGATTTAGTTACATGTCTCACTCACTCGATGCAAAAATTAAAATTCATCTTACCTTGCATGTATGAGTTACTAACAGCATGTGCTAATTACTTAGTTGTTCGATTGCAGTCTGCTCTAATGACTGCTTATATGTAATATAATAGCCATAGATGAGTTCTAATCCAGGGCCACTTGACAGCATATCTATTAGTAATATACCTCTTTTACAGAATTATGTTAGGAGTATGATCAAAACACTACACACTTGATTCCTGTAATGTACAAAAATTGTTAAAAAAACACTTCCAGAAAATGACCAAATATTGTGAAACGGAGAGCACTTTAGTTTCTTTCGTGCACACCACATAAGATTTTCGAATGAAATATGAACAAAATTGTGTACAAGGAAGCATGTTATACCTCTCTGACTATATTTCTTCCATGAGAAATAGGCTGCATTCCTGTCAGTAGTTCCAAAAACACAACGCCAAGGCTGTACACATCACTTTTGTCTGTCAGCTTATGAGTAAGGAAATACTCCGGATCAAGATAACCCTGTGGTCGTAAAGAAAGGCAGATGATAGCATCAATATCCAGTGCAGAATAGTGTGCTTTAAACACTTTATTATTAGCTAGAAACTTAGATTAAGGGTGAAACAGTTTCTCGTGCTAATCCTTATCAATTGTTAATCGTTGCGTGTAAGTTTGTGGATGATGAAAAGAAATTTCGCTAAAAAATTCCATAATCAATCAAGCTTTGCAATGACATGCAACCGATAGTTCTCTTTCCATCAATTAAATTAACCTAAATTGAACAAGTTGCTGGTAAATTAACTACATGCATTATGCCCCACAACACCGGGATCAGAGCACTGATAAAAGTGCTGGCTAACGTGGCAGACTTCTGCACAACTAGTTGCTCACAGAACATGTACTAACAGACGGCATAGCCTACTCACCGGGGTACCCTTTACAACAGTGGACACATGACCAGGAGCTGTCCCCTCTGTTTCTGGCTCTGGGGCAAGCCGTGAGAGACCAAAATCAGCAACTTTTGCGACAAATTTTGAGTCCAGTAAAATATTGCTAGCTTTGATGTCACGATGAAATATTGGAGGATCCGCTTCTGTGTGCAAATAGAGGATGCCTCGCGAGGATCCCAATGCAATTCGTAACCTCATGGCAAAATTTAGGGGCTCTTTTGATCGAGCTGTTACAAAGACAATTGTTAGGTAGCTAGCTAAGCAGAAAGAACAGCATCATGACTTCAGAAGTAACGATATAGGACTGCCATGAATTTTAGCCCAAGATGTTTGTAATGTGGGTATTTTGTGCTACTATTCTTATAATCAAGAAACTGCTAGAAAACAAAGAAACTCCGGGTTTATGATCTTTTTATCTGTTGACTTCTGTTTAATGGCTATTCAAAATTTTAAAGAGCAGCTTTGTCAGTGGGTACAGAAATAAAGTTCTAACCTGAAAGATGATCACGTAGAGTACCATTAGGCATAAACTCATATATCAGCATCTGCAATACAATGCTTAACAGTATGACTTTATATCACAATAATGTTGAACCAAATGTAAAGTACTATCTATTCACAACCAACTCCACAACAGAAGTTTATAGGCGGCTGTTCAGTTTCTTCCCTTACAATTGGTCAAAATATGGACTGCCAAAAAGAATATAATAGCCAACAAAAAGGAGCATATAATACCTATCAGTAACAAAGCACTTGTGTACTAGCAATAAATAATGCATTGAACTGCTCTACCTTAGGCATATTCTCCAGTGCGCCTATCTGATATAGGCTGAGAACATGTGCATGCATATTTATGTACTTTAACACGTGAATGAATTTCAATGAATTTTGATATTAACTTTTTATAAGCCTTTTGAAAACAAAAAATGTAACTGAATATTTCAACATTATATGAAACTAAAAAAGGTATCAGGAACGACCTGCTCATCCTCTTCATCACAATAACCAAGCAATGAAACAAGGTTCCGGTGATGCAGCCTGGACAGCAATTCTATCTCTGTGAAGAACTCCTTTGAACCCTGAAGAGATCCCTGCTGAGCACGTTTTATTGCTACCATAGTTCCATCAGAGAGAATACCTCTGTAAACCTTCCCATACCCTCCTTGACCAATTAGTGCCGAGTCACTAAAGTCATTTGTACCATGTGACAGTTCTTCAAAACTGAAGTCTTTTACACCATCAATCTTCATTGGAATTCTTTTTGCTGCAAATGCAATAAAAAATTGTCATTGAAGATAGAACAGAACTGATAAAAGATGGAAAACATCTCAATCAAAAAGGAGAAAAACTTTCTTAACAGTTTTAAACCAAAGACAGCAGAAACGGAGCGTTTACCAGAGCGTTTCTTTGAAGAAGAATATCTTGAACGCCTTCTCAGTATAGTGAGAGTAATGAGGGATGAAAGAAATGCTGCTGCAGCAAATGCTGCCACGACAATGCCAACAATGGCACCTGTACTTAGGCTGGACTTTGCACGATCTGGAAGTACTGGATAGAATGAGAAAAATATAAGATCTCTCTCTTGAAAATTTGAAATAGTTATGGAATTAAACTGATCTAATTTGGACTGCATGATACTGTAACTGAATCATTAGATGCACTATATCTTGACCAAACATATAAGCTTTTTGTTTAGTAGTACATGTGCACAGTGTATTTTTCAGGGTGTTTTCTGTTAATTCATCTCTTGTACATCCAGGAATCGTAGATGCACTCTATCTTGGCAGACACATGGAACTTCTTGTTAAGTAGTGCATGTGCAAAGTGTATTTTCCCTGAAGTATAGGGGTTTTCTGTAAAGTCATCCCTTATCCAGGGATCCAGCACGTACATGTGCAACACAAGCTACTAGTAATTGAAACTTCTCGATGATAGAAGAAATCAAGAAAGAAATCCCAGTGACAGGCAACAACTAGCAAGTGTGGCATTGCATATCAGTGATGCAAGAGTATACCAGCTTCTGATGCAGTGATTACATCTTACTCCCTCCGATTCCAAATGTACAAGTCATTTTAGAGTTCTCTACTCTTTTCTCAATGGAAGATATTATAGGACAACGAGACACGTTTTCCCCATTTCTTCCTCTTATGCTAATAAAATTCTACCACTCATGTACAAGTAAGGTATCATTTTCAGTGTACAATAATTGCAGGGAACAAGGTCATTTGAACTTTCTTAATTCATGTGCACCACTCTGAAACGACCTAACTTTGGAATCAAGAGGGAACACTAATTTGTTTCAGATGATACTAAGGGTATCTGACACACCAGTAAGCATCTAGCAGCAATGGGAACAAATATCCTCCTGAAGCAATGGGTAAATGGTGAATTTGGTTTCTCTACATTAAAAGGTCCAAATCAGTCATCCTACTTTTAAAACTTATTATTCAGTTTACCTCATCCCTTGTATCGCCCACAGTCTGAATGGCATGTACCTCATCCCTTGTATTGCCCAGGACCAACTTTGTCATTGGGAGTTTGGGGCAACGGGAATTTTTGCAAATTTTTAGTTGCAATAAGAAATAAAACTTTCCTAGAGATCATATGCATGAACTTGTAGCTCAGTGGTAGAGCACCCAAAAGAGGTGCACCCACCCAAGGGCTTGAATTTTGGGTATTGCTGTTATGACCGGACTTTAGTATTCCAGGCGTAGGCCCATTAGTGGCTAGGAGGAAAGGCCGACTTCAGTATTTTAGGCGCAGGCTCATTAGTGGCTAGGCCCCATATTTATCTATTTCCTATTATTAGATAAATCTATTTCCTATTATTAGATACTTGCTGCTATTTATATACTTTGTACCCATGACAAGGAAAATCAGGCAGAAACAAGTTTATTGTTTCCGGCTTCCCTTGGGAGCCAGGAGTCCCAGCCCTAGCTGCCTCCTCTTGCTTCACGCGTGCAGCCATGGCACCATGCTGCCGTGTTTCCTCCTCACGCCCTCCCCTAACTCATAGCTACAATCTCCGATCAGCCTGAGGCAGAGTCCTAGTTTATACCAGTTGCATTTGTGCCCACCTCCCTGCACATGGTTTTGGTAGGCCCCTTCTTTAAAGCTAAGTCAAGTGGGACATCCTTCCCCTTAGGCCTTGTTTGGTTAATTCTCAAGAGGAAGGGATTAGAGGGGATTGAGGGGGAATAAGTTCACACCACAATAGGTGTGAAATAAATCTCCTCCAAACCCCCTTCAGTCCCCTTGAGGGAGGGAATAACCGAACAAGGCCCGATTGAATTTTTTATTATTAAATGGATGGATGAAAAAGAAAGCAAATGGATTTTCAGGATTCGCAACTCCTTTTGGCTGGTTCTTCAGGATTTGTTTGGGAATACTAAGCCAAATGTAAATGATATGGGAAATCCTGAAATGCCAATAAATGAGTGGAAATTCATCAATTCTCTATATTGAATTGTGAGTATCTAAATTTAGATTAGCTTGGCAGGTCACTAAAGTTCTTTGGTTGTTCCTGTTAAGCTCTGTCTAGACATTACACGATGGAAATAGTGCAATGGAGAGATGTTAAGTACTATAGACATTATTGCATAAGTGTAAAAAAGTGCTATATTGACCTAATCTTGGTACGAGTACAAGACTCTCCTAACAAATATTGTGAACTTTTCAGTTCAGCACTCCAAATTTAATGGATTTACACATCTTCAGAGAATTTGGCCTAAACCCCATACCTTTTTAGACCCCACACTCACATGTTACATGACCCACAGACATAATCCATATGATCTCTAGGAACATAATCCTATCCATTGGTCTGTATTTTGTTCTTATCAACAAGGCCAAAGGGTGAACTTAAAAAAGACAGTTTAGGAGCATGTTAAGCCATTTGGGAACTTAATGCCATTAACTTCTTTTGCAAGTTCAGAAACCAGCAATCCTATAAACTTATATAAACCTACTCAGTTCATCCCCACTTAGTGTAATGTGGTTGAGCCACGTCACCTTGTTTCTTCAGAACCGTTGGATATGATCTGTATGGCTGTGATTTGATTAGTTTTACAACTTACCAGGCCCCACCTAATACATCACAATATATATAGTCCCACCAGACAGTAATTGAGCTCAGCCATATTCCACACAAATATCATACCACAGCCACTTAAATTCCAAAACTGACCAACGTATCAGCTTACCCTAAACCCTATCAGCTTCTGTACCTCTCAAAACTGAACGACACGAGTAATCAACGAGGATTAAATGGCATATTCATGAGAATCTATAGAGTGTCAATGGCTTGAACTTCTCTCTCTCCCCCTTTCCTTTGTTTGAAAGAGCACAGTTAATCTTCAGTCATGTACAATGGAATCTGACTCAAATCAATAATTAGTTAATCTAATTATATACATAGAATCATGATGTTAATTCATGTAACACTACACTTATTTCACCTTGCAGCTATGAGGAGTTACATATCTTCAACTGATAGGAAATCGGATTAGATGTTGGTACACATGTTTTGCTATTCTCTTTGTTCTCAGGAGAGAGATTAACTGATAGAGTTACTATTCGTCCACTTTTAGTAAAATGGATAAAATTAATCAGGTTGAGTTTTGTTCTGTCTATTATTTTTACCACCACCCACCTTGTCACGTTGTCATGGAGTGCAAAATATCTTACTTTTGCTCTCGATACCATATTTCACCATGGCATTCACAACAGATGTCGTCTACAACCAGTGTTCCAGTGTTATGTATCCCCCCCGCCCCCACCACCACCTCTTATTTCTTACCTCTGCAACTTTTGTTTCTCTCTTTTTTTTACAGAACAACCATGAAAAGTTTTTCAGTTTTATTTTATAGATAGTACTTCATAAAATTCTAGCCTATCCTAACTTTCTTAGGATTAAAAGACTTTTTTGTTGTTGTTGTATAATACTTTATAAAGTTCTTCAGTGGCTACTTCTACAAAAAAAATGTTACCAGATATATATTTTTTGCTATTTTAAAAAGCACTTTGCTCAAGTCTTCCCATGTCTATTACAGTAACGTTAATAATATATCGTAGATCCATATTAAAACATATGTATCATCACAAGTTTGAGATATGATAAATCCTAATTCCTCTTCCTTCCATGAGCCTTTACAAAATCCTGCAGCAACGCACAGGGTACCTTCTAGTTATATGTAATAGTCACAAGTTTACTTAGATTGATTGAGTGCATAATACACATTTCCTTTGAAGAAACCTGAACAAGCAGTCAAAAATTCCACGCATCTATCTTTGCTCACACAAAGACCATTTGTAGGTTGCATTTAGAAGTTCACTTTCAAAAGAATCTTAGTTGGTTTTAGAAGTAGAAGATCCAAACCAAGCCCTATGCAATGGGGCATAGTGACCCATTACAATCACAATCATTTTTCATAACTTGCTTACACCAAACCAACTATGTTTCACGTACTTATTCTCACAGTCACTGGTCATATACAAGTTTACTACTATAGGTATCCTAATCCTGGTGAGATCTAAAACTATACTTGAAATCATATATTGAATATTTGAAACACCTTGAAATCAGATAAATGCCAATACAAGAAAAGGAAATATGTCAAGTCAAGATAACATACTTTTGTTATACCACCCTGGATTGAAGTTTAGAAGCTCATAGGGCCCAAATATATCAGAGTCTCCAATCAGCCAGCCTGTGAACATTCCTCTCAGTCTTAACACCTCGCTTGCATTAAAATAGGCAGTGTTATTTGGAAACAGTTTCAGGTACATCTTCAGCCGTGGGCCTTCTTCCCACATAAAATTAGAAACCTCTAGTTGGTACAAAGACAATGAAAGTCCAGATGACAGGTACTGTTGAAACTGGCCTTCATATGGAACGAAATCCCAAAATCCAGGACTCTTCAGTCGGTACTCAACATAAAGTGGAATAGCACATAAACATGGTATTGGTGACATCAGTATGTTTTCATATGGAAGGTCACTAGAGCATGGCTGGCAAACTGTGCTGTTACTTGCAGAACCTCCAGGCACAATAACTGGCATTGATTGACAGTACTGAGTAATGTTCAGTTGATTTGGAGATGTGCATATGGGGTTTCCAGATAACCTAAACATGAGATGTTAAGATAAGGAAATATAAGGTACTACAAATATATCTGAATGATACAAAAATTCCAACAGCACATGCATACATGCTATCATTTTCTTAAATTACATTTTCCTCTCATATCAACCTTGGCCAAAGTATCCATTAGTTAGAAAGAGCAAAGTTACAGAGTACATTACAATACCGTCAATACACCAAAACCTTTAATTATCACACCAGCCATGTCCCCAATGTTACTACAATGTTGATTCTTTTCTCTCAAACTTTACCAATTTGCAACAAGTGTCAATTAAAATTCTGATAACGAAGGTTTAGTTGATCATTCATGTTTTATTGTTCCAGATGGTACACCGACCAATGATCACCAGATTTCAAATAAATATAGATGAGATTTGAGTTACTTAATGAGCATTTGAATCAGTGTG
The DNA here is from genome assembly GCA_030770085.1 of Oryza coarctata. NCBI lineage: Eukaryota > Viridiplantae > Streptophyta > Magnoliopsida > Poales > Poaceae > Oryza > Oryza coarctata. The sequence continues at coordinate 34,523,240 of CM061463.1, forward strand.
ACAAAGAATCTTTGGCACATCTCTATTCTTTCTTTTTTTTTTGAAATCTTCTCCAGCATTTATATTTCATGCATTTGGTACTTCACCAGGCTACTGATCAACCTTATTCACAGAACTGAATGAACATTTCTCCTCCATGAAAGAGAGCTTCAGATGCTACTTCACCGAGCTCTATAAAAATTTCTTACTATGGCTGGCGGGGAATAACTGGTGCTGGACATCAGAGAGTCTTGCTAGATTTGGGCTGCCTCGCCCGGACACCTGTTATGTGATCAAGATGAGGAGAAAATACAGCATATCTTGGTGGCTTGCATCTTTGCCTGGCAAGCGTGGTTCATAATTCTGGACAAGTTAGGGTTGGCAGCATTGGTGTCCCAGCCTTCGACCACTCACTTTGCTAGCTGGTGGTGCAAAGCGATCGAAGGTGTCCCAAAGGAGATGAAAAAAGGGCTGAATTCCCTAATTATCCTAGTGGCGTGGGAAATCTGGAAGTACAGGAATGACTGCATCTTTAATAAAGCCACACCTAGCATCACGTGGGTCCTGCAAGCGGTGGCTAGGGAGAGTGTGTTGTGGTGTTCATCAGGAGCCAAAGCGCTGCATGAGCTCCTGTGTAGGTCACTTCCCTTAGATGCTTAGCTGTAGTTAAGGTTTTGGGGTTTTCTGTTGCACATCACTTTTTGACGTTCCTCTTCTAAGGGGGGTTCCTTGCGGGTCACTCTTTTGTACATATTTCACCTTCTTATTGAAATGAAGCGCATGCCTCTTGTGTTTTCAAAAAAAAAAAAAGATAGCCATTCTCAGTTCCTGATTGATGTTTTCAAGCATAAGCTTACCGCCTTACACACAACTGAACACTCTTGTTCACCCTATTGCATGTATGACTTTGTACTTGTTACAGCTTGGCACAACTCCCTTGAAAGTAGCATGTTAATCTTCACCCACTCCAAAGAAACGATTCCATCTTCAACTATGTTAATATTAACTAAAATAGCTCTAGTTGAGCACTACGTCAAGGTTTGGAAAATGGACTGGTTCCTTGATCGGTTCACATCCCTTTTCTATGATGCTGGCTTAAAAGGTTCGTGCAACTATCCAATTTCACAATCCAAAAGGATTATGAGGTTAGCAAACAAATCACAAGGACCAGGAAGATGATTCCTTTGTTGCATTCATTAAATTATACAGATCATTTATCAAATAAGCAATGCCACATTAATTCTAAGATGAAAAGGGGAAAAAAACTAAGGTTTGTGGTTACAAGGTAGTCTGCTTTTATGTTCACAAATACAAACAAGAATGGTAGGTAAACTAAAAAAAAGATAGGTCTACATAAGTTTTTTTTCTCTAGTAAACAAAGATCATCAGACCAATCCCTGAATGTCAGCATAGCATACTTCCAATAATGAAAGTAATGGATTCAATAAGGATATTCCATATTTTAATTAACAAGGAAACTAGTGAAATAGAAGTGCATACAGGATGGTAACATTGGCAGGGGGTGAAAGAGGATTTGATAGATTGGTTAGAGAATTGTTCTGGAAATCCCTACAAAATATTGACAGAGAATTAGATTATCAATTAACTCATTCCAGAGAAAGTGAAAAGAAGGGTAGATTATTCATGGTCTTACAATATAAGGCTTCTATTTCCATTGAAATCAATATTCCGCCAGACATCTGATGGAACAGAGCCATCCAAATTGTTATTGTCCAATGACCTGAACAACAAGGCACAGTAGCACGCAGTTATTGTTTAAGGAGGAACCATGGAAAGACGATAACCAAGTTTTAACTGTTGGGTGTCTTATCAGTTTAGTATTATGCATAATTATGAGGAAGCCCCTCTATGTAAGGAGGCATATTGTAATCATCACTATTGAAAAGTTATGAAGTAAAAGTGCTCACTTTTTCTTCCCTCTAAATTTCTTCCCTTTTACTCTAGAGATCTATCCCCTATTATGCTTCTACTAATGATCTACTCCCTCCGTCCCAAAATGAATTGATTTCTAGCTACGAATCTGGACATAGGCTATGTCCAAGTTTGTAGCCAAAAGTTGACTTATTTTGGGATGGAGAGAGTAAGGATCATACCAAATGCACTCACTGAACTCAAAATAGAATAAATAAAGTTATATCATACTTACAATCTTTGTAGATTAGGAAGGCCAGAGAAACTTCCAGGAATGGATCCATTTAGAAGATTGTGGGATAGATCTCTGCAAAATTGTACAAGGATGTATATTATAAACTAAAAGTGCGAGTTTATATGATCAGAATGATCAACAAATGATAACGTGTTTGCCAAATGCTTAGTAAAATAGAATAAACAAAAATGACATAAGTTGTTAGCAAGGGCTCTATTTTTATACATCGTGGTTATATTGCTTGCTGGTCGGCCAGATGGTATTGGACCCCTCAACTGATTCCAACTAAGATCCCTGAACACACATAAGACAAGGGTCAGAGCAATTGCCACCCACAAAATTTTCTGCTAACTACAAAAATATTATTTTCTGTTCCTCAGAAGGTGAAGTTGCATCGTTGGAATTTGATACATACAAATAGCCAAGTTGGGGTATTCCACTGACATCAGGAACAGGTCCTTCCAGGCTGCAGTTTCTCAAAGTCCTGATGAAGACCATATCAAATAGATTAACATCTAACTTTCATAATTACCGAGAGAGTAGAGTTACACCTGTATTCTTGAAGTGTAACTTTACCACTTGATTTGCAAGGCATTCAAAAGGCAACCCTTGTAAGATGCCAGCCATTTGTGAACAAGGACAGCTATTTTTGGGATGTGTCTATCGTGCAGGTTTCAATGGATCATTTTAATAGCAATCACTAAGAATTTAAGACCATCAAGTAATGGTAGCAACTTAGATGCATTTCTAAAATAAGTAAAATTTTGCTAAGATGGTCATACTATTGCATAATAGAGCTAGCTTACTTTTGTGTATATTGAATTGGTAAAGAATGTCTCTCTCATTAAGGATATATATAACAATGCTATGACTAGTTCGAACAAATAATGATAACACATGTTACTTTTCAATTAAAAAAGAACTATATTAAGGATCAGTGAGCCCGTACTTTTTTATCCTGGTAACAAATAAGGTTATAAGAAACATACAAAGTGATATATCTTGGTTTATGTTCTTTGCAGATAATGTAGTATTAGTTGATAAAAGTTGGATGAGGATAAATAGAAAACTAGAGTTGTGACAATAAACACTTGAGTTCAAAGGTTTTAAATTAAACAGAATTAAGACTGAATACTTAAGGTGTGATTTTGATACCATCACACACGAGAAGGGAGATATGAGTTTAGGAGACTAAATAGTATCTAAAAATGACATCTTTCGATATCTGAGATCGATGCTATAGGTGGATGAGGATATTGATACAAACGTTAGCAATAGAATCAAAGCGGGCTGAATCAAGTGACGCAAAGCATCTAGCATCCTCTGTGATAAGAGAGTATCACAGAAGTTAAAATGCAAGTTTTATAAAACGACAATTATGCCTGCTTTGATGTATGGGGCAGAACGTTGGCCTACACAAAAATGATATGTTCAACAGCTAAATATTACACAAATGCATATGTTACGTTGGATTTGTGATCATACAAAAATAGATCTAGTTAATAATAAGAATATATATGATCGGCTAGGAATAGCATTAATTAAAAAAAGCTTATCCAATATCGGTTGAGGTGATTTGACAAAGTTCAAAGAAAACCTCCAAAGTCACTAGTGTATTGTATAATTCTAAGTCAAAATAATAATATAAAGAGAGTTAGAAAAAAACTAAAATTAACATGTAAAGAGATAATAAGAAATGACTACCTAAAGAGTTATACTTAAATATAAGTGATTCGAAAGCATCTATTGACGTGTCTGAATTGTGATTTGAGTTTCTTGTTGGATTTTAACTCTAATCTACTCCAAATTACTTGGAACTAAAAAACTTTGTCATTAATTGGTACCAGACAATGTGTAAACTTCCAATATTGACATCAAAATTCATTTCAGCACTATGCTCAGAATGTGGAATTGCAGACAGAGGTAAAGTGTAATTTCAGAAGTATGGTGATATCACCATAAGATGAAAGAATTGACAACTTCAAGTTACCCAACAATGTGAAAACCTTCCAATATTGACATGAAAATTCAGTTCAGCACTACGCTAAGAGGTGGAATGGCAGACAACAATAAGAAATACTTACAATTTCAGAAGTGTGGTGATATTGCCATAAGATGAAGGAATTGAGGTTCCTGAGAAATTGTTGTTGTCAAGCTGGCTGAAATTATTTTGAACAGATATAATTAGAAAGGGCTGTATGTACATGCATTCTAATATATGAAATATCAGAGACTATTCTTTTAAAAAAGTGAAGAAAATGAAATAAGTTACTCAGTTTCCATGGATAGGTAAATTAAAGGCATGCTATATTTCTTTCAGTTAGTTCTGAATTACCCTATACACCTATATAACAGCAATAGAATTTCAACAGCACATTAATTTGAGGTATGGATCAATGGCTTCAAGTGGTTTACTATAAGATACAGATTACTCCCTAGAAATAATGGTAAATAGCCATATTTAGACCAAAAATACTACTTGAGCTATGGCATGTAGAGAAGCTAGTTCTCAGTATAATGATTAAATAAATCACAATGGTCAATGAGACACAACAGCAGCTACTTTTCAGTAAATGAGAGCAGCACGGTGAAGAGCCAAAGACTTTCTCTATGCAAATTTCTAGGTAAACTCGAAAATTCAATAAAGCTACAAAACAACAAATATAGGCAAACTACTGCTTGTGAACTTCATGAAATAATAAGAAAAAGTTAATCCAGTTCCTAGTCAGACTGACATTGAACCCATCCAAAGTAACCAAAAGAGGAAAAAAAAGAGCTATCGCAAAAGAAGTTTACGTACATGATAAGTAGTTTTGGTAACTTCGATAACTCTGGAGGAAGATAGCCTGACAAGTTATTGTTATCCAACAATCTGTAAATTAATTATATTGTAAGTATAGTTTAATAAGAACAGAAATATGGTAGGCACAGTGATCAGAAACTTACAAGTGAACAAGTGAAGGTAATCTGGACAATTCAGGTGGAATTTGACCACTCAATGAATTGTTGTTCATATGACTGGATAAAAATTGGAAACCCATTAGGGAAGGATAATAATTCCCCTTTAACATATATGTAAAACCAGATGCTACTCACAAGTGCTTTGTTTTGTTCAGGTTGGCAAATGATTTAGGTATGGGTCCAGATATGTGGTTCTGATCGATCTGAATCCTATCCAGATTAGGAAGGAAGCCAATCTCATCTGGTAGAGAACCATTGAGCTGGTTTCCATTTAAGAGCCTGCAAAAATAGGCAACGGGCACATAGTTACAGTGGCAAAACCACCATATAGAGTGACAAGAAAACACAGATCCATTCCAGAGAACAGAAGAAACAGCAACAGTGACACCTAACCTACCAATAATTAACCTCAAAGAAATAAGTTTTTTTCAAAAATATATAGATTATGAAGGACATGTTAAAACAGACAGTGGAAATATAACATAGTATACACAGAATAAATGTATATATTGAGTAAATTACAGCTGTATGGTAAAAAAATAATCTGAACAAACAACTCAAGAAAAATGGCAGCACCAACGTCCATCCAGAAGGGCATGAAGATACTGATTCAGTTAAACTACAATTTCATGGCAAATAATAACTAAGTTGAACTAGCAGCTCCAGAAAGATAATAGTCTCAATTTCTAACCAGAAAGATGTGAAGGGAACTCATCATATTGATGAAACTGAGAAGTAATGCAAGTCTCAACTCACAGTAATTTCAGAGAAGTGATATTGCCAACCTCCTTCGGTATGCTGCCACTGATGTTATTCCACATAAAATCCCTTCAGTGGAAAGAACAAAGAATTAAACCTAAGTGCCCTTCTGTCTATCTGTATTATAAAATGAGTGGGCATCGAAAGACCCACCTAAAGCTAACTCGTTAATTAATCAATGATCCAGTTAAAATTGTTCAACTTACATTATTTGCATCTGAGAAAGCCAACCAAGCTCAGGAGCTAAAGTTCCAGATAAATTCAATCGTAGAAGTTGCCTATAATCACATATAGGTGTCACGACAATTAGATTCACTTGAGAAAAAAAGAATGAGATCTTTAGAGATAAAATCTGAGCACAATTATTTATTTTACTGCACTAATAGCCCCATCAAGGAAAACAATGCTCAAATAGCACGATATATTTTTCAAGAATGGGCAAAAAATAAGAATGTAAAGAACACACTAACATCATTCTACTTCTAAAAATGAGAAGCTATCAGTAGCAGTGGATAAGTATTTGGTCACAGCTCAAAAAATGCAGAATATATAAAGGTGAAAACTTGATCTATTAAGTTATGACGTTCAACAAAATTGTATATGACAGCAGCTCATGTTTTCCAATTCATCATCAAAAGCAAGTCATAACATAAGATAACCACCAAAAGCAAGCCATAACATATGCAAAGGAAAAATGTGGTATAATAAGAACACAGTTGATAAGGAGATCACTTATGCCCATACAATTCTTGTACATGGAGATATCCATCACTTGCTGTTGCATTGTAACAGAAAACATGAGACCAATTTCCCATGCATGGATCTCCACGGTTCCAGCCGTTAAGGCGTCCTTGTGGATCTATCAGGCTGCCTTTGATAGCTTTCAGAGCATCAACTGCAGACCAAATGAACCGATGTTACACCTAGTTAGCTTCATAATGTAAGGTAAAAATCAAGAACACTTGAAAACATAACTATAACGAATAATATATTTAGCATCCTGGCTTGTTCTCTCCTATGCATCTCAAGTGAGGGCCGTGCTTATGACAAAGATTGAAAAGGCATGTGTAGGTAGAGATCAGACTCAATAAGAGGTGTGGAGGTAAAGTATGGCTAGAATGGATATACCTTCCCATGGTGCAGTGATCTGTGCTTCTGTTGGTAGCACCAAGTAGAACGTGAAGATAATGGAGCAGAGATAGAAGAGTCGGAACTGCAGCATGATGCTAGTACACAGAAATTTTGCTTGGTTTAGCAGGATATTGAGAGTTCACCAATTTAGTTTCTCTCTGACAGCATAATCCATTCCCTGAAATGGAACAGAGCCAGAGGAGCAACAGTTACTTGTCTAGACCCATAAGTGCACAGTCGACCATTTAAGGTCAGCAATGCACCAGATTACTGCTTAAATTTATAGCGAAGTAGTAAAGTTGCGAAAGAAAAGGTTAACCATATGAACGGGAAATTTTTCAACTGTGTAGCTAGGAGTTTTCAAAAACACAGAGGAGCATCTTTTTATTTTTTGAATAGCAGCTGAGAAGTGACTGTCAATCACTAACACCGATAAAAACTAAAATTTCAACTTTTCAATTAGAGATCAATAAACAAGTGTGATGATGGGAGCTAAAATTTCATGGGGCACATCCATTAACGAAGGTAGTGTTTGCTGATGCATCCCTTCCAATCATTCTGTGATAGCATCATATCATGAATAAAGGGAAGAAGTGAAGAAAGCCTGGTGCGCTATCTTGTTTGTGGAAGAACATGTGTGCACGAATTAAATGGAATGAAGTTAATTTGTGCCAAACGTTGATTGTAATACGATGCGGAGGGAAGGAATACTGGAATAGATAGATATGAGCAGACCACTAAGCAGAAAATAAGAAAGAAAGAAAGAAAACTGAAATCACCAGCTGGTAGCAGGCAGCAGAGAGTCTGAGCATACAAATCGATGGCCGATGTAGTAGAAAGGGCAAAGGGCGAAGGAGGCAGGAATGGTGGAATGGAGCGGACGGAGTAATAAAACCTGCGTATTAGTCAAGCAGAGAAAGTAATCAAACCGAGTATTATAATGGGGATTAGGGGGCGTTAGGCGTGAAAGTTATCAAGCAGAGTATATTATAATGGATATCCATAAGCGCCATAAGCCATGGAGAGGTAGGATTAATTGGAAGGGAAAGGACAGGGGAAGTACCGTCGAACTGAGTTGACCTCTTCCCAGCCAGATTCCTGATTTCCTCCTCTCCAACCACAACAAAAGGGAAACAGAAATCTCAAATCTTGAATAATTCTGCTATTCACCACGGGTGTCACGAGCAATGAGGACACAACATTGAAAAAGTAATGGAAAAAATCGGAGTAATTTGGGGTTGGTGGCGGTGGACTTGGCTCCTCCCCTCTCCTCTCGCTCTCCATCCATCCACCCATCTGTCTCCCTCTGACCTCAGCAGCGCACACACAATTCATTGAATTTATTACACCACACCGCCTATCTAGATGGAAATATCTACCTATCTATCTATAAGGTAGGTGATTCCTGATTGGACAAGTACAACAACTACTGCAAGAAAGAAGATGGAGGCAGACCGAGGAAGAAGAAGAGGTCAAATTCCACCGCCAAGGAGGCGGGAGGCCATCCTACAGCCACCAGCCGCCATGCTTCGTAAGCTGCCGCCTCCATCGATCGATTTTTCCCCACGCTGCAACGTCGCCGCGAGCCCGCGATGCTTCCGATCCCCAATTATTTTCTTCTCAGCGGGTATGTGCTACAGTGATTAGCCGTTCCCCATCCACTTTTCCGTATATTACTCCACTATTTTATGTCAAAGTACCTTTTTAAAATTAGCTACTCCCACGTATCTAAATAACTTGGAAAAAATAGGCATATATATCGGGTTATAGTAAAAAACAGTGTCTCATATGTATAATGTCTAATGTCAACTTCGTTAGTGGAGCATCACTGCATACGGCTGCGAGCATCTGGATAAAGTGAATACCCTTGAAAGTTTGAATAGAAACTTGCAAACCGTAAGGCCAAGGTAACGTTTGTAGTTACCCTAATATTTTTTCTCGACTTTTGTTTTTTTAAAAAAAGATTATATATTAAAGTTTTTTTATATTTCTAAAATAGATTTTTAACTTTTATATGAAATATGTTCCTTTAAACATACAGACTTTTAGCACGAAAGAAAGAATTGTTAGTTAATTAGTTAACTTAAAAAAAGTTGAAATTCAGGGAATGGATAACTAAACATTTCTATTTTACTGATGTTAAACTCAATGAACAGATAACTAAACATTTCTTAGAGGAGAGTTCAAACTTATTTTACCTACTGTGAAAATGCTTGAATACACATTTGGGAAATAGAAGTACAAAATCATCATCTTCTGAGATC